>OY282584.1:38895632-39602953 GCA_958298965.1 Chrysolina haemoptera | reverse complement strand
TGATCCAAACAAAAAAAATAAAAAAATTTAATTGGTTGCTCTTTTTATCGAGATTTTCGATGAGTTATAGAAATTTGTCAACGTTGTAATGGATATATTGTTGCGTTCGAATTTTGCAGTTTCAATAACAATAACTTTAGAAGGAATTCAATAGAATAGCCAATTAAGATGAAGTTGAAAGATTCAATGCAAATGTAGGTTTTTCCACCAATTTGGATGGTGGCATGTGAATGTATATATATATATATATATATATATATATATATTTACATCTCTGAACATTAAGACGTCAAACCAGATCGCATACCTTACAGCGTCTTGTTGAAGAATCAAGTATAGCCTGAGTTTGGCACATGTATATTCATCACGAACAGCCCTATCCCCACCTCAACCGATCAGATGGTACTAATATGAGAATAATAAAATACGTTTTCTCACTATTGATAGTACCTTGGCACCTCTTCACAAATCACTGTCATTATCACGTCAGTTTTGTATATTTTATCCGAAATGTGAACATTAAAAACTCATATACGATACATTATAACGTCAGGCATTGTTGCCACGTCTATTGCCACGTCTATTGTGTTATTGTGGGAATCCCCTAGCTACCCAGTGTCCAATACTTTTAATTGACGGATGATTATTTCAAGTCTGTTTGTGTGAGGTACTGGTGAAAATTGAAAATGGACAAATCAATAAGAGCCTACAAAATGATGTTGACCGCAAGGAGTTCTAAAGGTGAGTGAAATAGTATCGGATTTTATTAATGAATAGAAATTACTGGTATTATTTCCAGTATACCTACAAACAGTAAAGAATCTTCAATGGCGGGAAAATTCACTCATTTTTATCGCGAAGACTGGAGATTTGTTACTATCGAAATATTAGAATGAGGGTGAATGGATTGATTATTAGTTTTAATTATAAGCCGATTCTATTCAAAATTGGAAGCTGAAGAATTTCGGGGTCGGGGATTATGATTCACCATTAAAAAACTCAAGATGACGGCCCAAATGACGGTCGAGTTTTGCGATTATGGTCCAATTCTATTCGAAATTGTTATCTGGGGGTTTTCGGGGTCGGAGATTATGATTATTTTGTCAATTTTCAAAATTTCAAGAGGGCGTCTCCAAAATGGCGGAAGAAATTTGAGATTGTTGTCCGATTCAATTCAAAATTGGTATCTAGGGGTTTTGAGATATTGAGATTTTTTGTCAAAATTCAAAAATTCAAGATGGCTGCTTCAATATGGCGGATCCGTTTTGTGATAATGGTCCGATTTGACTCGAAATTGGTATCAGGGGGTTTTCAAGGTCGGAGATTATGATTTTATTGTTAGAATTGAGAAATTCAAGATGGTGGCTCCAAAATGGAAGACAAGTTTTGGGATTATGGGCCAATTCTATTCAAAATTGTTATCTGAGGATATTTGGGTCGGGGTTTATGATTCTTTGGTCAAAATTGAAAAATTTAAGATGGCAACTCCAAAATGGCGAAAGAGTTTTGCGATTATGGTCCGTTTATATTCAAAATTGGTATCTGGGAGTTTTCGGGTCGGAGATTATGATTCTTTTGTTGAAATTCAAAAATTCAATATGGCGGCCACAAAATGGCGGACGAGATTTGTGATTGTCTTCCAATTCTATTCAAAATTGGTATCTGGAGGTTTTCCGGTCGGAGATTATGATTTGTTGTCAATATTCAAAAATTCACGATGGCGGCTCCAAATGATGGACGAGTTTTGCGATTATGGTCTGATTCTATTCAAAATTGATATCTGAGGGTTTTCGGGGTCAGAGATTATAATTTTTTTGTTAAAATTCAAAACATCAAGATTGCGTCTCCAAAATGGCGGACGAGATTTGAGATTGTTGTCCGATTCAATACAAAATTGGTATCTAGGGGTTTTGGGAGATTATGATTTTTTGTCAAAATTCAAAAATTCAAGATGGCGGCTTCAATATAGCGGACCCGTTTTGTGATACTGGCCGATTCGACTCGAAATTGGTATCTGGGGGTTTTCAAGGTCGGAGATTATGATTTTATTGTTAGAATTGAGACATTCAAGATGGTGGCTCCAAAATGGAAGACAAGTTTTGGAATTATGGGCCAATTCTATTCAAAATTGTTATCTGAGGATATTTGGGTCGGGGATTATGATTCTTTTGTCAAAATTGAAAAATTCAAGATGGCGACTCCAAAATGGCGAAAGAGTTTTGCGATTATGGTCCGTTTATATTCAAAATTGGTATCTGGAGGTTTTCCGGGTCGGAGATTATGATTTGTTGTCAATATTCAAAAATTTACGATGGCGGCTCCAAATGACGGACGAGTTTCGCGATTATGGTCTGATTCTATTCGAAAGTGATATCTGGGGGTTTTCGGGGTCAGAGATTATAATTTTTCTGTTAAAATTCAAAAAGTCGAGATGGCGTCTCCAAAATGGCGGACGAGATTTGGGATTGTTGTCCGATTCGATTCAAAATTGGTATCTTGGTTTTGGGAGATTATAATTTTTTTAAAAATTCAAAAATTCAAGATGGCGGCTTCAATATGGCGGACCCGTTTTGTGATAATGGTCCGATTCGACTCAAAATTGGTATCTTGGGGTTTTCAAGGTCGGAGATTGTGATTTTATTGATAGAATTGAGAAATTCAAGATAGTAGCACCAAAATGGAAGACAAGTGTTGGGATTATGGGCCAATTCTTTTCAAAATTGTCATCTGAGGATATTTGGGTCGGGGATTATGATTATTTTGTCAAAATTCAAAAATTCAAGATGGCGACTCCAAAATGAGTTTTGCGATTAAGGTCCGTTCATATTCAAAATTGATATCTGGGAGTTTTCGGGGTCGGAAATTATGATTCTTTTGTCAGAATTCAAAAATTCAAGATGGCGGACCCGTTTTGTGATCATAGTTAGATTCGGTCCAAATTGCTAAGTGGGTGTTTCTCCTAAGCTTGAAATTTTGAACATGTATAAAAACTAAAAAAAGTAAAAATAAAATTCTAGTTCAAAAAACTAAAGAAGACACTTCACTCTTAACATTGACTGAAAAGTAGAAAATAAATTTTAATATAATAATTTCTGAAATGTAAAAAATGCTTGGGTGCTCTTTACGTATATAGTTCTTGAACGCTAAATATTAATAATATAAGAATATGGGTGAAGAACACCCAAGATTTTTTACATTTTAGTTATTATTATATTAGGAATTATTTTCTACTTTTCAATGTTAGGAGTAAAGCGTGTTCTTTAGTTTTTAAGAACGTGGTTTATTTAATTTCTTTATTTAAGCAATTATTTGAAAGGATATTACGAAACCGTCGAATGCTAATGCAGAAAACATAAATTTGTCTTGGGTAGTAATGAATGAAATGAATAAAATGTGTTCGATTTTCGCAAGAAGAAAATATTTAGTTTTATAAACTGAGAATTTTCAAAGAAACTTTAACTTCGTCGTTTTGAACATCTTCATGCGTAAAAATCGAAAACATATTTGACTTCCACTATAAAGATCCATATGTACCTATCTTTCGTTTCTTATTTTACAGGAGGAAATAATTCTTCAAAAATAATAGAACGTGGAACGGTAAGGAACAAAATAAAATTTTTGTAATTAGATGGAAGGTATTGAATAAAACTATTCCCAATGAATATTGAATTGAAAAAGTTCTAATGCTGTTTTGTCTGATACCAAATTTCTCATTATATTTAGGTACCACTTGAGTTTTGGGCTGAAGGAAGAAATAAAAATTGGTTTTGTAATAGACCTCTGTCCCCCGTTAAAAACGGAATCAAAACTGTTGTGGCAGATGAAAAAGAAAACAAAATTATAATTTTGGAAAATATAGTTGTAGTTTCAAAAACGACTGATTCAGTGGCAGAGAAAGATGAGTCGAATCAAATTAGCTCCGAGAGAAAAGTGAGTTTTGATTATTCATTTATTCCTAACGGCCCATTTTCATTTTCAGTCATCGTTACTATTCTCTCTTAAGATGAATATTCGTTATCGTGATTTTTTTAGAAATTTGTTCCATCTATCGAAGTATTATGGCATTCTGAGCACGAATACTAAAGTATTGGTTCTTCAGAATTCAAGGAAGGCAAATGTTCCAAGTCGTTTTCATACAATAGAATACACAAGACATTCGATGCATTTTCTGAGTATCTAAGATTTTGCAAATAGAAAAAAAAATTATTTATGGAGAGTCACATAAACAGGAAAGGTATCCCCTTTACGAAAAATGAATTTCAAATAACTCATTACTCAACTCGATTATTTATTCTCCTACCTACCTTATAAAATTTAGCCACTTTTTTAATGGGATTGTATTGGTAACTTACAAACCATACTGAGAAAAAGTTGATGCGTATCTGGAAGCATAATCTAGCGGTAAAACCTAATTGAAAATAACAGGGCCGGTTCTTGAGATATGACAATAAAACAAAATTCGATTATTTCGGTTTTTTGGTTATTTATTTTCAGAACTACCAACAAATATTTTGGAGGCTTTTCTTTTGATAGTATTGGCTTTCTTTCGATAGTATTGACTTCGACTCAGATGTGGCTTTGATTCAGGTGTGGCATTCAACGTGTCGTAATCTCCGGACCACCCTCAACTTTTTTTTAAATACGGACCTGGATATTTTATGATACTATTCGAAATAACTTTTGATCCTGAATCCAACGGTGTATCAAACAATGCCATTCAAAGGCGGTTTTCAGGTAATATGAACCGTATCCAGATTTGATCAAATTAACAGTTAGTTTCCGCCATTTTCAGTTGAATCAACAAAGTCAATTCTTCCGAAACTTATGTAATTCTCTGAAAATTAAACACAATTGATCAAAAGAACAATAGTAATGTAGATATTTCACCTCGAAATTATTCGAAAAAAATGTGAATTTGCTTTGAAACCTCGTTTGGAACCACAAGACCGTTACACTAGTGAAAGAAAAGCAGTTGAAATTGCATAATTGAATAATTGAACAAAGTAGTAGAAGTTTTGAGCCATTATTTTTCGATCACTTATTAATTATTTATCTTGAAAAAAATTGTCTGAAATTGCCCCATAATTGGATGATTATTGATTGTCATTTATGTTTTCCTAGTTAATCACTTTATGCTCAAAGTATTCTACACTTTATTGAAATGAACACTGATTATAAATTCAATACGGATACAGATTACCCGAAACCTGTCTTTGAAAGGCATTGTATGATACACCGCTGGATTCAGGATGAAAACTCATTTCGAATAGTGTTATAAAATATCCAGTTCCGTATTTAAAAAAATAAGTTGTGGGTAGTCCAGAGAATACGAAACGTTGGATGCTAAATCTGAAAACGTCAAATCCAAGACAATTAAAAACTTCCAAAATATTTTTTGGTAGTTCTGAAAATAAATGAAGGATAACCAAAAATCTCAAATATATAAGTGATATTTTAGATTAATTTTCACAGACAACGTAGCCCCCTGTCATTATATAATCTATATGCATTGTCTAATCATTGTGGGACTTTCAATAGCGGACACTACACAGCCTACTGTAGACATCCTTATGCAGGCACGTGGCATGAGTATAATGATTCAAAAGTGTCCCCAATTTCATCTGAATCCTTAGTAAGCGGAGAGGCCAATATTCTCTTCTATGAACAAGATGATATTAAAGGAGATCATATTTAGTTTTATTCAGTTTTGATATATATTGTAATATATATTAGATTTTTACAAATTGAATTATATTACATAAAAACCGCTAGATTATGCTTCCAGATAAGCTCTATTTAACTGTCCTCCTAACTTGTATGGTTTGGAAGTTACCAATATTATCTCATTAAAAAAATGGCCACCCTGTATACAGGGCGTTGATTGAGTACGTTGACTTGACGTTAACTTTTGCAAAAAATACATTTTTTACAATAAATTTGGTAAACAGTTTTTTTTTTAGGGTGAGAAATCAAAATATTTGATATTCCTTTTTATGTAGCACTTAGAGGGCGCTGCATACGCTATCATTATTTATTATAATTTGCCATAACTTTTTTGACAGTAACTTTTATGAATTTTTTCTATGTAAATCCAATTCTCATACCTTTTCTGAGCAGTATACTTACTCAACAACAATGGGGGCAACCGTTTTTGAGAAATTTGAAAATTTCTGCATCGATGCAGATTATAGGGTCACTTAGGCGCCAGATGAGATTGCTGAGTACGTGAAAGATCTTGCTAAAATGAACAACTCACAAAGATGTATCGAGAACGAATCATATTTCGACGCATCTTGATAAAAAAAAAAAGTTGTTTATTTTAGCGAGATCTATTGCATATTCAGTTTTTGTGAAGTTCTGAGCAAATTCATCTGGTGCCTAAGTGACTCCATAACCTGCATCGATGCAGTAACTTTCAAATTTCTCAAGATCGTTTTGGTTGGTTTCCGGGTTTTGCCGTGGTCTTCTTTGGTTAAAATATCCAAACGATTCAACTGAAATTTGAACTGCGGCAGTCATTTTCAGTGGCGTGGTCGAAGTACTCTTCTTCACGTATCAACTGAAACTGAAACGTTTGGAGATTTCAACCAAAGAAGACCACGGCAAAACCCGGAAACCAACCAAAACATTGACGCCAGCCGTGAAAGCCTACATTCCTATATTCTCAAGAACGGTTGCCTTTAATGTTGTTGAGCATGTACATGTATCTTGCTTGGAAAAGGTATGGGAATAAGATTTGAATATAAAAAATCCCATGAGTTTACTGTCAAAAAAGTTTGAGAAGATTAAGTGTTACATAAAAATCTTCACCAAATTTTGATTTCTCACCTCAAAAAAACCCATTAACTGAATTTTGTGCAAAAAATTTAACACCCTGTAATAAAACATAATAATACTATACTCATTTACCATAAAAATGATATTTTTTTATTTTTTTTATACTTTGAGGAAAGTAAAATAAAAGGACAACTTGTCATCTATGGGTGGGGTGCTTACCAAAATATTATTTTCCCGTCAATTAATATAAATTATGAATAGAATACGTTATTTATTCATATGGATCAGTTATTGGGAATTTCATTGAACATTTAAAGTACCTTACCTACATCAGCATTGTTATTGAAATGCAAACTATGTTTGAATTAATTTACTCATTTCGAAATAGAAACGCAGCGTAACAAAAAAAAAACTTTTTTCTCACATTATAGAGGTAGATATGAACAACCACACCGGTTCATTTAATCTAGTTTAATACCATTTCCATTACTGAAGATGAATTAATTTGGAAAATCTGGATCTTATTTCCTAGTGACAATCTGTTAACTTTACTCAAGTTTGATCTAATGGAAATATACCGACACACAAAAAAAATGTTCGAAGAAATTGACATACTGATGTCTTAGTAAGTGAATAGATGTTTAGTTTTTGTGTGTGGAAAAATGTAACATTAATTGACCTCTAAAATGCCATACCTTCTAAAATAAGCGCAAATGAATAGTTTTAGACTTCGAATTTAAATGCAGTTAGTAGTTAAAATACGTAATTTTTCCCCAACATTTTCAAAAAATTAGTCACCGTGTGCTTAACGAATATTCAACTTCCTTAAGAATTATCTATCAGTAATCAAGCAACATTTGATTTTTGTAGGTAGAAAAAGTCATTCCAGATGAAAGCTGCCAATATTCCTCACTAGAAAAACCATCATCTGCCTATGAATCTGCCAATAGAAGTGATGTGAGTTGATGAAAAATATTACTCAACTAGGTAGTGAACCCTAATTTTGTCATTTTTCAGATGTCTTCTCCTAGTGATCCATTTTCCTGTTCTGGTGATTCTTCCTACGTACCATCCATTTCAGAGGTTGGTTTAGATTCCAGATTTCCATCATTTTCTACTTTAAAATTTTTCAGGTATCATCGTCTTCGTCATCTAGCGACATTAACATAGAGTTGAATGATGATAAAGATTGTGTGTATGACAAATCTGTCCAAGAAGATACATTGATAAATACTGCTGAGGATGTTACTAAGGAGAAAAAAATAATCAGAAATACGCTATATAATGCTGCGACATATGAAGTTCAACTGCCAGAAGTGTTGGAAACCTACAATACTAATATACCATCCACCAGCGGTTTCGCACCAGATCGTAACAAAGATGATGAAATTGTGGTTTCTAGAGCCAATGAGATTATACCTAAACTTGTCTCAAATAATGATCGAGAAAAAGAGCCTGAAAATAATTCTGGAACTACTGAAAAGGTAACTGGCAGAGTTAAACTCAAAAACTTCTGCTATTACTGCGAAACTGATGTACTGAACTTTGCTAGACACCTTATCAATAATCACTCCATGGAATTTGATGTCATTAAATTGATGTCGATGCCTGCAAAATGTTTGGAAAGAAGACGTCTACTGGCTCTACTGAGAAACAAAGGAAATTATCTGAAAACAGCAAATAATTGCCCAAGGAGAGTGCGCCGGGCTCAAATTCCATCAAATGAATCTGTATTACCCTGTGATAACTGCCTTGGTTTTTTCTCATCGAAACTATTATATAGGCATAGAAAAAAGTGTAGCGGTAAAAGTGGAAAAGCACAGAGTGAAGGACAATCTACATTATTACGTCATATCAGAATTGACGAAAGATTGAAACGTGAAGTGTTTCCACGTATGCGTGCTGATAAAATATCGATGGAAGCTAAAGCAGATAACTTGATCTGTTCGTTTGGTGCTCGATATCTGAGAATACATAGAGAAAAACATTTTGCTACCGTAACTTCAAGAAAAATGAGGGAATTATCAAAAATCCTGATTGAGTTGAAAAAATTAGAACCAAGGATAAAAACATTTTTCCAGGCATTGCAACCTAAGTATTTCGACCTTTTTGTTCAAGCTACACAAATAGTGGCCAGATACGATCAAAAAATTGATGTTTATGAAGCACCTTCATTTGCTATGAACATAGTAAACTCCTTCAAACAATGCTGCGATATTGCCATTAATTTTGTTCTTAAAGGGAGCCAACATTATGAAACAATCCCAGCTGCTGAAGCGGAAGCACAACTGAAAACAATGATTCATTTATTCACAGCAAATTGGAAGTATGAAATTTCCAGCCAAGCTGCCAATAATCTTCATTTGAACAAATGGAACAAAATAACGATTGTTCCATTAGCAAATGATCTGAAAATCATGAAAAATTACCTTGTTGAGACTGCCGAGAAAGCTGCCAGAAAACTCGCAATCAACTGCATGGATGCGTCGGCTTATAATATGCTAGTGGAAATAGTATATTGTCAAGTACTCCTACTCAACAGAAAACGCCCAGGTGAACTCCAGAGACTGTTACTACAAACTTACTTAAATTGTGGAAATGATAAAGGAAAATATGAAGAGTTTGAGAGCATAATTACACCATCTGAGCGAGTTTTATTAAAGAAATTGAAACGCGTTGTCACTAGAGGAAAAAGGGGTAGAGGAGTACCAGTACTCTTCACTGAAGACGTTCAGAAGAGTATCCAGTTGATAATTGACATACGGTCAAATATGGTTCCGAAAGAGAATTTATTTTTGTTTGCCAAAGCGAATTGTAAATCTGAAATAAGTGGATATAAAATTGTGAATAAATATGCACACTTGTGTGGGGCCAAAAATCCATCCTCTATTACTGCCACACGGCTCAGAAAGCATTTAGCAACACTCATGCAAATTTTCAATATGACCGATAGTGATATTGAACAATTGGCATCATTTATGGGACATACACCTGGTGTTCATCGTGGCTCCTATAGGCTTCCAGATGACATATATCAAACTGCAAAACTCTCCAAGCTGCTGTTACTGATGGAGAAAGGTGAGGCAAGTGAGTATAAAGGCAAGAGTCTAGATGAAATAGATTTGAATATGGAAGAAAATTTACTAGAAGAAATAAAGGAAGACGAAAGTGATATCGAAAACAGAGATGAAACTGGAAATGATGATGAGAAAAATTCAATTCAGACTGATGACAAAATTGAACTAAAGAGAAGTGGAAGGCCTAAAAAACTATTGGAGGAAGATAAATGTTCTGAAATGGAATCTGGGCTTCAGAACAAAGCAAAAGGAAGAGTATTAGTTCCGTGGACGAATGAGCAAAAGTTGAAAACCAAGAAGTTCTTTAAGGAACATATTAAACGTTCGAAACCTCCAAAACGACACGAATGTGAAAAACTCATAGAGGAAAACCCCCAGATATTCAATAACAAAAATTGGTTGAAAATTAAAGTTTTTGTACAGAATGAGTATAAAAAAAATACCCATTGAAATTTTTTCTAACTCACATTCCGTTATTTTTCAGAATGTTATTTTTTATCAGTTTTCTCAATAAATATTTCGTGTCAAATAAATGAATATTTGGAACATTTGGTGTGAATACAATTCAAGAAATAGAAACTACCAAAACACCAAAACTAAGTCAAAATAACACTCGACGCGCGTTTCGCCAGCAAATTTAGCATCTTCAGGAGATAAAAGCATACTAAACTTCTCATTCTAACTTATTCCTATTTATACTACTTATCTGAAAGACTACATTAAATTATCTAATCTAAATTGTTTATCTAATTTTCAAATCTACCTGCTACCCTAAGTATTATTGCACTCATCAGTATAATCGCAATCATTATCAGTATCAGATAATGAGTGCGATAGAACACTGAAATACTTAGAGTAGCAGGTAGATTTGATGTAGTCTTTCAAATAAGTAGTATAAATAGGAATAAGTTAGAATGAGAAGTTTAGTATACTTTTAGCTCGATGCTTACTTTGTTGGCGAAACGCGCGTCGAGTGTTATTGTGACGTTGTTTGGGTAGTTTTTATTTCTTGAAGAATTATTTCGTGTGCCTATTCCTATAATGATTTTGATGGCTTTTCTACAGTTCATAAGAACCAAAAATTAAAATGAGATTTTCATAAACTATAAAATATAAAAATGGAAAATAAGCGAATAGAATAAATTTCTTTCATATTCAGTTCCCATGACCAAGTTATTATTGAAATAATATTCGAAATGTTCTTTTAACTAGAAATTGTTACTGCTATATACTTCTATTAATTCATTTTTATCGGATTTCAACTTTCCTGCTAAGTATGATCAAAAGATTCAATAAAAACATTTTTCAATATGAGTGTTCATTATAAAAAATAATATTTCTACGACAGTGCGAAAACTAAGATTTTACCCACGGTCCACACTGCGTAAAGTTATACTTTTTCGCAAAAATGCGTAAAAAATCA
Organism: Chrysolina haemoptera; assembly: GCA_958298965.1. Lineage (NCBI taxonomy): Eukaryota > Metazoa > Arthropoda > Insecta > Coleoptera > Chrysomelidae > Chrysolina > Chrysolina haemoptera. The sequence goes on along the minus strand of OY282584.1, from coordinate 39,591,676 downwards.
CCTGTGACTAAAAACATCAACAGTATGTGAAGTAATTTCTAACACACTATTCATATACTTACCCAGATTTGAAAAAAGTTTAAAAGTCGTTTGATAATACAGAGAAAATTCAAAACTTCAGATTGAACATTCAAATCAATTATAAAATTGCTGCAATTTGCCTATACTATAGCCGTCGTGAGACAAAAATTGATATATTTTCGTAAAGAGCAAACAAAAAAATTTAAGATGACATTGTGGCGTTAGCATACCGAGGTTGTAGTTTGCCTAAGTCCTTGAAGTATGGTGATTGATTGTTTCCTGAGGTGCCAAAGATAGTAATAAGTAAATATTCACTTTTAACTATTTTTAATTTAGGACAATTTGAATGACAGTGGTTTGTTACTCCACTTCTATATACATAGTCAAATGTTAGTTAATATGAGGGTTATCGAAAAAAAGTTCGGATGAAAGTTGAAGGGTATTTCATTATGAACCTTTTTATGAATTAAAATATGTTTTAGATGTGCCATTGGTCATTGATGAACCATTATGCCATGTTTAGTATCTCTAGAAAGCTTGTTTTTTTATTATTTCAGTAGTACTAATACTATTTTAACTGTCTTCATATGAGCAGTGTTTCTCCAAGTGTTGTGTCCACCTCGGTAATTCACTTATCTATTGCTTAATTTGATGAAAAAATTTCTCAATCGGGGAATGCAGCCAGTTAAATATTTCAAGCGATATGGCAATTTGATTCAGAGAGAGGCGTACGTAGGTATACGTACGTATAATCCTTAATTTTTCCTAAATAGAAGGTAAGAGAAAAAAAAACAAAAATAATCATTTGTTGCAATAGTTCAAAAAATTAGTATTCTGTGAATGAAAAAGAAGATTGCCGGACAACATTTGTAGAGCTATTACATACCATTATTTATTAGTCCTGAAAACAAATTTTTGAATGAAACAACTGTCAATGTAGCACATGAAGAATATTTTTTTATAAAAACTTACGTACGCCACTGTCTGAATCAAATTACCATATCGCCTAAAATATCCCACTGGCTACATTCCCCGACTGATAAAATTTTTGAACAAATTAAGCAATAGGTAAGTGAATTACAGAGGTGGACACAAAAATACTAAACATACTGTACCTATCATTAGTAATAGTAATACTAAAATGAGAGAAAACCAGGCTTTCTGTCGATACTAAAAATATAACATAAGGTTTCGTTCCATTCTCCACCGATGGCACATCTAAAAAATATCATAATCCCTAGTAAGGAGCAGAGCGAAATACCTCTCAACTTTCATCCGAACTTAACTGAGAAAAATGGGCGGGTCCATACATTTGACTAACCCTGTAAATTAATAAACGATTTGACAATAATAACTAGTAATTATTAAACTTTCCAAATGTTGAGTGTTCAAGTGAAAACATTCATTTTCCTACGACAGTAGGTACGTAAACTAAGATTTCACACACCTTCCACAGGGCGTAAAGTTATATTTTTTCGCAGAAGTGCGTACAAAATCACTTATGCGTAAGTACATCAACAGTGCATGAAGAGATTTTTTACACACTATTCATATATTATTCAATTTTTGAAAAAAGTTTTTGCATACAATTTACTCGGAAGTGATTTGATAACATGAAAAAAATTCAAAACTTCAGATTGAACATTCAAATTAATGATATAATCGCTGCAATTTGCCTATACAATAGCTGTCGTAGAAAACACATTTAACGATACATTTTTGTAAACAACTCTTTGCACTCGCGTGCTTTGTTGAACTCCGGCTCTGACTCATTCAACAAAATTCACTTTCATACAAAAAAGTCCTACTTCATGATCTTGTATGGTAAATATCTATTTTACACTTTCTGTGTTCTTGATAACTATTAAAAAAAAATCAGTAACAGCTGTACATGTTTTTTATATGTATTAATAAAATTAAAATGGTAGTTAATTTTTAATTAATGACCCTGTACGGTATCTTCATAAATGCCCGAAAAAAAATGTCTTCAACATCCATAATATGCAGGCTTTATTTTCAGTCTATTGTGAATTCCCAACTTCCCCGCGTAAAGAAGTCATACCTGCTTTGAACTGTCCAAGAATGAGATTAGTAATAATCGTTGCCATGTTGCCATATCAGTGAGTTCGCAACATTACAGAAACAGATAACATATATTCCGTAGGTATATTACGTGTACGCCACACGTGGTAGAATGCTGAACTAATATATACAAGTTTCATCATAGTTCTAACATTACCGCCTCATGCAAACTCTTCTTCTTCTTCAGATTTCTACTTTACCTCAAATAATGTACAGATTTCTGACAAACCAACATGTTCAACTCGCATCAGAGGCTTCTAGTGTTGGGAATTGGTAATAAAAAAGTGTTCAGTAGAGGCAAAAATTCAGGATGACATTGTGGCGTCAGTATACTGAGGTTGTAATTCGCCTGAGTCTTTAATGTATGGTGGATGCATGTTTACTGAGTTGCTAAAGATAGTAGTATGTATATATATATATATATATATGCAGTATATGAATAAGCGATTATTTTCAATATTTATTGAAGAGAATGCAGATTTTATGGGTAAGTTGAAAATGAGGCAGGAGTAAAACAAAGTTTTTTTTGGCATGTCATACTACTTCAAATTTTTTGCATATAGTCCAAAGAGGGGTTGCTGCTTTAGTATAATAATGCCTTATTTACTAAATTATTCATGATTTTGGGATCATCCGCAAACATCTCCGTGAAGTGCGACAAAACACATTTCAGGTACTCAAATACTTGCATATTATATTTGCATGAGAAGATAGGAGTCTTCAGAAACGATATGAACTTTTCCTTTTCCTTCTCCGATCACTTTTAGCAGAGTTATGACCAATCAAATATTCGGCTCCGCCAGAACTTTCAGCTAACGCGTCGTTCGGCCATCTGCAATCGCGTGCGGAAAAGTATCACTTTCCGCACTTGTTAGGTTGACTACTATTTTTTATTAAACATTAAGCATCGTATGCACTTCCGGTCAAACGGAAAGTGTCTCATTATTATTTGGTATGATACATGCTAAATTGTACATTCATGAAGAACAATAGTCCGTACCTGAGTCGCGTAATATCATATACGCTTCTACTACAATTTTAGAAATGTTTAGTGTCTTTTTACAAGTAGCTTGAAGAGAATTCCATAAAATATAAAACAAATTCAAAAATATTCTAATTTCCACAACGTTATTCAATTCCAAGGATTTTTTTTTACCAAAATCAAGAAGCCCGTCTAAACAGTACGTCTATACCTACTCCGCTTCATTTGCCGACTGTACTATGATTGAATCCTGCTGACTGCAGGGAGTGTACAAAATAGACATCGGGCGTACGGTCGCGTTAATCTGCGTTTCCACGGCAACCGGGGATAGCTATCAACAATACCGGCCCGAGAGCCGCCGTTTCTCCCCCTCTGCCCTCCGAAGCGAACGCACGGTGTCCTCAAGACGGCGGTAGCGGCAGGATTACGGGTATTGTCCTGCAGGACGAGGTGTCGATTGCAGGATTGCAGGCGAGAGGATGATTTGTGCTGAGATAGAGGGGGTGAACCACGTGGACTTTGTTTTCGCGATAGGTGTGGGATTTTCAATTCGGATGTCGTGGAACAAGCAACAGGCTTCTCGTCTACTCAATAAGCTTAATGGGAATGATGATTGTCTAGGTAATGAATAGCTGTCATTGTGAATCAGATAGTAGGGTTACATTTCACTAATCACAAATCAAATACAAAAAAAAACTTTTTCGCAATAATAGAAATGGTTATTTGTATGACAAGGCCGCGAAATACCTTGTTAGTGTACCGAAATAAAGAAAGAAAATTATTAAACATTACTTTAAGGGTAACCTACAACCGGATTTGTTCCAAACTAAAATATGAGGTGAGCAAACATTTCCGTTTCTTTATTTCTTGTTACCAATTAGTGATCGAGTATGGAATATTCAAAGTAGTTTTGAAATCCAGTCTACCTATTTTTGTCTGTGTTGTTTATCACTAAGAATAGGATAATAGTAATTCATGTATCAAGTGAGTGAAGTAAAAAAAAAAACACTTTACTCACGAGTTTCATACAGTATTTTTTCTACAACGGTCAAAAACAACCAATTCAGATTTTTTGCAAATATGAAGTGAATTTGACATATTTATTGATTCATAATTGGAACGAAGTTCGAAGAGTATGCCGGAGAGTTGAGTTTCAACCAAATGAAACGAATAATTTCAACAGAGTCGAAATCCCTTTTTTTACACTATCCCGCAAAATGGAAAATTTGAAGCGAATATTAAAATAACAAATTTATCTAAGTTAATATTATTATTATTATTAATGTTGACTTGACTTTAGAATAACTAGTCTATCGGAAGTAACTTTTCATTTTCTTAGATTTGCCTTCAAAATAATTGAACAATACTCGTGAAACTACGAATACCTTTTTCTTTCTTTGTCAAGGAAATCTCATATTTGCACTACACACGATTCTCTCCGTTCAATCTTCATCACTTTTCATAATTCATCATTATTATGTTACTGCATGAGAGAGCACAGAAAATTGAGAAAATCGCATTTTTTCGAATTTCAAGCACATTTTACTCGAAAACGGTGCATTTTAAAGAAAAATTTGTGGAGACCTTTTTTGTAGAGAATTTTATGGAATATATTGAAGCGTCATTTGTTTTTGGGAAAAATTAATTTTTCGATTTTCCTCGGAAAATTCTTTTACTTTTAGGTAAAATTTTCCGTTTTTCCGCTACTGAAATGCTTTGTGATCATGAAAAATTATGTGCTGAACCCGTTTTGATTGACACTATAAGGAATTCGTCGACTGCGTGAGCTTCGCGAATAAAAAAATGCCGGTTTCATGCAAGGTAAAAGTATCGGAAAATTCAGTGCCGGAAAATCCACACGAATGACTTTTTCAAGAATGTGTCTTCTGTTATTCATAGTCGAGATTTATATGAATAATTTGGGAATAGGTGATCCTGAAAATATCATTATGTGACTGAATGAGAGAGTACTGAAAATTGAGAAAATCGCATTTTGTCGAATTTCGAGCACGTTTTACTGGAAAACGGTGCATTTTCAAGAAAACTTTGTCGATACCTTTTTTGTAGAGAATTTTATGCAGAATATTACATCATTTGTTTTTGGAAAAAATGGATTTTTCGATTTCCCTCGGAAAATCGTCCATAAAAATTTTCCGGATGCTTTCACGGCTTTAGCGGTTTAAAATACATAAGAATAACTTGGGTGATCCCGTCGCGCTTCATCGGCTACGAAAACCGTCCCTGCCACCACTATCTTGGGAGGTATTCATGTTGAGAAGCGAAAAAATGAAAAATGTGATTTTTTTGTAATATGTAATAGGAAACAACTACTTCCCCGGCTAAAACCCCGCTGGACATTGAACTACATCTGATAGATATTGTGAAAAGACTGTAACTGAAAAGAAATCTGAAAGTGAAAATTCGCGTTTTCATTCAGATAGTTGATTTTTTTAATTTTCTCTAGTTTTCATTGAAAATTCATTAAATAACGTATGGAGAATGATATTAAAAAATATCACTCTCATAAATTTCTTCTGCAGTAACACTTTGAAAGTTATTTTTTGACATAGACATGTCATGGGCATTACATTTTGATTTTTGTTCGAAAATATGAACAGTATATTCATAAAATCTGTTGTGGAGTCATCTGCGGCTAAAAGACAAACTTTAATCGTTATTTTCCATCGTTCAAGATAACCTCTTGGGAGGTATTCATGTTGAAACGGGGAACATTCTTCATGAAAATTGAAGAATGAAAAATGTTCAATGTCCAGCGTGGCTTTAGCCGGGGAAGTAGTTGTTTTCTGTTAGATATTACAAATGTATCACATATTTCATTTTTCAATTTCCATGAACATGAATACATGAATACCTACCAATTGGTTATCTTCCTCTCTGTACCCCTTTTTTTCTCTCTCTCTCTTTCTCTCTCTCCTTCCTATATGGTGACGTTTGGTATTGACGATGTAGCATTTATATTGGTTTTGCTGGGTGTTTGAACAGATAAGATTAGATTTGTTCGTAAATAAATCTCACCTCCCCACACACTCTGCATTTTATCGCATTAGCCTTATAAAGTTAGTGATTTGTATTGCAAGAAAATGTTATGAGTACTTTGGAATACATTTAATTTTCTTCATTTGATATTGATTGAGTGAGTAAATACCTAGTATCTAATTTCGAAGTGAACCTCTAACTTCATTCCATTGAATAGTTCAGTTTCCACAGTCGTGATAGTATTACGAAGTAATGAGTACTTAAACCAAATAAAGTCTTTTAATATTTCACTTTCAAGTTTATCGTGAACAGACGGTTCGTTTTATTTATATGCACTTGTTAGTGGAATCTGAAGATAATTTAATCACTTAATTATGTTATAGCCTTAATTGTCAGTAAAGAAAAAAGAGGAGTTACCATCCTAATAGATAAGCTTGTTAAAAAACAACACATTTATATTCAGTTACGTTGTTGTTCTAGTTAAGGACTATCTGTCAATAAGATTTCCCATTCTAGCATTCAGTTGGACTGAAATTTGCACATAAATATATAGTTTTAGTAATGAGTACCAAATTCAATGTTAATTTTGTAATTTCCAGTGGTCACTGTCGAGAAACAAGTAGAACTCAAGGAAAATAGCGACTAAAGTTTGTCTTTCAGCCGCAGATGATTCCACAACAGATTTTATGAATATCTTATTCATGTTTTCGAATAAAAATCAAAATGCAATGCCCTTAGATTTTCCTTGGACGGATCTTACCCCAAATAATTGATAACAAATATATTGAAAACTCGTTGAAATGAGTTAGACACTATGTAGAGAGATTGACATGCATACACGTATAGAATCAGAAGCCTGATTACAAATATTTATAATTTCTTGGAAAACTTTGTATAACAAAAAATATTGCATAACATTGAAAGGATTTTTTCAAGAGCATTTTCGTATTTTCACTAGTGTTTCTCGCAATGTTGGGTAATACCTAGCTGAAAAGTAATTAATAATTACAATTACTTTTTTTCGTGTAATTTGTAATTGCACTCAAGTACTTTTTTCTTGAAGTAATTTGGAATTGTAATTTGTAATTATATTATTCATATGATCTAATTACAATTACTTCTCATAAGTACAATTGCTTTTCACAATTACAATTACACTTATAAGTACAATTACTTTTTCTAATTACAATTACTTTTTCTAATTTCATTTACTTTTTATAATTACAATTACTTTTTATAATAATAAATACTTTTTCTAATTACAATACTTTTTTTCTAATTTCAGTTACTTTTGAATGTGTATTTGTTTACGAGATACGTGGTCACGTGGTCTAACCATGATATTTCCTGCATGAACTTGTCTACACAGCATTGCCACCTCTGGTACTTTTTCTGTAGATTTTGTCTTTCTCGGCAGAAATTTTAGTAGGTACTTTTTTTAATAGATCTTTGGTGAATTTCGAAGGGTAGGTACTTTTTTCAATAAATTTTTGGTAGATTTCAGTTATACCTGCGCTTATTAGCCTATAACTCAAAGTAATTATACTTATATGTATTTCCAAGTTCAAAACATTCAAATGAATGCCAGGAGTATTACATAAATCTAAATATTTCAGACTTATTTTTAACAGGTATCAGGCATTTTTTTAAAAAGATTATAGCAAAATCACGATTGCCCTCATCAGGTTATACTTTCGAAGAGCTTTCAATTTTAAGAACCTCATATAGATTTTTATGTGGAACTTAAAACTCCTACAAATATTAATGTATTCTATAAGAAAAAAGAATATTTTATCAGAAGATGAGGGAAGATACAGGGAGGGAAATCAAACTAGATTCTGATGTAGTTACTGTATGTTACTAGTAATACTACACTGTATCAGATAGAGTTTTGGGATAAAGTAGACAAGTAACATATGATAATTATACAGTGTGTCTCACTTCTCATGGAAACACCCCCGTATCTTCCGTAATAGTTCAGGTAGAATGATGAAACTCTTAGAACAGATGAACATGATCAAAATGCACCTACCACCCCGATTGGGTTGGCCTAAGTGATATACACGGCCCACCACTTGCGATGGAACAACCCATTTTTACGATAAAATATACTAGGGGACAAAATAGGCTCTAAATTCTTTAAGATTCGTGATCAGGACCACCAACTTACTACAGACACACTGTTTTCCTCAAAAAATTCCAGCTCTGAAAAATCCGATTTTGTCTCACTTCTCATGGAAACACCCTCGTAATTTCCGTAATTATTGAAGTAGAACTCTGTAAATTCCAGGAGCGTTAGATATACCAGTGATGAGTCTAAATCTTATATGAAGTTTATCTGAGTGACATACACTGTTCGCCAGGGGCGATGAACCGAGCCAGTTTTGCGAAACATTATATAAGGGGACAATACAGGCTCAACGGACTCGGAATCAGGACACCAATTTTACCAACAATACATATTTTCGGGGGTAAAACCACTCGAGGTTTTGTTTTTATCGTATAAACTTTAATTTTGTTCCACTCAAACTTGAAAGCTTGTAACATGGTGTCTTGATTTTATCATGTTATTTGTTCTCGTCAATTACCAAAGCAACCAAGTTTTCGTGCAAAATGAAAGTTTGTCCGATGAAATAAAAACTTCTTGTGGTGTTAACCCTCGAAAATATGTATTGTTGGTAAAACTGGTGTCCTGATTCCGAATCCGTTAAGCCTATATTGTCCGCTAATACAATTTTTCACAAAACTGGCTAGGTTCATCGCCCCTGGCGAGCAGTGTATGTCACTAAGATCAACTTCATGCAAGATTCTGCCTCATCGCTGGTATATCTAACGCTCCTGGAATTTACAGAGGTCTACTTCAATAATTACGGAAAATACGAGGGTGTTTCCATGAGAAGTAAGACAAATTCGGATTTTTCAGGACTGAATTATTTTCAGGAAAAAAGGTACCTGTAGTAAGTTGGTGGTCCTGATCACGAATTTGAAAGAATGTCGAGCCTATTTTCCCCTGTAGTGTGTTTTACCGTACAAATGGGCTGTTCCATCGCGAATAGTGGGCAGTGTATATCACTTAAGCCAACCCACTTGAGGTGGTGGGTGCATTTCGACCATCTTCATCTGCCCTGGAAGTTTTATCATTCTACCTCAATCGTTACGGAAGATACGGTGTTTCCATGAGAAGTGAGACAAATTAGGATTTTTTAGGATAGCAATTTTTTCAGGAAAAAAGTGTATCTGTAGTGAGTTGGTGGTCCTGATCACGAATCTGAAAGGATTTCGAGCCTATTTTGCCCCCCAGTATGTTTTACCGAAAAAATGGGTTGTTTTGCGAGTGGTGGGCATTCTATATCAATTAGGCCAACCCAATTGGGGTAGTAGGTGCATTTTGAACATTTTCATCTGTTCTGGAAGTAACATCATTCTACATCAATTATTACGGAAGATACGGGGGTGTTTCCATGAGAAGTGTGACAAATTTGGATTTTTCAGGACATCAATTTTTTCAGGAAAAAAGTGTATCTGTAGTGAGTTGGTGGTCCTGATTACGAATCTGAAAGAATTTCGAGCCTATTTTGCCCTCTAGTATGTTTTACCGTAAAAATGGGTTGTTCCATCCCGAGTGGTGGGCAGTGTATATCACTAAGGCCAACCCAAATGAGGTGGTAGGTGCATTCCGACCATTTTCATCTTTGCTGAGAGTTTCATTATTCTACCTCATTTATACTGGGGTGTTTCCATGAGAAGTGAGACACACTGTATTATTAATATTTCTGATTTTACAAAACAAATCACTTTGTCCTCCTGTATCAAACACAAAATGGATTTTCTCTGTGTTTAATTTAATTCAAGCCACTCAGTTAAATTTGTTTCTTTGATATCAATTTTCTGATACATTTGTACTGGGATTTCCATTCAGTTGAACACTTTTAATTATTGAAAAATTTTAAATGTTAGGTTTCATCAATTTTATTGTTTTGTCAGAAATTCCTTTTTTTAAGTCATGTACTTTGTAACTGTAATTAATTCCTTTTTTGAAAAAGTAATTTGTAATTGTAATTAGTTCCTTTTTTGAAAAAGTACTTTGTAACTGTAGTTACTTTCAAAATACAAGTAATTACCTAGTGTATCTGTAACTGATTAAAATCTTTTCCACCCTGTTCAACTTATGACACCTTTCGGTTGCTTCCTTTTCGCGAGGAAAAGGATCACACGAAGATCGTAATTCAAAACGAGCGAGTTTACTTAAATATTTACATGAAGTTACATAATTCACAATTCTGGTGTTCCACATTTCATGAACAATCAATCCGTTCATTCACGACTTCCCGGGTGTGCTTTACAGTTTCAGCGCGTGCAATAATTATACACTCTTCAGTGCTTCAGGCAGGAACATTTGTATTTCGTAATATTTCCAGTGAGCTAACACCATCACAGTGGGGTTCATGTTTTTTGCTGTGTACTCATTAATTTTCATGGCGTAAATGTACGGATAAAGTACTCAGAGGAGAGTTGAATATATTCTATAGTATCGGAGTTTCGGTTCAGTGTTATGCTCAAATATTTGATGTCAGTAGATATAGACAATAATTCCAAAAGATCCAAACTTTAATACAAGGTCGGGAATGGTTTAAAAACAAACTATAAAATTTTGCAAACTTTCCGAAGTCCGGAACATTGTTAAAAATGCAGTAAATGAAAATTTGCTTTATTCTTGCGAAAAAATTACAAAAGTTCTGCAAACTTGATGTAACATTGATTATATTATTTCATATCGCAAATCAGTGCAACCAATTCAAGGATAAGGAACTTTTTTCATTATTAAAAATTATTGTTTTTCTTTGATGAACTACATGAAAAATATTACAAAAGTTCTGCAAACTCAACAGATACATCAGAAAAATATTCAGAGCAGTTTTCACCTTGACCGGAACATGTTTATTTATATATTTTTAATTCGTGGTCATTTTTTAAATCAAGGTGGTCTCGGAATTATTTCAGTTTAAGTTTTGAAACTCAATTGCAAATTTTGAAAATACATATTCTGATATATTGGCAAATTTGCAACCTCATACTCGAACCGAGACTTTCAATTTGCAAAGATTTTTTTTACCCTCAAAAAAATTGCAAAAGTTCTGCAAATCGACCGAATGACATAGTTTATATTTGCAACCAGATCCGAAATAAGAAAATACTTTTTAATCACATTCACGCAAAATATTATATTACATCACAAGCGTATATACGTAATGTTCCACTATACGACGCCGCTGCGACGCCGACGGATAATTCCTGCGTTGGTACAGCTACTACCATATAAACTGCCGTTGCTCTATTTGTCGTCCTGATAAAACGCCTATCTTTTCATCTATAAAATGAATTGTATGCTACGAATCATGTCTCCCGTTTTTGAAAGTTTCATTTAAAAAAAAATTAAACATATAATTTTTGTTTTTGCTTCTTCATGATAGAAGATTATTTATCATGACGAAAAAAACGCAATCATACCTCAACACTTGACAATGCTTTTGATAATAAATTGAAAGAGAATCGGTGAAATGGTTGAGATTTTATGAATTTGTGCAGAACTTCTGCAATTATTTTCAAGTTCAGAAACTTTTTTCGAGAGTGAGTAAATCCAAAAAAGCATTTTTTCAAAATCATGGAAGGTTCCGGATCGCGTGCGAGGTTGCAAAATTGAACAGTGGCATAAATTCCAAAATTAAACCATCCGATCGATTTGACAATCTTTTGCAATAATCTGGAGGTAAGAAAATAAAAAAAATATATTTTTGCAAATTGCATGAAGTTCCGGATCGTGTACAAGATTGCAAATTTGTGAATGCATCAAAAAATACGTTCTCAAGATTTGCAACCAAGTTTTATAACTTTTGTAATTATTCCGAGATTACCTTGATCAAAAAAAATTAACACAAATTAAAAAATATATATATAAATAAAAATGTTTCGATCAACGTAAAAGGTTGCAGATCTGCACAACTGTTCGGAATACTTTTCCGATGTATCTGCCAAGTTTGCAGAACTTTTGGAATTTTTTTCGATATATCAAAGAAAAACATTAGTTTGTAATAAAAAAATGTTCCGTACCCTTAAATTAGTTGCAAATTTGATTCGTGATATGAAATAATATATTCAATACTACTTCAAGTTTGCAGAACTTTTGGAAATTTTTCAACGAGTATACAGCAAAATTCAAGTTAATTGCAATTTTGACAATGTTCTGGACTTCAGAAGAGGTTGCAAACTGAGATTTATTGCTTTTTCGATGTACAATACAATTGACCAAAGTTTAAAAACTTTTGGAATTATTGTTAAATTTTAGATTTTTTATGTCTATATCTATACTGAACTAAGAGGAATAAAGGCTGGGCAAAATGAATAATGAAGGAAGTTATCATCTCAGATCAATAAAAAATCCTAGATAGGCCCGATATTTTATAAAAATCGAACTCAGTGAAGCAAAGACAACAGTGATCGTTTTCTTATTTTCCAACGACAGTCTGTATAGAACCAAGTAACAAATAAAAGTAGCTGTTGAACAACTTTCAATTTCTTGCTTCAAACAAAAAACAAATATTGGCGCATTTAGTGTCAATGACAAATTTACCTTTTGGTATTAGTTAGGATATCATTTTTACTCAATCCTATTTCCAAATATTGAGGTAAACTTAATATTACTGACAATTATACTTGTGAAATGAATATACTAACAGAATATTTTTACGTTTATTCCGTTTATTGAGTTACTAAAGTAATAAATCACTCTCATAAATAATGAATTGAGTGAAATATATAACACCATTTATCAAGTCTTGATTATTTCCTTATTTTTCAACGGATGCCAAAGTACTTGTGGTTACTTTTGAAATGAATATTTATAACAATGACGAAGTAGCTGTCGTGTTAGGTATTCCGTCATACCATAATCTTATTGCGGACTCAGGTCGTTTTTGAAGGAAGTTGTTTGAGTAACGCAATGAAACCGATCAATTTTGTAGATATTTTCATCTTTTATATTACGACTCAATCGATTAAATAATTAATGAAGAATAAAATAGCACCTAACTGTTTAAACTTCCGTAGAGAATCTAGCAATTTTACCGAAGTTTTGAGAACAAATCACCATAAAAATTACACATGCACTCAAACCGACATAATGGCTCCACATAACGTAACAGCTATTGTATTAGAAACTAATCAACAACAATCATGAGTGCCAACTTCAGCTTGAAAAACCTGATGATATGAATTTGAATGACCCATCCATTGCTCGGTTGAACTCGGCTCAGATACCTCACAGCACCTTACCTCTAATATCATAGACGATGCCAGGGGAGAGGCTTTGGGGCTGTAGCTCCCCTCCTATCCCGTTATACAACATATGTAACTGATGACAAAAAAAGGTCTGCCAAATTGTAGGTATGTGCTGCCCCCCAAACTGAAATTCTGTCTGCACCTATAAGAATAATTCAAGTTTATTCCAATAGCTATCGGTGATACGTTTGTGTCTGATGTATATTATTCTTGGTTACTCTGTTAGTAATTTGGAGTTCCGTATATATCAAGTTCCTGAAAATTCGAACTATTTCTTGAAACTTTAGTGACTTACATGTCATCAGGGCTACCAAACTCTTTCCTTAGTAGTTTCGGGAATGCTTGTCATATTTCATTATGGAATTTGGGAGGAACCATCTTTAGTAATGCATTTGGTTTGTAAGTGAATGTTGGATACATTGACTGTCGACTTTAATGAAATTGACAGATGTCATTCAACTCGATATTCATTGTATCCAATAATTAAAGACAAAATTAATTACCAACCTTACGACAAAAAATCGAACACCGATAACTAATGAAATGCACTCCTATACTATTGCTAAGACTCAACTGTACCAAAAAGTTGTGTGTGTAATCAAAATTATCATGAGCAATATAAAAATTGATGGAAATTAGAAGAGCATAACATTTTTGTAATAAACTTTCAAGAAAATAAATTGAATAATTAAACGCAAATGATGATTGAGAGATGTTCTTTATTTGATACTTAATCGTTTTGCATTTTTGTCGCTATATGCATTATTTCCGAGAGATTTATTTTTCAATATTATAGTACCTATATATATAGATATATATTGTTATATATTATGTGTTGTTGTAATTTATGATGATGAGTTGTAAAATCTAATTTGTCACTACTTTGGGAGACAGTTGTTATAATTTGATGTGAAGAATTGATTTAAATATTACTTTTTTTTGTTGTTGACTTTTCTGTAGTTGTAGAAATTTTGTTATATAGGAATAAAAAAATTGAAATTGTATATTGCTTTTTTTATTTATTTTTTTCTAAACAGTTTGCCAAGATCGATACTTACACCTTACTTTACAGTTTTACCTTTTTGATCTCTTTTTCCGTATCTCCAACTCAGTCGGCGCTCCGGAACATGCAGTATCTCTTTCTCAGGATAGGATTCTTGGAAAGCGCTTTCCAATGAGTGAATACTAAAAAATTGGTAAAATATTGTACCAAGAGTAAATAAATAGCATGAATTCAAACTCAGATGTTGGTTCTTAAGTAGCAGTAAATCAGAAAATGGTATGGTGTTCAATTCAACAAATCTTACCTTTCTGCCTGCTCTAACGCTATCTAAATACTTATTTCTATCAAAAATTGTGATACTTCCAATTTCAAGAAGTTAGACTACCAATAAACCTTGTTCAAGCTTTGTGTATATTTAATTGGCTGAATAGCACAAGGCACAAGGTTAAAAGGTGACCTAAACTAGCTTTTTCTACTGTGAATCGAAATATTTTTTAAACAAGAAGATGTTTAATAATAGTCCTTTAAATGCAGTGAATTCATTTTATGAGTGATTAAAAGTGTCTGCAGGTTTTTAAGAAATTTCACTGATTGTTTATGCACGAAAAGTTTTGTGAAGTGAAATTTCGAGTTCTTGGGGTAGAATTGAAAACAGCTTGTAGTAACAGCGTTTAGAAGAGTTTGTTCTTTTGATTTGAATACAGTTCGTTGTCAAATTGATGATAAATACCTTGGATATCTCCTTTTTGGCTACTGGTATGCATGTCGATGTTGTCAATCTCAAAATTCCAGGTAAGTTGGTTATTTCAGTCTCAAGATTCGTCTTTTTGTTGTACTTTGATGATCTTTTAATAATGTCTCCTTTAGTTTTTCTTGCTTTTTCTTGTTTTTCAAATAATTGGTAAAATTTTGCTTCTTTTTTTTCCATAATTTTCCACCTAATAACATTTCCTGAACTTTCCATCTTGCAGTTTTAAACATTCTATTAATTCTCTCAGTAATTTATGTTCTTATCATGGATTGTCCTGTCACTCTTACTCTTCTATACTGAATATTATTTTATTATGAGATTCCAATAAATTTTAATTTATTTTTGAATTTAAATTCAACTTCTACCCTGTTCATTAGGTTCTTGTCATGATGGAATTTTAATTTAATACTGTTTTACAGCAAGAGTTGGCTGGTTACTGATTGTTTTATGAAGAACGTAGAAAGTCATCGTAGAACTGGAACTGGTTTCGAGAACTGATATTTGTGAGTATTTGGATGGATCTTTTTGTAGTCTTTGGTTGGGGTGGTAATGATAGAACACTAATGATATTTCTATAAATTTCTATAACAACCTTTCACAACTAATTCTGATATTTTTCAAAAATTATTTATAAATAGTGCTATTCATAAAAATATGTGTGTTCAATAAACGAGTTTCTAGAGAAGTTTATTATCAATACATACCGTACTTTATTCACAAATTCATATTTGAATAACAAAATAGTTAGGTTTATTTGTCTGACACCAATACCGGTATAGCTATTTCTGTCATTTTATTTGCAACTTTTATCATTATCTGTCATTTCTGTAATTTGCGTCGTTTCATTTGTGATTCATATGTCAATCTATTCACTTCTCTCACTCTGGAACACCGTAGAAAGGTTGGCGATCTCTCTCTGTTTCACAGATATGTCCAAAATATCATCAATCGTTCCATTGTTGGCTGTCCCATCGAGATTGACCCGTCGAGCTCAGTCACACCCATATGTCGTCACTTTGAAGACATGCCGAACGTCTCTAATCGTACTTTTTCTACGAACTGATAGTGAAACAACAAAATTTTATTTTTGGCAAGTTGATTTTCATTATGTCATCAGTACATTATAGTCTAACGGCCAAGATAATGTTTTTAATTACGTATAATGACTGGTAAATGGAACCAACAATTTCGAAATATTCCTTTCTCCCCACATTAACAAAATGTGGTATATATGACAGAAAAACAAGTACTTACTCTAACGGACATTGAATTGAATCTGACATAAATTTGTGCAACGAATATTATCCTTCATTTCAGTCATTAGATTCATACTGTCCCATCAAACGAGTGATAAAATCCAAGGTTGGAGCCTTCACTTTTGAATGAAGCGCGACTTATAATAAGTCAGTCGCAACGCCATTCGCGAGCACAGCAAGATGTACTCACTGGTAGCACAGACTCCAAAAAAGAGTTAACGCATAAATTTGAACACATAGTTCCATAAGTATGCCGAAGATTATCAAACGAATTAAACAATAATTTCGAGTAAGTCGAAATACTCGTTTCTTCACACATTCCCACTAAAATATGAAGTGAATATCTGAGAGAGGCCCTATAGGACAATCAGACCTAACTACTATCGTTGAATTCAAGTCTATCAACGTGTACCGCCTGTGATGTATCAGATGTCTAAAATATCAGGTTACTTTTTTTCTGTTGTTATTTCCATCAACCGGCTGCCTCCCTACTAGCAAACCTCAGAAGTCTTGGAAAGACTTGTGCGAGCTAGAGAAGATGTAGCCCTTACCTTCTAACGTGTGATGCCATGCACGAAGTCGGTGGGCGCGGCGATTCGAACTCGCGTACCTTGGCATAGCAAGTAAGCCAGTATAGAGATAGAAATAAAAAATCGAAAATTTATCAATAATTCTAAAAGTTTTCAAACTTTGGTCAAGTGAATGGTACATCGAGATAGCAATACATCTTGAGGTTTGCAGTTTGCAACCTCTTCCAAAGTACGCAACATTGTCAAAATCGCAATAAACTTGAATTTTGCTGTATACTCGTTGAGACAATTTCAAAAGTTCTGTAAACTTGGAGTAATATTGAATATATTATTTCATATCACGAATCAAGTTTGCACCCAATTCAAGTGTACGCAACATTTTTCTTATTGACCTATAATATTTTTCTTTGTGCAAAAGTTTTGAAACTTTGTTGCAGATTTCGAAAATATCTTTTCTGATGCATTAACAAATTTACAGCCTTGTACACAATCCGGAACTTTATGTAATTTTGAAAAACCTAATTGATTTTCAAATTAGATTTTTGGAATATTTGTGTATTGTGTATTTACCAAGTTTGCAGAACTTGGTATATCAAAGAAAAATATAAGATTCCGATGAAAAAAAGATGTTTCGTAAACTTGAATTGGTTGCAAACTTGATTCGTGATATGAAATAATATATTCAATATTACTCCAAGTTTACAGAACTTTTGAAATTGTCTCAACGAGTATACAGCAAAATTTAAGTTAATTGTCATTCTGACAATGTTGCGTAATTCGGAAGAGGTTTCAAACTGAGATTTATTGCTTTCTCGATGTAGGATGTAGCATTCACTTGTCAACCAAAGTTTAAAAACTCTTGGAATTATTATGAATTGATTGTCTATTTCTACTGGCCTAAAGCGAGAACACTACCTGCGTGCCTCCAAGAACCAGTGATTTTTTTTTATGATGAAAATAATTATATTGTGATGTGCTTCTGTAATCTGTTCCAGATGGCGTTCTCATAGGAATTTATTTAGAGTATAAGGGTGAATTTTTATGCACTTCATTTTTAAGAGCCGTATATAATAAATGTTGCATTTTGTAGTTGAATACGTTCCGTCAAATATAGATATCAGTAACTATTACCATAGTGGACAGTGATTGCAATATTTATTATTTATTTTATATTCATAGGCAATACTCATGAAAATTTACCTAAAAAACGACAGAGGCGATACACATCATTTTTCAGGTATAAGTCAAATGGATACACCTGGGTTGTTAGACATCGTACACTTAGATATAAGAATAACAGCAAGATGAAGGAGATTGGCAAAGTTATCTACAAATCACAGAATTGCCATACGTTATTATGAGTGGAGAGTCGATTTGAGTTTCAGCTTATTGTCTACTTGGCCCAATTGATTCGTAGATTACAATAGTTATTTGTATACTAAGGCCGCAAAATGCTTTTTCGCGTTCCGAGAGAGAGATTATCGCCGAGGCCGCTCCGGCCGAGGCAAGATAATCTCGAGGTCGCGAAAACATTTCGCGGCCATAGTATACACAATATTTTTCGTGCAACCGTGAAAATTACATAATTTCAATAAACATTATGTCTCTTTAGAAAAGACAGCGTTTCAACGCGAATAGAGAAAATTACACCTCAATATCACAATGTTTCTATGGAGATAAAATATTTAGCAATACAAATCAATTTGACATTTCTCGTGAAGTCGTGAAGATGTCCGATAGCGATAGTGATATTTCAGTTACTTGCACTCCTCCTGAGCTGAGAGATCTCATAGACTCAGCACTTTCTGATTTGATACCCGAAAAATCTAAACGGAAATATGAAAAATGTTACAGCAACTTCAAAGATTGGTGTGTCAACCAAAATGTCAAGAAAACATATTATTAGGATGTTTGATGCAGCGATCAAAAGTTGTGAAGAGTTCAACTTTATGGAGCATTTATTCTATGTTAAAGACTATGCTTAACGTACGAGATGGAATTGACGTAAAGAAGTTTTTAAAATTGGTACCATTTCTCAAGAAAAAGTCAGTTGGTTATCGAGCAAAGAAATCAAAAGTTTTTACGCACGAGCAAATTGATTCATTCCTCAAACAAGCTAGTGATGCAAATCATCTACTGTGGAAGGTATATAAATATGGAAAAAAAGTGAAGTATGATGTTTTATTCATAATAATTATTATTATAGGTAGTTTTGATAATGGGAATATCAGGAGCATTGCGACGAGATGAATTAGTGAGAATGACCCTCGAAGATATTCAGGAAGACAAAACTGTATTGATAGTAACTGTTCCTGATACTAAAACTGATCAAAAGCGTGTTTTTACCATTACTAATCAAGATTATATAAGAATTTACTATAAATATGTAACTCTTCGACCAAAACATACTGCTATTCGTCGTCTATTTCTGAGATATGAAAATGGAAAGTGCTCGGCACAGGTTGTTGGAGTGCATACGATTGGAAAAATACCTAGTATGATTGCAAAATATCTCGGCTTACCAAATAGTGAGGCATACACAGGCCACAGTTTTAGAAGAAGTTCCGCCACGCTGCTTGCCAATACAGGTGCTGATATATCAGTTCTTAAACGCCACGGTGGATGGAAGTCCACTACTGTAGCAGAAGGATATGTCGAGGATTCCATCCATAATAAGAACAAAATTTCCGATGCAATTTCTGGCACTGTAGCATCTAGTTCAAATGTAGTCAATCGCAAAATGTTAATGTCCAAAGAAAATAATACTTTTTTGTCTAATGTAAATAATGATTGTTCAGAAACAATAGATTTAGTTGCTTCATCTTCAGGGATGAATATCAGTAATAATATAAACAGTACAATCAATGTTAATATATATCAAAAATAAAGTATGTTTCTGTTGTGAATTTGGAAATATTTTTTGGTTCGAAATACATTGTTATTGTCATATTTCAGAAATGTCAAATGCTGTAGTGGCGTTCAGTTTGCCGGCAGTCACTATGGGAACGGCCGTAAAAATTTTTGTCGGCCGTCACTCTGGGTAACGGCCGCAAAATATCATTTTGCGGCCTTTGTTGCGGCTGCAAAATGCTTGTTTTGCGTCCGGTTGCACGAAAAATAATTTATCTTCGCATTTGTCGACACTTCGCACCAAATACTTTCCCTCATCCAAGCCATTCCCTACCTCGAGAGAGCATGAAAACTAAAAAATGCCGTTCCTGCTGCCTGGTACCAACCCGATATCCAGCGTGTAAATGCGTGTCACAGGCAGATAGTGCGATTGACGTGCCCTCTTTCGCCCTCCCTATCGTCAAAATGGGCCGACGGGATCGTGAATGGCACGCGGCCTCCTAGATTAGCTGAGTTAGTTCCGCTGCGATAGAAGGACATGTCGTATCATAGTTTATATTTATTTTAATTTTCCCAGATATGTGTTATTTCCTGTATTTCATTCTATACTGCATAAGAAAATGTCTCACACTTACATTATCGTTTCCAGCTTTTATACCAGCTGCTTATACTTTAATTTACAAGCTATATCTGATTTTTTCGATAAGATACAAAAATGTGACAAATTTGGTGTTCACTCTAGTTCTATAAGGTAAGATTTAGTCAAAACATATTTCAATGATCCATCATTTAGTATTGACCAGTAATTTTTCTTCACTCAAAGCATCCAAGCAGGGTATTACATGGAAGACCCTGAAAAATTATGTGTTTGCATTATTGAACGTTCAACACTAGTTTACGTGGTTTGAGGGAGGTTGCTGTGGAAAGAAACCAATTATTTCAATATTTATTCCAAGCTGTTTGTAAACAAACTATTCCTACAATACCTTTATCGTTAACGATAAAATTTCTCCCTTTTTCTCCCAACTACCTACAGAGTAGCACATTATGGCGAGTATATATCAGCAAACAACTACTGCCCTTGCTAATACCGCGACGAATATTGAATTATATTCAACAGATACTTATGCAATGCTCCTCAATGTCGACGACACTATTGCAATTGATCTCTATAATCAACTAAAGTTCCTACACTAACAATGTAAAGTCATTGCCATTATGTATGTATATGAATGGAGGTCCTACAGCTTTTGCCGCATCCCATATTTCAATCGCCATTTATTCTCGTTTCTCCATTCTCCATCTCCCAAGTTATGACTGGTCTTCCTCTCTTTCTTCTTTTTGTTGGGATATAATTCATATGGATTGTGTGAGCAACATATTATACTTTCATTAATTCCCATAGTACTCCAGTTAAATAATACCTAAAAGGGGGGTACCTCAAAGTAATCTGGAGAAAGCTGGAAATCGTTCTAAAATCTTCTTTTGGTTCCCCAAAAATGTCGATATTATCAGAGTTCCTTCAGTTTCTCGCTCATAACTCCTAAACAACGCATTCTAACGCGCCGGCTCCACACATTGGGGATGGGATGTGTGAATGAACGAAATAGGGTTGACTCCAACGTTTGACGACGTATTGGGAGTCAAGTTGCCAAACGTTGGCCCCAACATTGACCCCAGTATGTGGAGCGTAACGAAAATCTTATAGAGGGACAAATTAATGGTTATTTTCCGTCGACCGTTCATTTACGATGTATTTTAACGCACTCAAAATCGTTGATTAATGACCCCTGTTAATGAATGAATTTCTATTAATCAACGATTTGATTATATGCAACCCAACATACATTGCTCTTATCCATTTTATATTGGTTAGTACTATCTGTCATTATTTACTTGTCAATTTTCAAATAAAATTTGAGAAATATTCATTTTTTATTTATTTCAATTTGAAAATAAATAATAAAAAATAAAATAAAACTACCACTAAGAAAAATTAAACTATCTTTGAGTATAGGAAATAGTGATTGTTTTTTATCGTATCGTTAAATAAATAAACATTGAAAGTAAGATATCTCTATTTTTGAAAACTACTGTCGACGGAAAAGTTTTGTAACAAACTCGTGAATTAAAATGGCGATTAACAATCTCAAACATTAACGCGCTCGCTCCGCTAACGCGTTAAATTATCTCGATCGTTAATCGTCCTTATTAATACACTTGTTCGTTAAATAACCATTGACGAACAACTGTATTAATAATGGCTATTAACAATCGAGATAATTTAACGCGTAAGCGGAGCGAGCGCGTTAATTGTTAATAGACATTTTAATTCACGAGCTTGTTACAAAACTTTTCCGTTGACTGTGGTTTTCAAAAATGTTCAAAATAAAGCAATAAATCTCAGTTTGCAACCTCTTCCGAAGTACGCAACTTTGTGAAAATGGCAATTAACTTGAATTTTGCTGTATACTCGTTGAAAAAATTCCAAAAGTTCTGCAATCTTGGAATATTAGTATTGAATACATCATTTTATATCACGAATCAAATTTGCAACCAATTATTTTGAATTACAAAACCTTGAAAATTTACGTAGGTGAAAATTAGAAATACATAATATAATAAATATAGGATAAACTAAGAAATTCAAATTTTAATAATAATAATAATAATAAAGGCCTTTATTAATTTAAGTATAACCTGGAACCGAGCTTCGCTCGTTTTCCAATCCAATATGAATGCAATCATTTAAATAGCGAACGTAAAAACAGCATTTGAAAATTCTTTTAATTATTATTATTATCGTTACATCAAATTCTTAAATTTTTATCAGTCCTTAATATGTCTGCCAAATTTCAGATTATTCGTATTATTGTAAATGGGTGAAAATAGAATTCAAAATTTCACATTATCAAGAATTAAAAAAGTCAGCTATCTGAATGAAAATGCAAATTTTCACTGTCAGATTTTTTCTTTCCTTTTCATTTAGAGTCTTTTCACAATATCTATCAGATGTAGTTCAATGTCCAGCGTGGCTTGTGCCGGGGAAGTAGTTGTTTTCTGTTAGATATTACAAATAAATCACATTTTTTCATTTTTCAATTTTCATGGAGAATGTTCCCCTTTTCAACATGAATACCTCCCAAGAGGTTATCTTGAACGATGGAAAATAGCGACTAAAGTTTGTCTTTCAGTCGCAGATGATTCCACAATAGATTTTATGAATTTCCTATTCATATTTTCGAACTAAAATCATCATTATTATTATTGCTCTTAGTAGAATCGAGTGTTTTTTAGGAAATATGCCTATATGAATGAACTTTGAAAGTAAAACCTTATCTGAATACAAAATTTGATCCAAATTGTTAAAGCCGTTTCCGAGATCCAAAAACTCACATCATTATTTTTTTATTAGTAAATTCACGTGTTTTCAGAAAGACGAAAATACCTTCCCTAAATACAAAATTTTACCAAAAAATTGAAGCTTTTTTCGAAATCCAAAAATTTACAAAATGATCATTATTATTATTAGAATCGTGTTTTTCTGAGAAAGACGCCTATGTAGATGAATTTAAATCGCAAAACTTCATTTTTATACAAAATTGATCCAAATTATTAAAGCAGTTTCCTAGATCCAAAAATTCACATTATTTTTAAATACAGTGTGCTCCATTTAAGATGGAACCACCCTTATAAAACTTACATTTTTCAACCGATTGGAATGATTTTTTGTTTAGTTCGGTAGAGATTCAAAAAGTCCACTAGGACACCAAATTTCATGGCTGAATCTCCATTTCCAGGCCCAACTAATCTTATTTTTCAAAGTAAAAAATCTAAAAAAATCAATAAAAAGTTGTCGATGAATGAAATCAACCCACCACTTCAATTTCAAAACTTTTATCAGAACTTTGACTACACCAGTGGATTCAGGAAGTTTCAAAATTACCATTATTTCATCGAAATCCAATGACGAATAAAAAAAAATTATTATTCTATTGTCAAAATCCCTTTATATTTTCACCACCCTCATTTCTACCAACCATTCGCCATCCAAAACAAAATGATCTGTACAATAAATATCAATCTGTGTCTGATAAATATGCATTTTATTGTAATCCACTCATTGAAGCAATGTCTATGTATATGCTCCTTCCTATGGTCATGTCGACGCTCGAATGTTCCATACACGACACGTGCATCGTCGTCAGCCCCACGCAACATCCTGCATGTTGAAATTAGGACTCACTTGTCACATTGCTGCAACGATGGTGTTTCGGCTTTCAGCTACAGAGAGAGCACTGTAAATGCCTTTCATTAATTCGTTCATGAAATTGTATTAAAAAATATATGGAGGTCAACATTACCTGATCTTTTTTTTGTCATACGTGACAGTGGACTTAAACATGTAAAAAATTCAGGTACTTTTTAACATTTTGAAAATTATTTATTTTATGACGCATGAACGAAATAAAAAAAAATAGACATGGCTGTATAGACAATTGGACACCCTTTGAAATGAGGTATCACATGGCCACCTATTCCATTTAATAAAATTGGGGAGGTGGCTGTTAATTTGAGGGGGGTAAAGAAGGGTTTTTTTTTGACACAGAGTGTCTTTTTAAAAACATAAGTCGACATTGTTCGAGAATTTTTGCCGGTGAGTATCAAATAAATTAAATAGTAAAATCGACAATGTCCTTCTCTCCAAATATTTTCACAATGTGGAAAATATGAGGCAGAAATCTGACAGAAAACAACTACTTCCCTGGCTAATATCACGACGGACATTGAATTACATCTGACAGATATTTGTGCAACGTTCTTCCAAGAAGACTCAGTTGCAATTGATAATTATAATTATACAGCAAATTATCCGTCATTTGGCTGGGGAAGACCACCTGCAGACGCGTTTCACGGTTCTTGCCGCTCGTCAGTGACTTTTAATCCAAAGAGGGCATCTTTCTATTATAACCTCAACTGTCATACCTCTCCCCCCTCCCCTTGGTCCCTATCACCCAAACAATTTGAATAGGGAAAGTAGTGAGTGTGACACATCATCAAAAAGGTAATTTCATGAGGAATTCAGCCATGTCAATTTTCGCTACCTAACTTCCTATTTTGGCGCCCTCTTGCGGAAAAAACAACTGTTCCGTATTCCAAATTATGATACTTCATTTGCAAGCTAATTTAACATAAATTCGGTGACAATGAATTATGGAATTTTTCTGACGCAAAAAACAAAATGGCGGCTTCAGAATGGCAGACAAGATTTAAAATTATGATCCGATTTTTTTAAAAGGTATAAGGGGAACATCTCAATCGAATTGTCTTTTAATTGTCAACACAACTATAAAATTTTAGACACAAATATACACCCACAACAAAATGGCGGCATATTATGTTAGAACTTTCATGAGAGATTTTTTTTGAATAAATGGCTTTGAACGGGCTCTATTAAAATGAAAAAAATATTTTTTGATATTTACAAATGTTCTCTGTCACTCAGAATTGCACATGGTAGATGATTTCCTTAATTTTGCTGAGATTCAATGAAACGATGAAACGAATGAAATTACTCTCTAATATGGCACCCAGTAAAAGATAACTTTTGTAGGAACCAAAAAATATTTTATCATTGCAATAAAGCTCTTTAATAGCCATTTAATCGAAATAATTCTCTTATGAGAGTAATAAAACCATGTAACGCCATTTTTGTCCTTCTCCGAAATGTTTTTTTTTGCCGTAGCACTTTCTAATTGAATAATTAAACCTGAATAACTTTGTTTTATTTGGATTGATTGATTAAGCAGTTTGATAATGCTCAGTTTGAAAGAAGTCTGTGTTTGAAGTTTGATGAAAATAACTGCAGATACAAATAACTTATGACGAAAATCAACCATATTTTAGAAAATTTCAACAATCTGTATCTCGAAAACGAATTATTTTTCGATAAACATTTTATGGAAAAAAAGTTGTTTATTTTGACGGGATCTACTAGTTTTTGTAATGTTCTCAGCAACTTCACTTGGCGCCCTAGGAGCTAAGTAACATGCATCGATATAGAAAACTGTAAATATATCGAAAACGATCACCTCCAGCGTTATTGAGATGATGCACCTTTTTTACTTGGAAAAGGTGTGGAAATAAGGTTTTTCCATGAAAAGTACCAAAAGTTTACTGTCAAAAATGTTAAGGCAATTTCAAATAAATAATGACAGCGTACGCAGCTTCTATATGTTACATGAAAATTAATACGAAATTATGATTTCTTACGTCAAAAAAACCCCGGTACCAAATTTCGTGCAAATAACTTATTTTTTGAAAAAGTTATTTTTAAAAAGCGAACAAAAAAATCAATTTCAACACACTATCTCCGAAACGAAGCATTTCCGAACACAAGTCACAAGTCACTTGAATACTTCAACGTACTTATGTTACACCCTGTATAGTCTTACTGTTGGATAGATTTCAATGTTTTCGAATGGTAGTCTAAGAATTGTTCCAATATGAGTGACTAAGTACATTCTATCAGACTGAGGAAAAACTTTACAATACGAAAAATTCATTCCACATCTTTGGAATTTTATTTTTTTCAACGCTAACTCACACAATCATGAACGTAAAAATATATGAAGTCAGTCCGTAGACTAGTTACTCTCCTGTACTCACGACAAAATCTCGCCCTATCAAATATACCTACCTCATCTTTATCGAACATCCTCCCCCTCAGTGCCTCGTCTGCAACTGTTATCTCTGTGAACCCACGACAAGCACATAGCCTTTTTTGACATATTTATATGATAATTCGTAATTCTGGGTCTTGCAGTGTCCTACGTAGCCGCGTCTAACAGGGTAATTCGTGAGCGCGCGTGTGGGGAGTGTGTTCGAGATTATCCGGAACAATGGAACCGTATCTTGATCAGCGTGGGCCGTGTGTGGACTTAAAGTGCACGCCGTGCCTGTCTGGGACAGCTACTGAGATTAGCGGGGTTGGGTTGGTGATGTTGGCGTTGCTGAGAAATCGTTTTCGATTCTGTTAGTTTTTAATTTTCAACAGGGTTTGATAGGGAATAAGAGGTATTTCAGAGTCGAGCCAAGTACATTATTGTCTCACATTATTGAATAAAAGTTTTCCATTCTTTCCTTTTTTCATATTATTCTTTCTCTCTCTTTCTCTCTCTTTTTCTGTCCGTAATGATTTTTTTATCAATATGAGCTAAATTAATTGTTATTAGTTGCTTATTATATCCCTAGTAATACAGACATATTGAGACAATAACGGTGTCATATTACTAATATGAAAATATTAGTCATAATAATAGTTATTTGTGGTACTAGTGTATTATATGTTGAAAATAAGTCACCTGACGGCCTCGTGGTATAAATTCTCAAGGGACTTAGGGCGAGTTGTACAAGACAAGTTCAACAACGGTTTAGGTGAACCGGGTTCAGCTGCTAAGAAACTAGAACTTTCATTGGCTAATTCCTAGCAACTGAGCTCGGTTCACTTGAACCGTTGTTGAACCTGTCTTGTACAACTCGCCCTTAGGAAACATAACACACGAGTGACATACAATGTTTTATCGAACAAGTGGAAGAAATCGTTTTTTATGAGATGATAATCAATAAGTTTTAGTGAGTTATGGATTATAACACACGAGTGTGTTATTTGATAGTGGTGTACTTGTCTAATATCATATTATCCTTCCTATTTTTGTTGGTTGTATCATCCATTGTTTGTTTGATCATAGAGGAATTTCAAACACAAATGGCCGCAATTGGCTTGATCGAATGTCTGATAGCGATCGTTGTTGTAGTAGATTGTCACATTTCCACCACCACAACATTCAAATATCGTACGAGTCCCACTGGCGGTTTCAAATTGCCGAAACTATCAAAGTATTTCACACGAAGTCCACTTTTCACGTGAGCTACCCAATGCGTTCCACGATTTTTTATCGAGTCCAGATTGACAATGGCGCACTCTTTGTACATGGGCGTAGAATGAGGTAGGTTGTCGCGCATGAGAACCCCAATGAAGTTAGGAATTTTCAGGCGTTTGGCATACTTGACCAAGTCCACATCGTACAATGATTTCTTGTTATTGGGCAGCTTCACTGGGAGTTTTTTGCAAACTTCTTGAGGAAAAGTCCATAGCCTCCGCGACTTGTTTTGCGCATAAACAAGCCAAATCCCTGCTTTCCGATGTTCTTCATCGCAGTATTGTAACGCTTCTCTTCCTCTAATTTCTTCTGAGCGTTTTTCGAGGAGATGATGGTCCTTGCTTCCAAAACTGCGAAGATGGGAAGCAAAGGCAGCAAACCTCCACTCTTTGCTTCGAAAGGTATTATTCGAGGTACTTTGATGTTTTTGCGACCACCAATTTTTTGACTTGGGCTCGGGCTGCACGCAGTGCTACCAACGACGATTTTTGCAAAGCCTTTGCACTCATATCTTTCAGTTGGTCCGGTTTCAGTGTCTTCCGCAGATGATTGACGATTTTCGAGACCACATCCTTCTTGAACGACCTCTTTTTCTTTGCCGTTTTGCACCAGAAGCATTCATGCCCATGCCCAAATTACGCTTCGCCTTCATAGTTGTGGTGACTAGCCAAGCTGCAGCTTCCTCGCCTACTTTCGCGTCTTTGGAGTTGACACGTTCCCAAGCTCGATTTTCCAGCACCCAGTCAGCCTTGTGTCTGTCGTCCAGAGAGTTGCTTTGCGAGTATGCGATATCGTGGGATCTGCAAGCAGCGTTTAGGGGGTTCATACCAGCGTCTCCACGTGCCAACCTCTTCTGCAATTTGGAACCAGGTCCGCAGTATTGGTATCCGGGTAGATGTAGTTCGAAAAGCAGACGATTTATCACAGAATTCACCACTCCACGACCTTCGTGTTCGATGGTTAGCACGACAATGACGCGATTGTCGTTGCGCTCGTACTTACATAGCTGCCTTGAAGCACTCAAACTGTCAGTCGAACGCCAGATGTGTGCTTGGTCACATGTATAGCTGAAAAATGAAAGTGGTACAACAAGAGCCGGATCTGGAAATAGTCAATTTGGATTTCGTTGGTGGAAATGGCTTCAGTGCAATACGCAAACACAGTCTCCTGCTACCGAATTCTTTCCGAGCGATATTTTGCGGCCCCAGCGGATGTGGCAAGACCAACGCTGTACTGAGTTTGTTATTCAGCCTGAACAGAGCACGCTTCAAGAATGTTTACGTATATTCGAAATCGCTCTACCAACCGTAATATCAGCAGTTGCACGATGTGCTGAAACAAGTCAATGGAGTGGGCTACTTTCCATACAGGGACAATGACGAGATTATCGAGCCGTCAATGGCAAAGGAGCACTCAATTTTCATATTCGACGATGTTTTGGTCATAGCCAAAGACTTTATGTCCAAAGGGCGCTATCGTCTGGGTTTTGACAGATATATTCAAATGTAATGCCTCGAGGGTGTCATTCTGTGTGTAGCAATGGCGCCGACTCCATCACGTGTCGACTCCGAAATTGCGAAAGCCGAACGAAAACGCCAAGTCAGTCAGTTGGCGAAAGTTGTTCGAAAAAAATATATGACTTTGAAACTTGGCAAATCCGAGCAGGATGAAGCACTGAGTAAACTATTCAAACCCATTACGGTGCCACTAGAGACGGCTGAAAGTGAAAAAAGAAGAGAAACCAGAGCCGCCATCGAGGACCACTTCCCCCACCACCGCCATGAAGAAAGAAGAAGAAGACGAGGAAAGCTATCACACGGGTGACTACGATGAATCTGACGAGGAAAACGAAAAATTGCTCGAAGTTTACCCCGAAGTAGCATCTGATTTCGAGAATGAAGATCGTGCGAAATCCGGCAAAATCGATGTGACTTTTTACGATAGACCCAGAGCGCAATGGATACTCGGCACTAAGTTGATGGACTTGGACAAAGATACGGGGGACATTCGCATTGACGGTGAAACATACCAGGGTACTTCGGGACTATATAGATTGATTTTCTACAAAAATCCCAAATACCAGAGACCCGACTTGGTGACATACAAACAAATTTTGTTGAGTACAAGTGCTCATTTAGATGCGAAAGGTAGGCTGAATCCGTCTCAGACATACAAATACGAGAACTTGATGCGCCCACTGTTCAAAGACCCCCACACAAGTCAATCGAAAATAGGCGGCAGTATCCCAGATCAATTGACACATAATACGAAGCCAGTAGAATACGTGTACTGGTACGACGTCAATGAGCTAGTTGGCAGATATAGGCTACTCGTCGCAGCCCAGAATGCTGGCAGCACCTCTACCGACAACGAGATCGTAGCCATCATTAATGAGCTGAAAGAGGCAGGCTATATTCGATAAATACGAGCGTCAACGTTTCGCACCCCACAGTTTCATCATGAGCATCAACAAGTTCGGTCAAAGTTTCTCAGCTCGCCGCGCTCAGCAGCAGCCTTATAATTTCCTCGGTGTCATATTCAACTATACGGCAAACGGGGACATTGACGCTGAACATGTGAGAATATGTAATGTCGAAACGCCAACTACTCCGAATGATGTTGTCAACAAAAGCTAGGTTGATGACGTCATAGTGAAGCTCAGAGCGGAACTGGATGCGCAGAAACACGCTAACGAAGCCTTGGACATTCGAGTTATGGAATTCATGACACTTTCGTTGAAAAACCACGAGACTTTGAAAAGACAGATTGCAGAAATGTCGAGAACGCCAACGATTCTCGACTTCAGTTTAGACTATAAAAATGGAGCTGCGCATTAGCATTGCGCAGTCGTTTGGGAGGAATGGCGTCGTCCGCAGCCAAAAAACAATTGGTCGATGAGCTCCATGCTCCGGCCAGAAGGAGATTTCCTCGCAGACGTACCATCATCAAAGAAATCGACGATCTGTGGCAAATGGACTTGGCCGACCTTCAAAAATACTCGAAAGTCAATAAAAAACACAATTATATTCTCGTGGTGATTGACACCTTCTCAAAATACCATATTATCGAAATCGAACAGGAGTGCTGCGTTCCTACAATCCGATTTCGGTACTGAATTCTACAACGCCAGTTTCCAGACCCTCATGAAAAAGTACATCAAACACTACAGCATGTACACGAAGATCAAAGCGGTCATAGCGGAACGAATAATACGCACATTGAAAGAGAAACTCTTCAAACATTTCAGTTTGAACGGCACCAACAAGTGGCTGGACATTTTGCGGGACATTGCCAAAATTACAATCAGCTCAAACATCGGACGATCAGCATGAAACCGTGTGACGTCAACAAGACAATGAAGAAGAAGTGTATAAGTTTGCGTATGATTATGCGGGACGTGCTGGCCGAAAAAAGTTCAAAATTGGGGACTTTGTGCGAATTAGCAAGACCAAACATGTGTTCGAGAAGGGGTATACACCCAATTGGACGACGGAACTTTTCCAAGTCGTCGAAGTGAAAGTCACCCAACCAATCACGTACTTGCTGGAGGATTTGGAAGGGCGACTAATCAAACGCGCTTTCTACGAACAGGAATCACGAAAAACAAAAAATCCCAATGACTATGTAGTGGAGAAAATCATTAGACGTAAGGGTCGATAAGTCTTGGTGAAATGGCTCGGTTTCAGCAGCAAGTGCATCAGCTGGATAGATGCTACAAATCGCTTGTAATCCAATGGAAAATTGACACATTTTTCCATAAAATTGAGGGCCTTTCAGACAGCCAGCCCTCTCCGGGGCTGTCTGCGAAACACTTCAAATCGTGAACCAGCGACACGATGAGTCAGTCCATCATCATGTTTGGCGGAGTGCACTTCGAGTCTAACGATCCAACGACGTCCGACTACAAGTCGATGTCTTCGGCACTGAGTCTGCGGATTCTTCGTCATCATCATCGGCATTAGCAGAGTGGGCAGAACGTGTTGCTGATTTGGATCGTGTTTGTGACTTGTACAAAGACGCCATCAAGAAGGAACAATTATACGTGTGCAGCGCTACGTACGAGTTCCGAAACACACAAATTTTGTCTGCGCAATGTGGAATAAGTTTTGCTCGAAGTTTCGTGCCTGCAGTGAGACGTGTGTGCACAATCCCACACACCATCTCCTTCAGCCTGTCATTCAGCATGTTCGAGTGGGCCATTTTCGTGGAAGCCATTAATCGACTCTACACGAACCGAGCTGATCCGAATGTGACCGACAAGAACGCCCGAATCAAGCTCGATTGGGACGATGTCATGGATTTTGAATCACACACGTATGGAGAGAGTGCTACAGTGCGAATTTCCAAAGATGATGACACCAACTTCTACTCGAGCTGGAAATTCAGGAAATCCTGAATTTGGATGCCACAGTGTTGGCGGGAAGATTTGAATATTTATTGAATACGATTTTTGTCAATATTATCATGATATATTAGCTAGTGCCAAAGTTCTTGCAAGAAACAACGATTTGACATTTGACGAGGCTATAAATTTGTGTACGATATCGTCCAAAGATGATAAACATGTATGTTTCCGAAAATGTCTATTTTATATGAGAGACAAAGTGTTGTTCGACTATGAATCGAAATAAATGTATTTATGGAACACAAGCGGCATTTTCATTTCAGTATCCATAGAGAGATGCAGCAGTACCAAGCAAGACTCGAGACGTTTCGAGGCTGGACATTTTCGACGAGTGCGTTGGCCAGAGCTGGTTTCACGTACACCGGCTTGTATGATGTTGTCTTTTGGCGTGTGTGTGGTGTTGAAGGATTCCAATGGCAGCCGAATGAAGATCCAATGGCTGACCATCACGAATGGAGTCCAAATTGTGAATTTGTTTGAAATTATCGCCACAACAACAACAACAATCAGACATCAGTGGTGGCGGTAGAACCGACAGATGGCGTTGATATACCTCCAGAACGAAGGCTGGTGACAGATGACACTCCGGCGAGAGTTGGCGCTGATATCGCAGTGGGACAAGTGACAGATGACACCTCAACGATAGTTGGCGCTGATATCGCAGTGCGACGAATGGCAGATGACGGCAAGCCCATGGATGACATTAAGCCCATAGATGATGGCAGTGCAGACTCACCACAGAACACTATGATGATGTATCGTGTTTGTTTTATGAATGAGCGCTCTGTGTTTTTTTTACCTTCTAGACACTTGGTGTATTGCTCACGATGTGCCACTCTGTGCGACACATGCGCAGTATGTAGAGGACCAATTTGGAATTTATTGAAAATATATGTATTTTAGCTAATTTTTATTTTATTTTTTTCCATTCAAAAATCGAGCTTTTTAGCCTCAAAAATGGATCGTTTTTGATAGTAAAAAAGTGCTAATTTTTCATTCTTAAGACGCAAAAACGATGCTCTTTTTGAGCGAAAAAAGTACTCATTTTTAGGCTCAAAAACGATCCCATTCTTGAGTGAAAAAACTCACACCAAAATCCCAAATTTTTGATGGAATTACAAATAATTTTTAAATGGCCCGCCAAAGTTATGGCATACGAAATGGCACTAGTCAAAAGACGAGCAGTCGTCTTGCACTGTGCCAGCCATGCTTTTTGTTCATCGGCAGTGAATTTTTCCACCAAAATTTTTTCTGCCTTCCTCAAAATTTCGATCATATCAGCGGCCAAATTGGCAATAGCATCGGAATTCATCTTTATTCAAAAAATACAACAACGCACAAAAATATGCAGAAAAATGAATGAAAAATCGAGAAAACTCACTTTGTGTGCGTTGAAAATGAGCACTACGCCCTGGCTATCTCGAACAGTTGTTGCAGGTGCTGCTGCTTACCGGACTTGTGTTCGCCCCTGTAGATGAGTACGTGCTGAGACTCTGTCAATTTGTTCAAGTTGCTCTTGAGGGCAGCGGTGGCTCTAATTGGCAGGAATACTTTGAAATTTGCCAACTCGACGAGGATTGCCCCTCCGAATCTAGTGATTTTCACCTCCGCGTCTAATATCAACTGGGGCTCGTCCAACGGTAGCTCGGCCAACTTCTTCAACTCCTTTCTGCGGGCCAAACCAACCTTGTTAATTTCATCGATGTGAGACACCTGCAAAAGAGCGAAATATTTCACTCAAATATTCTAACAACATATTGTTTCATTCACGCTGTATATACAAAATGGAAAAAAAATTGATACGCACCGTATATATTTTGTTCCACACACGCTGTATATATGAAATCTATTTTATTCACGCTGTATATGAAATGGAAAAATTTGATACGCACTGTATATATGCTCTAACACTATTTTGTTCCATACACGCTGTATGTATGAACGCAACACTTTGCAAAAAAAATCAATAGCAAAAAATTCACAAGGCTAAATGAACAGTATCAAAATGCTCGAACGATTTCTATTGACGCACACGCGTAAAATCACTCTATGTACAGACAAAAACTCACCTTTGCAATTAAACCGGCAAAATCACAAGTACAATTTCACTACTGAGCACCAACAGGTACGTCTGAACTCTTAGCGCGCTTTCTTCAAACTGGACGCTGCAACGCACTCTCTCCAATATTTAGCGTTAGAATCGCCGCTCTCTCTCCACCCCGCCCGCAGCTAACCGCGTCATTCTCAAAGACAAAGACAGAAAAAACCCCGATGAGTTAGAGTGAGATGCCAAACATGCCTTATTTCCGACACAACACACACTGTGAGCCTCGAAACAAACTACGAAATTCTTGGAATTTCATCTTGTTCATCAAACGAATATCCGTTGCCATTGCACACTACGTCGTTTCTGTTATGGTTCTTACGCTATTTCCAAGAAATTCGCCTGGACAACACGTTCCCTCCGGTGACGTCATGCTTAACTCAACAAACGCTGCCTCTTAGCGTAAACAACAACCATTGGCGGAGGCAATCCACAGGGTCTTGTCACCAGTGCCAGCGTCACATTACTGAAATTGACAAAAAACGAAAATTGATATATCTCGGCCCCCGGCGCTCCAGCGGGCCGCATCTTTTCTGGGGACGTACCTCGTCATCGCCCCCACCCCCCCGCACTTTCCCCCAGCCGATCCCAGTTACCCAATTCTACGTTCGAATGACAATAAAGAGTCTTAATTGATGAAATTTCGGCCCCCTTGGGCTCTAGCGCGCCCCCTCTTCTGTGGGGACGTTCCTCGGTGGGGCCCCCAGCCTGGAGCATCAGCCCCTCCGCCAAAATCTCGATGGGGGATCTCACAGCGGGAGACGAAAAGTGTGGTTATGTCATGATTTTTATTGTGATGCGAACTTTGACATACTACTCGTATAGTTCGGTGGTATGGTGGCCAAAGACTAAGCAGGTAGGAATGGTTCGACGGCTCAGAGGACTGCAAATACCAGCATGTCTAAGTGCCACCGGAGACATGAGAACCACCCCAACAGCCGCCTTAGAGCTCAACCTGCCTCCCCTACATATATATACATACAAGGCGAAGCCAGGTCAGGACAAGCACCCATAAGGAATATGCATGGGAGAGACTACAACAACCTAGATGAATAGTTGAAAAACGACCCGTTTACAAGAATGCCATCACATTGCATACTTCCCAGATATGGCTTTGACAAAACTTTCAAGACAAGTAAAACGAAGAGGGATGCGTGGAAGGAGGGACCTACCAAAAAATGATGAAGATGCAGGTGCCGGCATTTACGGAACCAAGCGGAAGATGAAAATCTCATTGAGCCTGGACAAACAAGCGACGATATTCCAAACGGAAACATTTGCACCATTGTGCACAAGAGCTAATAAGGCATGAGTGTTCATAAAAAATCATTGTCATATACTCCGATAGCCAAGCTGCAAGTTACCTCAATTCTTGTTTGAAGCTGTATAGAAACCCTAAAAGAGATCAGCAGTCAGAACAGACTGACCCTAGCCTGGGTACCAGCAATGAAGAGGCCAATACACTAGCCCGAGAAGGAGCAAGGAATACCCTGAATGGCCCAGAACCGTTTTGTGTTGTGGGAGACTCTCAAACTTATCGCACTGTCACTAGCAGTCACCGACATAACCTAAGATGAGTCCTTTGATTGAAACTGCTCCAATGACGAACTTTTAGTGTTATTACAATATAATTTCTTGAGAAATTCACTAAAAATGTCATTAAATAGTCAATAAGAGTTTTGAAGTAGAAAAGTGGGTGTTTGCTGACTCAGCAGAAATACGCCAATTTTTATTTAGCGTTTGAGCCCGAACTGTTTGTCGAAAAAAAACCTGAATAGTGGAATTCGTAGGAAAAGTTTTTCACGAAAAACTAATAATTTTGAGTTATAAGCGAAAAACTACAAAAAAATATATTTTTTACCATTTTTTTGCATTTTTTTTTGAAGTTCTGTCAAGAAATTTTGCTAGCAAACTTCAGATTCGGATTCTGCACTCCAAAAAACGCGTGAAATGGAAAAAAACAGAACTACCCCAAAAATTTCTAGCCAGGGGTTCTGTCGAATACAAATTTACTGAATTATAAAGTGGGGAGGGCAGCTTCAACGAGTAAGGCTGTTTCTTGCAATTAAGAAATTATTCAGGGTGAATGTCGAGATTTATAAGTTCTTTGCTTGCACTCATAACTGGTATATATAGTGTGTCCATAAAGTAAGCCCCCCGCCCGGGGGATTGAAATTTTTCTTTGAATTATTTTAAGCCTAATGGTAGTACATAAACTGTTTTTTGACAGTAATAAAAAATGCCTAGCTCAAGAATTTTTTAAATGGCATAAAATCGCCTTTCAATTCTCCATACGACAGAAAAATTTCAGACAAAAATTTTCATCCAGAACAAACTAGCGGTACATGATTTTATTACTCTCATAAGAGGATTATTTCGATTAAATGGCTATTAAAGAGCTTTATTGCAATGATAACATATTTCTTAGTATCTACAAAAGTTCTCCGTCACCCAAAATGGCAGATGGGTGCCATATTAGAAAAAAATTCGAATAAGTAGAAAGTAGTGTGATACCTCGTTTTATTGAACATCAGCAAAATTAAAGAAATCATGTCCCATGTTCAATTCTGAGGGACAGAGAACATTAATAGATATCAAAAAAAAAATTATTCATTTTGATAGAGCCCGTTTAAAACCATTTATTCATAAGAATTCTCTTATGAAAGTTCTAACATAATGTGCCGCCATTTTGTTATGGATTGATGTTTGTGTCTGAAATTCTACAGTTGTATAGAGAATTAAAAGGCAATTCGAATGAGATGACCCCCAAAAAATCTTTCAAAATGGCGCCTAACCACGATTTTGAAAGAGAGTTATGTCAAAAAGCAGCTCATGAACTAGCATTTTACCAAAAAAAATTCAAAGAAAAATTCCAATCCGTTCAAAACTTAACAGGGAGGCGCCATAATTGGATCTTGCTCTCTAATATCTATTTAAACTTACCTTGTGCCGGCACTGGATAAGGCCCAAGAAAATTCCCATAAAATAAACAATTCGCAAACCAAACGAAATTCATATTTCCGCCACCTCAGTATGCCTCAACTATGGATAAAAATATTCACAAACGTATACCTTACAATGTTTTCAAAACACCATTGAAAAGTCTCTTTAATACCCCGAATAATAGCATATAAAGAGTAGGTATTAAATTTCACGTATTCTGACCCACTTACCCGTGAAATGATCTGGGATAGTACAATCTGAACTGCTCATTTTAATCTCGTTTCGAGGTGAGAAACGCTTTTATAATCCCCAAAACAAAATAACAATGAAATGGTGTGGTTTACAATTCTAAATACTCACGGGGGTGAAAGGCAGATGGTACACTAAACATTTCTCTGTGTCTATTACATTTTTAAACATTCTTTGAATGATTTCAAAATGATTCAAGTTTGATGTATCGAAAAAACCTCTTACTAATGAACAACTCAAATAATGATTGCTTTTTCTTCTTCCGGCGAGCGGTTTTCGATTTAATACAATCCAGTAACGACAGACAAACTCGAGCAAAAAGTGAAAAATGAATTGTAGCACTGTGAAACTCGGCACATAACATCTCGACATCATGTATTGTCAGAAAAAAAATTGTTTACCAAAAAATCAGGGGTTATTTCAGAAAATATAATTTCGATAGGTTGAAAGATAATTCAATTCTCCACAAGAATGATATTCAGTAATACCCTATGAAATACGCTCGTTTTCTCAGAAAACGTGGTATAACGCCGACGTCACATTTCATGCTCGCGCTAACCCGCCACTGCAAGTTCAGGCAGGGCAGAAAATTAGATTTGTCATAACTTTGCTAAAAATTATAGTAAGAAAAGGTGCATATCGGTCCTGAAGACTTCTACTTCCTCATGGAAATATAACATGTGAGTATCTGAGTACCCAAAATGTGTTTTGTCCCACTTTACATAACCCTTCTACGATATTTACGGATCATCCGAAAGTCATGGATATTTTAGGTGATATGAAATAATTATACTGGAGCAGGAATCAGTACCCTCTTTGGACCATATGCAACGATTTAAGGCTAGTGAGATAAGTCTCACTTATACATGCCAAAGAAAAAACTGGGTTTTACTCCTGCCTCAGTTTTCAACTCACCCATAATCCCGGCAATTTCTTCAGTAAATGTTGAAAATAATCGCTCATACATATCCTACATAAAAAATGAAGTATGTGCGATTTCAAGCTTGAGGTTTGCACTTCACAACAGTGTTATTAATATACATATACTTATATGTAGGATATGAATAAGCGATTATTTTCAACATTTAGTGAAGAGAATGTTGATTTTATGGGTAAATTGAAAATGAGGCAGGAGTAAAACAAAGTTTTACTACTTTAAAATTGTTGCATATAGTCCAAAGAGGGTTTGGGTTGCTGCTCTAGTATAATAATTCCATATTTACTAAATAATTCATGATTTTTGGATCACCCGCAAACATCTCCGTGAAGTACAACAAAACACATTTTACGTACTCAAATACTCGCATAATATATTTGCATGAGAAGGTAGGAGTCTTCAGAAACGATATGAACTTTTCCTATTCCTTCTCCGATCATTTTTAGCAGAGTTATGACCAATCAAACATTCGTCTCCGCCAGAACTTTCAGGGCGGTAAGTATGAACATGAAATTTGATGTCGGGGTTCAATCACGTTCTCTGAGAAAACGAGTGCATTTCATAAAAAATTACTAAGAATCATTTTGGTGGAGAATTGAATTGTCTTTCACCCTGTTGAGTTATTTTTTCGATGAATCATATACTTTCCAAGATTACAGCAAACATTTATTTATTTATTTTTAAACGAATAAAAAATTATGTTCCACCGCTGGTAAATTTTTTTCGTGTTTATCATGGTTCCAGCTACTAGCATACCAAATTTGGTGGTGCTAAAATCCATTCTTGCCTCAAAACCCAATCGTAATAGATTAATAATAAAATGTCTTCATTTGCTCGTATCTATGCGATTTTTTATCAGACTCAAGGAAATGCATTTTGTATTTTAAGTCTAAAACTGTACGCCGGACAAAAATAAGTATGGGGACCATTTTCATAAGAAGATAAAGGAACATTATGATCATAATATACAGGGTGTCCCACGACGAATAAGACAGAGAAAATCTCGGAATTCGAGAGTAGTAGTAATTTCGGGGTTGTAAATTAAAGCATTGGTACAGCGTTTTTAATATTATGTTACCCAATGAGATTTTAGTTTTTGGTCACGTGACACAGACACAAAATTTTTAATGGGATAACCTGTATATTTCGGCATTTCTATATTCCTCCCGTTAAAACGATTTCAACAAACTATCAAACTTGTGGTCTAAAACGATTCATTTAAGAACTACGGTGGGACAATGTGCTTTGTCCCACGACATCTGAAACAAGCGATTGTCAAATTATTTAAGTTTAGGGTCACCCCGAATACTTTTTGTGTTGATTGAAATAGGACAAAATTATAATAATCATTCATATTTTTTTTTAAAAACGGCTTGGGACAAAGGATATTGAAGTACGTATAGTTCTTAAAATATTATCGGGATGGACATGAAAATTCCAAAATATACAGGTTGCCCATCAATGATTTCGTGCTCCGCGTCGTTCGTGCAACTGCCGTCGCGTGCAGAAAAGTACTACTTTCCGCACTAGTTAGGTAAATAACTATTTTTATTTGTTTGCAGTTTGACACAGATCCTTATGTGATCAGATAATGAGTTTCCTTCTATATCTATTTGGCATTTCGATGTTAACTCACTGCTGACTTATTAACTATAGTGAGCTTTGGGTGAATATTACATTTTTGTTTAGTCTTTTACAACGTTCGTATTTACATGGAGGAGGTCAATGCTCATATCTCCCAATACCAGATGAAACACACACAATAACGGAAAAACACGATTTATTTGAATAGTCCACTATCTGATGTTTTAGACATCAGTAGTATTCTTTTTAACAATTATTTTAACTGAGATTGAAGTAAAATTCTTAGCACAGCTCAATAGCTTAGGTAATGACATGTTACATTTACTTAAGACTGATAACTGTCCTATATTGAGCAATTGAGCTGTGCTGAGAATCTTACTTTGATCTCAGTTAAAATTGTCAGTTAGGACTAACACATCGATTTTATTTTCAATCACATACCATTCAACTACTTCAAATTTATTTGTTAAACTTTGTATACTCATGTAAACTATTTTATGGATTTTTTTATTTCGCTCAGTTTTTCAGATCGTCTCCATCATTGATAAATTTAATTTTGCTTGCTGGTATCTTCTTTACGTAAGAATACTTTTCCATTGCTTACCCATACAAACTTATAGTTGTTTTCCTTCTTGAATTTGATTGCTTCTCAATATAGATCCAGATTAGTATTAGTCAAATCGTGATTGATGTAGATGTAGTTTTCTTCTCGATATCCTAGATCACACGTTTTAATTGGATTGGCTTTCTTCGCTTTGAACCATAGTTTCTTATCTTCACTCTTTTTGAAACCCACTTTGATCGGAAAACTCATTCCCAACTGAGATGCTCCAATTCTACCTATCAGAATTTGAACAAGTAGAGACCTCTTGAATATTATTATCGCGATGAAAATGCACTATCAACGCCATTATTGTTGTTTTGAATGTTTAATGATTATTCACGGAAAATGTAATTTTATAGATAAAAAACATTTGAAAAAAAATCAGATTCGGCACTTTAGCAAATACACAAGATGGGGAAAGGAAAAACTCAGATTACCTTCTTAGTCTTGGGATCTGTAGTGTTCTTGATTGAAGACGAATGGTAAAAATTACCGCGAAAGAACAGCGATTCTCTTTGATTTTTGCCTTCTTCAGTCCTACTCCGACTGCGCCATTATGTTTTCCATACAATGGAAAACACTTTTAAAACTTGATTTACAATTATTCGGCAAATCCTTCGATATAGTCTCTAGCTGTACAATAAAGGGAATCAATTAACCAATCATTTTTATAAATCTCAGAAATTTTATACTAAGATAAGAAGTACATAGTTCGTTGATATGAGTGCATTACGTCGTTCAATACAACTTGTTTATAGTATGACGTCTTGATAGGTGTGCATGGTGTCGCAACGGTTTCTTGATATAACAATGTGACGAAATATGCGTGTATAGTTGCAAAACAGAGAATAAGAACTTGCTACTTTTTGGCACCAGTCCTTATCTTCGTCATATCCTTACATATTTTGAGAAAAAAAAAATAGAATAGTATCAATGTGTCATCTGCAAAATCTCAATATGATTTTCGACAAGTATTTGATAGTTAGACCCAAACCCGATCCTTGAGGAACATCAATTTTGTTATATAGCTCAGAAGAGAACTTCGATATTTAAATAACGTGGATATCTTCACTGAAGTTTCAACAATATATACGATTATAATTATAGACCTCCAGATGATGCTAAATTTGTTTGGCGAAACGCGCGTTGAGTAAACTTGGTGTTTCGGTTCATTTTCATGTTTCTGAAACGTATTTATACTTGTAATATTGTTACGCATAACGAGGTTACAATATAATTTCCACGAACTCTTCACCTGAAAAATATGCCACCGTCACCTCATGGTGAAATTCTGATTGAAATAACAGGGACAAAACTGCTAACGACAATAACTCTATCTTCAGGATGAATAATAAAAATATTAGCTAGTACTCAACGTTAGCATCTGTGATTTTATTACAGAAACGAGTTGAATTTAATGGGTCGTTGTAAATCCATCTTCACCAAATACACCAACAATCAGACGAAAAACCACAAATATAAAAATAGATAAATATTGACAAAATTTATGTCGTTTATAACGTAAATACAGTGTTGAGGCCATGAGGCCATAAGAGGTATGTTTGTTTAATCCGACATAACGGTCAACACATGTATTTTTAATGACTGCTGGTATTTATAGGGCAATTTAAATAATCTCAGGCATTTAGTACCGGAATTAACTGACCAATGCCTAAATCAAGCC
This sequence comes from Chrysolina haemoptera, assembly GCA_958298965.1. NCBI lineage: Eukaryota > Metazoa > Arthropoda > Insecta > Coleoptera > Chrysomelidae > Chrysolina > Chrysolina haemoptera. The sequence goes on along the minus strand of OY282584.1, from coordinate 39,549,416 downwards.
CGTTTCAGTGGAGTATTAGGGGATTAAAACAAGAAAAACGATATGGCTTTTCCGAGTTTTACTTTGAGTAATCACCGCGATAGATGACAGGTGGAAAGGTGGGATACATTATGAATTTATTATTGTGACATAGAAATTTATTTTGATGTGTACGATTCTAGTTATATACAAGGCGTACCAAAATAGTTGAATAGAGAGAAATAATAACTCTGCTGTACGGAGAGAATAGTTATTTATGATACAAGTGTTAAAAGTGGCATTTTATTTTGTGAGTGGGGAATATTGCGAAACGAGCGTTAGCGAGTGGAGCAACCCCACGAGCAAAATAAAATCACTTTTAACAAATGTATCATACAAAATTTTTTGTTCAACAGTTACTGCTAGTAAGAAAAAAACAAAAAAAAAATAAGATCCATAAGGATTCGAACACACGATCTTTGGATTACAAGGCTGACTGACAGATACTTCAAATATAATAAACCCCAACGCACTTTATTTATGAATGTCATTATTTGTCAGTGATGAAGGACATTCTACAGTTGGACTAAATACTACTTCGTTTGTAACTTCAAAAGGAATTAGTATTATCAATTGCGCAAACGACCAAATACATGTGTGAACTTTTATAAACGATTCCTCTTGAGTAGGTGTTCTGATTATAATATCTGATTGAAGTGTTTCTATTAGAGAGATCTATATTACTGAGTATCCATCATCTCATCTGTCATTTTACTTTTAACACTAGTGTTAAAAGTACTTTTAACACTAGTGTTAAAAGTGATTTTGTGAAAACGTCAGTTTTTAGTTCATGTGTCAATGAATTAAAAACGTCATTTTTAATGTCAGTTGTACAAAAAATATTATTCGGTTGTGTTGTTATTCCAGTTACCTAGGCGAACTCTCTTGAAAACATTATTAATCCAGTAACGACAGACAAACTCGAGCAAAAAGTGAAGAATGAATTGTAGCACTCTGAAACTCGGCACATGACATCTCGACATCATGTATTATTAGAAAAAAAATTGTGTACCAGAAAATCAGGGGTGGAACCCAAAAAATTTTTCATCAACAAAAAATATATATTTTTTTGTTGTTATGTCAGAAAATATAATATTCACCAAAAAACGATTTCGATAGGTTGAGAGATAATTTAATTCTCCACAAGAATGATATTCAGTAATACCTCATGAAATACGCTCTTTTTCTCAGAAAACGTGGTTTAACGCCGACGTCACATTTCATGCTCGCGCTAACCCGATCCTGCAAGTTCAGGTAGGGCCGAAAATTAGATTTGTCATATCTTTGCTAAAAATTATAGTAGAAGGAAAAGAAAAAGTGCATATCGTTTCTGAAGACTTTTACTTTCTCATGCAAATATAAAATGTGAATATCTGAGTGGTACAATGTTTGAAAATTTGCTAAATGAAAAGTCACTGAAGTGAAATTGACTTGCTATTTTCGCCAGTCGAACAACAAGACAGAAAGTTAGAAACTACTGCATCAGTTTATTTTGCATACTTTCAGAGTCACGATACAAAAACGAGCCATTAGTTCTCTCCTCGGACTTCGGTACAGATAATCTTACCATTTAAAAAATCTCACACATAGATAGCAATAAAAATATTATTACTCTCTCAAGGTTAGTAGATAGATAAATATATCCAACAAGAAATCAATATTTCACTCTACCAAAGTTCCGGTAAGAGCCAGTGAATGTAGAAATGAACATGAGAAGTATCGTAAATGAAATGAATACGGACTTAGTCAAAATTCTAGAATGGGGATCCAATAATTTGGTGGAATTCAATGCGAATAGAAAGGCCAATCTCACAGAAGCCAGCGTAACTATATCAGGAATAACTATACCAATTAAATCTTCCATTTCAATGCTAGGTATTACCATCAGCAGTGCTCTCTCATGGGAGAACCATTGCCAAAAACTCGGTTTTCTGTTTCGCGCCAAGAAGTATTTTACTTCTTGTCAACTGATTATGATTTATAAGGCACAGATTCGACCTATTTTGAAATACTGTTTCCATATGTGGATTGCAGCACCCAAACACACATTGAAACTTTTAAATTCGGTCCAAAAGAGAGCCATCCGTCTCGTCGGTGATACTTCGCTCACAAGATCGCTTACTTCTTTGAAACATCGGAGAAAGATTGGCGATCTGTCTCCGTTTTAAAGATATTTTCATGGACGATGCTCTTCCGAAATATCATCAATCGTTCCACCGTTAGCTGTCTCATCGAGATTGACCCGTCGAGCTCAGTCCTCACATCCATATGCCGTCACTTTGGAGACATGCCTCGGGAGGGGTTCCCTGAGGCATACAGCCTTCAGATATTCAAGAGGAACACCAATTCCTACCTACTTCCCCTCGGCTCTCACGATATTCTTTGAACATTACAGGATTATCCTTTTCGTGGGAACCAGAACTTAAAAAAAAACTTGCCTATTGATATAATTGAACACGTTATAGAACACTGTATACTGGCATAAATATATACAATCATTTCATGAAAATTTTGAAGGTATTTTCTTGCAGGAATAAATTCCAAAAAAACGTCATAAAACTCTTACGCCAATGTATATTCTACAATCTCGGATAATACCTAAAGAGGTACATGTCCAATTGTGAAAATCTGCTCTCCGGTAAAATAGGATGTATGGTGTCTCCAGAAGCTCCTAAAGGTCCAGTTCGACAGAAGATATTCTATTTATGTAGTGACTAAAATCAACTCCAGAACCACAGTGAACGATGACAGGCCAAATCTCGTAACGGTAGTCGGCTAGATTGGGGTGCTATTCTAGCTGATACGTTGAAATAGTTTAATACATCTTTGTGATGATGAGTCATAAATGAAAATCTTCAGAGCTATGATCAAATTTGAAGGTGCTTCAACTATATTCGTTTCTTTATTGCTGTGTGTTGTTTTGGCACAGAATTGACAATAAAGTTGACAATCACCCATTATAGATGTTCAATATCCTTCATGAAGTTGGCATCATATGGAAAACACTGTTAATAATGATTAATTTTGAAATTTCTGGGTTTGAGTTATTCTTTGGAAGAGATGGACGATATAGTTTACCAGGATTGGGTCAAGTGACTTTGTGTACTTGTCAAAAGGTTTTTCTAAATTATCTATTGAAGTACACTTATTTGTTTTAATTTCAGAACATTTAAAAGAGAATAGTTGTTTCCATTCTGATTTCTCACAAATTTCCCAGTTTGTACGTTAATTGAAACTTTTAATTTTTGTCCTTTTCACTTTTTTAATATCTAAGAAATTTCTGATAAAATGAGGAATTTGCAACTTCAACAAAATTATTTTGTACCACTAACTTCATCATACTACTAATTTTTAATTACTGGATATCGATAAACATATGTTTCTTTTCAAAAAAATGAGAAAACCGATTGAAATTTCCGTTGTGTTTGGCAGAGTTGATGTATCGTAAACCATTTTTGGTAGAAGTTCAATTCTGTACTTTATTGAAAAATCATCGACCTACTTTACGTGTTTAATCAAATTTTAGGTCTCTCTACAAAACAAATTATAAGTGATAATTTGGAATATTTTGAATGTAACGAAATGTCCTGCCAAGAGAGCTCATTGCGATAAACCCACACAATAAAAATAATAAGAATTACAATATATCTGGCTTATACCAAGACGAATGTTAAAATAATTGAATAATTTCCCTGCAGAGTTCGTAGGAGACTTTCTCTGCAACTGTTTGCTGCATGGATTTTCGACCGAAAATATTCTATTGCAGAGGTTTTTGTGATTAACAGTCCTGGTAGGATATTTTGTTTGATGAGATTAGTACGCTCACTGTGTGTTAAAATTTTCCTTTCCTACAGGTAGTGAATTCACGTGACCTATAGTCTAGGTCCTAAATTGAAGATAGTGACTCATAGGTCGTGTGGTTCATAATTCATATAAAGCAGGTCAAGAAATAGAACAGAAATCAAGTAGGTACTTGGCAACTTTCTTACAGAAAATGTACCATGAGTCACTATCTACAATTTAGGAACTAGACAGTTCAAGTCGACAAATTTTCATTTTTTACACGGCCACTGCAGAAAATAGGCAAAAACACACAACTCACAGCCTCAGTAAATAGCTCCTTACGCACGGTAAACAAATCGCACAGTTTTCGTAAACAAACGCGCAGGTTGATATATCTCGGAAACGGCTTAATTGATTTGGGAGAAATTTTGTATTTAGATAAGGTATTGCTACTTAAGTTGATCTATATAGGCACTTTTCATGAAAAAATGTGATTTTATTCATAATATTAATAATAATAATATGAATTTTTGGATCTCTGAAGCGGCTCTAATGATTTGGATCAAATTTTGTATTTAGATGAAGTTTTGCGTTTTGAGTTCATCTATACAGGCGTATTTTTTAGAAAAAGGCTATTTTACAAATAATAATAATAATAATAATGATTCTTCGCAAAATACTCGAATACTCGAATAAATGAGCAATTCGGAAGGAAAAGCAAACACTTCCCATATAACTCACCAAAAGAGCAATCATAAGTCATTCGTGTTGATTTGTATTCGAAAATATGAATAAGATATTCATAAAACCTGTTGTGGAATCATCTGCGGCTGAAAGACAAACTTTAGTTGCTATTTTCCATCTTTCAAGATAACCTCGTGGGAGGTATTCATGTTGAAAAGGGGAACATTCTCCACGAAAATTGAAAAAAATGTGATTTATTTTCAATATCTAACAGAAAACAACTACTTCCCCGGCAAAAGCCACGCTGGACATTGAACTACATTTGATAGATATCTGATTTTTCATAGGCTTGGGATCGCACGTTGAAAGTAAGAACCTCGTCAAGCTCGCACAAGTCTTCTGAAGACTGAGGGTGGCTCGTAGGGATGCCATCGGATGACGGTTAAAATAAAATTATTCTTGTGATCATTGTTTATTTCAACGAACGAAAATGTTGTTGGTTGTGGCATAGGAAAGTTTGTCTAAAAGAATTCAAAATCGGAAAATTGAAAGTGATACCTGTCTTTTTCCATTTTTAGTCCTTACAATGTTACATTTTCATAGAGATAATCATGTTTGCACAACAAATCGATGGTTGCAAAAATTACCTGAAATGAAAAAAATATAAAAATAATTCGCCCACTTGACAATTCTTACCCATAATATGACTTCTGCAAGTTATTAAAATCTGGTTTTCAAATCAATTCAGTTTTTGTTCGTCCGAATATAAACAGAATGTTAGATTTAGGGATAACTGAATATTTTCAAAGTAAGTTTACTTTTGAATCTTACATGCCATGTGTCATGTATGGATAACCCATAAAAATACAAAAGCACAATGCTACATGTATTTTTTATCAATCGGAGGGTAGGCTTTGGCCGCTAGCCGGGAGGGGTGCAAACTGTACAGCGGAGGGTAGACAATAACTCCACAGGGGTGGCTTGTATTGTGTAAATAATTGGAAACAGTGGTCATGAACGAACGCGCTGCCGAGGCACCTGATAACAACTTGTAAGGGTGAAATTCACCCACAACCCCTCTTTATAAATACCCATTTACTTGACTAATGTACCCATAAGAATTCCGAAGCGATGTTCATTGTGATTTAAATAGGGTGCATCGCCAGAAATTGCTAATAATTTATATTTTCGCAGAGTTGGTCGGAAATATTTTAAGAAAAGTCTGTTGACCTGCCAGATTTATTCGTTGAGATGATAAAATACTAGCTACATATCTATCACAAATTTCATTTAAAATATAATATTCATATATACAGTATACGGATATTAATTGTTACACACCCCCCTCCACTTTTGTACGGAACCACATATCGACGCCGACGCGACGTCTGGTACAAAATCAATTGATATGGTTTTTTTTTTCTCCCCTTGGATGCTGGTCCTTTCGCCAGCTGCACCTCAGCCTTTTGGGCTTTTTCATTTTACTTCATTACTTTTAAAACTTTGCAGCATAAAAATCATAGTTGATAAAAAATATTGAATGAAGAAGGGAGGTCTCAAGACACATCTTATGGAAGGCATTTCAATTTTTATATTTGTTTCAAATCAGTTCACCGGTTGCTTAGAAAGGACGGTGTACGTTAATTCTGTTCTCCTCATAACTTCTAAAAGAAATGAAATAAACATGAAACAAAAAATAGGTGGAATTGAAAGCAAATAATGATAATATTTTTTTTATAACATTTCTATGACTTGGCGTGAAACTTGAGATAGAGCGCGTTATTATTTTTACATTTTTAATGGGAGTTAGGCCATATGTAATATCTCATTTTGAAGAAGTTGCAATAAGTTTCACAACGATTGAAACAGAATTTGTGTATGTCTTTACTTCTATTACATAAAATACATGAATAAAGGATATTTAAGATCACCTGAAAATCATTATCGTAGTAAATATTCGAAATGTTCTCCCAAAAATAAAATACCTTATTAGGAATTGTTTTTCGAAGATTGAGTAGTATTTCTGGGGTTACTGCGGCAAAAGCGTTGATGGAGACAAATAGAGCTCCATACCATTCAATTGTTCCTGTCCCATTTCTGAAATTATGGTTAGGATATTGGCGAACTATACTGCTTCGAATAGTGGAGCACCGTCTTGTTGAAATACTATATCAGCATCTTCTATTTGTTTCATTTGTTACCTATCTAGGTACGTGACATATTTAGATATATCTCACCGGTCAAGCTACCACCCACAAAATAGTTCCAACGATGTGATGGAATAAAATTCCGTTAATACGAGGTCTAGTGTCACTCCAGTGAGTGAGAATGTGTCACTAAAACAAATGTTTCTGCAACAATTGGGAAACCACCGAATTTTTTCCTTTCATAATATTTTATCCTTCTATCGACATCATCTTCTAATAATCCATGGGCAAAAATCATTTTGAAGGGATACAATTTGTGGTTTTCAAGATATTCTTCAACTTTTGTAGAAGAAACATTATACAATCATCCGTAATGCTTTTAACTTTCGGATCCCAGGCTACTGAAGGAAATACATTAATTTGTTTATCATCAGATATTGGTTTTCGTCCTGCCCCTTCTGCTTGTTTCACAATGCCAGTTGTTGATGAATTTGATTACAATTAGGTATTACAATTTGTCTAATTTATTTTGGACAAATATGACATCCTAGAAATCTTTTATTAAACATTCATCTTGCTTCATGATAATTTTTGCCTTCTTAGCAAAAATCATTATTATTGCAACGTTTTCTTTCATTTTCTTTCATTTTCTATCATAATTGCGTATTAAAAATTGGCGTGATAATGTGCTTCGATTTCTGGAAAAACGTTTCTTAGGGAACAAACAAGGATTTTCAAGTACGTAAAGCTTTTTAATCGTTTATTTCCTGTAATGGCAGTAAAAGATACAAGTATACTGAAATTGTTTGCATTGACATAAACATGAATAAACTATCTCACAAAAAATGAGTTAGGTATGAACTTAATATCCATTGCAAAATTTAAAGATAGTAACGCCTTCTATCGTACTCCTCAAGTCAAGTGCATGTCTCTTTAACAGAAATATCAAAATGGTCTTCAAAGTTTCTCTAGTTTTTGTTTCACGTCTCAATTCTATTCCTTTCGAAAATGTAAAGGAACACTATTTTTGTAGGTATTCGAAACGTTATTTCTAAGTAACCACACAGCCAATTTGACAAAACAGCGTTGAAAACAGGTTCTGAATACTTTTCATTAGAGGTGTATTGAGACCAACCTTTCCATTCAATATATTTTTGTTGTCAACACCCTCTCAGTTGACAAATGTAATTTTTATGTTACAAAGTAGCAAAAGCAATTCTATTTCATTTGATTATTACCCGATGTCGATTTGTTCTTCATTTAAGAGGGCATGAGCGCGATCACATTTGGGATGCTTTTTAGGGTAAGAGTCAATTGATAACTAAAAAATGATTCGTCCTATTGATTTCAAATAAGAACAGGCTTCTAGATGAAGTTTGATTATACGTACGTGCTGTAATGGAAATTGAATTTTCAATCTACTTTTGCACAAAAAAAGTCTCAAAAATGTCCCAAAAATGCAATTATTTTGGAGCAACGTTTTATCTTTCTTCTGATACCAAATTCATTTCGATTGGATAATCGTTTTTGAGTTAACCACTTTTTTACCCAAAAAAACGGCACAAATGTGATCGCGCTCATGGCCTCTTAAAAGTTAACGCTTTCTACTCGACAAAAGAGTATGCAAATTATTCCTCGTTGGTTTATCAGTTCAAATTGTCAAAAAACCATTTTGCCTAAATTGAAAATTCGTTCGATAAAATATAAATTTTCAGTGATTATTAAAATTTCATCGGGATGTCTTTACATACAAGCAGTCTAAGATTTTTGGTAAGGACATTCAAAAACGTATAGTAATTATAACTTGCATATTTTAAAAGAAAGTTGCAAAAAATCTTTCATTAACGGCTGGTTTTTAATTCTTTAAAAATATTGTCAAGAGGTGAAATATGACATTCAGATGAAATCAAACAAAAAATGTAATATTCTCTTGTTGAACTCATTCAGAAATGATTCAATTCGAGGAAAACTTTTCAAGTTATTGATACGTGGGTCGAATACAATTGTTCATTTTTGATTCATCAAAACCTAGTTATTCCAAAGTGACTATAGTACGAAACAAGTCAGTGGATTTTCAATGAAAACTAAAGAAAATTTAAAAAAAAACTATCTGAATGAAAATGCGAAGTTTCACTTCTTTTTTTTTCTTTTCAGTTAGAGTCTTTTCACAATATCTATCAGATGTAGTTCAATGCCCAGTGTGGCTTTAGCTGGGGAAGTAGTTGTTTTCTGTTAGATATTACAAATAAATCACATTTTTTATTTTTCAATTTTCATGGAGAATGTTCTCCTTTTCAAGTCAGTGGATGTTCAACTCAATCAGATAGACAGTTTGTTCGATTGCCAATTTATTTATTATGTGAAAATTCACGTCAATTTAATGACTCAATAAAAGAACTACAACTTTTGTTGAATTGCCACTGATTCTTGGTTCATTTGGTATCAACAATTTCGGCTTCATCACCTTTATCAAGTAAGGTACAGTTCTATACACAAAGCTGAAACTGTGACAATATGTACGCCTATGATGCACATTCGTCGTGCAAGGGAATGTAGTCTGTAATATATCCAGTGACAGGGCACTCAACATGAACGTTCGCGCAAGAAATGAGAATTTCACATGTTTAGCTATGTGGATCAAACTGTAATGTTAGTTAGTTTGAATCATCCGTGATAACAAAGGAGTGGTAGGGTATTCCAGAAAAGAATAAAACGAATAATTGTGGCGTCGTCGAAATACACATTCCTTCAGCTATTTCCACAGCACAGAGTCACTCCCCTGGTAGACTTCTCGGACTTTATCTGAATCCTCAGTTATTTAAATGTTAGAGAAATTATTGTTATTCTAACAATAAGTATACGCCCATACTATTATGACTTAAAATGGAATGTATTATTTAGAAACTGAAGGGGAAGTACCAGGCCCACTACGACGACTATTTTCGAGTTTATACATATAGAAATTTGATATACTGTTTCACATACACATATATACACATAAAATATATGTTTGTCTCCCTCATTCGAATACGAATTGAAAAAAATTGTCAAAAATATTTTTCCTACGAGCGTGCGGAAAAGTAACTTTTCCGCACGATTTTTCATTTTGAAAGTTGTACTTTTCCGTACGATTTAAAATCGTGCTGAAAAGTTACTTTTCCGCACGATTTTTACTTTTCCGTACGATTTTTACTTTTCCGCACGATTTTTGTATTATTAAAAATGAGGATATTTAGGACTAACTAAATAATCTATGAAACTATTCTGTCATATTAGTCATTTTGTAGCATTATTTTAAAAACTTGTTTTATAAAAACCTTGTTTTTTCATAAATAAGATGAACAAAAACACTCGTAGGAAAAATATTGTACCTAACTCTTACGGAAAATGTCTTTTCCGCCCTTAACGGCTTGCCCGAACTCCGCTCCGCGTCGTTCGTGCAACTGCCGTCGCGTGCGGAAAAGTACTACTTTCCGCACTTGTTAGGTAAATAACTATTCAGGGTTCGCGTTGATAAGACATATAGCTCTCCTTTCTGAAAAATGTTTGATATATAAGGGCTAGTTGCCGGTTATACTCCTTCATCTTCCGTATGATGATGGTTGAGAATATTAATTTAGGTTATTCTTCACTAGTTATTATCTGTTTTTAATTACTTGATGCTAAGGAATCTGGAAAGCAACTTTCTTGGAGAACTAGGTAGCAACTATTCGCAGTCTGCGCAAAGGGTTTGACATCTACAGTGACCGCCAAAAAGTATGTACCATATGGGAAAAAAGTTTATTATTAGAGTATTGGAAAAACGATACCTGGGAAAAGTTTGTGCATGTCCGATAACCTAAAAATCAATTTTGTTTAATATTTTTCTAACCGTATAAAAATATCAAATTATTTTCTTATGAATAGCTTGACCATACTGAAATATTTGTATTTCAATGAAAATAACAAAATTTTCTCATTTTTTCCACACCAGAAAGCACTACATTCAAAAAATTGAATTTTTTTAGAACCCTTGCTGTTACATTGGTTCGTATCTAACAGTTATATTAGAACTCCACGATTATTGCGATGATAGGAAAATCCAAAAATATTGTGTTTTTTAGATTATAATTAATTTTTGATGATAATAACGCTCTGGCACTATTATCATCCAAACTTGATTATAATCTAGAAAACACCATGTTTCTGGAGTGTCATGTCATCACAATGGTCGTGGAATTCTGATATAACTGTTAGATACTAACTAATGTAACAGCCAGGGTTTTGAAAAAATTAAATTTTTTCAATTTAGTGCTCACTGGTGTGGAAAATATGAAAAAGTTTGCCATTATCATTGAAATTCAAATGTTTCTGTATGGTCAAGATAAGATAATAATTTGATATTTTTATACAGCTAGGAAAATATTTAAAAAAATAGCCATTTTCAATTTGCTCTCATTATCTTTTCAAACTTTGTATATGTGTATAAAATTTAATTCTAAGCAACTTTTTCAAATAATTTTGTTTGATATCTTGCCATTTTACCCCACTTTTTGCCTTTTCATAGTAATTTTTTTCAATTTGCCGCCATATCAACGATCTCGTGACATGTGTCAAAATCGATTTTTATGTTATCGGACATGCACAAACTTTATCTAAGAATTTTTTTTTTTCAATACTCTAATAATAAACTTTTTCCCCATATGGTACATACTTTTTGGAGGTCACTGTATAATTATTTGGTTGAACTGATACAAAATAGATGAGGTATTTTCCTTGACAGTTGTACAAAAAATTATTTTTTCTAGTTACTATCTTATTTCAACCTCAGCAAAAAAAGTCATATAAGTTTTTTAGTGGAGAATGTGATCATGATATAGGGTGTTTCATTAAAAAATATAATTTAATATTTATATTGAGAACGCGATTGTAATTTTTTTTGTTTTCATCATCGAAATGGGCAGGAAAAATACAACTATAGTTTGTCCATTCAACCGGTTTCGTATAGGATCAATAATAGCAAAGTTGGCAATGGTGCCGACTTAATTTCGAACAGACTGTATATACATCAGTTCTACCAAAATGATTTAAAATCCCAGGAAGATTTATGTAACTTTTTGGGGTGTCCATAGTTTTATTGTAGTTAATTGAAGTTATCGAGTGACTCATATCAATAATTATATTCTGTCTCTAATCTTTATCTTCATAATGAATGGGTTCCTTTTAGTCGATTGCAAAATCTTGAAGTGCAATATTTCTCTTCTATTTTAAACGACTTCACGCTCTCGATTTTTCATAATTCAAAGAAACCACAAACTAGTAAATTCAGGCTAAACAAAAATTCCGTGTGGTCCCCTCTACCCATTGTATGGAAGTGTCAAACAAATATTTCCACTCAGATGATCTCTTATTCGGCTTAAAGTCTCGGTCTGCTATGCACGTCATTGCCTACCGGGATGACAACAGGGATTAAGTCAGCCTAGCCTACTGCGATACCCACCACCTGTCCTAAAAATTCGGATTAAAGGCGTATCATAGCGGGCTGTGATCCGGGTTTTCTCCAAACTCACGAGGGCTGTGCAACACGGATAAAAAGGCGAAGTTAGGTAGCCGTGAAATGGATATTTTGTGTTCATAAAAGGGTGGTTTCATTAACAGTCGAGGGTTAGCCAGTTCGGAATTTTAAATGTACCAATAAATCTTTCTGTTATTGATGATTACTTGATTTGGCAAATTGGACTATTGACGTTACACGATTATCCTTTCACTGATCACCCTGTTCAAAAATGACATGTCTATGCATGGAGTTCAATACCAGAACAAACGACGCTTCTTAGTTCAATCAGGGAAAGGTTTTTCGGCGAACTATTGTGTGCACTTTTTCAATTTCACTGTTGTGTTCCATGTTTTGAAATTAATATATCAAAAAATCCAGGAAATTTAAAGGTACTCTACGAGCCGAAGAGAGGACGACCTTCATCGTTCTGTTTGAAACATACTTCTTATGAAGTTTCATAAATGGACGAATACGCCTAAAACGGGTTGCCTATAAAAATGTGGTCCAGACTATATAAAGTGAGCTTCAAAACTTTTTTATTATCGATTCATCAGAAATTTTTATTTCTCATAAAAATTACTTCATTGCAGAATACTTGCATATGAGTTGACAAAATTTCAAATTTCCAAACGTTATACAGGGGGAACAAAAAATTGGATTTTAATTGTTTAATTGTTCAGCATTAAAAACAATATTCAACAGCCAGCGTATTTGAAACACCTCGAACATTACATAGAAAAACAACTTCAATGGGTTCTCACCTTCAGAGTGGTTCTACGAGTTTAAATGGACTGGAAGTAAATAAATTCGATATAAAATATAAATACAGGTTAACAAAAGACGTTGACACAAACATATAGAGATGTTAAAAGTCACCTACTAATGAGACTGATTCATACATTTTTATTTGAATTTTTTTATCAGTTTCAAATACGAGATGATCAAATTTACAATATCCCATCTTTTGTTAGTACTCATTTCTCTATGTTTTGTTATTTCAAACATTTCATTCAGGAGTCCTTTTTTAAATCTTCTATTGTCCAATAATACTAACTGATTTAATATTGAAAGTATATGGAGTGATGACTAACAATATTCTGCTAGGATTGTGGTATTTTTCATTGCCGTAAATGTGTTGTGTATATTTTTACAGTTCCTATTATGTTCAATCATCATTCGTTTTGAGTACCTACAGGTTTGCCCTATTTACGCATTGACACACTCAGCACATGGTATTTTAAATATAATGTTGGATATCACATCTTTTGGCGTGTTTGTCTTCAGTTCATTACTTATGTTTCTGTAAGGCAGCCGGCGATTGAATCATCTGTGACTATCGCACCGCCCAGCTGAGAACTAGCCTCGAGAAAGCCCTGCTCTTTCACGAGGAGGCGAAATGAAGAAACTCATTCCTTCGGAAGCACCCATCCACTACACATAGATAGACAGAGGAGAGCAGGTGAAGTCCATAGGCTGGCAGAGCACCATGCATGAGGAAAACAGGAGATGACTAGAAGTGTACTACTGTTACTGTCCACGGATGTTACAAAAGTGAATCTTCAGATTCGTCTTTCATTAACAGCGGATATTTTATCATTATAGTTGTTAGAATAAGACCTGTAAATGAAAGCGGAAAGGAAAAAAGTTACCGGAAGTTATCGACCAAAATCTGAAACATCTGAATTTGAAACATCAAATAATTCATTCCACATTCACATCCACATCCACAATCGATATGGGATATATCATCATCAAGTGTCGAAGTGAATAAAGAGTTTTTTTTTGTGTTGGGATAAACCTCCACTGTATTTACTAGAATTGTTCCTAATCTTCAGAATTGCTCAAAATTCGAATGGACAGTTATTCGAATAGATGGTTCTTAAAACGGCTAGTTTTTCGAGGAGCCTATTGTTCAAAAAAGGCCGTTTTTCGAAAATATATCATTGAGTAATAATAAAGTGTAGTAATCCAGTACGATTGGGTTTTGAGACAAGAAGAATCGATTGTAGCACCACCATACTTGGTATGCTAGTAGTTGGAATCATGAAAAAAATTGTTTACCAAAATTCCAGGGGTGGAACTTTTTTTTTTTTTTCGTTTAAACATATATAAATATATTTTTACTGTAATCTTGGAAAGTATATGATTTATCGGAAAAACAACTCAACAGGGTGAAAAACAATTCAATTTTCCACAAAAATTTTATCTGGTAATTTCTAATGAAATGCGCTTGTTTTCTCAGAAAACGTGATTGAACGCCGATATCAAATTTCAGATTCACCCTTACCCGCCGCTGAAAGTTCTGGTGGAGCCGAATATTTGATTGGTCGTAACTCTGCTAAAAATGATCGGAGAAGGAAAAGGGAAAGTTCATATCGTTTCTGAAGACTCCTACCTTCTCATGCAAATATAATATGCGAGTATTTGAGTACCTAAAATGTGTTTTGCCGCACTTAAGAGAGATGTTTGCGGATGATCCGAAAATCATGAATAATTTAATAAATATCGAATTATTATCGTGAAGCAGCAACCCATAACCTCTTTGGACTATATGCAAAAATTTTAAAGTAGTGTCAGACCTTGTTTTACTCCTGCCTCATTTTCAACTTACCCATAAAATCGGCATTGTCTTCACTAAATGTTGAAAATAATGGCGTATTATTATATCCTGCATATATAATTTAATAACATTAAATGATTACTCCTATGCATCACACCACAGATATGTCTGCATCTGTGTCTGATGATGGCATAAAAATCACGTTTTTTATTGTCCCGCCCCAAATTTGTTCTGTAATTGTCAAACAAAGTAAAGCTTCCAGGTATATCCAAGGTGGTGAGATCATTAATGTACAACAAAAAATAGGTCTCAAAACAGAACACTGTGGTATGCCCCAGGGTTATTCTTTCATATCAGAATCTTTAACCGTTTTTGCCAACTGTTTCGTACCAGATATTTTATCTTTCATGTTCGTTTCAGGATCATCCTGGATGCAGACTCAAATTCTGTTGTATCAAGGGTAGCTTTAAGAAATGATGATATACCAATTGGGGAGCAGACCGTAGCCCAGGTAACTAACGCAATACATTCATTGTTTTGGTAGCATTAAAAAACATGTGAAAAATATCCTGTCAAATATGCCTTGTGTAAACAATAAGCGGAAATCAGAGAGAGACATCTATTGTTTTATGTTTCAAACGAAAAAATGGTCGAAGGTTTGCCATGTTTTGCCTAGTTGAAATTTGAAAGTTTGATATCGCTATCAATGAAAATCTAAATAAGATTAGGCTGGGCCTTGTGGAATATGAATCATAATTCTGCGAAGTAATAGTATTGCCAATTGAAATGATGATTTCCGCTTATAGGTACCAGTATTGATGAATAGTCTTCTAGATTATTGAAAATGTTATTTATTTATAGGTGTTTCAATCTGCAAAAGAACAGCTGAAATGGTCATTATTAAAGTAAGAGAATTTTAAGTGCAAATCTCTAGCTTAAAGTCACATACTTCATTTTTTATGTAGAATGTGTATGAGTGATTATTTTCAACATTTACTGAAGAAATTGCCGGGATTATGGCTGAGTTGAAAACTGAGGCAGTAGTAAAACCCAATTTTTTCTTTTCAATGTATAAGTGCGAAGAGTCTCACTAGTCTCAAATCATTGCATATGGTCCAAAGAGGGTACTGATTCTTACTTCAGTATAATTATTTCATTATTGTTGTTTTACCAGTACAAAATTTTGACTGTTTTATAAAAAATTCTGTACTTTCCTCAAGAATCATAGTTCAATATTAACGACATCAACCCATTACCATAATACTAGATCAGATCTAACAAAAATCTCCAGTCACAAACATTTTCACACATTATATTGCAACAACATGCTATAAATATAGGATGTAGAGTATTGAATTTGATTCCAGTGAACATAAAGAAACTGTTTAAAAAAACTTTCGTCAAACGCATAAAAGAGTGGATTCTTGAGAATACTGAAAAACTAGAAAAACATGTACCTTTTAAATGAATTGTGATATTTTACAGTAATACTGATTTGTTAATTTTTGTTATTTTATCTTTTTTGGAAAGATATATTGTTATTTTTTACATTTTTATATTTATTTATAAATGTATGTAATATTCATATGATTACACACAGGTATCATAACCTATGTAATCATATACTGATTTTTTGACAAATTATTTTAAATTTTCATATTAATGTATTTTAAGTTCAATAAACAAATTAATAATAATAATATATCAACCAAAATATCCATGACTTTCGGATCCTCAGTAAATATCGTAGAAGGGTTATGTGAAGTGGGACAAAACATTTCAGGTACACAGATACTCACACGTTATAAAATGCATGAGGAAGTAGAAGTCTTCAGGAACGATATGCTATTTTTCTTTTCCTTCTACTATAATTTTTAGCAAAGTTATGACAAATCTAATTTTCGGCCCTGCCTGAACTTGCAGTGGCGGGTTAGCGCAAGCATCAAATGTGTCGTCGGCGTTAAACCGCGTTTTCTGAGAAACGAGCATATTTCATGATTATTACTGAAAATCATTCTTGTGGAGAATTGAAGTATCTCTCAATCTATCGAAATCGTTTTTTGATAAATCTTATATTTTCTGAAATAACAACAAAAAAAAATTATATTTTTTTCAAATGAAAAATATTTTAGGTTCCACCCCTGATATTTTGGTAAACAATTTTTTTTCTTATAATACAAGATGTCGAGATGTCATGTGCCGAGTTTTAGGGTGCTACAATTCATTCTTCACTTTTTGCTCGAGTTTGTCTGTCATTACTGGATTATAGGTAATTCACGAACTTACGTAGACATTTTGGGGCAAGAATATAAATACATACATTTTGTGAGGAGTATTTCTTCAGTCTGTTCTAACTAGGTCGAACCAACCAATTACATGGAAACTAGGTCGCGAATATTTGAGTGGTACAAAAGAGAGAACACTGGTTCAGAAGGAAATTCAAAGAGGCTGTTTATATGCAAGTCCCAGAGCCTTCCATCAGCCCATTATGGAGATCAAAAACGTTTGGAAATTGCTCCTTAAAGTGGAAACGAGTAATCGAAGATGAATATTTGGAACCTTTGGTGTGAATACAATTCCAGAAATAGAAGTTACCCAAAATACCAAAACTACGTCACTTTTTCTCGATGTGCGTATCGCCAACAAAGTTAGCATTCTGAAGTACATAGTAAGAATGCTAATTCTGGTGGCGAAACACGCGTCGAGAGGAAGTGACGTAAATTTGGTGTTTTGGGTAGCTTTTATTTCTTGAATTACAAACGAGTGATTGAACATAAGAGAACTCTTAGTTATATTAATTAGAATTTCCATGGTAATTAAAAGATTGTCAGCCTTTGGAAATTTGTCAGTACTAACCTGAAGAAAACTCGAACTCGAACAAACTACCTATTCATGCAGTTTGTACTAGTTGTTACATTTCTAAATGAAGGGCATTATACGAAGGCGTAGAACGGACATGCCATAATTTTTCTTCATTTCGATATTAGTGTTAATTTCGTGTTTCTTAACTTTAAATTCCAACTCGAAATTAGTATAATTTTGAGTTCTTTCATCTTGCTCAAACCTTGCCAATCATTTATTTTTCCAGAACTCCGTGCACTGATGTCCCTTTGGCTGGTTCCGTGAGCTCAAAAAGACAAATTCTCGAAACGGAATTATGGTCGAATATTTATTTTATTTCTGTTGGTATGAAAGCTATATGAGTACATTGAACATTTCAAATCACATTTTCCAATGTACCTACATTGATTATACAAAACATTGATTATTGGAAGATACTCTTTACTACTCGATTTTAACATTTTAAAGAGGATGAAAATCAATGCTTGTGTAACCGTATAGGTGATTCCGAAAACACGTATTATTTGAAACCGATCTTGAAATAAATACATTATTGATATTTCTATAAAATATTCAAAACGAGTAGTTTTTCATGCAACCCTCAAAGAGTTGTAGCAGCTGCAATCTTATGCGTTTATAAATGTGATCCGTATACCATAGCCAAGTTAGTAACAAAATTGTCGAAACAAAAAAAAAACTCGAAAATGACAGGCAGCAAATCTCAATTTTCATTTGATATTTGATTATATTACAGTGCTGGCAAATGAATTCTGAAAACGACTATTCACAAAATAGTATATATTTTTCATAGACAAAATACATTTACTTCAGAAGGTTTAAAAAAATACCTCTTTTTGAGATCACTGAAAAGTTCAATGTACTCATAGCCTTCTTATGAACAGAAATATTGGTCCGTGATTCCTTTCAAAAATAGTTTTTGGAGAATTCGTCTTTTTGCGCCACACAAACGAAACTTAATATTAATTCTCTGTGAAATATCAGATTCGGACATCAACAACAAATGCACCCGTATCATCTCCCATAACTTAACACAATTTTTTGTTCACTCTGTAGACACACTGTTAAATGGATTCAAAACATTTCGTTGGCTTCATCATAGAAAATCAACGAATAGTCCACACTTGGGCAAGAAGTCAATAACCAGGTTTCAGGTCAAACGCGTTTTCTGTCTCATCCTGTAAGTATGTACACCATAATTGATACATTCAAAGTCAATCGATATTTTTCACAGGATCTTATACCCGTAAAACAAGAAAAATTCACTCATAGACAGTATTTTTCATAATTGGCGTAAGACATTCAACCCATACTTGTAGCTCACCCTGTAGGGCCAGAAAAAAAGTTGTTCCTTTTGAACTCTAAAATGATATATCCAAAAATAATGAACAATACAATAACAATAAGCAAAACAATAAAAAATTGTCGAGCCCCAGGAATACATGTATCCAGTGCCATGTCCTTTACGATGGTAGGATGAAAATTGTCAGAAATCTTCGGGTGTCACTTTTCGTTTTCATCAGTCGGTGTCTAGAACTAGTAGACGAAGGCAGGTGCTTGTGCACTTTGAATTAGTCGGTTGAATCGGCATTTCGTCGTAAAAAACAAAAATTTATTTCACCCACTCCCAAAAATCTTTGAGTGCTATTTTGAATCCTATGGCTTCATCTTTTGAAACCATACCTCATAAAGGACCTAAAACCATTTGAAACCTTCGTCCATCGAAAAGAAAGAAGAATGGCCATTCCAATTGTGACCAGTACAAAAGCCCCATATGTGCGAAACAGAAACACAGATCAACATCATGCACTCAATGTTAGAAAATATTCTTCTTTTTCACCTTATTCTTGTGTTTTTGTTTAGAATACATGTTAATTTAATATAATGTAAATAAATAATATTAATGTAATATAAATAAAAAATATATAAATATAAATAAATTACCAACCGCCATTTGACTTTCACAGTTTATGGTTATTTGAAAAAGTGGTAAATTTTACGATAGGGTAGTAATTACGTACATTCAAAAGACGTTAGCTCTCTAGGGTTAAATTATTCTAATACTAATTTCGAATTATAACTTGCATCATGAAACAATTTATCGACAAAATTATATCTGCTTGTGGAGTACTTCCTTAACAACTGTTGAGACGAGACTACAAAAAGTGATGATTTGTAAACACTCCCTCGATCCCTCGTCCATTTCCTACAAAAAATAAATCCTGTAATCGAACACGCTGTTATATTAACGCCGCGACGCATCCACACGTGTCGAAGTGTCAATACTGACGTCACGACGCTATAACTTACACAATAGAGTAATTGGAGAAGCCCCGTAAATATTTAAACGAAGGCGTAGTTGGCGGGTTATTTGGGAAACCTTACACCCAAATGAGCCGTGCGTGCATCGTGATTGAGTATTTGTTCAACAACGCCTTGTAGTGATTTCACTCTACGTTGGGATACCAACAAGAATTAGTTTCAGTTGATTCATTCATTCAGTTTTCAGTGAAGGTTATTTGTAACCTAATGAGACTCATTTTTTGGACTTATAAAATAGGAGGTTCTGTCTCTGGGCGTAGGCATTTTCGACACCAAATACCTGCTACACTGTGAAAACAAAAAATAACACCAGACAACGGTTCCATGAAAGAACAGAACAAGAAAAAACAGAACATGAAGAAACAGAACATGAAAAAACAGAAGAGTGAATAAACAGAACAATGGTAAAACAGAACAATGGTAAAACAGAACCACGACATAACAGAACCGAGAAAACAGAGAACACTGAAATAAAAGATCCTTGATAAAACAGAACTCTGTTAAATAAGAACAACGGGAAAGAATATTGTAGGTATATACATTTGATTACCCTCCTCACCTATAACACAATGTGGGTTACCATAATTTTTATTAATGCTAATTAGCCTATTCAGGTAAGTTGGGTTTTAAATAAACCATTGATATATAGTTGATAGGTAGTTGATAGAACACAATGTGAATACCTGACAATAATTTTTATTTATGTTAATTAGCCTATTCAGGTTAGTTCAGTTTAGATATAAATTTGACAAGTGAATTTTTATTCTTCAGTCGACTTTTTGAATTTCATTTGAACTGTTCTACTTTTAAAATTGTTAAAAAAAAAAAAAAATTTTTAATTAGTGCGTTATCCGTATTTGATCCATAAGTTGCAATGGAATATTCAGTCACGCAGAAAGGAAATAGGGTTCTTTTGTACCAAGGGTATGAGTATACCAAGTACAGAGAGAACAAAAGTGGAGTCATTATGTGGAGGTGCAGAATGTACTTTTCGACCAAGTGTAAGGCTTTCTTAAGATCTCAAGAAGACAACATAATTGGTGAGGTTCCACAACATTGCCATGATTCTAAACCGCAAGTAGCGCAGGCTAACATTATTAAGGCAAAGATGAAGCAAGACATGAAAGCAGTTGGCGCAACTCCAAGAAATGTATTGGGTCATGCATTAACTAACCTTAGTTGCGATGTATTGGAACATTTGCCAAAGCAATCTTCCTTAACCAGAAATCTTTTCAACCATAAGAAAACCTAGCTGCAACTTTTCCCGATGATGATGGCCACAACGACGTGTTGACGTATTTCTTCTCAACATATATAGAGGGCGTTTCCTAATATTGGTGTATATACCTATAATATTCTTTTCATTAAAATTATTTGTTATGTATTACATTCTTTTATTTTTTCCCGTTGTTCTTATTTAACAGAGTTCTGTTTTATCAAGGTTCTTTTATTTCAGTGTTCTCTTTTTACTCGGTTCTGTTAAGGCATGGTCCTGTTTAGCCATTGTTCTGTTTTACCATTGTTCTGTTTATTCACTGTCCTGTTTTTTCATGTTCTGTTTTGTCATGTTCTGTTCTGTCCGGTTACCCCAGACAACACCAGATAATACCATTCGGTGTCCATATAGGTCCTGATAATTATAGTGAAAAATAGCACCGACATATTTCACACCGTTCTATGGTGTAACATAAAATACTGTAAATGGTGTTGATTGAATTCGGAATGATCAGATGTATGACAGATAGATAGATTGGTTTATTCATTAAAATTACAAGAATTTCACAATCGTCAGTTACTTAATATTATGATTTAAAATATAAGATACAAACTACAGAATACAAAATACAGAATACGAAAAACAGAAAATACGAGATACATAGGTACGTGTTTGAGATAAAAAAGAGAGAAAAAAAAAAAAACAAAAAAGAAAAAGAAACAACCACAGAAGATACAATAAAATCAAATGGTCATATCTATTTCGCATGTGCAGGAGGGCATGTGCAGGAGGAACTCCTCAACTGTGTAGAAACAATGCTTCATTAACATATTATGAACGTTTTTCTTAAAAATATGGTAGGTTATCCCTTTGTAGCTGTGTGGTAGTGCGTTATAAAGCTTAACGCTAACATATCTGTAGGAATCTTGGGTTTTCTTTATTCTACAAAAGGGTATACAAATATTATCATTGTTCCTTGTTGAATGTGTATGTATATTTTTGTGCAGTGTAACGTCATGAGTCAAATATTTTTTGTGAATAGATAAGAGGCACTCCTTGATATAGCAGCATGGTAATGGTAGAATGTTAAATTTTTTGAATAGAAGCTTGCAATGAGAACGAGGGCCACTGAAGCTCATTATACGTAATCCTTTTTTTTTGTGCTGTGAATACTTTTTCTTTATTACTACAGTTTCCCCAGACTATTAAGCTGTAAGTAAGTATGCTGTGAAACAGTGAGAAGTAGGCCATCCTTAAATATGAAAAGCCTAACTGAGATCTTAATTGTCTCATTCCGAATGTGGCTTTTGCTAGGCGCCTGCACAGATCTTCGGTGTGGAGACTAAAATCCAACTTTGAGTCCAGATGCACACCTAAGAGTTTTACTGGTTCGCTGTGATGTGAAGTTGTAGAAAAACACATGTTTTGAGTTTTTGCTTCGTTAAGGGTAAGACAGTTTATGTTGAACCAGTCTTTAGATATGGCCTCGGCTTTATCTAGAAAGGTGAGTGATTCTTGGTTACTTTTGCTTGTAGCTAAGTAGGTTGCATCATCAGCGTAAAATACGGGTTTAACCGTTTGGCCTAGATTGATTGGCAAGTCATTGAGATAAATTATAAAAAACAAGGGTCCGAGTACAGAGCCCTGTGGAACGCCATATGGCACAGTATGGGCATCTGAGCTGTTACCGCCGTATTCAACATATTGTGTCCTATTATTTAGATATGAGGAGATGAGCTCTAGTGGGGTGCCTCGAATGCCATATCTTTCGAGCTTCATCAGTAGATAATCATGTCGAACTGTATCAAAAGCTCTTGTTAGGTCATAAAATCGAGCGTGTGTGGTTGATTGATTGTCAAAACCATCCAGTATGGTGTGACAGAGTTCACAGACTGCTTCAATAGTGGACTTTCCAGTTCTGTATCCAAACTGATTTGCACAAAAAATATTATTTTTTTCAAAAAAATTTAAAATCCTCATTTTTAGTATAATTTCCAGGATCTTGCCTATTAGAGGTATGATGGAGATGGGTCTGTAATTGGCTAGTAAGTCAGCATCCCCCTTTTTATAAATTGGTAATACCCTAGACATTTTGAAAATATTCGGAAAAACACCACTTCATGCACAGGTTTATGAGATTTACAATTGGTTGATCTAGTGTGTCGACAACTGTTTTTAATAAAATGGCGTTCAAACCAAAACGATCCTTTGACTTTGAATTCTTAAGATTTCCAATTATACCTCGAACCTCTCGTGCATCTGTTGGATGTAGGTAGAGTGATTTATGATTTATGTTGATCTTCATGGTGATGTCATCAAAATTCACGGTTGTCTACAATTTGACAGGTCTCAATTAGATTTTGTATTACATCTTGGAAAAAATGAGCAAATTTGTCTGCAGAAATGCAATTAACAGAAGAAAGTGCCTTGTTTCGGTTCTTATTTCTACCTAGACTGGCGTTTATTATATTCCAAGCAGTTTTTTGGATATTATCTGCCTCAGATATATATTTATTATTAAGTTTTATCTTTTCCGCGTTGATCATGGCTTGACATTCTTTCCGTAAAAAATTTAATAGTTCAGAACTTGCTTTAGATTTGGTGACGTTAAATATTGTCTGGGCTGCATCTAGTTTGGATTTAAGAAATTTGAATTTCTGAGTGTTTGCAATATTCGTGATGTGGCTGTTTCCTCCTACACTTATTTCTTTCTCAGGAAAATTACGTAAATATATGTCTGATAGAGTACTTATGATAGCTTGGGCCTGCTCCTCAATGTTGAGATGGCAAAATTTCCAATTTGTTTCAATAACTTCGGTTTTGAAATTGTGAATAGCTTTTCTAGTCATGGGACGACAGATAAATCTACTGTCTGGAACTTTTACAGAATGATTGACTTTTAGGATTATGCCCTTATGATCTGACATAAAAGGTTCCACTACCTTTAAAATAAAAGTGCCTGTATTTAAGTTAGTGAATAAATTATCTACTCTAGTGCTGCAAGTCGCAGTAACTCTAGTGTCGGTGAAGGCCTGTTCAGCCAGATCGTAGGATGAGAATATGTTTCTACAGTCCCTAACAGGGTTATCATTAGTTTTAATATTGAATTTGAAATCTCCTACTACAATAACTTTAGAGTTATTACTAAGCTTTTTCTCTAAAAGGGCTTCTAATTTATTTAAATATAGTTCACTGTTGCCATTTGGAGAGCGGTAAGTAGAGACAATAACAGTACCGTTTTTTACAAACCGACAGCATGCAAATTCGGCATCGATATCAGTGCATAGTTCTTCAACATTTATAGGTTTGAGGCGTATGTCGTTTCTGGCGAAAATACTTACACCTCCATGTGCATGTGATTTCCTGTTATAGCTTGACACACCTGAAAAAAGTTTTAGAATACACCATCGTGGTGTTAATTATCTGTTTGAATGGTTTAGAAAAAAACTGCTTCTACTGTGTTGCATAGCACCTCTCTTCATATGGAAATAATACAAGTTTCAATCAGGTGAAATTTAACACCAGTTCCATGAATATATTCATACTTTGAACATAACAAACAGTGTATTTTCATACCGGTAATACAATTTGGTGTTTTTTTTTTATATCTTGGTGTAACAAAAACACTAGTCTGTGAGCCTCTTCTGGTTTATTTATTATCAAATAACACCCATCAGTATTTCCCTTGAAACAATCCGGTGTGGTGTGAATAAACGACACCAAAAGCCTGTAGCGGTGGCCCAAGAACTGCTCACCCTGTACTGGTTGGACGGTGGTCCGGCTCTGCTGTATCGGTATTTTCCTTTATTTCGTCTTCATCATATCTGAGATATTCAGATTTCTCTGTGCTGCCTGAAACATGCTATAATGGTCGCGTTCGTATCTTAAGCTCATATGATCTGTGCCAGGCCCACCGCACTAGTGCGGAAAAGTAAAATTCATTTGTTTCTTTTTTTGAATGTCAGTCTATTTGATAGAAAAGGATAAAAAGAACTAATTCATTATAAATTTGAGTATCTATCCCGGGATTTATCAGGTAATAAGGTTTGAATTTTTTAATTTGTAGCGGATTCTACATCTGAATCTATTCTCTAATGGTCTGAACTAATGTCGATGAAATTTTACTAAATTGGAATGAACGTGTCAAAGTTGACAGTTCGCCAAATAAATCAACAATGGGCGCAACGCTTGCTTGTTGCATGATTTCAATATCATTAATTTAAGGAATATTTACTAATTTTGAGTGAATAATTAACATTATTGGTAACGATAATTGATGGGTTATCAAACGCGGCATAAAGGCCTTGTTTGACAAATGTTCCATCTCATATCGTAATATGAATCTTTACGACACTTATATCGTAAATATCTATTTCATTGTGAATATCAGGTATTTTTCTTGATTAATATTTCACAAATTCCAAAAAACACTGCAATTTCATTAATGTTCACTTATTTTAGCAAAATTCACAACATGTTATCAAGTGCCTGATAAAACTGATGAGTCCATGATATTTTGGTGTTATTTTCATTGTGAAACCCAGTGATTGAAATCACACTAAATTATTTTTTAATGTGTATTTTTAATCCTGTAGTCCTTTTCGACACCAACCGTTTAGGGTCTAGATGAGGACGTACTACGACTATTGTAATCATTTCGAGACCATTTTCATCAAAAAAATTGCTACGAATTAAAAAAAAATTTGTTGTGATCAACGTAAAAGGTTGCAAATCTTCACAACTGTTTGTAATATTTTTTCTATGTATCTGTCAAGTTTGCAGAACTTCTGGAATTTTCTCTTATATCAAAGAAAAACATTATAAGTCGTTAAAAAAATGATCCGTACACTTGAATCGGTTGCTTTTGGCATTATTATGAATTGATTCTCTATTTCTTCTGGGCTATAACTACATTATTCTATCTATTCACATCGAGAACGATCAAAATAAATATCTCTAGACATCCCTGACAAGTTTCTCACCCTAATGCGAGCAATAGGGCACAAATCTATCGCTGTTTCATTTATGGTACTCTA
This sequence comes from Chrysolina haemoptera, assembly GCA_958298965.1. NCBI lineage: Eukaryota > Metazoa > Arthropoda > Insecta > Coleoptera > Chrysomelidae > Chrysolina > Chrysolina haemoptera. Next base: position 39,523,255 of record OY282584.1, on the reverse strand, counting down.
GATGTAATGCGATACTTTTTTATGTTATCAAACGGTGGTTGCTCAGCCATCATTCGGGTTTATTATCGTTTATAGTGAGATTTTTGACACGTGTTTGAAATGGTATATCTTGACACATACTGAGATAATGAAAAAGTGGATGATGATTATAACAGGGTATATAATAGTATACAATAGAAAGAGAAAGTAGAGAGAGAATTGAAAATATTTTTTCATCATGCCCTGAACATTGCTCTTTGTAATGTTGTCATGATAATAATCATTTTTCTAGTGGGATACCATCGTTTTTACATGAAAAAGTTTGTGTGACGAGAGAAAACTCGATTAGAGTAAAACTAAAGGTACAAGCCATTCGTAGGGAGTTTAGAGAGGAATTCTTGGTGCATGCCAGACTCGTCAGAAATTTCTTATTCCTTAGATGAAGTTTCGCAATTTTTTGGAGGGCAGCTGCATATGTAGGTAAGCAGCCCCCAGAAGACCTTTGGTGGAATAAATTGTATTGTCAGCAGTGATGGCGCCACGGGGGGGGCAAAATGCCGTTCTTAGTGCCCCTTCGATTTCAGATATCTTACAAATATTATAGTGTAACAACGATGTGCATAACAATTTATTCCACCAGAAGCGCGAAAAACCAATAATCGTGGCAACCTTTGCTTTCAATTCCTTGGTCAGTTGTGAATCCTATACCTCTCGCTGTCTCTCTCTCTCTCTCTGTCTGTCTGTCTGTCTGTATAATGCGTACTGTAATTATTATCAAAGATTATACCCCAGCCTGGCAGTAGTGGAACTAGTGAATAGTGGCAGTCTGAATGTTTGGTTCTTTGACGAGTATTCAGTTTTTCGATTTCGATTTCTAAAGATAAAATTGTACGGGACGTATTATCGTAAGTTATGCGAGAAGAAAAATTCAAAGGATGCTGTTACATTACTTTGTTATTTAATGATAACAGTATTTCTCCGAATAGGGGTGGTGCTGTCGGTTTTCCAGGTCTTCCTACAGCTGAAAAATGAATACGCCACCAAAAAAATCAATTAATCAACTTGGAGCGCCACGGCAAATAATAATAATAATAGCCGTCCTCTACCCGCAGAGACTATGCCAGTGGGTACACTCACGAGTGTTGATGACGGAGTATTATTTCAGGAGCGTATACAAGAGGGGTGGGGGTAATTTCTCCTTCCCGATCGAAGAAAATTCAGTGTTTCAATCAAAATTAAAATTGAGATTCACAAAATGAATCATAAATCATTCAACGGGTAACTATCCAAATCTAATCTATTACTTCCCAAAAACTGAAAAATGCCAAAACTGCAGCGTGGCAACGAACGTTCAGGTACAATTACTTTTTCTCTAGTCTAGTCTTTTATTTGGAAGGTGTCATTGTTTGTTTGTTCTACTATGCTTTTCGTTTTTCATATTAAATAAAATAAACTGAATTTGACATCCTTTTTTTCCCACCTTTATGATAACCCACTGACAAACCTAACTATCAATTTAAAAGCATGTGACTTTGAACAAAAAAAAAGTTTCGCCTGTGGTGCTTTTCTATTTTCTGTCACCCCCGCGCCACAAATTGCCCCCTCATAGAACAAAGCTGTATATGCGTCTGTGCCTTTTTACCGAATACTCGGCGCCTAACGATGATATATATGCCCCTCCCGCCCTTAATTGCTAGAACCCCCACTGATTGTCAGAGACAGTTGTTATTGTTATTGAAATATATTTTTTGAAAACGACATTCACCCCAAAAAATGAAAATCTGTATCAACAGATTTTGCGCCGTGTCCTGCCAAATACTGATTCAATTAATATCATTTTTTTACTCATGTATGAAAATAATAATTTTTCTACTCATTTACTATATACTAATTTATGGATTTTTGACACTGATGACAGGTAATCTCACTGCTTGGCACTTGAATCAGCAAACGAACGTCACTTCGTTTGACAGTTTATAGACATTTAAGTTCTGAAAATTGTAATCCAGTATGTTATAAACACCTATCGTAGAAAAAGTAGCATTTCTTACTCGAGATGAAAATAGTTATTTATGTATCTAGGGCGAAAAGTAGGCATTTATGACCTGCGGCGTGAATGATGCTGACGCCATCGGGTCATCATACGCCGGAGGCCATAAACGCATTTTACGCAAGTAATAAATACATACAAAATTTTATGCACTACCGGTTTATTAGCGCGAATCACAAATACTGACTTAAATTCCAATGTTCTACACGTTTCATGCGTTATGTATACAATAATCAGGAGTAACTTAGTATGGGGAATGTGAAACTATATTAGCTGAGAACTTTTATATTGAAGAATCTATTTCAAATAAATTGATCATCACTGAAATAAATATATAAATTAATTGTTCTTGTATCGATGCAGGTACTCTAACGAAGCTTTCAATATGTAATAATTATGTTCAAGAGAATATCCCATCTTCAAAATTAATAACTGAACCAACTTCATTTTCAGGCTTATGACTTAGATACATGTTGAAATTATTAAGAAATGTTAGGAAGAGTCTTCCTCTATTGAACAAAAATAATTCTGAATCGTGTTAGGTCTTGCATAAAATGTTGTGTAAATATAGTAAATATAAGTGCCACTTCACGGTAAAGTGTACTTTACCGCCCGCTAGCGCATAAACGTTTTTTTCGTTCGTGAGATTACCACACTCGCCCAGCTCCGCTTCGCTCGTATACAAACTCTCGAAAAAAACAGTATTTTCATCTCTTGTTGAAAAATATACTATTTTCGGCCGGATACCCTTCATGAAACTGATAGTTTTTCATTCTATAGATGTGAATCAAACAAATGAGTTCTATCATGCGATCCGGTGGGAATATACTAAAAAATTGATGGATTTTTGACACTAATGACAGTTGATCTCACTACTTTGCATTGAATCAGCAAACGAACGTCACTTAGTTTGACAGTTCATAAACATTTTCACGATTATATTTGAACTTCTCTCTATAACTATGATTAAAATGGACTCAAATAGCGAAATTGGTGAATCATGTACACCACCTACTATAGTTGAATCGGCAAAGGCACAGTTTCCAACAATATTTTGCCTAGATAAATCCCGATAAAGAAATGAATTTGTGTACAGAAAGTTCATGACTTGGAGACATAATAACAAGATAAACTCGTTATATTTCGAAATATGTCAAGCCTTCGGAATTCAAGTCAGTATTTGTGATTCGCGCTAATAAACCGCTAGTGTATAAAATTTTGTATGTATCACGTGCGTATAATGCGTTTATGGCCTTCGGCGTGTGATGACCCTCGGTTGACGCCATCGGGCCATCATCCACGCCGCAGGCCATAAACGCCTACTTTACGTCCTTGATTATATATTGTTTGTTGTTGTTAAAATTGTTTTTTCCGTTAACCAGCTGTCGTCGTCCCCTTACAAACGGCAGCCCTCAAAAGTCGAAACTTATGCGAGCCAAGGATTAACGAGGTCTTACCTTTCAACGTGCGATTCTTAGCACTTTCTCGGGCCATCAGATAAAAATTTGTAGTCGCTAGGATTCGAACCTAGCCGACCAGCAGTCAATGGTTTTGAACGCGACAGTCTCAACCATACAGCTACCTACCTAAAAAATGTTTATGTTCTAACCGTTATCCGGCTGCACCCCTACCAGCAACCTCAGAAGTCTTCAGAAGACTTTGCGAGCTGGAAATGACGAGAATCTTACCTTTTAACGTGCGATCCCAAGTAGGTGTGTAAATAAAAAAATTATGGACAGCTACATTTTACGACGCTCAGCGGCTGAAGGTTCTAGTTGCTCTTGTAAAATATAAAAGAGAAATTACTAGATATGTGGAGATTTCAAATATGTGCTGCAATGAAAATTAACATGTTTTTGTTTTAATGTGTTGGGTGTGAGGTGTGTCATCCATTTCATCCAAATCCTGGTCATCATCAGCGAAATATTTTGCCATATTGCTGCAGTTTCCTTCGCAGTTTTGGCAAAGCTGTGAGCAATATAGGCCAGCTTTTCTACACCCACAATGCCTTTTGGAGGCTATCTTACATTTGCAGGAAATAAGCTGTAGCAGTTTGTCAGGTGCAGGGGCTCGAAGGTGGTGATGGGCTGGAGACCATATCTGTTCTTCATCCACCCCAACTGTTCATTACCCTATAACTTTTTTATTGATTAACGCATTACTATGTAATTCACATGTGAACCATTTGAAAATGTCGCGAATCCAATGATGTAGTCTAATTTTTTTTAAAATAATCGCTAGTATTTTTTTTTATTTTAGGCTTGAAAAATAAGAATAGTTGGCCCTGAAAATGGAAATTTATTCATAAAATTTGGTCTCCTAGTGGACTTTTTGAATGTATACCTAACGAAAAATAAAAAAAATAAAATCATTCCAATCGGTTGAAAAGTGTAAGTTTTATAATAGTGCTTCCATCTTAAATGGGTCGGTCACACTGTAGATAATAATTAGTACTTCAGTAAGTTATTTTGTATAGAATAACGTTCCTCGAAAAGAGCATGGTTTTTCACTTTTTGGCAACAACCTGAAAAAATGTCAAAAATTTTTAGTTTATTTGCGATTTTCGTTGTGAAGCCATATCCATAGGAAGTAGCAAAGTTGAAATTCGGGTTCATCAACCCAAAAAACATAAGGCGGAAGAAAACAAAACACTTCTGTATTTTTTTTCTTGCCAAAACACCGTATTATCGGACTAAGTATTATATTTTTCTTTATGGACAATATTTTATGAGATAGGAGTCATTTCTCTTTTGCCTAGAGTAACAAGTTCAGCGTTGATCTGAGTTATACTACAGCAACTATGTATTTCATTCTCTTCAAATTCTGCATGAATTATAAAGTACTTCAGATGAAATATATCCACATGTAGTTCAGCTGATGAAATAATTGATCTATAGAAACTCGTTATGAAACTCACACATACTAGTTGAACTCCCTGGCAAAGTTGAGGCTCCTGAGTCGACAAAGATAACTTATTCTCCCTGAATATTTATTCCATGATGATTCCACTACTAATTTTATGAACATCATGTTCATATTTTCAAACAAAAATCAAAGTCCAAGTAATATTGGACCAATATCGCAAAGTTTCTAGGACTTTATCTCGTCAATAATATTTTCGAATATTATGCTATAATTTTCATTATATTGTACCAGTATTATACAAATGTAAGTTTACTACGACGATATTGTACTAATATCGCCTAATGTATTGAGTCCGAGTCCGATTCCGAGTCCGAGTCCGATTCCGATTCCGCGTCCAAGTACGAGTACGAGTCCGAGTACGACTCTCTTTTATCATAATTCCTACTAAACCTGCTCTACGAGAAACCAACTTACTTTCTAGCTTATTATTTAAAATGTTGTATACTGGTCATTTGTCAAATATAAAACATGAAATCAATTACCTTTTTATAAAAATGGCTACCACTAAATCGTTATGGTTGAAATGTACGAGTCTTTGCTCTATGGCTAGTTTTACTGTTCAAATCAATGATCCAGTACACTCTATTTCTAAAGGATTTACAGATTGTACATAAAAAAGTGTTACAAGGCATTGCCTAATTGCATTGTATTGCACTAACTAATTGAGCTAAACAAAATTTGAAAGCTCCTTACTGACAAAATTAGTTTGATTGACAAGTCTGGCTCACAATAGCCTTCAACTGCTGTACGACTTTTTTATACACACAACTGTACTACTGGATTTTGAAGTAACTAGGTGGAGCTGGATAAATAGTTCTGATATGTTGCATGGGCCAGACTTTATTGAGATTCAATTTAATTTGAAGCAGAACAGATTTGTATAATAGTATATTCGGAAACAAAGTTAGAATGAAAATTCGATGCGAGTGGAAAGTTCCAAGCGCGAACTGAAAGCGAGCGTGAGAAACCACGAGCATCGCGAATTTTCATTCTAACCGAGTAGCAGACTCACTTGCGAAATGAACCAATCAGAAGCTCTAGTCAAGTTCGGATTAACGATAATACCAAACTTGACTCTTGACTCTGATTGGCATATTAAGTTTGGTGTTTTCAGATTTGTTTACAGTGCATGTGACAGTTAAACGTCAAATATAAGTGATTACGCTGTGCACGCATTCAAAAAGGTTTGTGAAATAGTCTAATAAAATTCCACTCGTGGTTGAATTTTTCTCATAAGTCTGTCTTTCATTTGTGATCTCAACTGAATTGATTCGAGGAAACACCACTTCAGTTTCGTTCAGAAATGAATCGACAGACTTATCAGGAGTAATACCACGAGTGATTGAATTTTCGCCGATAAGTCTGTCGATTTATTTCTGAACGAAACTGAATTGCTTCGTGAAAACACCACGAGTCCGCAGGACGAGTGGTGTTTTCTCAAAACAATTCAGTTGAGTTCAGAAATAAAAGACAGACTTATGAGATAAATTCAATCACGAGTTGAATTTTATTAGACTATTTTACGAATAAAGTTTCTTCATTAATATAAATACGAACAATGTATGACAGTCATAAACAAATTATTAAAATCGTCAATATTATAATGTTTCGTTTCATAATTTCATTTGAATTTGCAGTGAAGCGACTCATTCTGACATATCCAGCTATATTTATTATTGATCGAACTGTCAAACGTATTCATTTCGTCATTTTACGTCGCTGAAAATACCGAAGCTGATCCTCCAATCAGAATTGAAAGACAGCTGATGTTATCACTTATAATCTCCCTAGAGCTTGAATTATTTCCGGAAATTTTCTCGAAGTGCGAATTTTTTGAAAACTTCCCGAGGCGTTAGCAGAGTGAAATTTCCTTAAAAAATTCTCAACTGAGGAAAATTTCCGGAATATTAATTCATGCTCGCGGAAGATTCGGTACGAAAATTTTATACCAAAACTTACATACATACATACTTAGGTGACATATTATTATCCATGTAACGGACATCATAGTGGGCCGTTGTTAAGGCTTTGTCTCACAACAGCGAATTACTTTTTTTTTGCGGATTTGATATCATCGGTTGAATATACACCAAAAGTAACATTTTGTGTATTTTCACCCAATGAGTGTTGCATAAAATGGCCATGACGACGAGTTTTTTGATGTTTTGTATGACAAGTTTCAAAGTCAGTAGGTATGTGTTTTGTGTTCAAAAGCATAGTCGCTTGTAGTCGCGTTTATCAGATACAAAATTAAAATGTCGCGTTTTGGTAAAGAGCGCGAGCTGAAAGCGAGCGCGAGGAACCACTATCATAACGAATTTTAATTCTAACCGAGTAACAGACTGTGCTTTCTGCACAACTACAAATTTTACATATAATCAAATGGAAAGCCAACGAAACATTATTTCGACATTTTAATTCACATCTTGTCACTATCATGCCAGTCAAGGCTAACGTAATTATTCCTACAACAATGTCAGAATATTATTCTTAACAAGTGATTGAAAGAAATACACGCGAAATGCATAAGAGAGCAAGTGTTGTAGAATATTTGTTCAATATCAAGAGCGAGAATGTTACTATTCTGTTATCAAATATGATTTCAGAATTGGCAAATAGTGTAACGGTTGTGGAGAAAAAATATTTTGACATTTCAATTTACATCTTGTCACTATGATTCCAGTCAAGGCTAATGTTATCATTACTACAGCAGATTTAGAATATTAATCCTTACCAAGTGATTGAATGAAATACACGAAAAATACATTAGACAGCAAGTGTTGTAAAATATTTGTTCAATATCAAGAGCGAGAATGTTACCATTCTGTTATTAAATTTGATTTTAGAATAGGAAAATTCTGTAACGATTTTTTTTGAGGTCATGTTCTGTAACGTACTTTCGGTGTTACGGCCGGCGGACGTTACTATGACGCTTTCGGTTGTTGTATCTTGACAATTCCCTAACACCGGGAATCTATCAAAACCCAACAATGCCTCGGGCGCCAGTTATTTTATAGTGATATGCTCCACTCTCCCAGTCTAGAGCAAGGTGGGAGGCCCAGGGCAGCTACAGATGGAGATACGGTATCCCAGGGGTCCGTTTTTATGACTATATGGATTCCTCAAGAGACTGCAGGCTTTAATTGCAGTTACTTGTTCAGCAGGAATACCGGCTGCTTTAGTGATAGCTCTATATTACACGGAAGAAAGAACACAACCAATGTAGACAGACCAAACCAATTTTATTAATTATAAGTTCAAGAAACACAGGGACTAGTAACTGGTTAACTTATACTCTAAGAATCTGGACAGTGAATTCAACTCTGCGTCGCAGGCAGCTTCGGAAGGCTTCCCGGGTATCGACAAAACGGGCAACGGGAATGTCAGGCTCCACGGGGTTAGTTCAAAACGTGTTGTGCCTAACAGGCGAGGTATTCAGGGCGGTATTCCTACGGCCGGCTGCGATTGGTTCTCGAATGGTTGTTTCGGGATGTCGGTCGATGCTCACACACTGATAATCCTCTCTTCTCACTAAGTTTACTTCAAAACTTTTTCGGAAGTACTCACTCTAAGAGACAGTAGCTCAAGGCTAGATCCAAAACGGCTTGGTTTCTCAAAAACGGTAACAACTTGAACTTTCCAACAATGCTGATACTCGGAACTCACTCTAAAGACGGGATAATCAATACTAATCTAACTGACTGAAAAGAAAAAGATCTCCTCAGGAATCGTGAAGCCGGTATTTATAGGGCACCTGTGGCCTTCGTAGTGTCGCGTAGCAATATGAATGAAAAACGGCAAAAAGTCTGTCCTGACTTTTTAACACTCCAAAAACATGACTCCTAAAAAGTGGAGTTGGAAACCTATATAAAAGTAGATTTATTTGACGCAAAAACTGACGACCAGCAAAAACGATACGTAGGGGTAAAGAAAGGGACAAATGTTACCATCCCAAATAAAGTAAGGAAATGTTTCCGGGCTGCCTCAGGGTTATGCCCCTGAGCGGTGTCTTCAAAACTATGTCGTCTTCGGTATATAGGGCGAGTACGGGACGGGTATGCGGAAAGAGGTTGTATACGGTGTGGTGTGGAATGGCTACCAGGGCAAAACAAAACGTTTCGTTACATCCCCCTCTTTCTTCCGATAAAAAAAAAACAAAAAAACTTTGTTTGCATAATTTTTTTCTTTTTCTTTTTTTTTTTTTTTTTTTTTTTTTTTTTTCTGGATAGACAGATCAGGTGTGAGGGTTTGTCGGGAATTGGCGGTAACTCGGTCGTTCCTGCGTCGGCGAGTGCTGGTATGTTCGGTTGATTTTTCTTAACGGTACGGTAAGGTTGAAGGGCTAATAACGACGACTGCTGCACCCACATAGATGACACTGGGTGGCTCGATCAGCGACCCGTCGGGTGGCCGTCTGTGTGTGAACGGCGGCTCTCCGGGGAGTGGCACGGTCCGGGTTAACTTCTGGTCGACAAGGGCACTCTCGAGACATCAGGCCATAACGGCCGCATCGGGAACAAAACAATCGACGGGGCTTCGAGCAGGTCTCTCTAGAGTGTCCCGGATATCCACAGCGCCAGCATAAGTTGCGTTCGACCGGGAGGTAAATGGTAGTGTGCTCCCGGAGGGCGTCTCAGTGGTTATAACGGGTATGGCTTCCATGGTGGTGACTGGTGTGTAACATGCGAGTGACACTTTCTGAGTTTAGAGGAACCGGAACGGGTATCGAGGATCTAGGCGTCTCGAGGGTTGCATCATACGTTTCTTCTGATGTCCGGATTGGTGACGATCCCGACGGAGGTTCGGGACGCGTAAGGGTGCTAGGCACAGCAAAGTAGGCATTCTCAGAGAAGGGGTTCTTTTCGGGTTCCTTATCTTCTTTCCGTGGCTCTGTGGATGGTGCTGGGGTTTCAGCAGGGTTTGAGTCCGACGTTAGTGTAGAATCGTGGGTCTGACTCACGACGCACCAATCCTCGGGCAGCGGGGATGTGTTGAGGGTTAGTAGGTCGGTCATCGGATACCCGGAGTAGTTAGCGGCACAGGAAAGACGGATGGTCACACCAGAGTGGAGACGATCGATATCTACTCATTTATTACGAATCGGCGGGGATGGTGACCCATATGAGTCGACCATCCAAAGTCGGCAGACGGAGGCGGTAACGGCGATTCCGAGGCACGCCTACGGGACGAAGGGAACGTAGGACGTCGGTTAACGCTTCATCCTCACCCGGTGCATGTCCCAGGGACCACATTTCCGCCGCCCAAACTCGCATGGCCTGGTTAATGATGGTTCTGGGTGGAAGAACAGGTGTCGTCGAAGGTAGGTTCCAGACTAATCCCAAGGCAATCGTAAATATCCCTCGTGTTACGGGGCAGCCAGCACTATTTACGATCTCTAGCGCTTCCCGCCACGAGGCGTTTTCCTCAGACGTGAACAATTCGAAAAGTGCGGGTGGGTCGGAAGATTGGGGCGGCGTAACGGCTTCGAAGCCTTCTCCTAACAAGGGGGTTGTTACGGCGCTGGGAGCGACGGGCCAATCGGCAGGTGGGCGGCCGGCAACTTCCGGCAACGGACTAGGCGGGTTGAGGTGGTCAAGGACTCCCTGAAATACTGGTGTCTTCTCAACGGAGTTGCCCATATGACCCGACCCGGGGCGGACCGGCTCTCGAGGTGAGGTCGAACGGCGGGCGGAGGGTTTGGGGAGTGAAACTAAGTCGACGGTACCAGGAAGGGGGTCTAACCCCTCCGACGGTTGCCAATCGATTAGATCGGAGGGAAGTAGTTGGGACGGGGGAGTGGTATTACCCGGGAGGGTGAAGAGGCTGAGGCAGTCCGATAAGGGTTGTATTCCCTCAACGGTGGAGGCGTCGGGTGTGAAGGGCTGGATGGAGCCAACGGAGGGAGTGGGGGAAAGGGTCAAATCATAGAACCCTTCCAGGCGGCGGTTGTATATGGCGGTCGGACTGTCGGTCATCTCCCTGAAAACACATTACTATTAAGACTTGTTCACATCATGGTAAGGCTTCAAATCTTTTATGTGGATTCGCGGTACCCGTTTACCATGGGGGCCTTTGAGGTCGTATACTACAGGAGAATGTACTCGGGTGATGGTGTAAGGGCCGGAGTATTTCGGGGCTAACTTGGCAGCGTGTCCTTGTACCTTGGAGGAAAGAGAATGTTCTCTCTTCATTACTCGGTCGCCCAAGTGACATCTCCACTCTCGGCGACGGAGATTATAATAGTGGCTCTGATTGGTGAACGCGCGGGCCAGACTTATGCGCACCAGTTCGTGGACTTCCTGCAATTTTTTCATGTGTTGCGTCCACAGGCTTGGTGACGAAGTCTCAGGTCCTTCATCGGGGGTCTCGGTCGGAAAGACGGCTTTTGGAGGGTTCAATTCCCTCCCAAAGTTCAGGAAAGCGGGGCTGAATCCAGTCGACTCCTGGCGAGCGGTGTTCACAGCAAACTGTATTTCCGGAAGATATTGATCCCACTTCCGATGGTCGTTTAAGCAGTACTGCGAAATCATGGTTTTGAGGGTTTTGTTGGTCCTCTCCACTGGGTTAGTCTGCGGTGTATAGGGCGGTGTGCGTCGATGATGAATTTTTAACTCGGTTAACAGCTCGGTAAACACATGACCGGTGTACTGGGTGCCATTGTCGCTGATGACGGTATCGGGACGGCCAAAGCGTAATATAATGTCTTCGTAAAACGCTTGTGCCACGGCACGAGACGTAGCTTTTCGCAGGGGACGGACTTGTACCCATTTTGTGAACCTGTCCTGGAAGACACATAAGTAGCTGTTACCCTTGCTGGACCGGGGTAACGGGCCTACTAAGTCGGTGGAAACAACACTCCACGGTTTCACATTTGGAGACGGCTGCATTTTCCCTGGCGGTTGCTGCTGGGATATCTTGTATTGTTGGCAAGTCAAACAACTTCGGACATATTGCGAAATATCACGGAACATTCCTGGCCAATAATACCGTCTTGATATACGGGCGGTAGTCTTAGCTATCCCCATGTGTCCTGCCGTCACCACATCGTGGTTCTCCTTCAGCACTTCCGCTCGCAGAGGTTTGGGCACACACATTTTCCAGGGATCGTTCATTTCGGGTTCCGTCAGGTCACTGGCGTCCCAGAAATGGCGAAATAGTTTTCCTTCTTTCACACAATAATCCGGAAAGGTTTCTGGGTTACGGATGACCTCTTCCTTCTTTTTCACGTACCATGGGCAGTCCGGTTCCTCATCGACAGCTTCGCCCGCCAAACAGGCGGAGGCGGATTCGTCGCTTGTGGGCAGCGGTTGGCGGGACAACGCATCCGCTACTCGGTTCAACGCACCCTTTCGGTACTTGACTTCATAATCGAACTGCTGCAGGAACATTGCCCAACGGGCGATACGGCCGGACGGACTTTTGAGTGACCTAATCCATTTGAGGGATTGATGATCACTTAAAACGGTAAAGCGGTACCCTTCAAGGTATGGTCTCAGCTTCTCCACGCCCCACACAATTGCAAGGCACTCCTTCTCGGTGACGGAGTAGTTTCTTTCCGGCGGGGACAGAGTTCGACTAGCGTAAGCTATCACGCGTTCCTGTCCTTCCACGGTCTGAGTTAGGGCGGCACCTAATCCATATTCGGAAGCGTCGGTCTGTAAGACAAACGGCTGGGTGAAGTCCGGGCACGCTAATACGGGGGCTTGGGTCAGACACAGTTTGAGTTTTTCGAATGCATCATCTTGAGCATGTTCCCATCTCCAGCGGTAATTCTTTCTCAAAAGCTTGGTCAGCGGAGACGCCAATTGAGAAAAATTTTGGATGAACCTGCGGTACCAGGAGATCATCCCCAGAAACTGTCGGAGCTTCTTGACGGAGGTAGGGGCGGGCCATTGGATGATAGACTCGACTTTGTCGGGATCGGTCCGTATGCCTTCGGGAGTCACTAAGTGTCCGAGATATCGGAGAGAGCTCAAGCAAAACTTACATTTCTCAGGATTCAACTGCAGGTTGGCACCCTGTAGTCTCCTGAACACTTTGTGTAAGTTTTCCAAATGTTCTTCAAATGTTTTACCTAAGACAATTATGTCGTCCAGGTAGGCGAAGGCGAACGGTTCCATGTCGGGTCCGATGATGGTGTCCATGAGTCGCTGAAACGTAGCTGGGGCCGAATGCAATCCAAACGGCATAACAGTGAACTGGAACAGTCCGCGTCCTGGTACAGTGAACGCAGTTATAGGTTTACTAGCTGGGGCAAGGGGTATCTGCCAATATCCCTGTCTCAGGTCTAAACTGGATATGTACCTCGCTTCGCGAAGTTTATCGAGGATAGCATTTATAAACGGCAACGGATACGCATCCTTTTCGGAGATTTCATTGACCTTCTGGAAATCTATGCAGAAACGGGGCTTGCCATCTTTCTTGCGGACGATGACCACGGGAGAGCTCCACGGGCTGCTGGACGGCTCAATTTGACCCTCATTCAACATCTTGTCCACCTCCTGATTGATAATTTCCTGCATCTTCGGGTTCTGAGGACGGTATCGCTGTTTTATCGGCTCAGGGTTTATCAATCGGATGTGATGTTGAATCAACGGCGTCGTTCCTTTTATTTCCTGGAACACCGGCAATTCAGCCTCCAAGAAACGGTCCAACCGGTATTGTTGAACGGGGGTTAGATTCCTTCCTTTGGTACTCTCAGGGCACGCGGACGGCTGAACGTCGGATTGTTCGGGAGCGCGGATCGGCGGACGAAGATCCTCTGCTTCATTTTCTGTACACGGCGGTAGGCTAGTCATCGGTGGTTCGATGATTTGGGACCGGGTGCCAAGTTGTATATCCCTCATCGTACTCGACACTGGCTGGAGAGGACATGCCTCCTCGTGAGCTGGTGTATTCATCGAGAGGGGGGGGCTCGTCTCGGTGACATGATTTTGACGATAGGTCACGTCCTCCTGATTCAAGAAAATGGTAGCACTACCTATGTCCATACGGAAATTGTGTGCTCTTAGAACGTCCATTCCTATTATTATATCCATCATGAGCTGGGGCACAATCAGAAGCTCGGCGGATATCTGTCCTAGGCCGATGGTGATTGTCGGTTTGTACCTGCGGTTCACGGGGATGAGTGATCCATCAGCCTGGCGAGACTGGCGGACGGTATTGGGCAACAAGGTACATCCATGTTCTTCGCAACAGGTTCCTACCGCCGGACTTGCGAAAGTCCGAGTTGCTCCGGTGTCTACGAGAGCCAAGAACCTACTGTTCCCTATGGTCACTTTCACGAACGGTCTATTATCTGACGAGTGGACGGCGGCGACATGCGTGGAGGTAACTACCGGCGGAGGCTCGACAGGTCTTGCTGCTGTCGAGCCTCCCGCCCGTTTCCCGACTGGGTACACCCACAGTCTCGGGAAAGTACTCCATTCCGACCACAACGTGAGCAGAAGATTTTTGGCGGGTTGCGGCAGTCACTCCTCATATGTCCTCTCTCACCACACCTCCAACAGGTAGTACCCTCCTGATTAGATGGCGGCGGATTTCTCTGCATAGTTCTTGACGGGGGCATCGGTCTGTCCCGGATGGGGGAACCCTGTGCATCTCGTGGCGGAATGGTCACTGCATGAGTGGGGTGGGGAGTGGCATTCCGCTGTATGGTTCGCTCTACTGTGTGTGCGGGTGGTGTTCCAACCAGAGGATACGGCCTGGGGGAGGGGGAGGGGGTTGCGGACACTTCGGTATACTGAAATCCGGGTGTTTGGGGGCGGTTGACGGGGACGGTTAACGGTGGGTCGGACGGACGGGCGCTACAGAGGTAAGTCGTGGGAGCCTGGTATTGTTCAATCTCGGTGCGCAACAGTTCGTAGTCTCTGACGGCTTTGGCGAAGCCGTGGATGTCCACGAAATCGGATCTTCGAATTTGACGTCTGAATTCCGGGTGGAGGTTCCGGTAGAGCCAGTTCAATTCCTGGTCCGGGGGAATTCCACCGTGGCGACGGATGAGAGTTTGTAGATCTGTTATGTACCCCGAGCTACATTCATGTAGTTGGTGTACTCTTCTACTGATGGCCACCTCCAAGTCAATGCGATAATTCACTGGGAAGAAAAAATCCTGGAAGCAGACACAGAACTCTTGCCAGTTCCTCCAATGCATCCGGTTGTTTCTGAACCATAGTGCGGGCATTCCCCGCAATAACTCGGGCATCACCTGTAGAAGACGATCAGGGTGGATGCCTTGTGATGTTCGGATCTCTTCGAGCCTTTCCAGAAAGGTAGCAGGATCTTCGGTTCCATCAAAAGCAATACCCCAGTCTTTGACCTTCAAGGGTCTCGTCACGGGTGTCGCAGACGTCCCGGGCTGGTACGGGGTGGTTTGTACACCTACTAGTGTACCGGCGAGGGCATTGCTTACTAATGGCCCTCCTGTACTCGTCACGGTGATTGTGGGTAACGAAACGGCGGCTGTGGTCACCGTCGACGTGGTTGGGAACAGAAACGGTATTGTAGTTGTCGGTAAAGGGGTAACACGGCCCTCTCGAATGAACTTACTGAGGCGCCGTCGCTTGTCATCGACAGTACCAGCAGTAGTTAGTTGAAATTTATTTAATTCGACGTCCAGATCATCCTTACGCAGAAGGTATATCCACCCGACTCGAGTGTCGGAGGGCGGACCTCCTGTTGATGTACTTTGCGTTACGGGTGGGGCTGCGACGGAAACTGGTATCTCCGCGGGTTTTGGGGAATCACCTGGCGCCATCTTTTCGCGGCGTGTAAGCGAATCGACAGTTGGTGCTTTCCTACTGCCTTCCTTTCCTCCTGAACGGGTCGTATCTGGCAAACGGTGAGTGCTAACGGGAGACGGTTGACGGAAATCGATTCTACACCCCCGAAAATGTATTAAACGAGGTGTCAGAAGGTTTTTAAATCGAAATTGACAATCTGCCAAACTGACAAATCGGCGGATTTCGACGAATTCTTTTTGGTTACTGTGTCGGGACTCGGGTTCAATCGGCTTCGGTACTCTGAAGCGACAAGGTTTTTTTTTTCCCTGACAATTGGGTTGTCTATCACAATTGGTTTTCAGTGTTCTCGGTATACAGCAAAAAAAAAACACAAAAGTCCCTGCTCGGGCGCCAATTTGTAACGTACTTTCGGTGTTACGGCCGGCGGACGTTACTATGACGCTTTCGGTTGTTGTATCTTGACAATTCCCTAACACCGGGAATCTATCAAAACCCAACAATGCCTCGGGCGCCAGTTATTTTATAGTGATATGCTCCACTCTCCCAGTCTAGAGCAAGGTGGGAGGCCCAGGGCAGCTACAGATGGAGATACGGTATCCCAGGGGTCCGTTTTTATGACTATATGGATTCCTCAAGAGACTGCAGGCTTTAATTGCAGTTACTTGTTCAGCAGGAATACCGGCTGCTTTAGTGATAGCTCTATATTACACGGAAGAAAGAACACAACCAATGTAGACAGACCAAACCAATTTTATTAATTATAAGTTCAAGAAACACAGGGACTAGTAACTGGTTAACTTATACTCTAAGAATCTGGACAGTGAATTCAACTCTGCGTCGCAGGCAGCTTCGGAAGGCTTCCCGGGTATCGACAAAACGGGCAACGGGAATGTCAGGCTCCACGGGGTTAGTTCAAAACGTGTTGTGCCTAACAGGCGAGGTATTCAGGGCGGTATTCCTACGGCCGGCTGCGATTGGTTCTCGAATGGTTGTTTCGGGATGTCGGTCGATGCTCACACACTGATAATCCTCTCTTCTCACTAAGTTTACTTCAAAACTTTTTCGGAAGTACTCACTCTAAGAGACAGTAGCTCAAGGCTAGATCCAAAACGGCTTGGTTTCTCAAAAACGGTAACAACTTGAACTTTCCAACAATGCTGATACTCGGAACTCACTCTAAAGACGGGATAATCAATACTAATCTAACTGACTGAAAAGAAAAAGATCTCCTCAGGAATCGTGAAGCCGGTATTTATAGGGCACCTGTGGCCTTCGTAGTGTCGCGTAGCAATATGAATGAAAAACGGCAAAAAGTCTGTCCTGACTTTTTAACACTCCAAAAACATGACTCCTAAAAAGTGGAGTTGGAAACCTATATAAAAGTAGATTTATTTGACGCAAAAACTGACGACCAGCAAAAACGATACGTAGGGGTAAAGAAAGGGACAAATGTTACCATCCCAAATAAAGTAAGGAAATGTTTCCGGGCTGCCTCAGGGTTATGCCCCTGAGCGGTGTCTTCAAAACTATGTCGTCTTCGGTATATAGGGCGAGTACGGGACGGGTATGCGGAAAGAGGTTGTATACGGTGTGGTGTGGAATGGCTACCAGGGCAAAACAAAACGTTTCGTTACAGTTCCACAATTTCGTATATTTCATCTCAAGATTATTGTGATAGGATAGTAGGTTTGTTATCAATCTTGGATTTTATTGAAGTAGTAGATATAATGGGGCGTACAAATATTTTCAAGATATTCCATAAAAATTGCATGAAAGTTTTATGAAAGAACTTATTAATTTCTACTCAGTATTTATTCCGTCCAGAGATTTTTTGTTGAGTTTCAACGTCATTACTCATATTTTTTCTGTTCAAACTGTCAGATCAGGCGGCTCTTTCGAAAAACAATATCGTCTTTCACAAACATTTCATAAACAAACCTGATGGAAATGAAGGAGTAATTCGTTTAAAACAAGACGTTTTTCTCCAGCAATCCAGTCGAAAGAACGCTCGATGTGTGCGAAGCCGTCACTTGTTTTTGACACACTTCCACGGCCTGCCATTAGAAAACAACACGAGATCCTGCTGGATATAGGTCTGAATGTGCCAAGCGCATATGACGTGACTAAAGTATTTCGTTTTTCGATTAACTGTAGACAAAACGTTGTACACGAAAGTTGAAAACCAATTCCGTGCGGTTTGAACGAAGGGGCGCGGACAGAGTGATTGTATGAAGAACATTTCCGTGAAAAGAAAACATGATATGTTCAGTGTCTGGAAATCAAATGTCAATTAGTTTTTTTACGTGAATGCTTAATTTTTTCCAAGTTCCTGCATAACAACCATACATCATTGATTGTTACTGGGGTCAGGAAACAATTCAGTTTTAGAACTACCTATTGTAGAAACAGTAGACCAATTGGGTGTAGTATTAACTACAATTGAAAAATGTATCAATTGTTGAAACAGCTTCATATCGAAAAGGGGGAACATTATCCATGAAAATTGAAAAATGAAAAATGTGACTTATTTGTAATATCTAACAGAAAACAACTACTTCCCCGGCACAAGCCACGCTGGACATTGAACTACATCTGATAGATATTGTGAAAAGACTCTAACTGAAAAGGAAAGAAAAAATCTGAAAGTGAAAAGTTGCATTTTCATTCAGATAGCTGACTTTTTTTTTTTTTTGATTCCACAAAAGATTTTATGAATTTCCTATTCATAATTTCGAACTAAAATCAAAAAGCTTCATATCCAATTTTTCATATTATAGAAAGGTTTCATTAACTTTATTCATTAAACGAACAACAATAACAAAGTAAAACATCAATAGTTATTTATGCAACAAGTGCAACAAAGTTAATTTTTTTGTTGCACGGGTTTCATACAATATTTTTTCTACGTTCATGCAGAAACCAGAAAATGTTTCATTTAGGTGGCACTAAACTGTAAGGAAGACATTGTTTAAATCTATCTGCTAAAAGTAATTCAAAAAAAATTTGTGTAATTCAGATGATATTCGAAGGAAATAATTTTATTTTTAACAAATTGCATTTTCTAGTAATTTCATAGTCCATTATATAATGAATATGATGAAACATGCAACTATTTAAAACGTAATACAATCTCACAGAAAATGGGCTAAATTTGGCGTTGATATGAAAGTTTATGTCTGTCATGATGACAGAACGCTATAGTAGAATGACAGATGAGTGCAATAAAAAGACAGTTTTTCCATCAAATATAGTTCAATAAAGTTTTGTTTTTTGCATGAACGTAGAAAAAATAATTAATCGGTGCTCTAGGGCGGCTTAAATAATTTTAGTGGCACATTTGCTTTCACAGCTGCAGAGAAACACGGAAAAACCGCCACACCACATTAACTGAATAGTTGGAATTCAGTGGCTGACAACTTCTGAAGAAATCAGATCAATTGTGAAAATCTGCTCCAAAAGGTCCAGTTCGAAAAAAGACATTCTATTTTCCCAATAGAGCACTGACAGCTGACGTCACAACATGGCGGTGATCAGGGACAAACAAATAATTTGAGTTTAAAAAGAAAATGTTTTTTTGCGGTGGTTAGTGGTAAATTGTGATTTCTTTTAACTTTACTAAATTTATTGATTTTATTATTTGATAATATTTTGAAATACTTTTGTTTCAGATGAGAAATCGCATACTTAATTTTACTTTGCTGTTGGTTTTGCGATCTTTGACAATAAATATCTACTACTAGTACAAAACTTTCCGTCTTTCATAACATCCTCCACCGTTGACTTCAATGTTAACTGTAAATTCCCAGCGTTTTTTTCGTTCTAAATATTTTGGGTAGGTACATGATCCGGATGTTCGGAACGATCTGACTAGTATGTCTCTGTACTCCAGCAGTTTCTACCTGTCTCTGTCTTGTTTGTATAGAAGGAAATTTGAAAATTTCACTTGCTAGTCTGGATCGGATCTGTTGTAACAACCCATAACAGCACAGGTCTTCATGATTTATGTCCTCAAATCTAAAAGAGAAAACTGTTTGTATGATACCTATCATAATAAAAATGTATTTTTGAATTGGAAAATCCATGTTTATAACACCTCTACAGACTTCAATTCAGACTATACACAATGAATTATTACTCACTAAAATGCCATGAACGTGTTTGTAGCAACTTTTTCGCAGAAAATCCACAAAAAGGACACACTTATAGTCTTATGGAAAATAGCTTTGTTTGTCCCCCCATTGAATGTTTGACAACTGTCAAATTACGTCACTGACAGTGCTCTATTGTCATCAAATCAATTTGTCTGAACATGGCGATTTATTTACATTTGTACCAGTACGTTCTGTCTGTGGCTGAGGTGAAGTAGTGACCACATTCAACTACAGTGAACAGTGACTGCGTAAAGCTCGTAACGGCAATCGGATAGATTGGGGTGTTTTAGCTAGATTCGTTGAAATAGTTGAACACATCTTTGAGTTGCTAAGTTATAACTGAAGAGCTTCAGAGTTATGATCAGATTTACAGGTGCTTCAACTATACTCGTTAATGCATGGCTGGTTGTTTTGGCGCAGATTTGACAGTATAGTTGACTATCACCTGTTACTTATTCTGGTCTCAAGTAGTGAATGAGTAGATTCTGCAAGGACTGGATTTCGGAAAAATTGCAACACGTGAGCTACAATTACAAAAAAAATACTCTGTTTCTGCTATTCATTCTGCATATGCTACAACGTGAAACTGTAATGATTTTTCTTCCAAAAGATTTTTTTGTTCTGAAGAAGTGTTATGTTGTTGTTGATCATCAACTCACTCCTTCTAATAATTCTTAATTGATTGAAACCAATACACACGTCTGACAAATATCGCATCGTAATTTGTTTACGAATTTGTTTTTTGGGTACTTCCAAATTCAGTACAAATATTTGCTATTTTCAGAGCTGGTCATCATTAGTTGTATGGCTATATATAGCACAGATCAACATTTGCTGGGTAGTTTCTATTTATTCTCATTTATCAGAAATCGAATTCACGCACTGTGTGCTAGATCGAAATACTTTCATATTATAAGAGTGGTTGCATTACTCGCAGACAACTGCAGGTTCGTGAGCACATTTCTTTCATTTACATGACTCCGTCATATAGCTTTACACTAGCACTAGCTTAGGGTCTCTAGAGGTTTGCTTGTACTTAAGGGTGTTGTAGTAGGTTCAATCGATACGCGTTTCGCAGAGTTAGCATAATCAGAAGCTGTATGTGTTCATTGGCCTTGATGGGGTCCAATTTATCAATAAATATATATTATTCCCAACCTTACTGCCTGCACCAGTATTTATTTCGAATAATATTTTGTCTGGTGTCAATATGGAACATTTTCCTTCAATGAAGAGATTCTCACTGATTATTAGATAGACTTTTAGACATTTTAGTTCCTGATTTCACGGCAGTCCCATTGCCTTTCACTTCTTCAGCCCTAATATCTCACTCTTCTCGACTTCCTACATCTCCTGCATATATACTTCTCCAGCCTTATATGCCACACTAATTCAATATATGATTCCTCTACAATCCTTTTGCCTTCTACATCTTTAGCTCTTATATCCCACTCATCTTCAGTCCCAGAATATTCTTCACTTACTGGTTGTCCTATTTCATTAGCCCCTATACTATGCAGGACTTAAGCCTCTGGATCAGTTTCTTGTTCTTCCGTATTATGGCTTCAACAGAAACACAAGTGAATTCCTCCACCAACGAAGTCCACATGCTTTATCCTAGTTACAAACTCCATTCTAGGTTCAGATTCAAAGGTGGTGCTTGTCTTGTCTTTACTCTACCTATCATACCAACGCAAAGAGAGTTTGGAGCCGAAATCTTCGACGTGATGTGGTTCAAGGTGGCTAATACCAGAAACCAAATTCCTCTGCTGCCTTTACTTATCTCCTAATGAATCATCCTATAGTGACATATTTAATTTTTTATCTCCTAAATTGTACTCCACCAGCAAAATCATCCGGCAGCTGAAGTCATTATAATGGGAGATTTCAATGTACACAACTCCACATGGCTTAAATTTTCCAACAAACAGACGAGGCACGTCGTCAAGCTAAGGCCCTCGCTATCACGTATGGTCTGGAGCAACTGGTCGAGCTACTCACACGCATTGCTGATGTCAACAACCAGTATGCCAATACTCTCGATCTTTTTCTCGCCACCTATCCTGATCCATACAGCATATAAGTTTGTGCTCCACTTGGGAGCTCTGACCACAACCTCATTTCCACCCTTTGCTCGTTTTCTACACCATCGAGCAGCTCAACTGTCTCCGCCTCATATGGCACAACAATTCAGCTAACTGGGATGATCTTCGCATGTTTCTCTCAGCATTTCCATGGTAAAGAGTGTGTTTCTCTCTTAGAGATCCAACACGCGAGACAATTGCGGAGATCATAATGCTGGGGATGCAAATCTTTATACCTAACACGTCAGAAGAAACATCATCTGGTCAAGCTTGGTTTATTACTGCTCCAGAGCTGTCACCCACAAGCAGGCAGTCTTCCGTTGATAGTTGAAAAATCAGGGCATTGAGACTAGATCGGAATATGCTGAAGCAAGAAACATCTGCAAGGATACAATCAAATTTTCGAAAGAGGCTTACAACGCCAAGATACGATCAAAGCTCGTTGAGTGTCCTAACGGGTCCGCTTTTTTGCTCATTTTCTGAAGCTGTTGAAAGAATTTGTACTTCTAGCTCATTTCCTCTTCTAAGAAGAAAGATGGAACACTAGCAACGAACGCTCAGGAGAAAGCAATATATTTGCGAAAATGTTTGCTGCAAATTTCAAGCTGGGAAAACAACTCCAGAACATCATCCCCATTGACCATCAGACGCATTTTACTGGGTCTCAACACTAACAAAGCTAGTGGATCTAATGGAATTCCGCCGATCGTTCTTAAAAACTGTGCTCCCGAAGTAACACCACTTCTTCGCAAGTTATTCAACATTTGGGGATATTTCAGTCTAGCTGGAAAATTGCAAGAGTCCCCAAAAAAGGAATGAAGACCTTACCCAATAACTACAGACTTATCGCACTACTATCTGTTATTTCGAAGGTCGTCGAGAAAGCTACCAACATCGCGACATGAAATATCTAGAACGTTCAGAAATTATCAATGATCGACAATATAGTTTCCGGCATCACAGATCAACTAGTGACCTGCTTGCTTATGTCTCACATATTTGGCAGCAATCTATCGAAAAATATGGTAAACTCTGACCGTTGCACTAGATATCTCCAAGGCGTTTGATCGCGTTTGGCAACAAGGACTCCTAGCCAAACTTCCATTTTATGTCTCCCCATTTGTGTTCCTTGCTATCTAGCTTCCTCTCAGACCGATCTCTCCACGTGGTGGTCGATGAAGTATCATGCGATACTCTACCAGTTAATGCTGGTGTTCCGCAGAGGCCTATGCTATCACCAACAGTGTTCCTTCTTCACATCAATGATTTGTTGGGAGCTACCTCAAGTCCAATGCACAGCTTGGTGGATCATAGTACCCTTCATACCGCTTTCTGTTTCAAAGCTCCGATGTCAGCCAGTGAATGCAGAAATGAACGGGAAAAAATCGTGAATGAAATAAATACGAATGGTGATCCACAAACTTCATGCGAATAAAACTCAAGCATGTCGTTTCTCTAGAAAGTCCAGCGTAACTATGTCAGGGGTATCCAACCTTCCATTTCTATGCTCGATATTACCATCAGCAGTACCCTTTCATGGGAGAACCATGCGAGGTCCATTGCCAAGTGTGCCTCTTAAACACTTGGTTTTCTGTTTCGCGTCAAGAAGTATTTCATTGATTACGATTTATAAGGCACAAATTCGACCTGTTCTGGGATCTTTCAGATTCTGTCCAACCGAGAGCCATTCATCGTCTCGTCAGTAATACTTCGCTCACAAGCTCACTCACTTCTCTGGAACATTGCAGAAAAGTTTATATTATATTAAGTATTATATTTTCATATTTTTAGCACATGGATTCTGGTCTTTTTTAGTTCTCAGTATACTTATACAAGGTGGAAAACCAGGAGAAACCCTAAAGGCCACATAAAATAGTAACTGAGAAAAACACCAAAGTAATAGCTGAAAAATCATCAAACCCAATAATCTTTTGAAATAAATAATAAATTAATTACACTGGCACCAAGTTCGTCGTGTCTTACCTGTGGCAAATGGTAACCTGATGCCATCTCCACCTCCGTCAAAAAAAATATCTAGTTATTCAGAAGAATTATCGCATATGGCTACGGATTTCTCTTATATGGACATTATCAAACTATATTTCAAACTGATAACTGAATATACGAAGATACTTGCCTTTTATACCAGGCCTTTCTTATTCACTAATAATGACACTCGAACTCATAATGAAAATAATATCTACATCTGAGTAATGACCTATACCCTTGTAAGTCTACCTGGTCATTATAGTTATTTATGTATCAAGGGCGTAAAGTAGGCGTTTATGGCCTGCGGCGCCTGGCTGCCGAAGGCCATAAACGCATTTTACGCACGTGATACATACAAAATTTTATGCACTAGCGGTTTATTAACGCGAATCACAAATACTGACTTAATCCCAATGGTCTACACGTTTCATACGTTATGTATACGATAATCAAGTGTAGTATGAGAAATGTGAAACTATAGTAGCTGAGAACTTTTATATTGAAGAATCTATTTCAAATAAATTGATCATCACTGAAAAAATTGACAACAATTGTGCCGGAATGATACCAGACAGTTATTTGAACCCAACCATCCACTTCTAAAATGAATATACTTGTTCTTGTATCGATGTAGATACTGTAATGAAGCTGTAATAATTATGTTCAAGAGAATATCCCATCTTCAAAATCAATAACTGAACCAACTCCATTTTCAGTGTCCAGGCTTATGACTTAGATACATTTTGAAAATATGTCTATTATGAAGAAATGTTAGGAAGACTCTTCCTTTATTGAACTGAAATAATTATTCTGATTCGTGTTAGGTGTTGCATGAATTGATGTATAAATATAGACAGGCGGTCAAGTGTCACTTCAGGCGATAAAGTGTACTTTACCACCAGCTAGTGCAAAAAGTAAATTACATCCACAATGTTTATTTTTGTGAATTTCTAGGGATTCTAAATAATTCAGTTTCCAACCTTGTTGGCATAATGCAAAATTTCCGTACCGTTTAAATTCGGCTATTTGTGCTTGCATTCCAAGGAGTGGTTTGAGAAAGTAGGATCGCTTTTTTCTAGTCTGAAGGAACTTTCGTGCTCCGCATAGCGCCGGGCGCGAGCGCTAACCATTGCGCTAATCCCCGCCCTATTATAATTATTATCTTCATTTTTGTATCAGTAGTCTTTCATTAAATTTGAATAATTTGTTCGGGGTCAGAATCTCTAGTTGAAACTTGGAATTTTGAGACTGAAGTCGGGATACCGAGTTCAGTAGCTCATAATCGAGCACCATAGACAATAGTTATTTACCTAGCAAGTGCGGAAAGTAGTACTTTTCCGCACGCGACGGCAGTTGCACGAACAACGCGGAGCGGAGTTCGGGCAAGCCGTTAAGGCGGAAAAGACATTTTCCGTAAGAGTTAGGTACAATATTTTTCCTACGAGTGTTTTTGTCCATCTTATTTATGAAAAAACAAGGTTTTTAATAAACAAGTTTTTATAATAATGCTACAAAATGACTAATAAAACAGAATAGTTACATAGATCATTTAGTTATTCCTAAATATCCTCATTTTCAACAATACAAAAATTGTGCGGAAAAGTAAAAATCGTACGGAAAAGTAAAAAAGTTACTTTTCCGCAAGCTCGTAGGAAAAAAACTTTATTAGTATTTCCATATCTTGGAAATGGAGATGGATATACACGTCAAAACAAAAAAGATTAGTACTAATAAATAGGATTAAAAATATAAAATTTACGTACACAGGTAGCATATTCGTATGAAACGAAATTAATGAATAATTTGCGGATGTTTTATACATAAAAAATTAACAGATTAAAATGGCCCTACTGATAGGAATAGAATATAAAATTTTCCTACACATTGAAGTGAGTTGACATACATGACATATTTGCAGATTTTACGTTTAAATTAATTAACACTTCAAAATGTTCCGACATAAATGATGCATTCATAGAGAGATGCTAGTATCAGTAGTGAATTCCATAATTGAGTGATAGCATTTTTGAAGTAACATTTTTTCACTATTCATTTGAATTGTTTCAGTCCTAGATTTTGTACCTGAGTTGGTAATTTGTTAAAGAAAGTTACACCCGAACCATAGGGTTCAGAAAAGAACTTTGAAGACAATATTGAAAGGAGAAGTATCCAGCGTCTTTCTGAAAACTGTTTCATTCAACCACGAAATTTTATTGTAGCAGTGATGTTGTTCAGTTCACTTTACACGCGAATCAAAAACACCAGTCAAACCAAAATAAAAGCACTAGTAACAAACTACAATTCAGAAAATACCCGAAAAACTACCGAAGAAAAACAGTGACTCTATTTTCAGATCAAATCCGGAATTTCAAAAGCAGTGCTTGTAATCCAACCACTACAAAGCTATTCCATGCCTGCTGTAAATCACTTATAAGGTACCTCTTTTAATAATGGAACCCGTTCTACTTGTTTACCAAGCTAGGTACTCACACTTAACCTTTCCAAACATGACTGTGCGTTTCATTTCTAAGTAAGAGGAGGTACCTCTCGAGTATCCACCTTCGTTTGCTAGCCAATCAAGAGGATCTTGAATATCTATTATACCTATGGTACATATTCTGGTTTAGCCCACGTTTAGATTTCAAGACACAGATAGCGGGGTACCGTGAACTCAACAATACGTTCAATCTAGTGTTGCTGAAATGTGAGAAACTCTTTGGAAGATGTTCGATTTATAGGCCAATCATTTTAGCAAAAATGGGGAAAAAATTACAAGAGAGGTTGTATTTTAGTGCACAATGAAACTATACAAATTTTCTACCTAGTACAAGCTCGGCAACATTGTTACAAAAATTATTATAAACATTTGTGGTCATATATTTATAGAGAAAACATGAAAAAGAGTCCCAAAATGGTGGAAACACAGAAAATATCATCGTTTATCGGTCCCCAAGTTTGCGACCATTTCCAAGTTTGGCGTGAGAGTAAATAAATGATGTATTCGGCGAGACTTTTGACAAAAGAGAAACTTTTGCTACTGTTTTAGATTTCCTCCGCCAAATTTTCAACAAAAGTAGGAATAGATAATGGAACAAATATTATAGTCCAGGAGCCGGTAACACTGAAAGTTCCGTCATAGCGAAATCAAAAAATTTTTATTTAAATAAATCGAACATAAGTATAGGAATAAATTAAGCTCGGTATGCGTGGATTTCTATTGCCAAAAACAATGTAAAAAAATTATTAAAAAAATGGAAATGGAATGTTTTACTGTCATCGCGGATATTGATTTTTTTTTATGTATTCGACAGTAAATTTTATTGGCTTTTAGAAAAAAATCACGCAAACCACTTTTTCTTGCCGGAAGGGTCTGGCATACCTATTTGAAGTGTGTGATGAGGGCTATAATTTCTCCATCATGCCAGATGATTGCCTATCAAATGTCTATACCGAGGACGATTAGGGTTCTGAAAGGAATCATCTGTAGGGGATGGTTATGTACAATGAGTGTACAACCAAGACAAATCAGAAAAAAATGTACAACAAATGTACAAAAACCATCACTGATTATCTTCAATTCTGCATTCTGCTATCGTAACATGCATGTAACAACACTGCTGGAGCACATGATTGCGAAAGCATGGCTGCGTTTCCACAATTTTCATAATTCAGTAGCGTTTCTGTGGAGTTGGCATATTGAACATTTGTTGAAATTATCACGGATGATTCTCAAATTTTACAGGTGCCTCGCACTTTACAGAACAGTATTCCATTAAATTTTAGTTAAGTGTTGCTAGCACCCAGTATATCAATATACTGAAATGTAACTCCCAATCATTCACTAAAGCTATAGAAAATAATTGATATTTTTTATTTATATTCCTTTTCTTGATTTCGTCCAACAACGGCACCCTTACGGTTCTGAATGGTACTCATACCTCAATAAATTCGAACGGTTCGATGTGGAACAATGAGACCGAAAGGGTGTTACCGATATTACTTATTCAGAGAAGATATATGGCAAGCACTCAACAGATGGCGCTTGAAAATTTCAAAAGGTATAAATATCGAAATTGTGAAAAAATGTATTTATTAAATTCGATAATATTTAGATGGCTATAATGAGAACTGAATTACTTTTACTAAAATGTGACCCTTGACCCCCCCATGCCATATGAAATTTTTAAACTGATTTTCACCCCTCCCGCGCTCGCCCTCTGTCGAGCAATCACCATATCTAATCAAAGAAAATTACACCCTAACAACGTCTCTCCAGAGAAAAATCAACACTTTTCTGGTAGAATTATTCTGGTTACATTAAACAAGCATGAACCACAACCAAAACACAAACATATGCCTGAGAGAATTTTGCTAGCGCACCATCAGACAAATTTTCTTGGATATGGTAACAAAGTCAGTGGATCCAACATAATTTCGTCGATCATTCTCAAAAATTATACCTGGATAACCTTATATGATTTAGGGGTATTTGATTGGTTGGTGGAAAAGAAGAGCAAGGGGACGAGAACACAAGATCCTATTAGTAAATGCAGAGACGCTAGCCAACGTCGAATCATTATCCAACCAGAATGTATTTAGAAGCCATTGAAACACACATCTTCAATAGAAAGGAAGAGAAAACATATCTACCAAAGATCTATCCTCTGAAAGAGTCTTTCAAAACGAAGCCATGTCACTCAAATCGAGCGGAAAGTTCGCGCGAATTAACCAACGCAGAATAAATGCGCGACTCCACCATCGCAGAAGTGCGCGCCAAAACAACATTATAAATGACGTGCCAGGATCGAGAGCTTCAGTTTCAGTTGATAAGTTAAGAAGAGTACTTCGACCACGCCACTGACGATGACTGCCGCAAGCGCAATTGAAAAATTCGGAGATTTTGAATAAAGAATACCACGGCAAAATCCGGAAGCCAATCAGAACACAGAAAAAAAGCAAGGGGTTGCTCTTTACGTCGACTACTGGGTGGTTTTTCTGAATTTTCCTCTACTGATTTGGTGAATGCGCCACAAATAAATTACACGTCAGAATGATCATCATTCCTCGTTCCTGTAGTATCTGTAGCCAGGCGATTTTATTACAATCAAAAGTATATAATACTATCTTTCACCCGTAACTTCGTCTGCGTAAAATTAGTACAGTTAAACAAGCCTAAGGTTAGACGTGAGAACGTGCTGCGCACTTGTCGGACTACGGATTATAGTCCGTAATTTATCTAGTGATAAGACACTCAACATGAACGCACGGGAAATTTAAAATCTTTCGGTAGATTGGTGTTACTTTACTTCGAATAGCCTATTTTTTTTTTCTCCGAGCTTTCATAGTATATATCTAATAATATTCAGATTGAGAATGAAATAACTCAAACCAGAACAAAAATAGGTAATAAAATACCAAGCAAAGTAACCAAGTAAACAGCCCTCGTTACAACCCAAAATTTTAGAGATTGTATACGTACGTCCGACGACAAATGTTCATCTCTCATTTCACCCCATTATTTATATCCTGCAGTTATTTATCGTTGATGCTACTTCATTTATCCCTCTCAAGGGTGGTATTTTTCAAACACATTTTTATTTATTTCGTATTAAAAGGGACAATAACAAATCTTGCACACAAAGTTTGATCCACTATTTCAACACGTAAGGATACAAATTACAAAAACGCTAAATTATGAGTTTACTCATGTCATTCAAGTGCTTGAAATATTTTCATAGGACTTCAAATTATAAAAGTCTAATACGAATTTTTTCATCCCCCGTTTTACCCGTTCAAGGGTGTCATTTTCGAAAACTCTGAAATACGTGTTAATTTATTCTCAACCAAGTGGGTAAAATAAAAGTTGAATAGCTTTAGCTTTAAGAATAACGAACATTCCTTACAAATGGCTATTCCCCATTTAACCCCTTCAAGGGTGGAATTTCTAAAAACGCTGAAACTTTTATAATTGATGTATAATAAAGAACCTTCGGCCTTTGGCCTTTACATGGAGATTTTGTTGAATGGTTTGTTGCAGACATTAGTTATTGTCTGCAGAGACCTACCCTATACTGATGAGGAGAAGAACCCAGAAATCGATCTATAGGTGGTCCAAATGTTTCAATGAACATTTCCAAGCAACTAGCAATTGCGGAGATATACTTGTAGGACTCTGCACGGAAATTCATTAGATGTAATTCAACGTTCGTCGTGGTATTAGCCAGGAAAGTAGATGTTTTCTGATGGATTTTCGACCCAATTATTCCTATTGTATAGGATAATGGCAATAAGCATGGTCCTGGTATTGCAGGACATCTTGTTTCTCTCCTAATATACAGGGTGTCCGGTAAACCTTGTACAATATTGAAACTGGTGATAGACCAGGTCATGACTGTTCTGAATATCAGAATTTCACCTCAGTAAAAATCTCACCGTTTTCGAGATAATGGGCATTTTTTGAATTTCTAGAAAATCTCTACCTTCCATTGGATTTTTGAGTGCCATGTCTACAAATCGAGACCAATTCAAATATCCTTGCTGCTTAAGGTTACTGATGAGAGATGCTTTTAGACGTACAGAACAGTTTTTCAGAAAGTGATAACATTTTTCAAGAAATGTGGGTAAAATAACAGATTTGAGTTTCATCAATTTTTTTAAAAAAAGATTGACATTTTTATCGAAAAAAAGCGTAACCACGTGGATTTGTAAATTCATTGCAAAATAATGCACATTTTGTCCATACTCCACCATGGTATAGAGCATACTACAATAATATTTGGAGGGAGTAATATTTGCAGTGAATCAGAGTGTGGTGTTATTCTTAGCTAAAATCAACTCTGTAGACTTTGTCAATAATGTATTTTATTATTATCCTATCAAGACGAAATGATGAAATAATCATGAGTAATAACGAAACAGTTACTTAGAATCATTTAATGATATGTAAAAAAGTGAACACTAATTCAAAGTTTGTATGGATCAACATACACTAGTAAACCACAATTACGCTTATTCATCATTGCACTGAAAATATTAAAATAAATGTTCGAATTGTTTCCCATTTACTCGTATGCAGAGACGATATCTTTTCAAGAAGGACCGTTTCAAAGCGGTATAGCCTCCGAATCAGCGATACTCTGAGCGGCAGGAAGTTTTGATAACGGAGGTAGATATACAGTGTCCTTCAAATATGGGACACTATTTCAAAAATAATTTATTTTGGTATTGGACTAGGGTGTAACTTTGACAAAACTGTTTTATAGCAATAGTTCCAACACATGCCACTATGTTTCAATTAGATTATTTTCATCGATTTTCATCAGTACCTACTAAAGTGATGCTAAACTCACCAACCAAAAATTCAATCAGTCAATCGAAATACTTCAGATATCTGAACAAACTTTAGGTTATTCACACAACAAATTTTTAAATATTATTATCAAAAAAATGTATTTTCTGTAATATCATCAATTGTTCAACTTTCAACAGATTCCGTCACGCCACGAATTCATTGGATTTTTTTTAGAACTCGTATCAATTTACCAAAAAGCTTTAAAACTTATCGTTAAAGTCCCCGATGCAAGAAACTTTTAACTATTCGAAAATAGCAACAATTCTCCATCTTTTCTTTGCTTCGTAAGATGTCTTCTTTTCTCATGTACTCAGGTCCTCATGTCCTCTTGTTCTCTTGTCGTCTGCCCTCTTGTCCCCTGTCACCTTGTACTCTTGTCCTCTTGTCCTGTTGTTCTCTTGTCCTCTTGTCCTCTTGTCCTCTTGTCCTCTTGTCCTCTTGTCCTCTTGTCCTCTTGTCCTCTTGTCCTCTTGTCCTCTTGCCCTCCCGTCCTCTTGTCCTCTTGTTCTGTTGTTCTCTTATCCTCCTGTCCCTTGTCCTCTTGTCTTTTTTTCATCTTGTCCTCTTGCCCTCTTGCAAAGACAATATTGTACAAGGTGTTCAGACTCAAACTATAATTGTGATAAACTTCGAATCGTGGAATAATTTTCGTAACTTGACCTGTATGTATCCAGTAAGGTGGGGTATATGCCGAAAAACTTACCTGGCGCGACTATCAAAACAGGTAACAGGAGAAACTCTAATGCTAAAAAGAACGAAATAAAACTTGAAGAAAAGTTTGTATTCAAATGCACTAACAAGAATAGAGTAAATCGAACCCACCATTTTGTTACATTATGATAAAAGCTTATCGCGAGAATGAAACTTGATACAGATGACTTCAAATTGAATTTCCAAGAAATACTTCTCTCGTGACAAGCTTTTATATCATAATGTAACAAAATGATGGGTTCGATTTACTTCAGTTTATTTTCTTCTTTATAGTGCATTTAAATAAAAGCTTTTTTTATGTTTTTTTTTATTTTTTTTATTTATCACTTTGAATCATGCAACAGAAATATTTCCAGACTTGAGTAAATAATTTTTATTGTCAACAATGAATTAGATTATAGATTATATATTAGGGACTTTCGTGCTACAAGCCTCTACACCGCGACCTTTTCAGATCTATTGTGTTTGTCCTCGAGATCATTTAGAGTTCTTTGTCTAGCCCTGTCTTCTTTACGAGACTCCACAGGCTAGTTTTTAGAACTCCCATGAATCTGGGAGCTCTGGGTTTTTCTTCTCCCAGCGTTAGAAACTTTTGCCTTGACAAGCCCTCGCAGTGGCATAGTATGTGTACTGATGTTTCCTCTTCTTCCTGGAAGAACCTGCATAGCATTTCTTCTGCCAGGCCTATTGTACTCATATGTTAGTTGTGCCTAGTAGATAGTCTTTGAATGTTGGCTGCGGTTGTTTGATAAACTCTTTGGCCTGTCTCATTCCTGGTGCATTGTTCCACCATTCTTGAGACTTCTGTTGAATCCATGATTTGGTGTTTGTTTTTAGTACAGCGTTTGCCATACCACAATACGGTTCTGGGCCATTCAGGGCCTTACTTGCTCCTTCTCGGGCTAGTGTATCGGCCTCTTCATTGCCTCTATAACCTGTGTGTGCTGGTACCCAGGCTAGTGTCAGTCTGTTCTAACTGCCCAGCTCTTTTGCTTCTATGCAGTACCAAACAAGTTTTGAGGTAACTTGCATTGAGTTGACTGCAACAATGAATATTTTGATAAGTAATTTTGCACCATATCTATGGCTCCCACATACAATGATATTTTAGCGAAAAATTCTACCAGTTTTCCTAACCAGCAACCAGCAGTGGGGATTTTTCAATATACTTCATTATTTTTCCAATCCATGCTCAATTTTTTTCAATGAGTAATAAATGTTTAGTATTCTATTGAAAATAAACTAAGGAGTAGAAATGGAAGAAAGGAAAGAGTGACCATCCTCGTGATAGAAGATAACACTAAATCAAAAACATACAATACAGATAAGTGCTAACAAGGAGGTGAAATGAATAAAATGAAATATTTAACAAGGACTTGAAAGAATGTGAATAAGAAACAACAGGGATGAATACTTCAAGCAATGTCTCAAGGTATTCAGCAGAATCACTGAATAGTGAATGCTTTGAAATTTATAATTTTAGAACTTTCAAGAAACCATTAAATATTGGTATATCATTTCAAAACATACAATATTAATATTTCGACACCTCTCGCCAGTTTCCCTATCAATTAATGAAACAATCAGTATGCTTCTATTTATTTTATGGAAATAGTTTATCGTATATTCAATTGGAACTGATAAAATAAATATTTAGATGCTGGATAAACATGAACGTAATTATAATATGTCAAATAGGAGAATATTAATTGATACAGGTGGATATAAAACATAAAAGGCAAAAATGCAATTCGCGTATAATTCGGTTCGGTTGTTTTTATTTAATAAAATATTAAATTGAATACTATGACAGAATCGAATTGCACCAAGGATTTGAACATGTAATATTTTCAATTTGAGTATAATACCGCTTTCTCCTCCGAAGCTCCAAAATCAGTCCGTGAACAGCTTGGTAAAATTTGATGAAATGATTTGACACAACCAAAGCATGTATTTTCTCTAAAAAGGCCAACCTGAAAGTAGTCAGTGCAATTACTTAAAGCCTTCTTCTGAACTATTGTTCGAAAATATCAATAGGATATTCATAAAATCTGTTGTGGAATCATCTGCGGCTGAAAGACAAACTTTAGTCCCTATTAAAAAGGGGAACATTCTCCACGAAAATAGAAAAATGTAAAATTTGATTTATTTGCAATATCTAACAGAAAACAACTACTTCCCCGGCTAAAGCCACGCTGGACATTGAACTACATCTGATAAGATATTGTGAAAAGACTCTAACTGAAAACTGAAAACTGATTTTTTTAGTTTTTCTCTAGTTTCCATTGAAAATTCATTGAATAAATTAGATAGGGAGAATGTTATTAAAAAATATCACTCATAGAAATCGTCCATTTCTTTGAAGTAAGGTTCGCTTCTCTCGCATTTAATCGTCCACCGTTAGCGGTCTCATTAAGACTGACCCGTCGAGCTCTGTCCACACATCCATTGGAGACATGGCGAACATATCTTTCCCAGGCAAAGATTTGGAACTGCATACAGCCTGCAGAAATTAAAAAAACAATTCTCAATTACTTTTCCTCGGCTCTCACGATGTCCATTGAACATTACAGGCTTTTCGTTTTCGTGGTATTGTAATAATTGGTATTGCTATATATGAATGGTTCACCCTGTATAATTTCGGTGCTTACTTATGATACTGTAATATGTTTTCATTCAATGAAATATTATTCATTGACTCCGATCGAAAGAAATCATAAGAAACTTTGTAGTATGTATCCCAGCGAAACTAAACACTGATATGACTATATGAGGTCTTTGTATGCAACATTGTAGCGATTTGTTAAAGGAGATCAACAAACTGCTTACTGAAGTGAACTGAAACTTATTGAATGAATCGAACGTTTTGAGGTAGTGAAGAGAACAGTTATAGTTATAGAATTCGGTAGGGACGTGTGACGTGTGACAAACGTAGACTTTAACCCCCTCGGAAGCCACACCTCTGTCGTGGGGTACGTAGGCTCAATAATAAATAAAGTAGGATTTTATTTTGTTATTTTACAATATTAGTTATGATAATAAATAACAAATTAGAGTTTTGTCTGTTTCATATCGGTAATAGTGTGAATAGAAATATGGATTTGTCATTTCTCTCAGTTCAGAATAATAATAATAAATATAGTTAGATCATGATTTGGGGGTGGTTATTTTCAAGATGAGAGTAGTATTCTAATGAGTTTGAGGGAATGTCTTATTTCAATATTAATAATAATATAATAATAATGATAATTTAAATATAAACTTGAGAATATTTCATATTTTCCACCTTGCTTTGGTAAATGAAGCTGGTTCGAGGAACTTTGCCCCGTCAACCCTTTCATACCGAACCTGCATATCTACAAAAGGCCCTTCGAGATGAAGGTGAAATAGGAAAAATAGTAATTTGTGGAATCTAGGGTTGATTCTTCTGCTTTGGGCTATCCTCTGACCTCAAGCACAGAATTCCAAATTTTTGACATTAACTACAATCTTTCAATGTTTCAGCTAGCATTTTCATCTTATTCTTTACCACCAGTCTAGGTTTCTTGAGCACGGCCACTTAAGTGCGACTCTTTGGACCGTTTAAACGCGGCGATACTTGGGCACGAGTCGATAAACAGAGTTTTGATATTGTGAGGAGTAATTATTAATTTTGTTCTAACCAGAACGAACTGACCTTACTTTCGAGGGAATTGAAAACATACATTTTGTAATCGGTAATTTTTTGGGCGTGTTTTGAATCACCTGTGTAGGCTTTCCCAGCCGTAGTTGCTAGGGTTCCTTGGAAGTTTCCCTGTTACGTTGTGTTTGGCGGTACCTCCGGTTCCTCTGGTTCCCTTTTCCGGGTTACCCACCTACGCACCTAGGTTTGCCATCTCAGAGGCATCCTTGTGGGTTCCTCCAAACGACACCCTTGGAAATGTTAGAGTGGCTCCCCTAGAATGGGTGCCATAGGTCCTGCTTCAGTTGCTTAGTTGCTTTGAAGGTTTTCCTGTACGCTTGAGTTAAGGGGTTTATTCAGTTCTTCTGGTTCTCTTTTCCGGGATGCCCACCTCCGCATCTTGGTGTGCCACCTTAGAGGCACCTTTGGGGGTTCTCTTATCGACGCCTTCGAAGCGGTTGAATTGGCTTAAACATAACGTAAAACTCGCATCGAATATTGATTACATTCTTGTTACATAATGTAATATTCTGATGATAAAGATGTTTGATATTCTTGGAGGAGAAAGATTAAAGGAGATAAATATAATTGTCCATAATTTTATATTTTAGAGCCCTGAGGATGGCAAAATATATTGCCGAAACGTTGGCTTATTGAAAAATAGTGGTTTTTCTATAGAGACCTAACCCCAACAAAATATTGTCAAGATAAATATAATGTTTTGTGAAAACATATGTATAATTTTGCTAAAATGGAGCTCAGTTTATTTTCGAATGATATAAAATGTCCATAGTTACATACTAGTTGACTGCAGGTACACAATATAAATACCGACTTATCAAAGTGGTGCTAATTATGACAGTTACAAGACACGGCAAGGAATCTTGGCGTGCCTGATATCAAGTATTCATCAACAACTTGCGTCTTGCTAATCCTCTTCAATCATATTTAATGACTATTTTAACATAAACCATAACATAGGTTTGATGGGTATCTACATTCAAAGTTGGCGTAGCAAATAAATATACTAAAAAATTCACACCATATAAATCACCCAGCCGATGTCTATCACAGGTTCATTTCGAGGAAAATAATAAAAGTCCTAAACGAATCGGTGTAAAATAACTTCGGTTAGATGCAAGGTAGTTCTGGTCAGAGCTGGACTCCCAAGTTTTTATGATAAGCGGAGGAGCGGTAGACTTTTATTTCGGAGCCGGTCCAAACTATACTAGATTTTACTAGTATTTAAGTACTTTTACCTTTATGGATTAAAAATTGACGCTTTTAGCAGAAAATTTGTCAAAATGACAAAAAATTTAAATATAGAAATGAAATTTTTGTCTTGACATTTTTATCGAAAAAGTCCAAAATATATTTCAAAAATAAATATAATCTCCTTTAAATGTACACTTAACACGTACCTTCAGAAATTTATATCATATATCAAAATTAAGTTGGGATTGAATATAGACAAAAATTTAAGTTTGACATGCACAAAAAGAAACATTTCTGCCGGATGCTCAAAAAGAAACATTTCTGCCGGATGCTCTTCATTTATAGTAATTGGTAAAGAACTTGGAGTATCTAATGCTGAAAATACATGTTATGCTTTGATAGAATCGCAGTTAAGTATGGTATAACGTTCTAGGGAGTTTGTAACTTGAATTTACCTGATTCGATTCTTAAAATACGAAGATTGGCCACTTTATCCAATTCGATTGGGTTTTGAGGCGAGGATCGATTGTAGCATCACCAAACTTTGTATGCTAGTAGTTGGAACCATGATAAACACGAAAAAAAACATTGTTTACCAAAATTCCAGGGGTGGAACATATTTTTTTAAATATATAGATTTTTGCTATAATCTTGGAAAGTATATGATTTATCGAAAGAAACAACTCAACGAGGTGAAAGACAATTCAATTCTCCACAAAAATTATTCCCAGTAATTTCTTATGAAATGCGCTGGTTTTCTCAAAAAACGTGATTGAACGCTGACATCAAATTTCAGGTTCACCCTTACGCTGAAAGTTCTGGCGGATTCGAATATTTGATTGGTCATAGCTCAGCTAAAAATGATCGAAGAAGAAAAAGGAAAAGTTTATATCGTTTCTGAAGACTCCTACCTTCTCATGCAAATATAATATGCGTGTATATGTGTACCTAAAATGTCGCACTTCACGGAAATGTTTGCGAATGATGCGAAAATCATAAATAATTTAGTAAATATGGAATTATTGAATAGAAGCAACCCATACCCTCTTTGGACTAGATGCAATAATGTTAAAGTAGCGTGACAGGTCCTACTTATACATGCCAAAATAAAAACTTTGTTTTAGGTTAGGTTACGTTAGGTTAGGTTTAAATGTGAGTGAGCCCATACATCAGGCTCTCCACTGCGGCCAATGACCTATTGTGGCTCACCCTATGGTTATATTTCTCCCAGCATATCCCATCTCTTAACGAAATTGAGTAACATGTTGGGAGAACAGTTTACCAGATCTTCTGGCCTTACTTTTGTATTGCCAAATATTGAAAATCTGGTTCTGGCTGCTGCAGGGCATGTGCACAGGATGTGTTTAGCCGTTTCATCAACCTCCATGCATAGACGGCACTCTGCATCCTGTGCAAGTCCGATTTTATTGATGTGGTGTTTGAGTTTGCAGTGGCCAGTGAGCAAACCTACTATAACTCTGAGATGTGCTCTACTGAGTTCTAGAAGTTTGTCAGAGTCCTGTTTTTTCCTTGTATAAGCAATAAATGCTTTGGAATGGGCTAGTCCTGGTAGACTGAGCCAATACTCAAGTCTTTTATTGTCTGCCCAGGCGGTTGTAGCATTCTTGGCAGTGCTATATGCTAAACCGATGACCGGTTCTGGCCCAGTGAACGTTGTTTCGGCCCCCCCTTTTGCTAGGGCGTCCGCTATTTCGTTTCCTTCTAGGCCCGTGTGACCTGGTATCCAAACTAGGGTAACGTTGTTGCCTTGTGCTAGTCGGTTCAAGGTGTCTCTGCAGTTCCATACTGCTCTGGATTTAAAGCAGTTGGATTCAAGCGCTTTCAATGCTGCTTGACTATCTGAAAATATTTTTATTGTTTTTCGTGTGAGGTGTCGGTTTTCCAGCTCCCTTGCACATATTTCAATGGCATATACCTCTGCCTGGAATATCGTAGCTAATTTACCCAAACTGAATGAGCGTTTCACTACTGGGTTCATACCATATATTCCGGCTCCGACACCTTCCAAAGTTTTGGAACCATCGGTGAACCACCTTTCATTTGCCCTACATAGGTCAGTTTCATTCCGAACCCAGTCTTCTCTTTCAGGGAAGACCACGGTGTAGGACATGTTGAGGTTAGTGGTTTTAGGCATGATGTCTGAGGGCATTCCCAGAATGTTGTGAGCTATTATGCCTTCCAGCATGCTGCTGCCTCTCATGACACATGCCTGCGGTAGACTAATGGCCGCTTGGTAGAGTCTGTATGTTGCCCATCTTGCTTCTCTCTCCAGAACTATGTGGAGAGGAAGTAGTCCAAGAAGAGCTTCCATTGCTGCCGTTGGCGTGGAGCGAATGGCCCCAGTAATCGCCAGGCACGCTTGTCTCTGTAGTCCGTTAAGTTTAACCTGGGCCATTTTTTGTTGGCCTTTGTTCCACCAGACTACAGAGCCATACGTGATCATTGGTCGTATGACGGTCACGTACAGCCAGTAAATTTGTTTTGCAGATCATCCACCAGCAGTGACCATAGCAGAGGGGAGAGGACCCCCCCCTGGGGACAGCCCCTGGCTGGCTTGAAGCTGACACTTTCTCCCTGTAGAGAGGTCGTTATTGTTCTGTTATGAAGCATAGTTCTTATCCAGTCACATAGTAGCGGTTCAATTCCTCTAGAGACAGTGGCCTCATAGAGGGAGTGAGGTAGTGCATTATTGAATGCTCCTTCTATGTCCAGGAATGCAGCGACTGCTACCTCCTGGTGTTCCAGGGCACCGCTTATTCCTGAGACAAGGTTATTGAGGGCAAGTTCTGTCGATTTTCCAGCCTGGTAGGCATACTGGTGAACATTGAGGGGGTGCTTTATTAGTGCACCACACCTTATGTGCCCATCCAGTATTTTCTCCATGCTTTTCAACAGAAAGGATGTCAGACTGATGGGTCTGAGCGATTTTGGGTGTGGGTCAGTCCGACCCACCTTAGGAATATAGATCACCCTAGTCGCGGTCCAGTTAGATGGTATATAGTTCCAAGCTAAACTGGCTCTAAAGAGTCTTATAAGGATAGGCATAATCTGTTCCAGTCCGATTTGTAACAGAGCTGGAGCTATGCCATCCTCTCCTGGTGATTTGTATGGGTGGAACGAGTTAACCGCCCATCTTATCGCTTGCGGTGTGATTATTTTGTTGGCAACCACCCAGTCATCTCTGTGGGGTCGTTTAATCCGGCCTATATTTGTGACTGGAGGTCGATTGTCCAGAATCAGGCTGCCTGGGAAGTGATTATTAGCTAATAGCTCTAGTGTCTCTTTCCTGGAGGCCGTGAAGGAGCCGTCTGGACGTCTGAGCGATCCCAGCTCCTGTGTCGGCTCTCTGGATAGAATCTTGTGGATACGGGCTCCGCTTGATGTGTTGGACACATTTTCACAGAATCGTTCCCATGATTCTCGTTTTGCTTTCCGGATATTTTTATTGTATGTGGTTAGAGCAGACCTGTAATTGTCCCATTCACCTGATACCTTAGCTCGGTTGAATAATCTTCGAACTTCTTTTCGTGTTGTATCCAGATTTTTGTTCCACCAGGAAGCATTTCGGTTATCCCTCTTCTCCCTTAGTGGACCGTTTTCATGATACGCTGAGATAAGTGCAGTTTGTAGGTGTTCTGCAGCAATATCTATTTGATCATGACCATTTATTGTGGTCAATCCGTTTTGGAGATGGTTCTTCAGGGAGGTGTTGTATCTGTTCCTGTCCATGCTCCGCATGTTTCGGTATTGTACCACTGGCCTGGGGCCTATTTCAATGTGAAATTGAATATGCCTATGATCTGAGCATGATGGCTCAGAGGACACCCTCCAGTTGGATATCTTGTTGCTTAGAAATTCTGAGCTGATCGTTAAATCTAGTACCTCTCTCCTAATCCTATTGACGAAGGTTGGCTCAGAGCCCACATTGTTAATTGTAAGCTCCTCCCCTATCAAGTAATTAAAAAGAGACTCACCCCTCATATTGATGTTTGTGCTGCCCCACGCTTCATGGTGCGCATTGGCGTCACATCCTATCACTAGCTGGGTGTTGTTCCTCCTGCTGAAGGCAATTAATTCTCGCACGGCCGCTGGAGGAGGTTGTTCCGCCCCCACATCTCCAGGAAAGTATGCTGAGCAGACGATCATTTCTGTCATGCTTCCCCTCTCTGGAAATTTCACATGGATGGTTGCCATGTCTTGGGTGCAGAAATCTGAAAGAATAAAATAGTTAATATTGTTTCTGGCTAGGATGCATGCCCTAGGTTTTACCCCAGAGCTGACCGCAATTACCTTACCAGATGTGTTACTCAGGCCGGTAACTCGGCCTGTATTGGAGGTCCAGGGTTCCTGGATGAGGGCCAGATCTATCCGCTCCTCTATGAATGTCTTGCCAAGGACGTAGGTGGCGGCCTTGGCATGTTGCAGGTTTCCCTGCAAGAGTCTGACTGTATCAGCCAGGCCCTTGTTTGCCGTCTTTTGACGGTCCTCCCCCGCCATCTTTCTCAGAGGGCGGTTTTCTCTCCTTCCCTCTGGAGGTGCCGGTACCCTTTTTGAGTGGTGGTCTGTTCGGGATGGACTTACCCTTTCCCACGACCACCCTCTCAGGCTGTTTGGTCTGGGACGCACCTCTCGGGAAGGATTTGCCTTTCCCTTGCGGTGCTTCCTTTACGACCATTTTTGTTTGTGGAGGAGTGTTTTTCTGCCCCTCCTTCGGCTGCGTCCGGGAAGGTTCTATCCCTCCACGGCCGCCCTTCAGACGGAACTGAACCTGTCCGAAGCCGAAGTAGGGCTTGAAGGTCATCTCCTCCAAGGATGACATGGACTTTTCGTCTACGGCGAATGTCCATGTTTGGCCACGGCCCGAATCCTCTCGGTTCAGTATTACCCAATCCTGAGTGGTCAGACCGTGGTTCATTTTTTTCAGCCGTGTGAGCACCACCCCGGCCGTAAGTCGTTCGTCGGCTTCATCGTCCGGAATGTATGCCACACAGATGAATGGCTTTGGAAGGTCCTGCCCTTGGACGAATTTGATTTTCGCCCCTTCCCATGGTTGGAGTTGCTTTGATGCCTCCTCCAGCCAGTTGGCACTGATGCTGTCCACGCAGGTGATTTGTAACCATCCAGGCCGAAGAGTACAGCTCTGGAACCTCACCTGAGGGCCATCATCTGGGATTAGGCTCACAGCTTCCATAATGGATCGCTGAAGAGCCCTCAGCTGTTCGCTTTTGAAAGCTGTGGTAGGATATTCAGGGTGGATTAAGCCCACCCTGTTGCCCCCAGTCACCGCTCCGTACGAGGGTTTGGGTACCCCCGAGCAAGCTTTCTTTGGCTTATGTTCCGGCGTACTGTCGTCGGATCTGAGGCGTTTGCTTACTCCAGCAGCTACGGACTGGGATTTTTCCCCTTCCGATTGCTGTTTTGGCGTGCCTAGGTTTTTGAGCGCTTCCTCTAAGGCAGTCTCATAAGCTATTCCGCTCTTGAGCAAGCGACTCAGCACTTTCCTTCTTGACCCTGGAAGTCGAGTGCGTTTCAGTTTGAGGCCATCCATAGC
The DNA here is from genome assembly GCA_958298965.1 of Chrysolina haemoptera. Taxonomy (NCBI): domain Eukaryota; kingdom Metazoa; phylum Arthropoda; class Insecta; order Coleoptera; family Chrysomelidae; genus Chrysolina; species Chrysolina haemoptera. Next base: position 39,480,825 of record OY282584.1, on the reverse strand, counting down.
TTTGGTTGCCTCATCCTGATCTGATCCAGTAGGTTTTGGGGACTTTAACAGTTCCCTTTCCTGATCTGGAGTAATTTCTGGCGGTATGGATCCGCTCTCTTCTTGTTGAGAGACTAGACCAACGCCCAGCCCCTCTTGTGGAGTCGGAATTCCGATCTCCATTTGTTCCTCAGTTTCCTGAGGACTTTATTTTACTACTGCCTCTTTTTTAACTTACCCATAAAACCATCATCCTCTTTAATAAATGTTGAAAATAATCGCTTATTCATATCCTGCATATATGTTTAATAACACTATTGTGAAGTGCAAACCTCAAGCTTGAAATCACATACTTCATTTTTCGTGTAGGATATGTATGAGCGATTACATTCACTGAAGAAATTACCGGGATTATGAGTGAGTTGAAAACTGAGGCAGGAGTAAAATCCAGTTTTTTCTTTGGCATGTATAAGTGAGACTTGTCTCACTAGTCTCAAATCATTGCATATGGTCCAAATAGGGTACTGATTCCTGCTTCAGTATTATTATTTCATATCAACTAAAATATCCATGACTTTCGGATCCTCCGTAAATATCGTAGAAGGGTTATGTCAAGTGGGACAAAACACATTTTGGGTACTCAGATACTCACATGTTATATTTGCATAAGGAAGTACAAGTCATCAGGAACGATATACACTTTTTCTTTTTCTTCTACTATAGTTTGTAGCAGAGTTATGACAAATCTAATTTTTGTCCCTGCCGGAAATTGTAGTGGCGCGTTAAGGCCAGCCTGAACTTTTATATCGGAATTCAATCAGGTTTTCTGAGAAAGCGAGTGCATTTTGTGAGAAATAACTGAGTATATTTCTTATGGAGAATTGAATTATCTTCGGCCTTGTTGAAATTGTTTCTTGATAAATCTTATACTTTCCGAAACAACAGCAAAAAATATATAATTTCTTTAAATATTTTTTTTTTGGTTGTATTCCTGATATTTTGGTATACAATTTTTTTTCTAATATATGATTTCAAGAAGTTATGTGCCGAGTTCCAAAGTGCTACGAATAATTCTTCACTTGTGTCTGGGGTTACTGTACTAATAAGGAATTTTGTAAATTGGACCACGTGAATAGATTAGAAATATTCCACTAGGCAAAGTTCTAGAAATAATTTACAATTACCCATACCTCCGTCCTCTCTTATCAAAAATTCATTTACTTATAATGGAGCTGAGATGTATAAAATCATTCCAAAATGAAATATCTCTTCTGTATTTCTACGGATGGATTTTGATGAAATTTTATGTGAGTTTCTGAGATAATATATTTATCCAATACATGACATTTATGACTGTCATTATCAATGTCATTTTAGACAAGTGAACTATCAAATAACACACTAGTGTGTTATAATCCATAACTCACTCACTAGTGAGTTATGGATGGATAACTCACTCACTAGTGAGTTATGGATTATAACTCACGATCATATTTGAAACTTATTAATTTTTATCTCATAAAAAAAGATTTCTTCCACTTGTTGGATAAACATTGTATGCCACTCGTGTGTTATGTTTCACGTGAGAAAGATTTATACCACGAGGCCGTCAGGCCAAGTGGTATTTCTCAAGTGACTTATTTTCAACATAACACACTAGTACCATAAATAACTATTTTCTGCGTGATTTTATATTTTTGGCTTTTGTTATCTCCGGAAATGACGAAAACTTTAATTTTGTTATGAAAAATCTAGTATATTTTCATAAACTCAGATTGTACGACTCAATACAAATTTGAGTCAGATATTATTTTTGCTCTCATATTTTGGAAATATATTCAGGTTCATATTTTAGATCAACAGGCTGTATTCTGTAAATGATTACTCATAATGAAATTATGAAAACAGCCATCACAGGCTCCTAGAGCCTAAATTTGAATTATTCTCTAGGTATGATCTTCTGTCGTTCTGTCATTCTGTCTCTCCGGTTCAAAACTTACAATCCATTTGCCAAGCACTTGCTGGCATCCGATTGAGCTGCACCTTGCACACGTATTGATAACCGATGACAGTGACGTAATATGACAGTTGCGGAAAAATATTATAGGGACACAAACAAACCAAACTGAACAAAAACAAACCCATTGAACCATGTTCCATATGGCTACGTGAATAACCTAATGTCTGTAAAGTTTATAAAAATCGCAATTATCCACTAACACACAAAAAAAAACGAATTTTCATTTCATGAAATGTCAAATGCTTTGTTTTTCCCCCCATGACCGCCATGTTGTGACGTCAGCAAAATTTCTGACGGTTTCGGATGTCGGAAACTCCAGCAAAATAATGTTGATCGAAAGATTCGAGCCCATCCTCTTTGAAAAGAAAGATTGTGGAAACTCGCGAAAGTAAAATCGGAAAACCCTTAAAAATAGTGAAAAACAAGGGACCAGCAAATAATTCAATGATGATAATGATAATGAATGATTTACTGTTGAAAAATCCCTTCTATTCCCCTCATCGAAAAACATTTAAAAACAAGCTTTATTCATAAAGAATAGAACCGAAAAGTAAAAAATAATATTCAGGGTATGAAAACAAAAAAAAATACAAATATTTTTTCAAAAGTTTGAAGCGTGAAATATAACATTTGAAATGAAGCTTTGAAGAAAATTTATAAATTTTTAAAGGTTTTCATACACTGAATATTGTTATGTTCTTAGTGTTTAACTCGTAACCTCATAATTTGTGAACCTGGTTTGGCTAAAAATAAATATATATTATTTACATAAAAACTGGACTAAAAACTAATTATTTATAAAAGATGAAGAAAAGAAGAAAAAAAATATTGATGCCGAGAATCGAACCCACAACCTTGCGGTCATCATACCGGATACTCTTAAATAAATAAGTAAATAAGTGGTTTATTTTAAAAAAATTACATTCTACAATATATATATATATATATATGCTAACATATCACAATACCTCAAATCCGAACTCATAACCCAGGGGGTTGGGGAAGGACGGGATGACGGGTGCAGAAGTAGCCACTTCTCTGCTCTGGATCAGGAGAGCAAAAGAGCGCCCTGCCGAAGCGCACCTAGCTTCCCCGCGAGAGGGAACTGTTGTCCACTCGCGTTGGTGGTAACGCTGGGCCGGACATTTCAACATATCATGGTTAACTGGCAAATAAAATACACGCCTCCTGCAAAGCTAATGCGTGTTGTGTCTTCGATATTCAATGTAGATGATGCACGTGTAAGTTTGTGAGGTTAGTTAGTCCGATGTTTTCATACCGAAAAAGGCTGCAGCAAAAAACCGGTTCGGGGTACTGTGCGTTCAGGACAATCGCCTAGGTTTCCTTAGGAACCGGTTATTTCCTACGTTCCTGAAAGATATCAAGCGCCTGATAAATGAGCCCGACGTACTTACGAACCGGCTCATCCTCATCGTATGCTCTCTGGTAATGTCTCTGGTGTCTGGTGTCTTCCTAAGAGTTTCAAATCGAAGGTATCTCCTACTGTTATTAATGATATGGATTGCCTTGTTCTGCATCCTGTTCAACCTCTCAAGAGGGGACGTTTTCAGGCTGTAGAACACTGGGCAAGCGTAAGTCATTGCTGGTCGGATGATTTGCTTGAAGATCAGCAGCTTATTGTTTTGGCTGAGTTTTGAGCATCTGGCTATCAGAGGGTGGGTGCGCTTTAGCGTCGCTAACGCCCTCTGAATAGTCAGGGTTATGTCTCGTAAAATTCAGACGCTTGTCTAGCTGTACTCCCAGGTATCTCACAGTGTTCGCATTCTCTACGGCCTCGATATTGATCATTAACTTCCAATACACTTTAGGGTACGTAAACTTCTTGGTGAAATTCAATCTTATTCTTAGCTAGATACGGAATGACCAGATGTATCTGGATCCGCGATGCGGCAGCGTCGCTTGAGAAGGACCGAACATTGTTATATAGCAGTGTCATCTCAATATATAGCAGTGTCCATGTCCTCTCTCTTGCACTTAGGGAAATCATAGGTATGTAACGAGTACAAGTGAGGCGATAAACATGAACCCTGCAAGAGACCCTTCTCAATCGAAAACTCTGCGGAGCGGGTGTTATTTACTCGCACCATAAAAGCCCTTCCAACAAGGTAAGAATTCACCAACCCTACCATATATGAAGGCATGCCTGCTAACAGCATTTTGGAGACTAGATTGTCAACCCATACAGTCAGAGGCTTTCTCCATGCCCAACAGGACAATGACTGTGTTGAGTCTGAGCTGCCTCTTTCACCCCGTGTACAATCCTTACGACTTGCGAAGTTACAGAAGCCAAATTGCACATCGGGGATCATTTTGAGTTTCTCTAGAACTATTTCGTACTTTAACGCCGGAGGACGTTCGTCCATCCTGCACCTTAACCGAAATACTACCGGACCGTGATCCGAAGTCATCTCATGGATGACCTTGAGTTCAATCATATTAGTTATATTCTTGTTCACCACCAAGTCGACTATGGTCGGAGTGGTCCCGTTCCAGAGGTAATGCATTGGCTCCACTGAGAGCACAATTACCATATTACCACGTCATTGTCAAGTGAGCATTCCCACACCTTATGTTCGGTGTTACACAGATTCTCCAAATCAGCACTGGAGACTTTGTTATTCGACGGGTTGTACACCGCGAATACGCAGGTCTTGTCTGCTAGTTTAAAACCAGCATGTTCAATGGAACTGTCCCCCCCACTGCTTGAGGACGATCTACCCTGATGGTCGTGAAGACCTTCAGACTGAATCGATTATCCGGTCTGAGCTATGTCTTGCATATAAGCACTAGGTCAATCTTATGACTATCGACAAAGTCAAGCGGAAGCTTATTATTGACCGAACATGCACACTTTCATAGCTCGTTCAAAAGCTATACCGCTTGGTATCGCTCAGAACCTCTAGGGCAGCTATAGCCCTTTCCAGAAGAGTTTTAGCTTGTGTCAGCTTGACGATCAGATCATAAGATTTTGCACACTTTTAGGTGAAAAGAAACGTTTTCCCAAAATTTCAACTTCCAAACCATTTCTGAACTTCTTCAAATAAGTTCTTTCAGAGCTGAGTTTGTGACGGCAAAAAATGATAAAATAGACATTTTGGCAACAAAGCGTACGTGTTTATCTTGGGTTTCAATGTACAATAATGGAAAATGTCAGTTCTGAAAATTTTTTACTGAATTAATTTAAGAGAAATATTGCCACATTTTTTGAGAATAATTGTAAGAACATATTATAGAACCTACTCATTTCTAAGCTTTTGAGAGAATTTTAATGTTTTTTCGTGAATAGCCCAAATTTCCCTATCGAAAGCATACCCTCCTTTATTTATAAATACAAAAGGGACTGACACCTGATGCCAACCCGTGCCTGAGTTGGAGAGTATTTGACAAGATACAGATTATGGTTATGGTTTCAGAGTTTTAGATAAAGTGGTGCTCTATAACTTTGGTGCCATGCAAGGATTGATCAATCTAAGTAGCTTGAATTTTTTCTTAAATTGTTGTTTAAAATTGTTTTTTCCGTTAACTGTCGTCCCCTTACTAACGGCAGCCCTCAAAAGTCGAAACTTGTGCGAGCCAAGGATTAACGAGGTCTTACCTTTTAACGTGCGACTCCTACTAGCACTTGACTTGACCCAAGCTTTTGAAAATTTGACATTTAACTTGTTTCGATTTAAAGTGTGAACTACTCGACTTGATATCAAGTAATATCAAATTACTTGATATTACTGATAGCGATCCGCAAAATGCACCGATAGCTCGATGACGACGTGATGTTAAATGATAGAGCGTTGATCAGCTAAATAGTGGCGGCTACAGAATAATTGTTTATATCTGATTTAAGTGATTTGTCCGTAATGGAATCGGAACTTTTTCAAAACATCGACTCAGAATATATCGTAGATGAAAAAGTGTCACAAATTGATGATATCGAAACAAAAGTAGAAAGTGCAGGGTCGGCGCTATCAAAGGCCAAACGAGTTGATGAAAGTGTATCTAATAAAACGAAAAAAATTACGGATTATTTCATAGTCGAGCAAGAGTAATAAAAATACCGACAAACAAGGCAAATGTACCTTATGTATGGAGGTTTTGAAAATGAAAAACTGCGGAACAGCTGCACTAAGGCGACATTTGCAAGCTAAACACACTAGAGTCTACGAAAAAAAATTTGGTAGTTCAAGCCCACCTAGTTCCGGGGCAAATACCTCTACAGGTTCGAAGGCGTAGCACAATTTCAGTTTCGAGTTGGCTTGAGAAGGTAAAACAATAATTAGATTTCAGCTATAACTATTTAGTAATTTGTGACATAATTGAATAATCTACATGGTGGGTCAAAAAAATGTCCACATCTCATATTCTATAATAATTTTTTATTTGTGGCTAGTTTTTTATATAAAATTTTCAATATCTATAAAAATCTATAGGATTCAAGCAATCTAGTAAAAATTGTGGCACAAGCTGAACATTTTTATACCGGGCATTTCAAAAATATAACTTAGTTTGACATTATAACATGAATATTATTGTACTGTATTTTACTAACTCCAGTTTTGTGTATTTTCCATCCATATATTTTTATTGTTATTGCGTTTTGGCAGTTAATAGGATTAATTCAACAAAGGTACTAGTTTTTCAAGAAAAATCAAGTAGGTAGCTTGATTTACAAGTACTTGATGTGTAACTACTTGACTCGACTTGAATTTTAAAAATAAATACTTGACTTGAGCTTGTCTTAATTTCAAGTCAAGTCAAGTCAAGTAGTGAATCTCTGGTGCCATGTGTCCTCATTTGTAGGTATTATGAGAGCACTGGATTTTTCAAGTGTATAGGTTCATGCGAAAATCCGTATTGTTTATTAATCCGTTTAACATGAAATTATTCTTTGTGTATAGTAAAAAATTCATTATCTAAACTATTTTTTAATTTTTTTGAAATTAGCTCTTATTTATGTTTCAGGTGGATCCAAAATCTATCTCTGTAAAATGTGGGAGTATCATCTGTAAACCAATTATATCACCAGTTAAGTATTAGAGAGTACTAGAGAGATTAGGAAATAATGGACCCAAACCAGTACCATGCGGGACACCGTAATCCACAAATTCTAGTCCACTAACTGCTCCATTTATTCAGACGTTCAAACTACTTCCTAATTTGAGGGTTACAATTGATTTCAAACATTGACCTTTAACTCCTATTCGTAAACAGCAGTATGAGATGACGTGCTACATAAAAAGGTTTAGATAATTCTAAAAGAAATACAAATATAGATCGATGTCATCCATGGCACTGGGAACTTTTGGACGTTAAATTGCGTGGAATTTACGTTGACGTGGAAACGCTTTTTGCATTAAGATCTTCTCAAAAAAGCCAAATTTCAGGAAGGCAATAATAGGTCACCGCTCCTGATGATGATAACTTTGTTAGCGAAACGTCGAGTATATTGAAACGGTGTTTCAATGTTTCAGTGAAGAGAAGAAGATATTCTTCAATTGTGTTTCATGAAATAACATTTCAATTCCAAATCTATTTCAATTGCAGAAAAAAGTACAGAATTAGGACCAAAATTCGAATACAGAAAACGTGATTACGGCCCTGTTCTTAGGGTTTCGGAAAGAAGTTTCCGAACTACATTTCGCCGTGGTTTTTAATTGGAGCATATGGCCATGTCATAACCCAAAGAATTTATGGGTGTAGAATGACTTAACTAATTTTACTTCGTTACCGCGCAACACACCATTAATTTTTCCACAACCCGTATAACTTATGACGGCCCGCGATTTTGACTTCTTGAATTTATTGATTGTTTATATTTATATTCTTTGGCTGTATCAGATTGAAAATTAAATGAGATTTTTCGTTCATTTCTATCAGAAAGAGAATTATTGAGCTTCCTGCCTGCACAATTTTGTGATTTACTCCTAGATTTATAAAGTTCTATTTAGTTGTTTCGAGTTGTATTAATAAGTCACTCAAACTATCAACTGTCTTTCATTAAATAATTCCAAAAGAATAATTGGTTTGTCTGTATAGTTATTCAAGCACTCATCTACTCATATGAACGGATACACATTAGCTTATATTTCCACTAGTATACAGGGTGTATCGTAAATGATATCATTAATTTCAGGTGGTGAAAAAAGTTCATATAAACGTATGTCCTAACTTGCTTCGTTTCCGAGTATCAGGGTGTCAAAAGTTTAATGAAAAATCTGTTTTTCATGAATTACTTAAAATAGTTTACGCCGATTTTGATTATACTTCGTGTGTTTTTTAGTAGTAATAAGAGGCATCTTTTCACGAAATAAGATTTTGAATTTTAATTCCAGTGGCGTCGCAGTTGACCCCCCAGTTACTCGGAAACGAAGCAAGTTAGGACACACGTTTATATGAACTTTTCTTCATAAAATATCACGTCTCGAAATTAATGAAATCAGTTAAGGTACACCTTGTATAAGGTATCAAGAATGGTAAGCACATTTTACCGATCGAAGAAAAGTGTTTTGAGGAGGAGCGTAGCGACGACTTCAATTATTGTCTGGGAATGGTAGTGCTTAATGTTCGTGGTACTTCTACCGTTGTTTTGCACGATCCTAGCATTTTTTCCCTTGATTGAAACACATTAATATTCAGGTAATAACCGAAAAGTCAAAACAATTGACAATTATATAAAAGTGACATAAGGCGTCGGTAAGTAATTCAGGCGTCGGTTAGTAATACTTTTGTTTGTTTGTAGGAAGAGCATAGCGACGACTCCAATTATTCTCTGAGTTAGGTAGTGCTCAACGTTCGTGATACTTATAGCGTTTTTTGAATGATCCCAGCATTTTTTCCTTTGATTGGAACACATTAATTGTCAGCTGATAACTTAAAAGTAAAAAGTGACATTTAATTAAAGTGACATAAGGCGTCTTTAAGTGAAATACTTACCGATGCCATAAGCCTGGCAACCAGTATTATAAAGACGTCGGTAAGTAATTTAGGCGTCAGTCGGTAAGTTAAACTACCGGCGCCATTAGCCTAGCAACCAGTAAACAAAACTTACCGTAAGTAATCAAAAAAATTGGATCGTGCAAAAAAAATTAATGTTACAAAATGAAGGGTTTGATTTACTTCATTGTCTATTTTCTTATTTTCAGCGTATTTAAATGAAATATTTCCTTTAAAATATGTTTCCACATTTATTTTATTTTGTGCTTTCAAGCATTAGAATTTGTTCATTTATTTGTTTTAATAAATGCACCAGGTGACAAGCTCCCCGGCACGTACCCCACGTTAAGGTGCGTATTCACTAAAGCATTCGTTTCGCATGAACACCATATGAGCACATGAGATGCTCAGTTCAAGCTCAGCCTGCGTAGTGTCTCCTGAAACATGAGTACAGCATGATCACCGATCCGCAGTTAGTCGCGTACAAATATTCATACTCATCAATATCCAAATTAAATTAAAAATATATGTAATAACCACAAACAGAACGTCAAGCGCACACTTTCACCGTCCACACCGAGCACGAAAAAATCGACATAAAATGGATCGTCCCGAGCACCGCACGCGCATTCTCTTCGTGCTCAAATCAGCGTCCACACTGTCCGCTCGTTCGGAGATCATTCTGTGCTGATGCGGAACGAATACCTACTCTAGTGAATACGCATCTTTACTGGATACATACATACGCAAATTCGACGAGTCGATTTTCTTCACAATTCAATTTTTATTTAGAGTTTTGGCAACTTTTTTTAAAGTAGTGTGTCGGAGTCCTGTGACAAATATTTTGGTCTCTTAATTTTTCTCGTCCGAAATAATCAGAAAATTTTCCAGAAAGACAGGGTGATACATTTTTTGAAATTGAATTACATGACCACCCATGCAATATTTTTTAAAGTTTTTACCAGATTTTTCCGATTTTATTTTCACAGTTTTCGTAATTTTTTTCGAGAAAAAGGTGGGTCCGAGGCGGGAGTTTCAAAATGAATGAAACCGATAATTTCGACAAAATCAAAATACCCTTGTCTGGAACCATTCCCACACAGTGGAAAATATGAGTCAAATATCTGACAGAAAACGACTACGTCTTCTTATACACCTTGAATTACATCTGACATGTATTTGTGCAATATTCTACTTCTCCGTATAATTGGTAAAGTCAATCCAAGCTTGACAGAATTCGCATCTAGGCAACCCAAATTAAATTTTCTGCGAACAAAGCATGGAGGCGCCCATCGAGATAGATACATTAGGCAAAACTTCGATTTGCATTTATGACCCGAACCCATGATTGACAATTGAGCGACATACATTTGAAACGCCTGACATCGGCTAAAACGATGGTATCCAAAACAGGAAATGAACGTATAATGGCTGTACAATGGACGTCGAATATGGATGTTCAGGACATCCAGTGGATGTCTAGAATTAGTCCAATTTACATTTAATGGACGTTCAGGACACTACTGGACGTCCAATGGAATAAGCAATGTGCGTATTTTGGATGTCCATTGGACGTACAATTAAAGCCCAGAAAGCAGTCAATGGATATACATTGTACGTATATTGGGCGTCCGTTGTATCTCCAGACTATATGCAAATAACAACAACCGTAAATATTTCTTGGACACTATTAGTGCTTGAATAGATAACCACATGGACTTATCGACTTATCACAAAAATCTTGGTGATACAATATTAAAAATGGAATAAGTACCTAGTATTATTTTTCACCAAAAATGTTGCCCAATATTTAAAGAACATCCTGTATAAATTGCTTTTCATATCGGAAAGTTTACATTTTATCGTTGGAGTCCAATATTCCACAGTGTTCTAGACCATAATTGAAATGTTTATGAGCATGGTATATAAGCAGTTTTTTATAAGGTCATAATATTGAAAATGCATATTTTTCATGAAAAACAGAAGTTATTTTCTCGAACCTATCAATCATATGAATTTTCTATATACAGTTCCATAGATAGGTTTTGATGGAATTATTTGAAAAGTTGAAACTCCTAACCGCACTAAAAATTGTATAACCAAATTGAACTATCTGCTAGACCTATCTAATTGAGTGAAATAAAAATATATCTCAAGATAATTTCAATGATTCGATTAAAAAACTTGATAGAACAAAACCAACTAAAATATTTTAGTTCGAAAATATGAATAGGACATTCATAAAATCTGTTGTGGAATCATCTGCGGCTGAAAGACAAACTTTAGTCGTTATTTTCCATCGTTCAAGATAACCTTTCGGGAGATATTCATTCATGTTGAAAATGGGAACATTCTCCATGAAAATTGTAAAATGAAAAACGAAAAACAAAATCAACTATCTGAATAAAAATGCGAATTTTCACTTTCACATTTTTTCTTTTCTTTTCCGTTAGAGTCTTTGCACAATATCTATCAGATGTAGTTCAATGTGGCAATGTGGCTTGTGCCGGGGAAGTAGTTGTTTTCTGTTAGATATTACAACTGAATCCCATTTTTCATTTTTTAATTTTCATGGAGAATGTTCCCATTTTAACTAAAATATATTACCACATTATAACTATGACACAAATATGTTACAATGAAATAAATATACACTTTTCCTATTGAAATAACCGATAACAAAAAAGGGATAAATGAGTAAATAAATAGACAACCGAAAAGTGCATGAAAATAGTGGAATATAATGGACTACGATCCGAAATCTCTGGGTTTATTTTCGTTCAGTGGTTTTTTCTCAGCTATTTCACTTTCTACTGTGCAGAGAGTTCTATTTCAATTTTTGCATTTTTGTCACATGCCTTCTCTGCAGCAGCTGTGAAAAAATATTCAATAATGAAGAATCATGTTAAAGTTACAGAAATACAAAGGTTGAAACAAATACAGTATCGGAAAGTTTTCATATGGGATATGGTGGTTTTATGAGAGCGTGAAAAATAGCTTGCTATAATGTTGAGAGAGCATTACAGTTTCTCCTCTACTCGCTCGAGGAAGCGACATCGACAAGAGCTGTGTGTGGTTTGTCGCATTGCCACGTGGTCCGTTAATTCGTCGGGCGAGACAACAGGAGAGGCGCGCAGTAGTGCGTCTCTCTTATTTATGTGGTATTATCATATCATTGCGTTCCTTGTTGCTCGCGTAGATTTCTGTCTATACCCCGGATGAAAAGTTTCCGATACTGTATATTCGCACGTTGGCAATTGTTTGCAGTTGTCGATATCTGCTTACTATATAATCCAACTCACTGGACAGTACCTATATTATTTTATGCACTAGAGGGCGGTAAAGATTTACAAGATGCAAGATCGAACAGCAATTAAAATTATTTCAGTTCAACAGAGAAATACTCTCCATAACGTCTCTTCATAATCGATATTTTTTCAACATTCAATTAAGTCATAAGCCTGAAAATTGAAAACTTAGTTACTGATGTTGAAGATGAGATATTCTCTTGAACATAATTATGACATACTTATTGAAAGCTTCGTTACAGCACCTGTATCGATACGAGAACAAGTATTCGTTTTAGAAGTTGATAGTTGGTTCAAATAACTATCTGGTATCATTCCGACACAATCGTTGGCAATTTTTTCAGTGATAATCAATTTATTTGAAATAGATTCTTCAATATAGCTCTCAGCTAATTTAGTTTCACATTCCCCATACTATGTTACTCTTAATAATTATTGTATGCATAACGTATGAAACGTGTAGACCATTGTAATTCAAGCCTACTATACGCCCTTGATACATAAATAACTATTATAGGCAAACCATCAATATAATGCATATTTCTTATATACAATCAGAGACAGCAAAAATCAAAACTACTAAAGTGTATGACAGATAACAGAGTAGATTCCAGTAAATCAGAATTACGTTGAATTTCTACACACACATTTTGTTTGTGGAAGGAAACGATTGTTTCGCAATGCTCTCTTATATTTATTACTTTATCTCATTCTTTATCTTATTCTTTGTTGAAGATATACTGAAATAGCCAAAACACAAAAGTTTTACCACTGCACAAACTACTATAACGTACACAATAAATCCAAATTATGCAGACTTAATTCGTCCATCTCAATGATACTATAAAACAATGCAAAAAGAATACCTAACATCACATTTTCTTCTTCTTCAACTACAATCGTTTGTACAAATATGTACATCAATTGGCTGATCATCCAATGCAGAAACATTGGTTGTGACACTAAGGTAACACACGATTGAAATTTCCACAAAATGTATTGTCTTTGCGACATGTTTCGATACACAGTATCTTTTTCAAGCGAATGTAGTACATTAAATTATTTTTCAATGAAAAATACTTAAATACCTTTCTCATCAATCAACATAATTAGGAACTACCTATAATTATCACTAATTCCTAGACTTATAAAATTGACCATAACAATGAACCTACCTGGGAATCTCAAAACATAGTTACTACTTAATTGAATAAATTCAACAAAGGGGAACTGTTCGGGTCCAATTGATCATTTAATAAACAAGTTGAATTTTCTAATTTATTAATTTTCAAGAATTCTAAATAATTAAGCCTAATGCCCTTATTTTCCACATGAAGAATTTCATCGAGGTCATTGCCTTCCTCCAAAATATGATTCGCATATGATGAGTGTGTTTTATTCTTTTCATAACTCATACGGTGTTCACGTATGCGGCTTTCAAATGGTCTACCTGTCTGGCCAATATATACTTTGGAGCAAGATCCACAATTCAATTTATAAACTCCTGATTTTACCAATTTTTGTGTTGTATCTTTATTATTCTTGATAAACTTTCCCAATGTGTTATTTGTTCTATATGCTACTCTTAGATTTTGTTTATGCATGAATAAAGCTATTTTTTCCGTGACGGGTCCTGAATAAGTTAAAGTTCTATAATAATTGTCAAGGTTCCTCAAAGTGGGGTACACTTCCTGGATAGCCTTTCTATGTAGTTTTTTAGCAAGAATAATATCTATTAATTTGACTCGATATCCATTTCTAACTGCTATCTGCTTAATACTATATTTAATTCTTTGTTAAAATTTTCTTCAGAAAGTGGAATATTTACTAATCTGTGTATCATACTATGGTATGCTGATATGTATATCAGAAAGTGGAATATTTACTAATCTGTGTATCATACTATGGTATGCTGGTATACATATACATATCAGCATACCATAGTATGATACACAGACTAGTAAATATTCCAGTTTCTGAAGAAAATTTTAACAAAGAATAAAATATTATAAAGCAAATAGTAGTTAACAATGGATATCAAGTCAAATTAATAGAAAATATTCTTGCTAAAAAACTACATAGAAATGCTTATTCAGGACCCGTTACAGAAAAAATAGCTATTCATGCATAAACCAAATCTAAGAGTAGCACATAGAACAGATAACACATAAACTTGGGAAAGTTTATTGTGGATCTTGCTCCAAAGTATATATAGGCCAGACAAATAGACCATTCAAAAACCGCATACGTGAACACCACGGTTGAGTTAAAGAATAAAACACATTCATTATATGCCAATCATATTTTGGAGGAAGGCCGTGACTTCGATGAAAACTTCGAAATTCTTTATGTGGAAAATAAGGGCATTAGGCTTAATTATTTAGAATTCTTGAAAATTAATAAAGAAAAATTCAACTTGTTCCTGTACATACAATGGACGTACATTCAACGTCCTTGGATGTCTGCAACTATTTTTTATATTACAGATATCCGGAGCCACAATCAGACTAACACTGCAGAAGAAGAAACATGGTTCATTTCAAGTTGGGGTTATTCAAACCTTTGTTTTCTTCAATAATTTGTGGAAAAGTGTGTTCACTTAATATGTTTCCGATAATACTAACATCATTAGCGAAACATATGTCGTATAAATGTAATGTTCAATACATTTTTTTGATGAAGTGAAGATTCCATTTCTCGAATCAATGGTCATTGTCCAAAATTTTACACGATAATTTCCAGGAGTTACTGAATCTAATGAATGTTATCACCCTTTTTTTAATATTTACATTAATTTTTCTTTTCTATTATTTATTCCTGTTGATTTTCAGAATGAATTCAGTTTCGAGATTAATCAAAAGCAGTTTGATCGTAATCATCGAGTAGTTCTTTTCTCAACCACAAACAACAACAATCCCCATCGGGTCAGCCTGTGGGCTTCTCAACCGCGGCCCATTATTCATCCCACGATGACTGATGCCTGTCTATTTGTTAGACGTCACGAGTGCCAAGATTGGCTGCACCCCGCTGCTCAGAAGTCGTCAGGCCCTACTAAGATGCAACTTGCTATAATAGGTAAATGTACTGGGTGCACTAAGAAAATTCAAGCCTGGTGTTCTGATGATGATAACTGAATGCCAAATGTACGTATACCAAATCAAATATTTCTATGAAAGTTTGAAATATAACAGTAATTTGAAAATATTTAAATTCACTAGTAATTACTCTTTCATGTCAATTTTGATACTAGTAGATATTTAAAGTGACATAAAGAACAAAACAAAACTTACAACAAATTTTGCATACTGTGTGAGTATGGACATTCTCAAACCAAACTGTATATTGTTTCATGTTCAATAATTTTAAACGATCCATTCTTCCAAATTTTTGGTAGCATGGGTCGTATGAATCAACCTTGAGCAAGTGCTTCATATTGCTTGAAACAGACCTATTCATTTTGTAGAGTGTTGAGAGAGACAAACCTATAGTATAAGCATCTGCTAGGTGTTATTCATACCACCTATTATCTATTTAGAATATTCGCTCAACCCGTTTCACCAACTATATAATGATCTTTGGAACAAGTCCATTTTTACTCAAAGTGGAGTGGTATAGACTTAACGGGAAGAAATATCACAAACCTATCTCCACAACTTTAATTCGGATTAAATTCGGAGGGGTACCTGTTTTGGATTCAGCAAGAATCCATCTTCAGCTTTATTTATAGAAGTTATGGAGAGGAAAAAATTCTTTTTTTATACAATTATAAAAACAACTTAAAGTCAGAGAAAATTTTCGACTCTGCCCCTTGGACTATTACTATAAATGTGTAATTGAATTTCACAACTTTTTGTGAATGAATTATAATTATTTTTATTCTTCTAATATCCCAATTTTCAAAATCTGTTGTTGAAGTGATTTCGTTCAATAGTTTAAATAATGTAATTTAAATTATTTTTAACTTTCTCATACATAATAGGATTTCAATATACTACTTATAGAAATTGAGTAAAAATGTATATGCAAGAAAAGCAATTCATAGGTACGTCTTAATTATTAAGTCATGAAAAAATTATTGATTTTTTTTGCTTCAATTTCGACCTACGAATAAATAAAACATTTCACAAATGACTAGGATACTACATTGTCTTCGAAGGCATTAGTTCGTGATACACAAGAAAAAAATAATGACCTGCTGAATTTCTTCAAACAATAATATGCCGCCTATTCCTCGAACTACCTGTGGACCAGAGGAATAGCACCATCACCTTCCTAATTACCATACTAATTAAAGTTTCTTTCGAAAACACCGTAAGACCGGACGAAAAACAAAAACCGACCTAGCATTTTGACTACTGATCAGTGAGGGGTGGTCAGACTGTGAATATTAGTTCATTAAGAACCTTGGCTCGGAATAGTCTAAGAACCTTCGGTGTTTGGAGGTGTTTCCAATATTTCATGGTTTAAGGGTTTCATGATGAATTGCCATGTGTACAGTGCCTCCAGTCTCTTTCGATTTTTGCGCATTAAATAACTTTTTAAATGAGTTATGTTAGTCTTATTTCTCAGTCACTGGTTTAATGATGATGTTGCCCAATATCTAAGCAATTAATACATTGATAAATATAAAAAAAATCACACTTGAAGAAGTACAGATACGGAGAAATAAGGAAAGAACTTGTACTTAAAATTTGGTGATCAGCAGTGGGAACTATCAACAATTTATTTTCGAATTATATTCTATTCATAATGTCAAAAATTCCTACATATAGAGAGTGCTAAAGAGCTATCACAAGCCAAATAAAACGGATAAGAAAAGAGTCCTCAACCTAAACAACCCACAATCACCAAAGCAGTTAATCAAACCAATTCATAATATACCTACTGTTCCATCGACAAAGTGAATTATATACAACAACCTTTCCGGGCACCCTTGTAGGAGTATGAGAGCCATATTAAAAAAAGGATATATTGTAAATGAGCACCAAAATAATTATTGCGCCACAACATTACGTGCCAAGTTTTATACTCTGTCTCCAGATTAATAGTTGGCCACCAGAAGTAATAAACGAGCACCAAAAAACCTCGAACAAAAATATAATTTATTAGCACCTGAAATGGTAAAAAGTTGCCATACATATTAAAGTCGTACCTAATGTAATACAAAAATATCGAAAACATTAAAATCTGATTCACGCATTTTCGTCTCGCAAGCTAGGTTAGCTTGCTCAGGTTAGGTTTATGTGCCAAGCGCGAGCGAAACACTAATTCACGCATTTCGACTCGCAAGCTAGGTTAGCTTCCTCAGGTAAGGTTTGTGTGTCAAGCGCGAGCGAAAAACTAATTCAAGCATTTTCGACTCGCAAGCTAGGTTAGCTTGCTCAGGTTAGGTTTGTGTGTCAAGCGCGAGCGAAAAACTAATTCACGCATTTTTGACTCGCAAGCTAGGTTAGCTTGCTCAGGTTAGGTTTGTGTGTCAAGCTCGAGCGAAAAACTAATTCATGCATTTTTGACTTGCAAGCTAGGTCAGCTTGCGCAGGTTATGTTTGTGTGCTGAGCGCGAGCGAAACACTAATTAACGCATTTTCGACTCGCAAGCTAGGTTAGCTTGCTCAGGTTATGTTTGTGTGTCAAGCTCGAGCGAAAAACTAATTCATGCATTTTTGACTTGCAAGCTAGGTCAGCTTGCGCAGGTTATGTTTGTGTGCTGAGCGCGAGCGAAACACTAATTAACGCATTTTCAACTCGCAAGCTAGGTTAGCTTGCTCAGGTTATGTTTGTGTATCAAGCTCGAACGAAAAACTAATTCATGCATTTTTGACTTGCAAGCTAGGTCAGCTTGCGCAGGTTATGTTTGTGTGCTGAGCGCGAGCGAAACACTAATTAACGCATTTTCGACTCGCAAGCTAGGTTAGCTTGCTCAGGTTATGTTTGTGTGTCAAGCTCGAGCGAAAAACTAATTCATGCATTTTTGACTTGCAAGCTAGGTCAGCTTGCGCAGGTTATGTTTGTGTACTGAGCGCGAGCGAAACACTAATTAACGCATTTTCGACTCGCAAGCTAGGTTAGCTTGCTCAGGTTATGTTTGTGTGTCAAGCTCGAGCGAAAAACTAATTCATGCATTTTTGACTTGCAAGCTAGGTCAGCTTGCGCAGGTTATGTTTGTGTGCTGAGCGCGAGCGAAACACTAATTAACGCATTTTCGACTCGCAAGCTAGGTTAGCTTGCTCAGGTTATGTTTGTGTGCCAAGCACGAGCGAAACACTAATTCACGCATTTTCGACTCGCAAGCTAGTTTAGCTTGTTCAGGTTAGGTTTGTGTGTCAAGCGTGAGCGAAAAACTAGTTCACGCATTTTTGACTCGCAAGCTAGGTTAGCTTGCTCAGGTTATGTTTGTGTGGCAAGCGCTAGCAAAAAATTAATTCACGCATTTTCGACTCACAAGCTAGGTTAGCTTGCTCAGGTTATGTTTGTGTGTCAAGCGCGAGCAAAAAACTAATTCACGCATTTTTGACTCATAAGCTAGATTTATTTTTGTGCTCAAATATTTATTTTTCAAGTAAGAATTCTGGTACCAACAATAATTATTAGTTGCTGCTGAAATACATAAATAAACTTGAAAATTTAAATACTTTGGGGCTCAAAAATAAATAATTTGGTAATTCAATTTTGATATTCCACTATGACTTTTGGTGATACAAGATAAATATTTGGAAATCATATCAATATTACTTTGGTGCTCGGTTAAATACGACCATTAAAAAAAGTCAAATTTGACGACTAACATCTGGGACATTTCTATAAAATAAACTAGGCTCAATGTTAGCAATAGCTTCCAGAGAAAACCGCTAGCCACATGTTGAACAAAAAACAAGAAACATTTCCATGGAAAGTTGAAAGATGAATAACCAGTTGGAGTAATAAGTACCTGTGGAAAGCCAGATTGGTTCTATAATAGAGCACTGTCAGTATCTGATGGGGGACAAACAAAGCTATTTTCGTGCAACCGGACGCAAAACAAGCATTTTGCAGCCGCAACAGAGGCCGCAAAATGATATTTTGCGGCCGTTACCCAGAGTGACGGCCGACAAAAATTTTTACGGCCGTTCCCATAGTGACTGCCGGCCAACTGAACGCCACTACAGCATTTGACATTTCTGAAATATGACAATAACAATGTATTTCGAACCAAAAACTATTTCCAAATTCACAACAGAAACATACTTTATTTTTGATATATATTAACATTGATTGTACTGTTTATATTATTACTGATATTCATCCCTGAAGATGAAGCAACTAAATCTATTGTTTCTGAACAATCATTATTTACATTAGACAAAAACGTATTATTTTCTTTGGACATTAACATTTTGCGATTGACTACATTTGAACTAGATGTTACAGTGCCAGAAATTGCATCGGAAATTTTGTTCTTATTATGGATGGAATCCTCGACATATCCTTCCGCTACAGTAGTGGACTTCCATCCACCGTGGCGTTTAAGAACTGATATATCAGCACCTGTATTGGCAAGCAGCGTGGCGGAACTTCTTCTAAAACTGTGGCCTGTGTATGCCTCACTATTTGGTAAGCCGAGATATTTTGCAATCATACTAGGTATTTTTCCAATCGTATGCACTCCAACAACCTGTGCCGAGCACTTTCCATTTTCATATCTCAGAAATAGACGACGAATAGCAGTATGTTTTGGTCGAAGAGTTACATATTTATAGTAAATTCTTATATAATCTTGATTAGTAATGGTAAAAACACGCTTTTGATCAGTTTTAGTATCAGGAACAGTTACTATCAATACAGTTTTGTCTTCCTGAATATCTTCGAGGGTTATTCTCACTAATTCATCTCGTCGCAATGCTCCTGTTATTCCCATTATCAAAACTACCTATAATAATAATTATTATGAATAAAACATCATACTTCACTTTTTTTCGATTTATATACCTTCCACAGTAGATGATTTGCATCACTAGCTTGTTTGAGGAATGAATCAATTTGCTCGTGCGTAAAAACTTTTGATTTCTTTGCTCGATAACCAACTAACTTTTTCTTGAGGAATGGTACCAATTTTAAAAACTTCTTTACGTCAATTCCATCTCGTACGTTAAGCATAGTCTTTAACATAGAATAAATGCTCCATAAAGTGAACTCTTCACAACTTTTGATCGCTGCATCAAATATCCTAATAATATGTTTTCTGACACCGTCTTGACATTTTGGTTGACACACCAATCTTTGAAGTTGCTGTAACATTTTTCATATTTCCGTTTAGATTTTTCGGGTATCAAATCAGAAAGTGCTGAGTCTATGAGATCTCTCAGCTCAGGAGGAGTGCAAGTAACTGAAATATCACTATCGCTATCGGACATCTTCACGACTTCACGAGAAATGTCAAATTGATTTGTATTGCTAAATATTTCATCTCCATAGAAACATTGTGATATTGAGGTGTAATTAAGATGGTGTAATTTTCTCTATTCGCGTTGAAACGCTGTCTTTTCTAAAGAGACATAATGTTTATTGAAATTATGTAATTTTCACGGTTGCACGAAAAATATTGTGTATACTATGGCCGCGAAATGTTTTCGCGACCTCGAGATTATCTTGCCTCGGCCGGAGCGGCCTCGGCGATAATCTCTCTCTCGGAACGCGAAAAAGCATTTTGCGGCCTTAGTATACAAATAACTATTTCCATAAGACTGCGAATGTCCTTTTTGCGGATTTTCTGCGAAAACATTTCTACACTTTCTTGGCATTTAAGTGAGTATTAATTCATTGTGGATAGTCTGAGATCGCAAAACTAACAGCAAAGTTATTAGTAAAATTATACGATTTCTCATCTGAAACAAGAGTATTTCAAAATATTATCAAATAATAGTATCACTAAATTTAGTAGTTCAAAAAAATCACAATTAACCACTAACCACCGCAAGAAAACAATTTTCTATTCAAACTCAAATTCTTTGTTTGTTCCCCGACCAGCTGATCACCGCCATGGTTGTGCCGTCAGCTGACAGTGCTCTATTATTGAATATTCTAGACAAGTTTCTGAAAAAATTGATGGATGTGTTTTGGGGCCGGATAGCACGAAATTAATATACAATTGAAAAATTTGGAAATCAGTACTGAATAACTTGATTGTATACGAAAAATTCTGCTAACATCATAATGATACGACCAAGAGGAAATATCCGGTAAGGTTTGCAGCAACACAGCAAATGATACCTACTTTCGTGATATGGCTTCTACAAGATGACTTTCGAATATAATTTGACATAAAGTACCGTCTTTTTTGAAAATGAGAGAATATATGAACAGTATTTCAAGAAAATACTTTACGAACAATTGATGTTTTTACACACTGTTTTTTTTTTCTTCAGTATTTAGCGCCTTATTATACGAAAGTCATCATTTGATAATACAACATTTAAAACTCCAATAGATAAAATATTAGAATTAATGATAAAATTGCTCCAGTTTTTGTCCTTACACTTAGTCCTGAAATATGTTAAAAAAAATTAAACGTAGAGTCTTGTTATATCTGCTTTTCATGCCTAGGTGGAAAACTTTTTCATGCAAGCATTATCGGTAGCGGTGTTTTATACGATGGGATAGGACGGACATGTTATATTTATTTATTTTTTTAATTTTGAATCATAACAGTTGATTCCGTGTTACAACTTCATCGTACTGCCGAAAAGTGCCTTTTGACTATACAACTTTGATTGTCATCAGGCGTTGGATGAGACAAGATGACTTTAGCGTTATATGACTTATCATATCACTGATGAGAGAAAACAAACATGGAAACTTGCATAATAGGTACAAGTGGTCATTCGCAACATTGCACAAATGAATGTCAGATGTTCATTTAATATACAGTATGTCAACATAAGTTCGCAGCATATGGGAAACTTGTTTATTGTTACTCGTTATAAAAATGTATGTATTGACTAAAACCTAAAGAATCTATCATACATGTGATGTCTTTGAGTTTGGAAGACAAGCAAGTTAAATAATACACAAACTGATGGTTATTCACTTTATTGCTTGTACCGAGTGGTACGTGGTTTTCCTTCAAACTCCCTAACATACACTGATCATGTGTGGCTTCCTGCTAGATCAGCTCGATACTTCCTAAACACCGTTGCCACGTTTTCCACATCTACCCAAACATACTACACTCTTTCCCCTTATAAATAAGAGGACAACTTGATTTGTTAAAACATTTACAAAATTTGCTATAGTGCTATACAAATACAACAATTTTGCATTAAACTATTTACTATATACAATGTATTTTTTTTATCATTTCGTTCACTCCATTTATATTTAACTAATGACTATGGGCAATATTTTTATTTATATTACGTTTTTCCGCCTCAAGAATACATTGTCTTGATCACTCAATTCCTTTTCAGCGAGTGATTCTACCACAGTACTTGATTCCAAGTCCCTAACTTGTACAACAGTATTTCCATCTAAAATATTCTCCACAACTTCATTGTCACTAGACTCTGCCTGAACATTATTAACTATAGAGAAATTGTAGTCTATAATTTGATTCATATACCTACGCCAAGTTTTTCCTAAAATAGGTATATACACAAAGTAAGTTTTTGATCCAATTTTCTTTTTGATAATACCTTTAATCCAACTAGGTTTATTTTGATCCCTATAATCTCTTACAGCAACAGTTTCGTTAATCTTATACACTCTATTTCTCCTTCCTCTATAATTATTATCTATTTGTTTTATTTTTGTTTTCTAACAACCGTATTTTGTACATCACTATCTGAGCTATTTTTACAATCTATATTTACATTATTTTTATGTACAAAGTCTAAAACTGATCTTATATTTCTATTCAACATCAATTGTGCTGGGGATACCCCTGTAGTACAGTGAGGGGTAATCCTGTGGGCAAGTAAAAAATTATTCAAAAAGAAATTCAAATGTTTCAAATTTCCTTTGTTCAAAACTTCAAACAAAGCTTTCTTAATAGTTTTTACAGAAATTTCAGCCTGTCCATTCGACTCTGCGGGTGAAAAGGAGGAATTTCTTTGAAAGTTATAGAATTTTTACTCAAAAAGGTCTGAAATTCATCTGATTTGAAATATTTTGCATTATCAGAAACCAAATTATTCGGTAAGCCCCATCGAGCAAAAATTTCTCTGAGATGACTGATACTATTTGATGATTTAGAATTAGATGTTATTACAGCTTCAGGCCACTTACTGTATGCATCAACTAATACTAAAATATAGTATTTCTGAAAAATAGGTCCTGCGTAATCGATATGTACCCTGAACCAAGGTTTGCTTGGAAATTCCCAGGTGAAGTGGGAATTTTGCAGGAGAACTTTTTTATACAATATTCACAACTTTTAATCATATTCTCATTATCAGAATTTATATGTGGCCACCATACATAAGAATGAGCCAAGCTCTTTTACATTTTACTATACCTAAATGCGTTGCATGCAGAGTTTTCAAAAAACGACCCCTAAGAGAGGTTGGAATCAAACAACCGTCATTATTTGAAAAACTATTCTTGAATTTAGCATATGATTTTAAATGTGGCTCAAGAGATTTTGGCCATCCCAGACTTACATGCCCACAAACCTGTAATTCTGAATCTTCCAATGTTTCATCAGCAATCTGTTTCCAATGTATGGGTAAATCAACATTTGATGCCATAAAATTCAAATAAGGATTAGCACAATCATTTTCATTTACTTTTTTATTTATTTATTATTTATCATAATTATAATTTGCCAGAAACAAGGCCCACCGCTGCAGTCTATGTGCAGCCAACATGGGTAATCCTTTCTTATTTCCAAATATAGTCAGAAGACATTTAGCATCAGTTCTGATAATAAATTTCCTGCCATATAAATATTGAAAAAAATTCTTCCTTTTCTACCTGTGAGTAGTTTTGCTAGCTTTTGGTCAGAGTTTGCGAAGTATATGCTATTGGTCGTTCCTCGTTATCAGGATAACGATGTGAAATCACTGCACCAATGCCGTAAAAAGAACTATCCACCGTTAAAATAACAGGTAGTTCTGAATCAGAATGAACTAGTACTGTAGATGATGCCAAAACCTTTTTTACTTTTTGCAATGCTTGTTCACAGTATTCACTCCAATAATATTCAACATTTTTCTTTAATAAATTATTCAAGGGCTGTAAAAACATAGATGCATTTTTTATAAATTTACCTTAAAAATTTACAACACCTGAAAACGATTTCAGTTGAGTAACATTCTGGGGGACCGGAGCCTCTAAAATTGCCTTCACTTTATCATTACATGTATGTAAACCCTTTTCGTCAATCGTATACCCCAAATATTTTACCGATTTTTTGAAAAATCATATTTGTTCATAGATACTGTTAATGATCTATCCTCAAGCCTTTTCCCTACCTACATGTTCCGAAATATCATCGAGGAAACAATTATCCATTATTCCCTGGAAAATAGCAGGAGCGCTTGAAATTCCAAAAATAAACAAATAAGCCTTTATGAGTACTTATTGTTGTTAGCAATCTAGACTCGGCATCGAGTTTAACTTGTTGATATGCAAGTCTCGACCCAACAATGATGGTCCCCCTTGGGCAACGACAAATAGCTTGATAGAATCAGTGATCTGTCGATAAGTAATATTTACACTTACATAACCAATAGGCTTTATTTGTGATCCATCATAACTCGATAAGGTTCTATTAGTCAGGTTTAACCTTTCAGATATTTTTGCCAAAATTCCTTAGAAACTACTGAAACTGATGCCCCCGTATCTAATACAAATTGAAATTCCTTACCATTTACAAAAATTGTCAAGGAAATTGTATCAAACTGTTTTACTTTTGAGGTTATAGTAAACATTGATTCCAGTACCTCACCTACATCAAATTCAAAATCATGTGAATGTTCCTGCAAAAAATTATTTCTATTTCGTCTACACAGTTTTGCCAAATGATCCTTCAGATTGCAAATATTACATGAATAATTTCTGAAAAAACACTTATCTTTTGAATGAGTTCCCTTTCCACAAACTGAACAGCTGTTGTTCCTTGATGGCGTTGGCGTCGACCTGTCATTCGATGTTTCTGGAATTCTGGTCGCCGATGTTTTTCTTCGAACGTTCGCTATTTGCACTGCTTCCCGTTGCTTTGCCGTGGTTGTCAAACCGCAAACGATTTCGATGTTGCTGATTCTGGTTAATTTTATGGTAAATAGATGTGTTTAAAAACCTTAACGTAGTTTTCAATTCCAAATAACTCTTTTCCATAATAATTTTTAGTCGATATTGGTCAAAAACAAAGGTACTTTGCCAACAATATTTTTGGGAAATTTCATTTATGTTGTTTTCGCGTGTTTTGTTGAACCCGGCTGTACCTCATTCAACAAACTTCATGTTCATACACCAATAAATAACTATTTTATTTTATTGACGTCGTTTGCAAAATATCACATATGCAGGCAACAATATCAGTATTTTGCTAGACGATGTGAGACATAATTATCGAAAAAGTTTAAAACCTCCCACCCATGGTGTGCCCATGCATGGTGATGGTTCCATATGTCAAACGCGTTTGAAAAGTCTGCCATTAAGGGGTCTATCTTGTTAGAATCGGATGCAATGTTAGGAATCAATTCATTCACAATGCAGAATACAGCGACCGTTTTTTTACAGCGCTTGTGTCTTGCCGGATAACCCGCTGATTGTTGTTTCACCACTGGTGTTGTTAATTGCAATCAGAAATTAATGTTTATTATTATTCTTGTAATTACCCCATGAAGATAGTTTTACGAACATGTAAAGAGATGAAGATCGATATGTGTCAGAAGCTATTAGGAATATTGAATAACTACCATAATTATTGCTGTTGATGGCAATAATTGCAATGCAAATGACGACTGGTGCGTTTTTCTACAATAAATTAAGTCGATATCCTGATTGAACAAGACAGAAGTTTGCCGATATCTTAGCTCAATAATATATGGATGTGGATAACTTATGACGCGTTTGTTGTAGAAAATGTAATGCATACACTAAACACACCAAAAGACTCGGTTTTTTTCTCTCTATAAGAGCGACCAAATGGAATAATCTATTAATGGAGTAACTTAATATTTATAATTCCTGTTTCCTTGCCTTCAAGCAATTTAACTAAAAAAACAGCTATATAATATGAGCTTTTCAAGTCATTTTCATATGTATCTTATACTTATCTATCATTTCATATCTAACAAAATACCATCCGTCTAGCAAAGTCTTCCTAAACTCGTACCGGGCGATGAGGAGAAAATGGGAAAAAAAATTGAAAAATTAAATCGATCTCGGGTGGCTATGATTTAAATTTCTGTATCATTATTCGATTCTGAATAATATTTCCCCTTGACTGTTGATTCTACCGTGAAAAATAAAGGGGTGGGATCATATTTTTTTGAAAACAAAGCATGTTTTTTAATCTCTCTCGTATAGGGTCATATGAAATTCAATTCTGGCGTTTGCAATTGAGGTTTGGGATGAGGTTTTTTTTGAGAATGATATTTTCTGAGAAATCAATAATAAAAAAGTTTTCAATATACTTCGAACTTTATGCTGGACACTGTATAAAACTAGCGGTTTCGGCAGACGTCCTGTATCTATGGATGTGTATATTTCTGTTCCGCCGACTAACCCTTATTAATGTTACTATCGAATTCATTTTATGGCGAAGTTGCTAGGAGCTGCTGCAGCATTCAACTTATAAATAAAAAATTAACTAAAAAAACACTTTGTAGTGGACCGAATTGGAAATCTAAACCATTCTCGAATCCACTTGAACACATAGACATTTTTTTAATCAAAATCGGTCCAGCTTTTAAGGAGGAGTGCAATAACTTACATACGCACAGAAGTTTTTCATATACAGTGTTCTTCAGAGAGTTGACATCATAATATGACAAAAACTTCTAATATTGAGAGGCAAGTCGTGCTTTCAAAAATATGAAAAATGGTCTACCCAGAAGGGGTCACGTGACTTTCGCTATCTGTCAAAAGTACATGTCTGTGCCAAATTTGAACGTTCTGTTGCAATTTTCAGTTTTTGTATTTCTTTTTTGATTTACGAAATTTCTGATATATTAAAAAAAAATTACTTCTGCAAGTGTTTTATACCACTAGCTTCATCATGGAATAAAGTTTTAATTACGGAATATCGATAGAACCATGTTATTCTTTAAGAAAATGAGAAAACCATCTCAAATTTCCGTTTTATTTGATGCAAAGTTGATGTATCTTCAAGCATATACTATATACTCCAGTACGATTGGGTTGCTAGTTGCTGGAACCATGATAAACAGGAGAAAAATTGTTTACCGAAATTCCAAGGGTGAGACATATTCTTTTTTTCGTTTAAAAATAAATAAACAGATTTTGGCTGTAATCTTGGAAAGTAGGTATATAATTCATCGAAAACAAAGTGAAAAACAATTCAATTCTCCACAAAAATGTTTCCTACTAATTTTTTATGAAATGCGCTCGTTTTCTCAGAAAACGTGATTGAACGCCGACATCAAATTTCAGATTCACGCGTACCGCCACTGGAAGTTCTGGCGGAGCCGAATATTTGGTTGGTCATAGCTCTGCTAAAAATAATCGGAGAAGGAAAAGGAAAAGTTCATATCGTTTCTGAAGACTCCTACCTTCTCATGCAAATATAATATGCGAGTATTTTGAGTACCTAAAATGTGTTTTGCCGCACCCCACGGAGATGTTTGCGGATGATCCGAAAATCATGAATAATTTAGTAAATATGGAATTATTATACTAAAGCAGCAATCCATACCCTCTTTGGACTATATGCAACAATTTCAGAGTAGTGTGACAGGTCCCACTTACACGTGACAAAATAAATTTGTTTTACTCCTGCCTCATTTCCAACTTGCCCATAAAACCAGCATTCTCTTCAGTAAATGTTGAAAATAATCGCTTATTCATATCCTGCATATATGTTTAATAACACTATTGTGAAGCGCAAACCTCAAGCTTGAAATTACATACTTCATTTTTTATGTAGGATGTGTATGAGCGATTATTTTCAACATTTACTAAAGAAATTGCCGGGATTATGGGTGAGTTTAAAACTGAGGCAGGAGTAAAACCCGATTTTTTCTTTGGCATGTATAAGTGAGACTTGTCTCACTAGTCTAAAATCGTTGCATTTGGTCCAAAGAAAATATCCATGACTTTCGGATCCTCCGTAAATATTGTAGAAGATTTATGTGAAGTGGGATTTTGAGTACTCAGATACTCACATATTATATTTGCATGAGGAAGTAGAAGTCTTCAGGAACGATATACACTTTTTCTTTTCCTTCTACTATAATTTTTAGCGAAGTAATGACAATTCTAATTTTTGGCCCTGCCGGAAATGGCAATGCGAGAAGCGAGCCTGAAATTTTATATCAGAATTCAACCAAGTTTTCTAAGAAAACGAGCGCATTTTATGAGAAATTACTAAGTATATTTTTTGTGGAGAATTGAATTATCTTCCACTTTGTTGAAATTTTTTCTTGATAAATCTTATACTTTCCGAACAGCAAATATAATTATAATTTTTTTAAATACAATTTTTTTTGGTTCAACCCCTATTTTTTAGTAAACATTTTTTTTTCTAACAATACATGATGTCAAGAAGTCATGTGCCTAGTTCCAAAGTACTACGATTCATTCTTCACTTGTGGCTTACGTCTGTGGTTACTGTACTAATAGAAATTTATTTAAATCGATTTTTGTCAGTACTGAAATTATACCACACTCATTAACGAAAAAATCATCGAAAACCAAATTTTAAAACCTTTAGCACAACAAATTCTAAGCAATTATTTTCAGAGCTTAAAATTTGTTGAGTAAAAGTTCTTGAAATTTAACTTTGCATCATACAAAACGATATAAAATGGTTTTAAGTGGTATAAAACAGTTTCGTAGAAGTTAATTTTTTTTTAATATATCAGAAATTTCGTAAATGTTAAAAAAATTGCAAAAACTGAAAATTACAACGGAAGGTCCAAATTTTTCACAGATGTGTAAAATCGAAAGAGAAACAACTCAACTTTTTAAATTTTTTAAATTCGAATAAATAAGCCTATTTTCAGCGATCATATTGAAAAAAATTAACTGTTGACAAATATTGAAAGTCACGTGACCCCGTCTGAGTAGGCCATTTTTTATATTTTTCAAAGCACGACTTACCGCCTTAGTCGAATTTCATAATAAATTTTTATAAAAAGTTTTCCCATATGATGCCATCTCTTTGAAGGACACTGTATAAAGATGGAACAAAATCATTGCTATACTGGATTTGAAAATAGTCTGGCATCATTATTGAGCAAGATTTATTGGTACAGAAATTCAGAATTTTAAAGCTCATACATGCCAGAAATTCTGGGATCTCAGTTGTTTATTCAATACATAAATTAACTGATCAAATTAACGTATTCATTTAATTTTTTGTGTGATTTAAATGTGGGTTCATTCTGAATACTTGTGCTACACGCCGCGTTATGGAATATGAAATAGTGAAAAAATGAAAATATTAATTTCACGACATATATTTGAGCGTGGCGATATCTTTGACTTTTTTTTGCATTTTGTGGTTTATTGAAAACCATCTACTTACAAAACTTCTTTTTTTTTTATGTAATAAATATTTTGCCGCTTATAAATTTCCGTCACACGCGTAACAAACATAATGATACGGGAACTCCGATGAAGCGTATATTGGCCGCTGCCACGAAGAAGTAATGAAAAAAATACGAATTTCCGTCGTTATGATAATAATAAAATAAATGGAGAATTCGTTACGGTGTCCGCATATGTTTCTGTTACAGGATTGTCTTAGGCACTGGCACCGTGCAGAACGGTAGATGTGAAGTCAGGAATTCTCAGGAATTTAACGCTTCTCTTTTAGTCTCTGCTGTGCCGATCTTCCGCAGTACCGACATCGAAGATTACGAGGTGATGACCTTTTCGCCGTTGGCGTTGGCCTGAAGAGTATACGTGTAAGTTGTACAGTTTCGACTAAATGAAAAAACCAAATTGATAGTTACAAGTCTAGAAATCGATGATGGCTTGAAGATGACATAAAATAGTTGAAATCAAATGACACTTTCCTATAGAAATGAAAGCTAGTTTAGGTACCCCATTTACTTCCGTAATTTTCGAGGTAGAATAATGGAACTCTCAAGACTGATCGAATTGGTGAAAATAAAAATTAAAAAACATTTAAAAATCTTTTATTTAAATGCATTAAAAATAAGAAAATAAACTCTGAAGTAAATCGACCCCATCATTTTGTTACATTATGAAATTTCCCTTGTATCTTCCGTTATTGTTGACGTGAGAATGATTATTGATTCAGTGCATCGGATCTCAGTTTAGAAATGATAAATTTTCTGATGGAACTTTTTCTTAAAATATTTTTTCAAGAAAAAATCACATTTCATAACTTTTCAATATTTGTATAGACCATCGCCATCGTCTTTGGCGAATTCAAATGGTTATATTCAAAACCATTGAAGATTTATACTGCCCAATAATATTATTAATTCTTAATTCCTCGTGTTAATTATATTTGGGCTCTTGTTGTTTCTGCTATTTTTGTTGTTCCTGTAGATCTTATTTATCGTGTTTGTGTGTTCCTGTGAATCCCTGTTGTTATAGATATCTGTGTATTTTGATATCGATTCTTGGTCTCAAACATGTCCTGACGAACTACACCAGCAAACATTGAATTAGTACTTAAGATTTATTTTCATTTATTTATTTTTATTTATTTATTTCGGAAACCCAACTGAAATTTCAACTAATTTCCAATAATAGGGTTTCACTAAACTACATACTAATGCTAACATCGTAATCAGAAAAAGTAAAACATAATCATTCAGATATCAATGATTACTAATTAACAGTAGGTATTAACAAGAAAATTATATCTTAACTTACTTAAATAGTTTTTCCTTACACATGGTAAAGATAAGTGAAATATATCGACTTCAAGAAAATCATCATTATATGTTTTTAATAGTCGATCTATATTGGAGAATACAAACAATAGTTCGTTTTTCTTTTTTCTATAAAAAACTGTAGGGGTCTTCTAGGAACAAAATTGTGTATATTGAATGATATATTGCTGCTTATTTGAATGAGATCGTCATTCAAATTGTTGAAAACTGTATAGAGAAATACTACATAGGCCAGTTTCCTGCGATTTGAGACACATTAATTTTGCAGAAAGCAAGATTGCTCTAATATGATTCATAGAAACGAGTAAAGTAAAATTTGTAGTTGATATATTATAATTTATGAACTTTTTTTGTATTCTCTCGATGCGATCAATGTACACACCATAGAATGGGTTCCAGATGATGGAGGCATATCCTAGATACTAGAGAATTATGAAAAGGCAATACACGATTTTTTACTGGTGAACTCTCTCGTGATCCTCATTATGAAACCCAGATTCCTTAAAGCTTTCATGATGACACCATTAATATGAGCATCAAACATTAATTTTGAGGGATTACTCCCAAGTAAGGGTAATAATTCTCCAGTCAGAGTGTAGTTAGATTTAAGAATGTTTGTTTTCCTGGAAAAAGTAATTGCAGAACATTTTTGCACATTCAACTGCAGCCAATTAATTTCACAAATATTGTATAAACGGTCTAAATCTGCCTGAAGGAGAGTTTGTTGATGCATTTTTTCAACCGGTTTAAATAGTTTTAGGTCATCAGCAAAGAGAAAAAAATTACTATGATAGAAGCACGCACTAATGTCGTTGATAAATATGGAGAATAGTAATGGTTCCAAGTTAGACCCCGAGGTACTCCTGATGTTACTTTTTTTCAACTGATGTCACACTATTAATATGCACAATTTGACTTCTATTGAGTAAATAGGATTTGTTCCACCAATTTTTTTTTGCCATTTTTAAATATTGGCACGACACAGGCTAACTTTTATCATTTAGGAAAAATTGACTGTTTCAGAGAGAGAACATGATTTTATAAAGATGGATGGAATCCCGTCCGGACCACCTGATTTGGTAACATCTAGTTTATTAATATGATCAGCAATTTGCTTCCTGGAAATACTTTGTATATACAAAAACTATCGTTTACAACTGGGATTATCTCAATCATGGTAGGTAAGTCACTTGCTATAACAGAGGAAAAGAAGTCTGAGTAGGCATCACATATGGTTTGGTGACCAAACCATACTTGAATTTTGGTAAGACATTTGAACTGGAATTTTTGACGAATTATTCTTTTTCTTATTGTTGACATATGACCAAAAGTACTTTATATTGGATTGAAGGTTTTCCTCGGTTTTGTTCAGATACTTTTTGTAATCAATGTCTATTTGCCTTTTAACCTGTTTACGTAAGCTTGAAAAACTAATATAATCTGTTGAGAAGGGGAACATTCTCCATGAAAATTGAAAAATCAAAAATGTGATTTATTTGTAATATCTAACAGAAAACAACTACTTCCCCGGCACAAGCCACGCTGGACATTGAACTACATCTGATAGATATTGTGAAAGGACTAGGTAACTGAAAAGGAAAGAAAAAATCTGAAAGTGAAAATTTGCATTTTCATTCAGATAGCTGACTTTTTTAATTCTTTTAGAGAAGCGGACCTTGCTTCAATGAAATGAACGATTTCTGTGAGTGATATTTTTTCAATAACATTCTCCTTATCTAATTTATTTAATGATTTTTTTCAAGGAAAACTAGAAAGAATTAAAAAAGTCAGCTATCTGAATGAAAATGCAAATTTTCACTTTCAGATTTTTTCTTTCCTTTTCAGTTACTTAGTCCTTTCACAATATCTATCAGATGTAGTTCAATGTCCAGCGTGGCTTGTGCCGGGAAAGTAGTTTTTTTCTGTTAGATATTACAAACAAATCACATTTTTCATTTTTCAATTTTCATGGAGAATATTCCCCTCATCAACATGAATACCTCCCAAGAGGTTATCTTGAACGAGGGAAAATAGCGACTAAAGTTAGTCTTTCAATCGCAGATGATTCCACAATAGATTTTATGAATTTCCTATTCATATTTTCGAACTAAAATCAAAATGCTCATGACAGGTCTATGTCAAAAAATGAATTTCAAAGTGTCACCGCAGAAGAAATGTTTCTCTCATATCCATCCCTGATGTGTATGCTTCTGAAGAGCCTGTTTTATTCCAATCCTATATCAATCCTCCTGACGAGCTTGGCAAAGCGAAATAGATTTTTGTCGACCAAAATTTATTGGGGATTAAATGCGAGAGAAGCGGACCTTGCTTCAATGAAATGAACGATTTCTGTGAGTGATTTTTTTTTAATAACATTCTCCTTATCTAATTTATTTAATGATTTTTTCAAGGAAAACTAGAAAGAATTAAAAAAGTCAGCTATCTGAATGAAAATGCAAATTTTCACTTTCAGATTTTTTCTTTCCTTTTCAGTTAGAGTCTTTTCACAATATCTATCAGATGTAGTTCAATGTCCAGCGTGGCTTTTGCCGGGGAAGTAGTTGTTTTCTATTAGATATTACAAATAAATCACATTTTTCATTTTTCAATTTTCATGGAGAATGTTCCCCTTTTCAACATGAATACCTCCCAAGAGGTTATCTTGAACGATGGAAAATAGCGACTAAAGTTTGTCTTTTAATCGCAGATGATTCCACAATAGATTTTATGAATTTCCTATTCATATTTTCGAACTATAATGTAATCTGCTTGATTATGAAACTTTCTCCACCTTTTGTGTGATTTTGCTTCGCGAATCAGCATCTGAATTCAATCGAATACATCCACAGTATATTTTCAACACTTCCATCAGTCCCGGGAGTTTCAGCATTCTACCTTGATAATTACGGAAGTCATGGAAGTGAGACAAATTTGTATAAAGAAAGAAGATAGCGTATGTAATATAAATATAAATGAAGAAAAATTAGCGGCATACAGATAAATTTTAAAATTCTAAAAAAAAAAATTCTACGCGAGCATGATTTGATCCCACGACCTCTGGATTGCCGCTACAGTGCTTTACTAACTGAACTACCGAGGGGACATGTGTTGCACTGCATTTCGGAAGACCGCTTTTTTCTAGAATTTTTATTGTAGTAAATCACCTACAAACTACAGTGAGAAACAATCATACCTGAAACAAACATTTCTGTCTTTTAGAATATCAGCTTTATGTCACGCAGTAAACCTTTTACAGATATCTTGAGTTTTTTTGGCTAGCACTGATAATTGCGATTATATGAAAGTTTTGTGCGAAGTGTTTTGAAAAATAAGATTTGCTTTGTGGCATTGATGCAGATCTGCAGATGCAGTTCAAATTTTTTCAGTATTGAGTGTACTAGAAATATTGATAATAATGGATTGCTTACCAGTCATTTTCAAATTTATGAAATGTTATTAAAATTTAACATAACAATTTTATATCGATCAGAATAAACATGGGTGAAAAATCTTAATATTCAGGCTTCATTTAACAATTTTAGAGTACCAGAAAGAGCCATTTATTCAAATTATCTGTCCTTTTTTTACTAACAATTCCAGATGAACATACATTTTTGAATCACATACCTAATTATGCAAGAAGCGCATAAAGTAAACTTCATCTTCTCAGTAAAGATGAAACTTTTATGAAAATGACACTAAGATAAAACACGATTAAAATTTTCACAAAATTTATTGTTTTTGCGACATGTTTCGATACACAGTATCTTTTTCAAGCGAATGTAGTACATTCGGTACATTGAAAAAGATAAGTAAAACACGATTAAAATTTCCACAAAATTTATTGTCTCTGCGACATGTTTCGATACACAGTATCTTTTTCAATGTAGCGAATTTAGTACATTGTTTTACCTTAGTGTCATAACTATGGATTTCCATAAAGTAACGGCCACTTCAATCCAAAATTTTATGAAAATTTTGAAAAGTACTGTATTTGCAGATAATCGAAACCTTTTTTAGAAACATTTCTGAAACATTCCAAGTCAGGTTATTATGATATATCCAGAAACCTTTCATATCAATATAAATTTTGAATGATTGATTGTTAAGGTATCAAGATTTCTTAAATGTCTCAGAATGATTCAAAGCTAACAAAACCTATCAAGCTGTTTTTTAAATCACTGCATTTGGAAACATTTCAAAATTTTAATTTTCAATAAATGAAACACACAAAAGAACTCCACTTTTATATATTTATAAACATTTCATATTTTACCTAAACTGTAACTGAAAGAAACAACTCAAAATAACTTGAATTAGTCTACTTAACAAGTGAAAGTGAAAGAAAAATAAATGATGATTAAAAAAATGGTTCCTTATTATTAATTAGAAGTGGGAGAAAATAGTTGTTAATCAACAAATGCATTTTTCAGCAATAAAAATTGTTTTTTAAGAAAAGGTTTTGTTTTAAATCATAATTATCATTAAAATTGAAAAATCTATATTAGTTTTTTAGATATTTGCAAAAATTAAACCTTTTTTTTAGTTAATTGTTAATAACTTTTGCAATTTTTGCAAGCGGAACTTCATTTTTGTCAAAAATAATCTA
Organism: Chrysolina haemoptera; assembly: GCA_958298965.1. Taxonomy (NCBI): domain Eukaryota; kingdom Metazoa; phylum Arthropoda; class Insecta; order Coleoptera; family Chrysomelidae; genus Chrysolina; species Chrysolina haemoptera. The sequence continues at coordinate 39,444,927 of OY282584.1, read as the reverse complement.
GATGCATTTCCGAATCGAATGACACCTCAATCATAATTTTCGGAGACTGTTGAAAAAAGTTGATCAAAAATGCACTTTTTAACTAGACTAAATTATTAATATTCAGTAAGACTTCATAAACGTTTCAGAAATGTTGAATCGGCTTTTTTGGAATGATTCTAAATGATTCTAAATGAACAAAATGAATGGTGGATATTTGAAATATTTCAAAATAACTCTGTATATGAATAATCGAAACGTTCCGCTTAACACGATTTCAGCAATGTTTAGAAGAATTGATACCAATGTGATAACATACATATGCGTATGTAATAAAAAGTAACTCACATTGAGAAATGAGGGATGGTTTACTCAACTTCACATTGTGATTATAATGTTACCTCAAAGTGACTCCAATTAAGATTTCAAATAAAAGTCACATTCACCTACCTTCGAGTAGCATTTGGCATCAAAAAGTGAATCAAAAACGACCAAAAGGGTCCGAAATAGAAGTTCTGGAGATGGTCAATATGAGTCGCAACTCGACTTACAGATATGATGTGGAACGTGAATGTGAGATCCACTATTATCTCTGAGATGGATTTGAGTTCACTGGGTGCTTCCATGAACAGTGAGACAAATTCGGATTGTCCGGGACTGAGAGATTTTCGGGAATTAAGTGTATCCGTACTAAGTTAGGGGTGCTGATGACGATTCAGAAGGAATTTCAAGCCCATTATTCAGCCCACTTATATGATGTACCGTGAAAGAGGGTTATTCCATCGCGAGTGGCGGGGAATGTATACAACTTAGGTCAGCATCATAGGCCGTATTTATAAAAATGAAGTATTTTCTTCAAAGGTAAAGGTAGAAGTAAAAGGAAGAGCTCAGAAGAAAAGGTAGAAGGAAAAGGTTTTTGCTTGACTTCTTATTCATAATCTTTTCCTTTTCTTTGCAAGCAAATCCTCGGCAAAAAGAGGAAAAGGTAGATCCGCGCCGAATAGTTTCAACGTACCGTTACAGTTAGTGAGTGAGTTGTACTTGGAGTTTAGATTTTATATTTGATCGAGCTGTGTTGGATATTGGTGTTTTCAATAAAATGTCAAGTGATGAGGAACTGGCAGACGACCCATCAGAGTCACAAGACACCGGCGAAGAACACTCTGAATGTAAGTTCATTGCCGAAAGGGTGAAACGATACCCGGAAATATTAGAAAAATCTCAAATTCCCGCAAAAAAAGCGAAGAAGCTAACAGCTATCGAGGAAGACATATTTCAGAATCGGGAACCGTCTTTTCAACTGTCCAAAAGCGTGTTCTATAATCACCCTCTCTTTTTTCAATAATCGATTGAAGGCAACCTGCGCTTCGTCTTCCACTATGGAGAAGGGCTTCATCAGATAGGGCATTATACTATAGCCACTGTCCCCCAACAACACCGCATTCGTCGTCCGCCGCATGATTTCATGAGCCGACGAATTTTTCCAAATTCGACTGTCATGTACTTTTCGGGCCACCGTGCATCGATATTCCGAAAAACGTAATTTTGATCACATATGACTTGAACATTAATACTAGCATAAATTTTCCGGTATACATATTCATCTCCAAATCGACGCGGCTTTTCAATTTCAACATGCGTGCAGTCGATAACTCCTATTGCTGTTGGGAACTGTTTGGTCGCTGCCCATTTCACTTTGGCTTCCATAACTTCATTTTCAGTCGATGGGAACTTGATCCACACAGTCGCCTTGTCCACGATGAGACCGAGAATTGTATCAACAATTCTGGAGACTGTAGGCTGTGTACATCCCAGTTCCTCCCCGATACCGCTCTGGAAGCCCGGATCTACCATGTACCGTAAAAACACTTTCATTTTTTGTACTGGTGAAAGCGCTCCTCCCCTGGTTTCCACAGTCTCGCCAATGAAGTAGTCGGCTAACCACTGCACGTTTCTGTCGTCAAACCGGAAGAGGGTTCGAAAGTCGCACTCACGTACATTACGTCTTTTTTTGTACACTTTTTGTGCGCGTACGTGCACCACATCTGCCATGGGAAATTTGAGAGCAATAAAACTACACGTGCACTCCACAACTAAACACCTTCGCCCTACTTACAAGGCATTTAAACAACTGAAGTAATTGCTACAGAAGCTTCTCTGGACTAGATGCACATTTTATGAAGCAAATCCTTCCGTTTTGAAGTAAATACTACTCTTTATAAATACCAAAAAAGTAAAACCTTTTCCTTTAGAGCAACACTTTTTTGCTCCTTACCAAATCTTTTCCTTCTTGTTTTATGAATAGACTATGAAGTCAATGCTTCGATATTTGCAAGTAATAGCAAATCCTCTTTTTTATGAATACGGCCTATTGAGCCGGTAGATGCATTTTTAGCAGCTCTATTATTCCTGGACTTTTCATTATTTAAAGTTAGTGACATTCGGATTTTTCAGGAATGCGATTTTGATCACAAATCTTAAGAAATTTCAAGTCTAATTTGCCATAACAATGGCCAGCACCATTGAGCCGGTATGTGCATTTCCATCACTCGTGAGAGATTCAACATTGTGTCTCTATGGTTACAGTGAGACACACAGTATGTCGCCAAAGCCAGAATCTCAAGTATGACATGTGCCTTGTCCTGGTGTGCTAAACTGGCTCAATTCCGCCTGCGTTTTGACCAAAATCAGATTTTGTCAGGTCAGAAAGAAAACCGCTTCATCCTCCACATGTGCATGCCTTTCGAATTTGTCGACATGCCTACACTTCCTTGTACGCTTCGTCAACTTTGAACCTAATTATCTTTGAAAAATCATCGCCAATTTGTTAGCTGCCACAACAACGTTATGCGACACACGGGGTGTTGAGTGATGCCTTGTTTACATCACTTCCGCACCTACTACCACAATTTACGACGTTTTTAATTAACCAGATTGTCGAGGATTCGTTAGAAATGTTGAATGGATCGCCGAACATGTGGACGAATATATTGGGCTGTTGAAATTTTAATTTATTTGTCGGGGAGTTTTTTGAGGGTTGACGACAGTTGTGACGAGAGTAAATCATTTGTGGAATTAATTAATTTTTTTAATTTCATAAGTTTCTGAGCGATTTTTAATCGAAAAGGATAAATCTTATATATAATCCAATTTTAATAATTTCGATAAAATGTCGACCACCAAACTGAACTGTCAAATCACAATGATTTTGGACTCCTGAAAATACATATAAAAATGAGACCTATGAATACCTAATGGTCCCACGAATAAAATATCCAGAAAATTATTTCCTACTCATTTATCTCATCAAACATTATCTATATCAACACTGAATCAGAACTGATAAACTTTTGAAAATTACTTAATTTCCTCAAAGTCCTATTCGAAGTTTTATTTGACGTAAATAATATACAAATTATATTGACCAACTTTCCGAAAAAAATATTAAACTTGAAGAAATACCGTTCAAAAACATTGAACCTGTCAACTTAGACACAAATTTAAAAGTAAGCATCAACTAGCATCTAACGTTACCCCAAACACCAAAAAGAAAAGGAAAAAGAAACAATAAAAAATCGTCTTTCGTAACAACAGGAGAAATCAAAAAAAAAGAGGAAGAAGACAAAGTTAAGAAAGAACTGGAAAAAAAGGATTGACTAAAAAAAATAAAACAAAAACAAGAAGAAACCTCAGCAAGAATTAGAAAAGAAAAAGAGAAAGCTTGAGAAAGAACAAAATAAAAAACCATTGCAAAAAAAGACAAACAAGAAAAAAAAGGAAAAGATACAAAAAATGAAAATTTGGAGACTCGAAACACTATCAAAAATATTGAAAGTGAAAACTCTCCAGAAATTACTGACATATCAGAACAAGTTAAAAAAGTGTCAAGAAATTTGTTTCAAGAACAGAAAGTTAACATTGTGTATGATTCTGAAACCATCAAATCAAGAAGAAAGCCTAACGGATATGCTATTGACTATTTTCAAATGAAGGTTTTCCATTTCAATATTTTTCAGCCATTTTCAAACAGACTAAGATTTGCCCCAAATAACAAGTAAGTTACAATTTCATGAAAAGGAGCAGAATTTAGGACATACCATATATCAAAGTGAATTTTTGAAATTGGAACACGATCGTAGCGAGTGGTCAAACAAGTCTTGTGCAAAAAATTCTCCATTTCCTAGTGTATTTTCTACAAATCTTTTTCTGATTCCGTTGGAATCCTCATTAACATGAACAAAATGAATACGGGCTTCGGTCAATAGCTACATTTATATTGAATTGCATAATACGAGTCTCGGAGGATGGCTATGATTTTATGTTGCCGGGTAGTCGGTATCTTAGACACTGCCAGGATCTAATTCTTCAGTTAACAAGTTGTCAAAAATAAATTATCCGTCAGACTGACTTTCGTCCAGATTTATTAGTTTTTGGTTATTCATTTCTACAAAATCTACAGAAAATAGAAAAGCAGTGATTCTGATACAGAACATGTTCCTAATAATATTGCTCTCTTTTTCTAAATAAAGTTGAACCAACGATTTTCACATTCACATTAGTGCAAATATGAACTCTCATATTCGCACAAGTGCAAATATGACCGTCATTTCGACATTCAAAAAGTGATCAAAAAGTTGCCATATTGAAACGAAATTACAAAAAAAGTATTTGTATATAGCTTCACAGAATATCAACTATTAGTTTAAAGTTCCTCCCAATGGACTAATTATTTGAAAGTTATGTTGACGTTAATAATAATAGTACCGACATCAACAAATATACGAAATTCATTTTGAATTTGATAAAACAATATGAATTTGTTGTATTTTCGATAGTTTTAGTGAAAAATACTGTGTGTAACTCCTGAATACAGAGTTTTTTACTCGTACAAAAAAGTAATAGTTAACTCGTTTGATACATAAATAACTCTTATAACATTCCTTGCGAATATTGTTGTAAAGTGAGTTTCATCGTATTCTTCAGTTTCATTTAAACAATATTGAATTAATGGAATTGGTTTGATTTGAGTAAAATTCATTCAGAATCAATATAGACCAGGGTCAAAACGATTTGCAATACACGAATTCATAAAAAATCCTTAGCGGTATGTGGGTTGTCGGAAAATTCAGAGTAAATTATAAGTAAATAAATGAAAAATGAGACGACGAGGTAATAGTTCCAGAAAGTGGTGTGTGTAGCTTAATATACGTTTTGAGGGTATGATATTGGTTTCCCACGATTTGTGCCTGAAATATATATGCATCCTATCGAAAAAAGTTTCTGCAAAAGGTGTAGTTTATTAAAAAATCTAAGCCGATGTATCAATCACTTTTCAACATAACCTCAAAATTAACGAGAAAACGATAAAATTGTTTTTTTAAATTTTTATCTCCCGCAATTTTTTTTTGTGCTTTGAATATGCTGTACTTTCTTTAGAGCAAAATATTTATTTTTCGATAGCGTAAGAATTTAAATTGAAAAAAAGCCAAAGGACCAGGCAGCAGCCTTATGGAAAAATTGTCAACTGAATTTTTGATATGTTGTCGATTATGACCTCCTGAACAGAAATGTCCATCGGCTCAACTCAATTCTGTTGATAGTTTTTGAGATACAGAGTGTCGAAGTTGGAAAGTGGTAATTTCCATGAAGTAATATATTGCTCTTAGGAAAACATCTCAGATGAAAATAATGAAAATATTTGCGCGACAAATATTGCTTGGTTTCGATGAAAGATTGTTAGATACAGGATGAGTTAAGCATTGGTAAAAATTAAATTCCTAATAAGAAAATCTTATACAATAAACATGTGACCAAACTAAGTAACATACTGAAATGATCATCGTTTGAATAGGTTATATTTTAAAAGGTTTCTTGTCATAAACTTTTAGTTTGAGCACACCATTATAATGGGAAATGGGAGATGGACTTTGAAACCAAAAAAAGAACGGTTTTTGGAGTTATTAGATTTTTTAATTATCCAAGTACAACACTTGCATGAAACTTTCCGATAGGATGCATATTTCAGTCACAAATCGGAAAAAATCAATATCGAACCTTCAAAACGTATATTCAGCTACCCCAACCCTCCTTATGGAATTGTTACTGAGTTGTCATAATTTTTCTTGATTCCCTTATTATTAAACCCTAAATTTTCCGACCATCCACATACTGTTTATATATTTTTCAAAAATGATTGGCCCAGGTCTAATATTGGAATATTAGAATTCAAGTACTAGTTCACTTTACAATTTTAAAGTTTCTATGGTAACCTGGTTTCTCACACAATGTCTGAAAAAGACTCCTAATTTGCAATTCTCACAGCACCCTTCGATTGCTTGTATATGCGCCAGGAATTATTCGAGCGGCTCCGTGTACGCCCGCCAACCGTTTTGGGGTCCTGGTGTGTCGAATTTAGGACGACCGTCGATCAAATCACTATTTGATGATTAAAAATTGGCCCTATTTGTTGTGGGAGTTTGTCGGGAAGTCATAATTATGCAGATTTATGCACGTAGGATGTACAGTTTCGGAGCAGGGTAGTTCGTCATAACAATTTTTCATTTGAGTCATTGAAGAAAAATGTATTCTGCTGGTTGTGTGGGTTGAAGTTTGCCTTTCAATATTATAACATATGATGGAATAAAAATTATCTTCTGTATTTGATTACATTGGAAAAAAAATTCCAAATGACATTTTTATCGAAAACGAGCAATTTTGATAATTCACTGTTCAGGATTGAACAATTTTTGTACAATCTCTGTCATATACTCGACATAGGAAAAATATAGAGATAAAAGTATATGGTCCAAGATCACAGGGCTCCCAGACGTAACTTATTATCGAAAGGACGAAATGTTAGGAATCAATCCACAAGTACCAGGTGAGAAAGGTGAGTAAAAATGGTTCTCACTTCACTTAAATTATATTAGCTGATTTATTTTTATATATCTGTACTTCAGAGATGTAGGTACTGCATTACACTGAAAAAATGTGGTACGTTATATCAATAAATGCCGTTTTTTACCTCTCCGTTCATTGGCAGAATACATTTTTCATCGTGGCAATGAATAAATATTCACTGACTTTTGTAGGTATTTATTCATACAACGAATTCAAGTTTATTGAGATCAAAGATGATCGTTTCTTACATTTATGAACAGTTTTCGTTGCTCCTGCGGAAAAGTTTATTGAAGTGAGGAAAGGGGTACACTGAGATCAATGATGATCTAATTTCAGACCTATGAACATATTTCGTTACGGCTTTTCAAATGTGGTACATAATATCAATGAATACCGTTTATTACCATTCCGTTCATTGGCACAATTAACTTTTCATCGTGATAATGACTAAACATTCACTGATGTACGAAGGTATTTATTGATACAGTGAATTCAAGTTCATTGGGATCAAAGTTAATTTTATATTTATGAACAGGTTTCGTTGCTGCTATGGAAAGGTTCATTGAGGTGAGGAATGTGGTACACTGAAACAATTTGAAATTGTTCATCACATCAATGAACATAATTCATGGTCCCAGAGCACTGATGTATATATTTTAAAAAAATATGGTACATTTTATTGATGAATACCTCTTCGTGTATTGGCACAATAAATTTTTCGTCTAGTCAATGAATGACCATTCACTGAAATATGTATGTTTTTATTGTTACAATGAATTCAAGTTTATCGAGATCAATGATGATCTATTTTCAGACCTATGAACATGTTTCATTGCGGCTATGGAAAAGATCATTGAAATGAAGAAAGAAGTACATTGAAACAATGTATACTATTTTATGAATGAAATGTGGTACATTATATCAACGAATACCGTTTATTACCTTTCCGTTCATTGGCACAATACATTTTTCATCGGGACAATGATTCAAGTTCATTGAGATCAAAGATGATCTTTTTTTACACTTATGAACAGGTTTCGTTGCTGCTATGGAAAAGTTCATTGAGGTAATGAAAGGGGTACACTGAATCCATTTGAAATTGTTCATCTTATCAATGAACGTAATTAATGGTCCCAGAGATGATTTTATTGTTACAATGAATTCAAGTTTATCGAAATCAATGATAATCTATTTTCAGATCTACACACAGGTTTTATTGGGGCTATGGAAAGATCATAGAAGGTGTAACGAAGTTACTAAGTCCCAGTTTTGTTAGGCAGATAGAAGCAACATTTTCCTGCCATCCTATAACTCCGTAATTAATATGTTCATGAATATAATAATAAGCCTTATGTCGAACCAAGCCATCTCGTGTTTAAATATACTCATAAATTTTGCCGGCATCTGTTCAGCCGAATCCTCGCATAGAAATCTCTGTTGCTGGCAAGTTAGCTTTAGCTGGTAGTACACAGCGCCTCCACTAGAGGGACCACTCCGCACGACTTCGTTGTTTGCACACAGCCGGTTAACTTAAGCAGACAGAAGCGATCGTTGAAGCATCTTCTCAGGTAGCACAGACTACAGAGACATCCGAAGTGCTCCGAAAGGAGCCAGCCGAAATAAAAGATAACTTGGAGATACGCCTTCCAATCAGGATTGCGATGTTTTGATGAATGCATGTTAATTATTTTGCATATCATTCGGAAACTCACTGTATGCTCAATATCAGTGGGAAGCATTAATTGCATTTACGAATGATATGCAATTATTGAATAAATACCACTTATTCAAATGATAAACAAAATAATTAGTTCAATGTGTGAAAGCATCACGAGAATAAACTGAAACAGATTTAATGTATATCAATTATTGAATCAAGGAATAATCGATACTTAGTAATCACCGTTCATTGGATTGATGAAAAATATCCATCGTCGAACTAATCTCAATCATTATATCAATCATACAGCATTCATTCGAAGAATGGACAATAATAACTAATTTGATGAATACAGTTTCATCAGTTGAACGAATACAATTTATTGCTTGGGTTTGATGAATGGAATTCATTACCATAACGAACCTATTTAATGTACTTGATCATGATATCAATGAACGCATTCATTGATATTATTAAGATCCGTATTCATAGTATGGATAACCAGTGGTACATTGACATAACGATTGCGTTCATTGGACCAATATTGATAAAAATATTCATTGAGTCGATTCACTGAACTTTTTCATTGTATTCAGGTACCAATTTTTTTCTGTGCATGTCATCTTTTGATCAAGTGTACATAGTGCAGTTTACCTCCGAGGTACAGATATGTTTTGTAGAATATTATTACCAATTAATATTCAGGACTGCCATAACATCCATTAGAAGCTGTAAAGCTTTAAAAAAAAACAATTCAACTTATTTTGTAACACTTGATTTTTATTAATGTTATTTAAGGTCCTATTTCAAAACTGTATGTGATCAGCCAGACGAATCGTAGTGGCCAAACATACCCCAGTCAGAAAAAAATTACCGTTAGTATGAGCGCGAGGGTACTATGCGTGCGTTTCAGAGCAAGCGACATAACAATACTACAATAATAATGGTAGATTTTTTTTGTATCTGGGGCATGTTTGGTACATACGATTTGTCACATATAGTTTTGAAATAGGCCCCTGAATAACATATATGAAAATAAAGCGTTAGAATATAAGTAAAGTTAATAAATTTTCTCTTTGGGAACTCTAGAACGTCTAGGGACAGTTTTGGGTGGCGGGAAGTGTCTGGCCGTGCTGAATATAATTATGTTATAATATTCTACAGAACATATTATATAAAAATTAGCTATTGGAATTTAAGTGAAGTGAGTCCTATTTTCACTTACTTTTTTCACCTGGTAGCTGGTAGCTGTGAATTGTTCGTCTACCCAACTTAACTTGGAATGCTTGCGTTCAATATAGAATATAGAAACACCACACGTTTTGTTCTTACCAACTGTAAATGGTTTTCAAATATCAATGGAAATATTATCCAACATACAATTTGCAGATTATCTGAAAACTGTAAGCGGTTATAACATATAGGTAGGTACTATTTCGTTCCTACTGGTGATATGAATTTTGACCTTCTTGTTGAAAAAAATAAAATAAAAAATACATTTCAAATTATTAGAATACTTTTGTGAAACCAACTTCTAGATTTTATATTCCTGAAAAACACTAAAAGTACTCACTTAAATCAAATATAACCAATTCTCAATAATTATGTAAGAACAGTTCACCCAAAGCTGGATGGAAGTGAAATATTACAAGCCTTTTCTGAAGAAAATAATTGGCAAATCGTGTATGTCAAATATCGTTCAATCCAAAGTACGCCGACGAAGGAGTGGATTCCTTGATTCATTGAAAACCAAACTAGAAAAAAACTTTAGTTTGTCTAAAATGAGATATGGAAGCCATGAATAACTCAACTCCTAGTGAACTCTGTGACTTTACCGAAAACTTGAAATTATCATTGCCAATCAAGATATTTATTATCGGGACCCTGATCTCTGTTTCTAGTCGAATGTGCTTCCAAGGTTCCCACTATACATGACTAGAGAGCATCAAAACACAACAGCATAAATGAATAGAAAAATAAAGCAGTAGCAATTATTTAGTAACAACATTCACTAGCGATTCGAAAAGATCGTAGTAACCTCTTTAGTCCACATACATAAAAAACGTGATAGTTATTTAGTTTTAGTGTTTTGTCGTTCTGTTCCGAACCGTTTTCGAGAACACACAAAATGATAAATCCTTTCCGCAACTAGGTAACCAGACGTTATTGAAAGGTAAACCAAATTATAAACAGCTGAAAAATGATCAACATTTAATTCGGAACAGACAAATCGTCAATATTTTCACCTTTGGGTGAAAACTATGTTTAAGTTTAAACTCTACCAACTCCGATACCTACATGAAAGAAAAAACTTCTCAGTAACAACAAAAATAAAATAATCATTATTATATCCAATTTTATACTTGATACAAAGAATCCTATATTGACTTCCAGGATATTTGATTAAATAACAGTCGAAGGTAATTGATGTTTAGGTGACATTGTTGTGAACAGGATTTTTGAATCACCAAGTGAATTAGAGATTAAGGTCGTGAAGATGATTTTTTGCTTGAGAATATGAAGGTCGTCGGTTATCCAAAAACTGTAATGAAAATTCCGCATAAATAGTGGAATTGGAGTGTATCATTTTTATTTTTTTACGGATTTTTTCCTTCTGGCTTTCATGGATCAGAAGGTAATTTCTTTTAAAATTAAATTATCCGATGATAACATATTTTTCACAAATTTTACAGATTCTTTTCGATTTTATCACCGCGCGCGATATTTCTTAATTATTTTCGGAAAGGAGGGGGATAGGGGGTATAATTTTTTTTAATCGAATTATTTGACCTGTCCCATGTTTTTCACTATTTTCAAGAATATGCGCGAGTTTCCGCAATTTTTTTCGAAAATGGGGGGGTCCCAGTCTTCCGATCAACTGTGTTTGATTGTAATTTTCTACGCCTGACACAGTCAGAAATTTTTGGGAATCCCTACGTGTTCTCTTCCTGGATTTTAGGTGGACACCAGTGTGAAATTACTGATTTTTTTGTTAAATTTCAACATCCTGTATCTCAGAAATAAAGCGGTTGTGGACATATGTTCATGTAAAGAATTTTTCTTAAAATTTTTCAAGGAGCATCGTCCTTCAGGATCAGCATTAGATTATGAAACACTCTGTATAGATGAAAGTTTAGCTGCTTTTTACAAACAACAGTATGTATGCCCTCTGTTCTTCTTTTAGCGTGCTGTTTCTAAATAGTCTTCAATGTTCTCGAATCAAGAAAGAAAAATACTTATGCTAAGAGTTAAGTTTTTATTCAAGTGTATTAAGTGGGGTACTGACTCATAAATGAACGTTGTAATATAATGTAATGCAAAACGAGCATTTGACAGTAAATGTCGACTCAGACTCAGCGTTGCCAACTATGAGGATAAATGAGGATTTTTTCAATGAATGAGGATTTTTTTGGCCATTATGAACGTGAGCATTTCTCTAGGATTATCTTCGAATATGAAAACAATTCATATTTCTTGATAGGTGCACTTGCACTTTGTACACTATGCAATAAACTATTCTTATTTCACCATTAATCACAATTCATAAATTTCGTTCAGGGTGATTTGAAAAATTGGTGAAATATATGACCGGTTCTTTCGTACACATCCTGTATATTTGAGTGAATTATCATCCTCCGAAGATAGCTGATACCGTATAAACATGATTTCGTAGAGATATATCGGGTGATCACGAAAATTTTCGATAATAAAAACGACTAAATATCAACGTTTCAGAAATCACAATGTAAATCACGATTTACTCGGTGAAATTCCTTTATTAGTATTTAATGTATTCATCATTCTCTCCTCAACACTGTCCCAAAAATTCAGTTTCCTACTATGACTAGGTTCATAGTTATTAATTGAGATACTAGAAGGTACGTTGATGATAAGAGCGAAAAAAAAAAACTATAGGTAGCACTTTCAAGTCCCGAGAAAATGATTAAATAAAAATTACTGATTTTTAACTTGAACTCCCTGCGCTGTATTTCAAAAATCTATCCATCAACGAACTTTACGATTCTGCACGTTCAATCAGTACATCGAATACTATACAATATACTAAAAATTCAGACAATTTCACCGAGGACCATTTTACTTATAAAAAGTGCGGGGTCCTTTATGTATAGAGTAAGTTAAATTATATTGTTTAATTAGAAAGCTCAGAACTCAGTTATGCTAACTTTGTTGGTGAAACTCTTGTTGAAATTGACGTAATTTTGGTAGTTATATATGCTGCATCTCTGAATTGTATTTTCAATATCTTGTCAATATTCTTTCATCAGAAAATACGGTCCTTCCTCTTTTTCTCTTGTTTATATTCATTGTCAATGAAAGTAACACATCAAACATATACGAATATTCAAATTCGAATAATATATTCACGCAAAAGCCAGACAACTCCTCTTTGCATTAATTCAACTTTTATCCATAAATTCTGATCTAGTTGACTTATTCCCCATAACGTTATCAAAAGACCCTTGCGCCCTCCATCCACCGCTAATCTAACCCAAATGAAAACGAAAAACCTGCCTCCAGCCCTTCGGGACGGCGGCAACGCCGACCGGGATAGGGTGACTATTCGTCCGAGAAATGGAGTTAGCAGATTTTGGTATGTGAGGAAGAGGACAGGAGGGTTTTTTGCGCTCAGTTGAGATAACTTATTGGAATTTGTTATTCAGCGTCGGTCGAATACAAATTGTGAAAGTATGTAGGATAACAAGTACTGCTTATAAATATTTTGGGAAAATATTGCCATTCAGAAAAAATATATATACAGGCCGTTTTTTTAGCTGATCAAACTATTGCTATCTCGGAAACGGAGAGATCTACAAGGTCGTTTAAATGGGACAAAAGTTTCATATTTTGGGGAGCAATAATAAGCTTCTTTGAGATCTTAAATATCAATGGTTGTTTTTGAGATATTTGCCAAAAATTAAATTAGTCGAATTTCGTTTTTTGGCTCTACCGCCTCCATTTCGAATGATATAAGAAAACGTCAGGGGAACTTTCAATAATGTTTCACATTTGTTATAATCTGACGTGAACCAATTTTCAATGCGACGTTTCGTTCATAAGATTCCATCATCAACTTTATTTTTTTAAATACAGACTTCTAGTTTTTTTATCGATTTTTGTAGCCACTTTCATAAAAAATTCAGCCATGTATTACAATACATGTGTTTCTTGACGTTTTTTCCCCCAAAAAAAAACATGAATATTTGGTCATACAATTCCCGTCCGTGTATAGTCTCAAAAAAAAGTCAGAGGAACTTTCAATACTGTTTGATATTTGTTATAATCTTATATGAACCAATTTCCAATTCGTCGTTTAGTTCATTAAATTCCATCGTCAACTTTATTTTTTTATACAAAAATATGGCAGTGCATTTTAGGGACGCCACTGATGAGAATTAAGAAAACCTTTATCATGGGAGAAATGTACTTTCATGTGAACTGTGCATGTATCAAAACTGAAAAAAAAGCTAAAGCGGTGTTAGAGATATTGGGGAAGAACTGATATTTTTATTAAACTTCAACACCCTGTATCTCAGAAATAACGCGGTTGCGGATCTATGTTCATATGAAGAATTCTTTTTTAAATTCTTCAAGGATTATCGCCCTTTCGGATCAGCATTCAATTATGAAACAATATGGGCCTCTAGTCTTTTTCATCAAATTTAGTAGCCAGTGTTTTAACAAATTCAGCTATTAATTACAATACATTTCTCCATGTTTTTCTCCGAAAAAACATCATCAATATTTGGTCAAACAATTTCCGTTAGTGTAGTCTGACAAAGATAGAAACCAACATCTTAGAACTCAAAAATACATCAACTTCACACATCTCTTGAAAATTTGCAAGTAGACGTGAACGCCTATGCATTCCAGGGTTTTTGTATGAATATGAAAGACCTGTTCAAAAGCCAATTTTTATGGAACATAAATGTTTGTTTCTGATGTTTTCTGTCAAACAGAAATCTTGGAGAAAAAATTCTGAGAGTACTAAATGAATTGACTTCTTCAAAGTGAGCCATGAATTATTAACAGAATAACAAATTGTCAAATCTATTGACGTCGAATTGGAAATTGTTTTATATAAGATTATAACAAATATGAAACAGTATTGAAAGTTCCTCTGACTTTTTTTTGAGACTACACGGACGGGAATTGTATGACCAAATATTGATGTTTTTTTTCGGAAAATACGTCTAGAAACACATGTATTGTAATACATGGCTGAATTTTTCATGAAAGTGGCTACAAAAATCGATGAAAAAACTAGAGGTCCGTATTTAAAAAAATAAAGTTGATAATGGAATCTAATGAACGAAACGTCGCATTGAAAATTGGTTCATATCAGATGATAACAAATGTGAAACATTATTGAAAGTTCCCGTGACGTTTTCTTATATCATTCGAAATGGAGGCGGTAGAGCCAAAAAACGAAATTCGACTAATTTAGTTTTTGGCGAATATCTCAAAAACATCCATTGATATTTAAGATCTGAAAGAAGCTTATTATTGCTCCCCAAAGTATGAAACTTTTGTCCCATTTAAACGACCTTGTAGATCTCTTCGTTTCCGAGATAGCAATAGTGGGATCAGCTAAAAAAACGGCCTGTATATATACAGTGACCGCCAAAAAGTATGTACCATATGGGAAAAAAGTTTAATATAAGAGTATTAGAAAAAAGATTCTTGGGAAAAGTTTGTGCATGTCCGATAACCTAAAAATCGATTTTGACACATGTCACGTGATCGCTGGTATGGCGGCAAATTGAAAAAAATTACTATGAGAACGCAAAAAGTGGGGTAAAATGGCAAGATATCAAAAAAAGTGATTTGAAAAAGTTGCTTAGAATTACATTTCATACACATATACGGAGTTTGAAAAGATAATGAGAGAAAATTGAAAATAGAATTTTTTTTTAAATATTTTCCTAGCTGTATAAAAATATCAAATTAATATCATATGAATAGCTTGACCATACTGAAACATTTGTATTTCAATAATAATGACAAAACTTTCTCATTTTCTCTACACCAGTAAGCACTAAATTTAAAAAATTGGATTTTGTTAAAACCCTGGCTGTTACATTGGTTCGTATCTAACAGTTATATCAGAATTCCACGACCATTGTGATGACATGACACTCCAGAAACATGATGTTTTCCAGATTATAATCAAGTTTCGATGATAATCGTGCCAGAGCGTTTCACTTTGCATGCAATGTTGAAAACTCAAGCCTCTTTAATTTGACGCACTATTTTTAAGATTATGTGCGAAGTGAAACGTTCGTGCACGATTATCATCAAAAATTTATTATAATCTGAAAAACACGATATTTTTGGATGTCCCTATCATCGCAATAATAGTGAAATTGTGATATATCTATTAGATACGAACCAATGTAACAGCAAGGGTTCTGACAAAATTCAATTTTTTCAATTTAGTGCTCTCTGGTGTGGACAAAATGAGAAAGTTTTGTTATTATCATCGGAATACAAATATTTCAGTATGGTCAAGCAATTCATAAGAAAATAATTTGATATTTTTCTACAGCTAGAAAACTATTTAAAAAAATTGCTGTTTTCAATATTCCCACATAATTTTCTCAAACTCTGTATATGCGTATAAAATTGAGTTCTAAGCACCTTTTTTGGATATCTTGCCATTTTATCCGACTTTTTGACTATTCATGGTAATTTTTTTCAATTTGCCGCCATACCAGCGATCACGTGACATGTGTCAAAATCGATTTTTAGGTTATCGGACATGCACAAACTTTTCACAAGAATCTTTTTTTCAATACTCCAATAATAAACTTTTTTCCCATATGGTACATACTTTTTGGCTAGAGAGAGAGAGAAGGAATGTGAGAAAGAGAGGAAGAGAGTAAGAAAGAGAGGGGGATAGGTAGATAGAGTAATAGAGTGAAAAAGAGAGAAAGGTCATTGTTTACTTTAAATAAATTCTTGTTCGAATATGTCGAACAAAATCATATAATTGTTTTATGTTCTGGTTCCCACGAAATGGAAAATCCTGTGATGTTCAGAGAATATGATGAGAGCTAAGGAAAATCAAGTAGAAATTGGCGTTCTCGTTGAATTTCTGCAGGCTGTATTTTCCAGGTAATACATCACAATGTACCTCACAGTACTCGACTGGTCGATCTTGATAAACCGCACAGGGAAAGGATTAATTATACAGTATCGGAAACTTTTCATCTGAGGTATAGACAGAAGTCTACGCAAGCAACAAGGAACGCAATGGTATGATAATACCACATAAATAAGAGAGACGCACTATTGTGCGCCTCTCCTGTCGCATTAACGGGCCACGTGGCAATGCGACACACCGATATCCCTTCCTCGAGTGAGTCAAGGAGAAATTGTAATGCTCTCACAACATATAGCAAGCTATTCTTTATGATCTCATGACTATTTCACTCATCTTAAAATTCTCACCTAATCTGACCAATCGGAAGCCAAAAACAACTCGTGTTATCGCGATAACACCAGGTGTCTTTCAATTCTGATTGGAGGATCAGCTTCGGTATTTTCAGCGACGTAACCATAACGAAATGAATACGTTTGACAGTTCGATCAATAATAAATATAGCTGAATATGTCAGAATAAGTCGCTTCACTGCAAATTCAAATGAAATTATGAAACGAAACATTATAATATTGACGATTTTAATAATTTTTTTATGACTGTCATACATTGTTCGTATTTATATTAATGAAGAAATTTTATTCGTGAAATAGTCTAATGAAATTCATTATTTCTCCTGAATATATTCGTCGTGATTGTTTGGAATTTTGATAATGCTTATTCAATAGTAAGAATGCTAAGAATATTATTCGTGAAACATTTGTATATCAGATATTTATAGGCAATTAGTTGCCAAAGAAAATGATAGTTGGCTTTATGACAGGATTTCGTTATTATTCGGATCTGTTATTGTTGTTGCATGAAACTGTCGCACACCTAGCAACAGCCGTTAAAAAAAGTGCACTTTTTTTACGCTTTTCCGTTTAATAATGGAATCGTATGTTGATAGTGAAATATTGGAATACTTTACGCACACAAACCACACAAAAAAGTGGACTTTTTTTGACAGTTGTAGAAAAATATAATAAGCTAACAGAAAGTAGAATAGGCCCTGGCATGAACTATAAAACCAAGTTTTTGGAAGCCACTTCCGATAATGGTCCAGAGCTGTTCCAAAGCACAGTGCTTTGTGCCCGTGAAAGAGCTCGAAGCACTTTTGTGCTCCTAAGCACTGTGCTCTCGAGCACTTTCCTAATTCAGTGTTTAGTGCTTAGTGCTCCGAAGCATTTAACGAAAAGGCTTAGCACTCTTCGGGATTACTAAGCACTAAGCCTTTCCATATGAATGAATCTTGTCAAAACCTGGAGTCGCAGCAGATGGCACCTGGCGGTACCCACCGCCAAAAAATTTCATGAAAAAAATAGTACGATTTTGTCAGTTACTTTTCCTATCTAAAAAAAAATATTCAAAATGACTAACTATGTTGACGTATTAGATACCAAATCTGTCCCCGTTGTCAAAACCTTAAACAATAATTTTTTTTATTATCGAGTCAAATTGTTATTTCTTTGACCAAAATCAAAAAAAGTCTACCAAAAGTTTCGTATGGATGACATTTGCTATCTTGATAAAGGGGATGTGCGGTTTGTCAATTACCATACTGTTATTTCAAACTTCTTTTCAGTAGTAATAACCCAAGCAGGAGCTAAGGCCCCCTTTTTGGACCTGAATAGTGATTTGGCAGCAAGCATTGGTTTGGCAGCAGTAGAAGCTGGAGTCACTCATGAATCGTTGAAATCTCTGGTCAGATTTCTCCCAGGTCACTATTCATCTTAGAAGAGAAATACCTTGTCAAGAGAACATCCGTATGCATTGAAAATCTTTCATCTCACTCGTTTTGAATACAAATCAAGCCTTCTGCTTGCTTCGTGACTTTTGATAAGGAGAAAGCCTCCTCGCTACATTCTCTCTTTCTCCTCAAGGGAGTTATTCTCTGATATATTTCCTTTTTTTGCAATAAGAAAAAATGAATACTTTCTTATACTTCTGACTGACTGTTGGAATTTAATTTACTCTTAAAATTGTGGAAGCATTACTTTCAGAAAAGTCATTTTCATATGCTTGTTTGAAGTTGGATCCTTTATTGTAAATTCATATTTCTCTACTTATGATAGCGCTCAACTCAGCAAATTTTAGATATTATTTTCTTACATAAATACACATGTAAATCATTCAATCAATCAATCAATCAATCAATCTTTATTTCCGTTTTTTGACATGGTATACATGTTTTGGAATTGTCAATAACTAAATAACTAAAATTAAAATTAAAAGGTAGTTGGCTTAAAAACTATACAAGTAAATGTAAATGTAAATATAAAATAAATAAATAAATAAAAATTACATTCAAAAAGTTAAAAGCACAGATATCACATTATTCTAAATACATCACGAGGACTGGGTTTCCATAAAATCATTTATATTATAAAAACATTTCTCCAATAGAAAATTCTCCAATTTACGTTTGAATAAATACAGGTTACCAATATTTTTAATTTCTACTGGGATTTTGTTAAACATTTTGAGACCCATATGATCAGGTGCATTGGATTGGATGTTCCTTTTAGAAGGATTTATATGAAAATGGTACATATTCCTTGTTTCATATTGATGAACAACAGAGTTTTTTTTAAATTGTTCTTTATTCTTATAAACATAAATGCACATTTCAAAAATGAATAGACAGGGAAGCGTCAAAACATTGAACAATTTGAAAACAGTTCTACATGATTCTCTGTTCGAAATTCCAGCAATACATCTCAAGATTCGTTTCTGGCCAATGAACACTCCTTTCGAACCCGCTGAATTACCCCAGAGGCAAATGCCATACCTGAGTCTCGATACAATTTGAGCATGATAAACATTCAACATCTGATCCACTTCCAACACTGATCGTAAATTGATGAAAAGAAATTTGAATGAATTCAATTTGGAAGATAATTGCTGACAATGGGATTTCCAAGATAGATGTTCATCCAGAGAGACTCCCAAAAATCTAACCTCACTCTGCGAATTGTACAAAATGTTTTCACCAATTTTAACTTTTAGGTCATCGATGGGTTTCTGACGACAGTGAATTCGTAACATTTGTCTCTTTTGAATATTGAAAAGTAAGTTCCTACAATTAAAGAAAGTTGATACTCTTTGAATGGTTTCAATGCATTTTGATTGTAAACTCTCAGTATCTGCGGAAGATACCACTAATGAAAAGTCATCTGCATATGCAGTATAATCTCCAGTGCCAATAACTGAATCCAAATGGTTTACATACAAAATGAAGAGAATAGGGCCCAGTATCGAACCTTGAGGGACACCCATTTCAATTTCCCTGCTGGTCGAGCGTATAGTTTTGATATGGCTTTCGTGTTGAAACTGCAGCGACACAACTTGTTTTCGGTTCGCCAAAAAAGATGAAATCCAGTTCAGCGGTATACCCCTAATGCCAAAACTCTCTAATATATCTATCAATTTTTGATGGTTCACACAATCGAATGCCTTACTTAAGTCGCAAAATATTGCAGCAGGGCATTCTTCAGCTTCAACAAATTGGGCGATTCGTTTGTGAAACGAATACATTGCTGTAGATGTTGACATTTTGGCACGAAAACCATGTTGCCTATGGCTAATGATATCGTGCTTATCCAAAAATGATAACAATCTATCCAAAAATGCATACTCGAATACTTTCGCGAGGCTGTAGGGGACAGTTATCGGGCGATAATTCTCTAAGACGGCTCGATCTTTCTTTTTAAATAGAGGGACCACTTTACCAAGTTTCATATTTTGTGGAAAGACTCCAAACATAAAAGACATATTTACTAGAATTGTCAAGGGCTTTTTTATCACACTTAAAACCTTCTTCAACACAAATCCTGGAACTTCATCCAATCCCGAGGATTTTTTGTTTTTCAGCCGAGAATTTAACAAATTGTACAATTCTTCATCTAAAAACGGTTTTAGAAACATACCAAAACAATTGAATTCATTTTTAAGGTACGGCGAATTCATCGTCACATAAAATGTTCTCCACTAAATTTTTGGGAGTGTCAATAAAATAATCGTTAAAGTCATTTGCAATTTTTTCAGGGTTTTCTTCCAAATTTCCATTTGAGTTATTCAGTACAATATTTTTTATTTCCCGTCGTTTATTTGTTAGTTCTGCCACTACTTCCCATGAACTTTTCATAGTATTTCCAGAATTTGAAATACGATTTTGATAATGACACTTACGCTTCTTTCTAAGCTGTGTGTTTCTTTTTCGATTCTTTGTAAATAATTCGCAAGTTTGGATGAAATTTTTGCAAAATATAAAGATCTTTCAGAGCTTCACTGGATCGAATAACTTCGCTGTCAACCCATTTTTTACCAACATCCCTATAGGAGAAAGTTGTTGGTGGAAAAGCCTCATCGAAATGATACATGAAAATAGTATAAAAAATATTGAAGGCTTCGTCGAAGTCACGAGCAGAATCAACAGTGGACCAGTCTTCACACTCAAGTTTATTTTCAAATCAAGCAAACAATATTATCCTTTCGAAAGTCCCTTTTCAAGCATCTATTTTGTTTTGGTTTCACTTACTTCCTGTACATATCAAGTTCCAGAAAAATTAATCTGTGATCTGATATGTCATTATCGAATACCCCACATGTTCCTTCATTTTCAAAATTTATGAAAATTTGGTCAATTATCGTGCATGAAGTACTCGAGACACGAGTTGGCCATGTTATGATCGGGCTCAAGTTGAACCCCAATAGTAAGGAGGCTAATGTGCCAAAATTGCAATTTTTGAACATGTCAAAATTGAAGTCTCCTCAAACAATGAAATTAATTTTAGGTTGATAGAGATGATCTAATAAAGACGATAAGTTATCAAAAAATGTACGTTCATCACCACAAGGAGATCGATAACAATTCAAAATGATATTATCAGAGTTTCCTACTTTGAATGACACGGCACAAAATTCGGAGTGTTGTTCTATACAATATTGGGAAACATCAATATTTTTCAATTGGGAATATGAAACTGACCAAATACCAACACCTCCGCGTTGTAGTAGCTTCAACACCTTATGACCTTCTTTTTATAAACCAAATCTCCCCTTTTGGCCAACATCACATTTGTCAATTTGTGAAGAAAATATCGAGTCTTAGGACTCATATTGTAACGAGATACTGGTTTGTGTTTACTTTCCACAGCGTGGCAGCAGCGTTCGAAAATCCTGAACCTCAGGAAAAGACTACCTGATACCCAGATTGGCTACAGACATCATCGAGTCAGGCGAGCAGCCCTGTCTCGAGACATTCTGTGAGGCGCCTACCCCAACATCAAAGTAGAGCTCTGGAGTAAGTCTTTCCCAGACAACGCAAATATTGATCATAAAATAAAAAGTCAAACCAACCACTGCATTGTAAACGAATTGACAAATCGATTTAAACTCATGTGAATATAGTTGTTTGAAATGCGTATTAACAAGCCAATGTAGACTCTTGTGAATATAGTGTTTCCTGAATCTTTTGTTTTACTGTTGAGAAGCACAAAGATCATCTTTTGACAAGTTCGTGTTTTTGGTATTTTCATAAAAAAGAACCTGGTGCCGAGCAGCTTATAGGAACTGTTGTATAGAATGAGCAAAAATAGTCTTTGGGTATTTACAAAAAATGTAAATTGAAATTTCAATCCACTTTTCATAAAAAAAAAACTCAAAAATCTCCGAAAAATTAAGTTATTTTGAAGCATTTTTTTGAGAAGATGAACAAATAATAAAAAAAAAACATTACATCAGCACGTACATAATAGATCAACGTTTCTCCCTTCTTTTGATACCAAATTCATTTAGATTGGATAAAGGTTGCTTCAAATTGAAAAATAAAAATACCACTACAGACTACAGCTACCTCGATTATCTCTAAAAATCATCGTTAGGTGCTGCAGCAGACGTAGGTATATGAAATCAAATGTCTTCTAGAAGCCTGACCTTGTTTGAAATCGATACGACGAACCGTTTTTGAGTTATCGACTATTTTACCAAAAAACCCGTCCCAAATATGATCGCGCTCGTGGTCTCTTCAGACATAAATAATTCATTTCCTTTAATTAAATTTGAAATCGCAATTGATCTTCGAGAAGTTTCATTTACATTTCAATTTGGTTTGCAAAATCAATTTTCAATTAAACAACCGGAACAAAGATATCTTATTGATCGCGATGAACTTACAATAGAATCACAATTCAACTAAACACATTTTTCGTTATTACGGAAACGATTGGCTTGATTCACAATTGGTCAACCAGTTGTCCAACATTTCAGTACTTAGCGAAATAAATTGGAATAGAAACAAAATAACTACATGAGTCGCAGTTTACCAATGAACAGCATTTAATTTTTATTTATATAGATGGAGGAAAAAACAGAAGATGGAGATAGAAAATTAGTAAACTTTATTTTCAAAAATCTGAGAATGTAACTAAAATTCCGGTTATTCTATGTTAATCAATATCATTTCAAAAATATCCTAGTAATAATAGACCCAAATCGCGAAATACTCACATATTTTTCTCGCCAAATTATTCCAATACAATTGTGCTTTTTGGGTATCCTGAATTCTGCCTCTAAGATTGATAATTTTTGCAATATTTTCAACAATACTAAATAAAAAACTTCAACAATAATTTTGAAGTGAAGTTAATATTTGCTACATATTACAAATTTACTGAAATGGGAATGCTTTGTTGCTACATACATAACCAATTATTTTTGAAAAACAATATGCAACCCTTGACTATGGCTATCAAAAAATAATACTTTAACAACTGGAACAAATTACCTATAGGAATATTTGGAACCTTTGGTGTGAAAACAATTCTAAAACGGAGAAAACTTTACAAATACCAAAAAACATACCTCAATTTCAGACAAGCATTTCGCCAACAAAGTTAGCACGAAGATATATTATAAAAAGATAATTGAACCACTTAACGGGAAGGTGAGGTTCACGTCGATAATAATCTTTTAAATTATTGTCAATAACGTTACCAGGAACATATGTAGGAAGGTGGTACCTCAAAAACGAATATATTAAATAACTGGAATCAATGCTATTGAAATAGATTTTTTCAGTTCCACAGTTTCACATCATTTTCATGATTTGTTGTTTTAGTAAATTTTATGTTGAATGCGCCTTTGTCAATTCATAGTCATCCATATACATACGTAGACTGTGAAGGCCTTGATTTCAACTAATTATGTGTTAATGATGAGCCAGAGGAAGTTTTAATGAACCATTCATTCTTGGAGCAAAAGAAATACTCATTAAAAATTTCGCATGTATCGTTATAAACGAATATAGAAAGCTTTGATATCTTTATTTTTGTTTTTAATGCAGATATGCGTCTCTTATGACAATTCTTCAGTTTGTTTACGAGCCGATTGTGCATTGTTTGCTATTCGTGAATAAGAGCTGACGATATGAGAGCGACTAAGATGTCTAGAAACCCTGGTGAATTCAACGATTCGATTTTGTTTTGATTTTTATGGACGGCACCTCCTGTTGGATTAGGTCCTAGTTGACATTCTTTAGTACGTGGCGCTTATAGCGCTGACAAGAAACTGTTAGGCTGCTTACACATAACGACGTTTTGCGTTCACGACTTTTATTTTTATTCTGTTCTCTTATTGGTTCCGTTAAAAACGCTCGAAGCTGTCATACATTTGACGTTACTTCGATAAATTTGAATTTTGAATTAGTTTATCAGGAATTTGATTTCAATTTGATTCTGGTTTAGTAGTGATTGGAGTTTTTGTCCTATTTTTCATTGTGTATTGTGTTGTTTCTAGTTCTTCGTTGTTTATGGTGTTTTCCGATCAAGTTTCTTGTTTTCCTTTTGGATTGTTACCTATTTCATCTTATAAATTGTTCAACACTTCAGTCAAGAGTTTTTGTTGAACATTTTTGCTTAAATTAGTGCCTAGAAAATGACCCGAGTGTGCATTTTATAATAATAATAATACCGGAAATATCTCATTATGGCGTTTTCACAGTTTTCCGAAGTTAATCGATTGGAATTTTTATTAACATAACATTACTTTACATTTTATCAAAACAGACACAAACTCTCAACACAAACGTCACAAACTGTCAAAATTCAGACAGTCAGAAAGAGAAATCTATGGTCATGGAAGAAAAATGTTCACGAAAATTTGAGCACCTTGTGTATAAACATAACTGAGTCGCCCTCTGAACATCGGAATTCGGAACCCGAACCTTATTATCAAAAAATCAAGCATTTTCAAGTAGGCAGGTGTCTTCAGTTTGATCCCAAAGTTTTACAGGTATAAGTGCACGCACCAGGGTTTCTAGACATCTTAAGAGCGACTGTACATGACTGCAATGAAATTAATCGTAGATACGTAGTTGTCAATTTTTCCCAGCAATCGTCAAAAACTGGAGAAGTATCAAGTACTACAATAGTTCATATTTCTACAAGTCGAAAATGGGTCATTTCATGCAAATAGTACATTATACATTTTCTACGACCATCTGAATTATAAACAAATCTGAAAAATTTTTAATAACACTTTCTATCATAAACTTTCCTATCGTCATGATTCCCATAATACATACAACCTAAAAAAGAAATTGAAGATACAAATATTGAAAATAAAAATAAAAATCGAACGCTATTTTATTTCATGAAAGAAAAAAAATGTGTTTTTTTTTGGGATTTGACCCTGCACCCTCACTATCCAAATCCCGATTGTTACCTCACTCTTCACTCGCTGCTACGAGCTCACATAATAATATGAAGGAATTTACTGCTATAGAAACTTTCTACCAACTATTCAAAAATATAGAGTTTGAGTGTCAATGTCAAATCATCCTCAATATTACTGCTCATTTTCTATTATTTATTTTTTTAAACGAATTTTGTATATACTGATGTGAAATATCAAATTATTAGAACGTTAACAAAGTTGATTCGATCTTATATTATTTAATATATCATAAAAATGACAGTCTAGTAGTTCATGAAAGTCGTGGAAAATGAAATATCCTGTACTGAAATGATCACTACAGTACAGTTCGTGATGTAGAAATGAAAAAGTGGTCACAATCGGCCTACTTCCTTGATCGATAAAGCGCATAAAATGGGCATATTTCCATGTGGTCGTGGAAAAACCATATTAACTAATGATCGCTACTGCCATTCCAACTATTGTACACAGGTTTTCCTAGTAATTGCACCACCAAGTCGCGCCGGAGCGCTACTGCAAATTATAATATTAGCCGGCCAACCGCACAGGCTATTATTCGGGTACACTCACATGATTGTTTATGAGGGAAAATTATTTTTATTATTATTCCGAAGACTTTGATCAGAATGAACTTATGATTCTGAAAGTAATATAAATTTTGAAGATAGTATAGATTTTTATGAAATAGCAACAAAGAAGAAACAAGTTAACGTAAAAAAAATCATAATCAATATTGACCTGAATCACTTAGGCTCGTTACTAAATATAAATTGCACGTGGAATAAATTGGCAACCCTGTCCGCCTGTCTGAGATATTGGTGATGCTTTAAAGTATCTTGAAACAAAGTGTAGACAGGGGAACACAGCGGGTTCTGCATGAACTACAAGTTTCAAGCTGTGAAGATCCAAGTCGGCATGCCGGTCTATGTAAGGCTAGATGTTATGCTTTTCTGATGACCGTCATTTGTTACTTTTCGGTGATTTTTTAAAGTCAGCTCTGCGTGGCAAGTTTCGGTTTATAGATTAATGGTGTTTTCGGAATTTTGTTTAGTTTCTTTAGGGGCCGCGTTGCCCGCGTTGATACTAAAACCATCCAAGGAATCAGGTCATATATTATGACCGGAAAAAATATGCACCTCTAAGAAACTTCTATCTTTTATTTTCATCCATCTTATTTCAGCGATGAAACTACAAAATTATTTCTTGGTTTACACAGACATGGAAGAATTCATCAAAGCAGTTGATGGAAACTATTCATATTTTTTTAAATATTGATCAATGTTGTAATAGATATGGAGTGGCTAATGACCATAACAATCGATGCCAAAACACCTAAGAAAACGGTAAAATTTTCAGTTGGGAGATTTGTGCACTTTCGTATAATTGAGTTCCATAATGTTGTTGAGTGTGGTTTTTTTCATTAATTATAGTGCCAAATAATTGATTTCGATAAGTAATTCAATTCATCAAAAGATTCCCAGAATTTTGTTTGATCGAAAATTTTTTGCCCAAGCGGAAATCCAATGAAACTAGTTAAATTGAGGTCATGTGATTGAATACAACCAATAAGAACAACATTGTACTGATAACAGACCCAAAGGTCTGTTTTCACTCCCAGGCACGTTGCTATGGATATACATACCTATTTTGATTTATTTCGATTTTGAAGTTTCAATTATTCAATAACGTCAAAATGTCAGTGATGTTATGATTTGGTTGTAATACTAACGAGAAGATAGATGAAATTTTCTTATCAAATCTATCAAAATAAACTGTTTACAATAACAAATTTGTGTAGAAATCAATTATAGACTATTGCAATGTTACAAAGTATCGTTTAGCAAACAATTTTCTTTTCGAATAATCCTCGAACATTGATAAATATAACAACTTCCTCAAGCTTGTTGCTTATAGAAAACTATACTTATCAATGTCATCAATTATCAATGTCCTTGGGTTATTACTACTGATAATAACATAATACCGAGAAGACTTTCCCACATGATAGTAAATAGTTTCAAAAATGCGTGAGAAAAATTAGATCAAAATAAAACGAACAGTGACCTAAACAAAAATGCGCCCTTTAAAAAATTGTTTAAAATTGTTTTTTCCGTTAACCAGATGCCGCCCCCCTACGAACGGTAGCTCTCAGAAATCTAAACTTGTACGAGGATTAACTACGTCTTACCTTTTAATCGGGCCATCAGAAATAAGATTCTGCAGTCGCGAGGCTTTGAAGAACAAGACCGGCAGCCAGAATGATTGAAGAGCGGTGATTCTAATCACTCGGCTACCTCGGCTACACGAAAGGTAAAATTGATCAGTTGAATTCATCAGGAAGTTACATTATCTTTTGTTCAATCCACAGTAGCAATTAAGTGAGGAATCACACTGATCGACCAGGACCGACCGTCCGCGACCATCCACCACCAAAAGTAGAAACAGATCAATGAAAACATTCAAAGTCACACTGATCGACCATCCACGACCGACCACTAGAATAATTGTGTAAATCTGACATTAATTTGACATTCGAAAGGTTATGTGAATTGTCTGTTCATTTATTGAAAATAAGTTAAATTCATAATATCAATAGTTTTGCAATTCCTAAGAGACATTTTATTTTTCCGTTAGGAAATATACCTATTTACATGAGTTTTGTTGAAGTCAAAAGTTCATCATAAATGTGTGTCAATATGACATTACGTCCGGATAGTGTGACACCGACCAAAATTTCCAGCAGACTACAATTTCGAACATGGTCTTCGAAAAACGGTCGAGGACGGTCAATGACGATTAGCCAGGAATCACACTGATCGACTAGGACCGACCGTCCACCTACGACCAAAATTTCCAACACGTATATTCTTATCGCACAACTCACACTATATAATCGTCATTTCCCGCTGCCGACACTGTAAATAGTCCATACATGCTTCGCAACAAAACAGGCAAATATGGCCTATATCATTCGTTTACTAATGCATCTTGACAACGGAATGTAAATAGTTTCATTTACATGCAGGGTAATAATGACTTTGACAAGTAATACCTTCAGTTTCATTTATATCAATTTTTAGGTTATGAGACTTTTTGAATATGATTGTTGTCTATTTATTCGGTAACTTAGTTACGCACACAAGCAACTTAGGATGAAATAGCGGAACGAATAATCATGAAGGAAGGGTAAGAAAACAAACCTCAATCCTGGCAAGTTTTGGGAAATATCAACAAGCAGCGGGAAAAACGTAATAAGTAACACGGAATGTATTATTGTATTGACTGTCAACATCCTTGGCAAGCGACAAGCCTAGGCTTTGCCTCGGCTCGTACTCGCTCACCTCGAATGTTAAGACGTCTTTACATTCCTTGTTACTTAAATAACTATTATTTAACGTGACGTGCTGCCAAAAATATGGGCGGACTCAAGGGAAGGGTCAAGACCAGTTCAGAAACATACAGGAGGTGCATAATTATATTCAAAATAGCTAGTAAACTTTCATTAGTTCCTGGTAATCTCACTACACGGATGAAAATTCGACGACGCTTTATCCAAGCAAATCAAGAAAAATTTCTACAACTATGCGAGAGTAGAGAATTTTGGAGTCTTTAGAAATAAATAAGTAAAAGAAAATCCTTACTGTTGTGGTCCTTAACGAACAAGTTGAATTCTATAATAGTCCACTCCTGAACCCGTAATATTGTTAGCACCCTTCTGGAAAGTCTGAGACAAATAGAAGAAAATAGGCAACGCTTGGTCGCAATTATACAAACCACTATATTCTGTGGGAGACAGGGTTTTTCTTCAAGAAGTCACAGCTAGGACCGGCTCGAGATAGTTCAGGAGAAAATATTGGAAACATTTGAGTATATCAGTCTTTACAGAGGTACTATAAAAAAAGATTTTTTGATATTTGTAGATGCTTATGATAACACTTGACATGAAGACACGGAACAAGGAGAAGAGCGTCGCATAACACGAGTGGCTTTAGCTCATATTGTTGACGATATGGCCAGAATTTTTGATTTGGATTTAGACTTTCGTGTTGGTTTTCGGAACGGATAATTGCTTAGTTATGGCATCTGAAAGTTTTCAAGGACTATTTAGGTGCTGCTGTTGAAGGTATTTGTGAAACACGTTGGGTCGGGAGGCATGATGGGTTCTTCCAGTTTCATGGAGAGGCTATACTTCAAATCATTGGTGTCCCAGGGGAAATTTTTACATGGATGGTTGAGAAAAATGCAACTGATGCGTTAAATCTTGCACATGCTCTCAAAATGCAGAATTTCTACTTTCAGTTGCATGTTCAAGTGACGTTTTAGGAGTTACTCAGCCGTATTTTACAGATGCCTACCCTGAATCTGAAAAAAAGTATTGATGTAGTAAAAGATACCATGGGCATACTTGAACATAACCGAGAAAACGTTGACTCAGTATTTATTTTGAGGTGCGAGATATAGTTGACAAGTGGAATGTTGAACTGAAAATGCCGCGATTAGTTAGTCGTCAAACTAATCGAGAAAATCACCCAGCTAATTATCCTGAAAAATACTACCGCCGATCTGTCTACATTCAACTCTTAGAACAAGACAGGTCAGTGAAAACTCCATTACCCCCCCTAGGATTTCAGTCTAGATCCATCCCTGGCCAAAAAGTGAATCACATCGCTTTTGCAACTATACCATCCATTGGAATCGAAATGCCTTTACTAAAAAGGACATTTATTTGATTGTGATTTGAAAAAGTGATCCATCAAAAGCAACAAACTAATCCGACAGATAATAATGCCGTTTAGAGAACCCCTCCCACCCTAGCATTTTTTCAAAGGAGGATTGAAATAATAACTATAATATTAGCACACGCAATCTCGCAAGGGAAAACTCATGTAAATCCGATGCCGACTTCCGTTTTTGATAATTTCCTCGAGTAAGTTGGCATGATAGCACGTGCCAGGACTGCCACTATAATCACAGTCATGCCAACCTCTCAGGTCTTGACAACCTACTATTATTATGGGATCTTGGTACCGGCCTTTCAGCCAAACGACCAGGTGGAGTGCCGAACGTCATTTTAGTTTTAAATTGAAGTCTGGAGGTGATTACAGTAAATGAGCCCTACAATTCCGAATTAAAAATAATAGGAGGCGGAGCACAGTTTGATAAATGATAAATTTCCACAACATACATAATTCAGGTATGAAGATTGCAGTTCCCATTTTCAGATAAATACAATGGTGCTTTAACAACATCAAATACTATTTTTATATCTCGACATGTATTTCAACTGAAATACATGTCACATGAAACACATGTGACCATTTTCTGAAAAAACAGTCGAAAACAATGCCATGTATATAAATTCTGATCAGGCAGATAGTTTTTCGTAAACTTTCTTAGATTTTTGGGGTAAAATATTTTGTGCATTTTCTGCTTTCTCCGATATGTGTGAAGGAGTCGATGGAAATTCTTCTATATCGCTGATATCAGTCATTTTGATAATATAATTATCGACGTTTAGCTATATGGTAATATAATGGTAATATCAGCAAATACATTTTTCAATTTCAACGGAAACGATTTTGTTTGAAAATTTATCGAGTTGAATTCGGAGATATATGTTCTGAGCTTAAAGAGCTTAAAAGCTCTCGGGTTTTATTCTTCGAACGAGATGAATTTTCTAAAACAAAAATATTTGAGTGGAAATTTTATTCAATTTGATAACCGTCGGTCGAGTTATATTTGATCGGATTATTTCCCAAAATTATCAATTAACCAATAACTTTTATTCCACAAAGTACATAATTATTTTTATGCACTAGCGGGTGATAAAGTACACTTTACCGCCCAGTTCAGCGAGCGTAAAGTAGACAAAATTCTCAAATTGTCTATATTTACACATCATTTCATGCAATGTAATAAGTCATAAGCCTGAACATTGAAAATGAAGTTGGTTTAGTTACTGATGTGGAAGATGGGATATTCTCTTGAACATATTTATTACATATTGAAAGCGCCGTTACAACTTCGACATCGATACAAGAAAAAGTATTCATTTTAGAAGTGGATGGTTGGTTCAAATAACTGTCTGGTATCATTTCTGCACAATCGTTGTCAATTTTTGCAATGATGATCAATTTATTTGAAATAGATTCTTAAATATACAGTGTGTCCGGTAAACCTTGAACAATATTGAAACTGGTGATTGACCAGGTCATGACTGTTCAGAATATCGGAATTTCATCTTAGTAAAAATCTCACCGTTTTCGAGATAATGGGCAATTTTTAAATTTCTGGAAAGTCACTACCTCACCTTTGATTTTTGAGTGCCATGTCTACAAATTGAAAGCAATTCAAATATCTTTGCTGCTGAAGATTACTGATGAGTGATGCTTTCAGACGTACAAAACTATTTTTCAGAAAATGATACAATTTTTCAAGAAATTAGGGTAAAATGCCAGATTTGAGTTTCACCAATTTTTTTAACAAAAGTTTGACATTATTGAAAAAACATAAACAAGTTAAAATGTATATTCATTACAAAAGAATGCCCATTTTGTCCAGACTCTACCACGGTATAAAACATACGATAATTATTTTTGGAAGGAGTGGAATTTCGATTATATCAGAGTGTGATGTTATTCTGATCTAAAATCAGCTCATTAGACTTTGTCAGTGATGTCTTTTATTTTTATCCTATCAAGATGAAATGATTAAATAATTATGAGGAATAACGAACCAATTGCTTAGATTAGAAGCGTTCAATACGATGTAAAGAAGTGAATACTAATTCAACGTTTTTTTAAATCAACATACACTATGAACCACAATAACGATCATTTAACATCGCACTGAATAATATTACAAATATGTTCGAATTGTTTTCCATCCACTCATACGCAGAGACAACATCTTTTCAAGAAGAACCTTTTCAAATGCGTTATAGGTTATAGCCTCCGAATCAGCGATTCTCTGAGCATCATTGTGCAGTCTATTCTTTATTATTAATAATCATTTCCACATTTTATCTTGATAAAGTCAAAATAAAATGACTTTTGGGCATAAGTATAAAAGTTGATGGAAGCCTGGAATAAAACCACGCTCTAATTCAATGGATATATCACTTCCTCCAAAAATAATTATAGTTTGTTTTATACCATGGAGTCTGGACAAAATGAGCATTCTTTTGAAATGAATGTCCACTTTCAATTGGTTACGTTTCTTTCAGATAATAATGTCAAACTTAAAAAAAAATTGATGAAACTCAAATCTGTCATTTTACCCTCATTTCTTGAAAAATTTGTTCACTTTCTGAAAAACTGTTCTGTATATCTGAAAGCATCACTCATCAGTTATCTTCAACAGCAAAGATATTTGAATTGGTCTCAATTTGTATACATGGCACTCAACAATCCAAGGTGAGGTAGCAACTTTTAAAAAATTCTAAAAATGCACATCAACTCGAATAGGGTGATATTTTTACTGAGGTGAAATTCTGATATTCTGAACAGTCATAACCTGGCCTATCACATTTCAATAATGTACAAGGTTTACCGGACATCCTGTATAAGTCCTCAGCTGCTATAGTTTCACATTCCCCATACTTTACTCTTGATTATTGTATACATATCGTATGAAACGTGTGATTAGCGCTAATGAACCGCTAGTGCATAAAATTTTGCATGTATCACGTGCGTAAAATGCGTTTATGCACTAGCGCGCGGTAAAGTACACTCAGCCCAGTTGCACGAGCGTAAAGTGGCACTTTCCCGCCCGCGGGCGCATTATGTCCCGCCGGCCGCAAAGCCAAAAAAATATTCAAATTATCTATATTTACATATCATTTCATGCAAGACCTAACACGAATCGGAATTATTTCAGTTCAATAGAGAAAGACTCTTCCTAACATCACTTCATAATCGACATTTTTTCAACATGTAATTAAGTGATAAGCTTTGAACATTGAAAATGAAGTTGGTTTAGTAACTAATGTTGAAAATGGAATATTCTCTTGAACATATGCATTACATATTGAAAGCGTCGTTACAACATCTGCTTCGATACAAGAACAAGTATTCATTTTAGAAGTGAATGGTTAGTTCAAATTCCTTCACAATCGTTGAAATTTTTTTTCAGTAATGATCAATTTATTTGAAATAGATTCTTCAATATAAAAGCCCTCAGCTTCTATAGTTTCAAATTCGCCATACTATGTTGACTCTTGATTATTGTAGGAATAACGTACGAAACGTGTAGACCATTGTAATTCAAGTCAGTATATGTTTGTGATTCGCGCTATTAAACCGCTAGTGCATAAAATATTGTGATGGTCCTCGGCTGACGCCATCTTTACGCCCTTGATACATAAATAACTATTATTGAATTAATGAACATAATTATTTACGGCAATATGTCACACGACTTGTGAAATGTGTTGCATACATTCAGGCAACTGTCAAGAATTACCATGCAGTTTATTCGCAAAAGGAACGAAGCGGGGTTATCAGCGAATAAATTTTGACAGATGAGAGAATAATCTATAATAAACTACTGCAGAGTTTTTCCACAGAATATAATAAAAGTCGAAATATATGAGAAATAAGTTGAATCATATGGTAATCGAAAGGCCTATCAAACCCCAAAAAATAAAGGAATGTGGAGTTCAATTTGAAATACGAGATTAAGAAAAACTGCAGTTTTCTAATACAGATGCAGGTTAAAAAACTCCCAATGCATGCTCTCCGGAACTCAACCTGTATACCTGTATAATTTTATTTGTGCGTAAATTGTGAGGTTTGACACGTTCAATCTGCTGAAAAAAAAAAGAACTGACTGATCTACTATTCAATAACAAGTTTCCATATTGAGGAATATATTCATCTCTCAAAATCCCATTAAACAACTTCTATTTAAGATCCAGAAGATTTGGCTGTAAAATGTTTCCGGAGAAAAAAACTCAATCAAAATACAATTTCAGGCCTTC
Organism: Chrysolina haemoptera; assembly: GCA_958298965.1. Lineage (NCBI taxonomy): Eukaryota > Metazoa > Arthropoda > Insecta > Coleoptera > Chrysomelidae > Chrysolina > Chrysolina haemoptera. The sequence goes on along the minus strand of OY282584.1, from coordinate 39,410,532 downwards.
AGTATTGACATTATTGACGAAAATAAGAGGAAGGATACAGAAGCATACAGGGTAGACATCCTCGAATATTCGTTGGTTCAAACTGAGCTTGGATAAGCAATGCAATATTCTGAAATATCGATCGTTTAAATAAACATGTCGATTGAATTCTCGTTACAGTGACATCCACAGTAATTTGAATGCATGTTTGTTTTTCACGCAACTATAAAATTATTTGTGCTGCTTTGTGTGCCTGGCCACCATATAGCTGAACTGTATTGGATCTTTCGTTTACGACCGATGTCCCAACTACTGGCAAATGTTTGGGTAATGCCACAACCATTTTTCTACAACTCTCCTCAAATGCCATCATGAAAGTTTTAACTGTTTGACCGGCTCCAGCTCTTGGACAAACATGGTAGATGCTTGTTTTTGTCAAACAGTATATCTGTATTTGGATTTTTATTCGAAAATATGAACACGATGTTCACCGTCACCGTCACCGTCACCGTCACCGTCACCGTCACCGTCACCGTCACCGTCACCGTCACCGTCACCGTCACCGTCACCGTCACCGTCACCGTCACCGTCACCGTCACCGTCACCGTCACCGTCACCGTCACCGTCACCGTCACCGTCACCGTCACCGTCACCGTCACCGTCACCGTCACCGTCACCGTCACCGTCACCGTCACCGTCACCGTCACCGTCACCGTCACCGTCACCGTCACCGTCACCGTCACCGTCACCGTCACCGTCACCGTCACCGTCACCGTCACCGTCACCGTCACCGTCACCGTCACCGTCACCGTCACCGTCACCGTCACCGTCACCGTCACCGTCACCGTCACCGTCACCGTCACCGTCACCGTCACCGTCACCGTCACCGTCACCGTCACCGTCACCGTCACCGTCACCGTCACCGTCACCGTCACCGTCACCGTCACCGTCACCGTCACCGTCACCGTCACCGTCACCGTCACCGTCACCGTCACCGTCACCGTCACCGTCACCGTCACCGTCACCGTCACCGTCACCGTCACCGTCACCGTCACCGTCACCGTCACCGTCACCGTCACCGTCACCGTCACCGTCACCGTCACCGTCACCGTCACCGTCACCGTCACCGTCACCGTCACCGTCACCGTCACCGTCACCGTCACCGTCACCGTCACCGTCACCGTCACCGTCACCGTCACCGTCACCGTCACCGTCACCGTCACCGTCACCGTCACCGTCACCGTCACCGTCACCGTCACCGTCACCGTCACCGTCACCGTCACCGTCACCGTCACCGTCACCGTCACCGTCACCGTCACCGTCACCGTCACCGTCACCGTCACCGTCACCGTCACCGTCACCGTCACCGTCACCGTCACCGTCACCGTCACCGTCACCGTCACCGTCACCGTCACCGTCACCGTCACCGTCACCGTCACCGTCACCGTCACCGTCACCGTCACCGTCACCGTCACCGTCACCGTCACCGTCACCGTCACCGTCACCGTCACCGTCACCGTCACCGTCACCGTCACCGTCACCGTCACCGTCACCGTCACCGTCACCGTCACCGTCACCGTCACCGTCACCGTCACCGTCACCGTCACCGTCACCGTCACCGTCACCGTCACCGTCACCGTCACCGTCACCGTCACCGTCACCGTCACCGTCACCGTCACCGTCACCGTCACCGTCACCGTCACCGTCACCGTCACCGTCACCGTCACCGTCACCGTCACCGTCACCGTCACCGTCACCGTCACCGTCACCGTCACCGTCACCGTCACCGTCACCGTCACCGTCACCGTCACCGTCACCGTCACCGTCACCGTCACCGTCACCGTCACCGTCACCGTCACCGTCACCGTCACCGTCACCGTCACCGTCACCGTCACCGTCACCGTCACCGTCACCGTCACCGTCACCGTCACCGTCACCGTCACCGTCACCGTCACCGTCACCGTCACCGTCACCGTCACCGTCACCGTCACCGTCACCGTCACCGTCACCGTCACCGTCACCGTCACCGTCACCGTCACCGTCACCGTCACCGTCACCGTCACCGTCACCGTCACCGTCACCGTCACCGTCACCGTCACCGTCACCGTCACCGTCACCGTCACCGTCACCGTCACCGTCACCGTCACCGTCACCGTCACCGTCACCGTCACCGTCACCGTCACCGTCACCGTCACCGTCACCGTCACCGTCACCGTCACCGTCACCGTCACCGTCACCGTCACCGTCACCGTCACCGTCACCGTCACCGTCACCGTCACCGTCACCGTCACCGTCACCGTCACCGTCACCGTCACCGTCACCGTCACCGTCACCGTCACCGTCACCGTCACCGTCACCGTCACCGTCACCGTCACCGTCACCGTCACCGTCACCGTCACCGTCACCGTCACCGTCACCGTCACCGTCACCGTCACAACCATATTGACAGCGATCTTTTATAATATTTCCAAATAAATTACAGTTTTCTGCTGGAATATCTACCGAATATCCAACGGTCAACCCTCCTGCCACTGCATTGTTGCCAAGTCTCAACATTATTCGAAGTACTGCGAAATAGCTCACATGATGATTATTATCAGCTGATATGAATTGTGGTAATGTGGTTCAATGCATTATGTAGCTAAATTACGGATAGCTGGATTACTAATAATAGTAAATATTATTACATTTCTTGTTCGTTGTGGAGATGATTTTATGATTTCTTTCTCTTCAATAATAAATCTACACTAGAATATATATCTATATATATATATATATATATATAGAATATATCAGTCTTGACTGACTAGTTAAGAAAAAATGCGGTTGGATCTTGAGGATGCCGTCAAAATACTGGGCTGTTTAAAACTCTGTTGATTGGTCGAGCTTTCGAAAAAGTGTATTTTCTTTATCAAGACATTAAACATGAGGTTTATAGTAAAAAGTCAACATTGATGAGACGCATACAAAGTCATGATTCATGATGGTGAAAAACATCCAATTCCTTTATAATAATTATTATAATGGTTTCGGTTCAAACTTTCCTATTATATTTTTTGAAACTTGCACACATAACTCAGTACGGGGTGTTGAGTTTGAACAATGAGGTCTCCATCCAACAAAAAAACCAGAGACACTACACATTCAACCAAAATCATAGACAGGACTCAGCAGAGACCACTGAATTCGAATAACGAGATCCCGAGGTCTACATCCAATAAAAAACTGGAGACACTACAAATTCATAAATAGGACCCAGCAGAGGCCACTAAATTCGAATAACGAGATCCCCGAGGTCTACATCCAATAAGAAACTGTTGACACTTCAAAATCAATCAAATTCATAAAAAGGACCCAGCAGACGCCACTGAATTCAAAAAACGACGTCTCCCAGTTCGCTACCGGAGACACTACAATTTTTTTTGTTTTTTTTATTTTGTTTCTGAAATCACCAAGGTTTTCGGAAAAAACCCCTCAAAAGCAGAGCTTGTGCGAACAAGGGAGATCCAGACCTACAGTTTGGAGAAGAGTGGATTCCGAACCACTCTAGCTCCATGGCAGACGGCGGTAATCGAACCCGGACTGCCTGGGTGGAAGGCAAATACTCTAATACCATGCAAAACATAAATCTTATTACTTACATACTTCTTCAGTTGTGTCCAAGGACTCCAATGCTTTAGGCGGTAGCTTGGACGGTAGCTTGGCGGTCTAAGGCGCCGGCCGTTCGAAACTTCAGTATAGCGGTAGTCGGTTCGAGTCCGATGTAGGTACAAGGGATTTTTTCTCAAGTATTCAATATCGGAATCGATATTGAATACTTGAGAGTAATAGTCAAGTGTGTTGTCTAGATGCCAATCTCGTCTAGTGCTAGCTTGGAGTGCATGCCGGCCACCCGAGGTGGTGCTGTAGGTTTTCCGGGTTTTCATGCAGCTGAAAAGTGAATACGCCACCAAAAATCACAGTAAGTCCCCCCGGAGCGCCACGGCAAATAATAATGATAGCCGTCCTCTACCCGCACAGGCTATGCCTATGGGTACACTCTACGAGTGTTTATGAGGGAGTATTATTATTATTATTAATCCAACATCCGACTGATGAACTGACAAACCCCTATCGACGTAACTTTCATTTTCGATAAATTAAACAAATTACATCAGTTACCGCTGTCTAGACCTATTGGCAACGCTGTACAGGAAACAAGTCAGTTACAATAATTCTGTGCAATACCTTGTGGATAGTGGCAGAACTATTTTTGCCTTTTCATTCATGTACTACAGAGAAATCACTTACTGGAGCGATTTACCGTTTTTTGTCCGAGGTTTTGAAAATCATTATTAAAAATATAAATCGTTTGATTTTATGGCTGAAAAATAGTACGAATAGTTCCTCAATGTTCAGTCTTCTAAATTTCATATAAATATCACTTGCAAAAGCGATTCTTCTCAACTGTCTTTGATTTTATAACAAGATTTTCTGATTTTTTTTTGAATTGTGAGGGAACGTTGAATTCAAAAATTCTGAAAAAAATCGTGATTATCTTTTAGTTTCACATTGATATGTCATGATATTTGAAATGGAATCTGATGAATGGTTTTTGTTTAATAACCTCTAAAAATTAGGTTTTTATTTTTTTCTTCGAAAACTGTTCATCAGATTTTCTTCTACATCTCTCTAATTATTCAATTTGAATGCCAAAATAATTTGCCGTTTATTTTTTCATGGGTTTACATGAACCTTAATGTTTGAATAAAAATTTTGCATTTGTTTGTAATATTTAATTTGAAATTACAAGGTACTCAGATCAATAATCATTACATTGTTATTCAGACTTCACTGTTCTCGAGTTGTTGATGTATGATCGATTTGCACACGCTGTGGCGTGCTTTAAATAGGTAAAAAGGGGCACCAATTGAAAAAAAATATGAATATAAAGTAATTTGTCAATGACAATGCAGATATGTAGACAGCCGGGATTCGAACCCATGCCTCCATTTTACATTCAGGTGCTCTTAACCACTGTGCTTACCGGTCCTTATAGGGCGGCAGACAGTGACAGAAAATTTTTAGAATTCCTACAAGGCTAGTTTTTTGTCAGTTTGTTGCTTCTCTAACAAGTAATTAAATAAGAATCTACCACTCCAATGACGGAGCGTTCATATACAGTGAGTTTCAACAGTTTTCACCATCCGAGAACTTTTTTATAATCGATTTGTCAAAAAATGTATTTTCCATAATAATTGGTGCATTGCAGAATAATTGCATATGTCTTGTCAAAATTTCTAATTTCCAAACCCTGTACAGTGGAGAATAAAAAATAAAATTTTGATGAAGTCTGAACTATATTGTTTTCAATATGCTTTCAATACTCTACAGCTTTTTTGTATAATCTTTATGTATAATGTCAAAAATGAGTTTACACTTGATCAAAATTCTGTGTTTTGTTCTCCCCTGTACAGAGTTTGGAAATTAAAAATTTTGACAACTCACACTGAGAGAACAGTTTGTTAGCAGTAAAGAATACTCTTAAATGTTAACAAATTATGCTTTTGAATATGGCCAAACTAATGTAATTTTACTACTAATAAATGATTTGTTTGAAAATTTCAAATAAATCAGTTGTTTAATACAAACTTAATATTTATTAACTCAAAGAAACATATTACTTCAATAATAACTAATATTTGTTTTTATTTACTTGTTTGAAGTTCACTATAGAAATTAATTTATTAACAATAAAATAATATTACTTTGACTGTGAATGATAATGTTTGTGCGGGTGTCGCAAGGGTGCTCCTACCCTACTAGTGCCGCGGTGATGTAAGGATTGTTGAGGGATTGGAACCTTCACGAATGTATTACACGATTTCAAGGTAATCATCATTCAAAGCTATATTTCTGTGTAATTATTTACATAATTGAAATCATTGTATAATTAAAAGAGGCAGCTGGCCATTTTGGGAGCATTTAACTAGGTTAGGTTGGTTTAGGCTATAGGTCAAAGAACTACTAATAATACGATCAATTATGGAAATAATTACACATAAATATAGCTTTTAAACATGATTACCTTGAAATCGTGTAATGTATTCGTGAAGGTTCCAATCCCTCAACAATCCTTCCATCACCGCGGCCCTAGCAGGGTACGAACACCCTTGCGTGTACTCCACGAGCGGCAAACCGGCACAAACATTCAATGGATTCAATCCATATGCACATTCGTGCGTGGGTTCAGTTCACTTAGTCCACTTTCACGCCAAAAATAATGATGATTATATTGCCAATAACAAAGAAATTAATAATCTTGATATTGTTGAACAGGTTGACAGACAAGCGACAAGACAACACACAAGACTTGAATACAATGGCGTTATAAAAAGGTAGAAGGGCACGCTTTCAGAGTTCCTGTCGATCCTCGTATCGAAATGCTGATGCGATGACACGTGACTCTGGGGGGGGGGGTTGGATATGTCGAATAATTTGCAACCGCCAAATCCTTTCAGTTAACAGTTAACATATTTACGTTTTCTGGAAATTATTATGTTGGTGACTTTAAAGTTCACGTCTCTTAGAGAGTCATTAGTTTTGTCCAAATGATGTCATATTTTTATCCCAAACTGACTCAAATCTAACAAAAATTTATTTATATTCAACGAATAATTATCAAAAAATGATTTTTTTTAAATTGATGAATAAGTAATATGCTGAATATAATTTTTTTATTTTGTAGGCCAAGTAATATGTTTTAATGTCAAAAAATCAACAGGTAACGAATATTTTGATGTATGTTAATACTTATTTCTAAATAACTGTGTTATGTTTAACGAGGTTGTTTGAATACTAAACAAAATTGCTAATATTGAGCTAACTACGTTTGAACAAATTGATTTATTATCTGCAAAAAAACCTTTTTCTCGGTGTATGTGCAAATTTTCTGTCGCTGCCTCCTGTCCTATGACAGTATTTATATAAAAATATATCAATGATTAGAATTATGTACTTAGTGAAAACCAACTATCAATGCCTTCCTTCAAGTAGAGCCACCCCGTACCCTTACTTGTAGCCACCGAAGCGTTCCCGATATTCCTGTGATCTGTTCGTCGGCATCGGGGTGGATGATGTACTCATCGAAACTTCATTACGATCCTATTCCATGCTCGAATCAAATTACCAAATTAGATTTTCGACACAGGGATGCGTACGAATAAACGGCCGTCGATCCCAAGTTGTCATAACAACGTTTCGCTGATGTTATACAAGGTAATTATACGGTTCGGGGACGGATGAGAGGGATTTGGTATTGGTTCATCATTGGATGGCAATTGAAGGTGAAAATACTCGGGGTTGAATCCCATCTTTAAATCTGTTGTAAATATGACACTATATTACCCACTCTTTCATTTTCAGGTTCACAACAGAGTGAAATAGTTTTAGTTGAGGGTAGACACTGCTAAAACGAAATATTGGATGTATTTGTATAGAAACGTTTTTGTTTCTCCATACAAAAAAAAATTGGTACCTGATTACAATGAAAAAGTTCATAGACTCAATGAATATGTTTATCAATATTGGTCTAATGAACGCAATCGTTATGTCAATGTACCACTGGTTATCCATACTATGAATATGGATCTTAATAATATCAATGAATGCTTTCATTGATATCATGATCAAGTACATTAAATAGGTTCGTTATGGTAATGAATTCCATTCATCAAACGAATAAAGAGTGATCACTCAAGCAATGAATTGTATTCGTTCAACTGATGAAACTGTATTCATCAGATTAATTATTATTGTTTGTTCTTCGAATAAATGTTGTATGATTGATATAATGATTCAGATTAGTTCGACGATGGATATTTTTCATCAATCCAATGAACGTGATTATTAAGTATCGGTTATTCCTTGATTCAATAATTGATATACATTAAATCTATGTTTCAGTTTATTCTCGTGATGCTTTCACACATTGAACTAATTATTTTGTTTATCATTTGAATAAGTGGTATTTATTCAATCATTGCATATCATTCGTAAATGCAATGAAGGCCTCCCACTGATATTGAGCATACAGTGAGTTTCCGAAAGATATGCAAAATAATTAACATGCATTCATCAGAACATCGCAATCCTGATTGGAAGGCGTATCTCCAAGTTATCTTTTATTTCGGCTGGCTCCTTTCGGAGCTCTTCGGATGTCTCTGTAGTCTGTGCTACCTGAGAAGATGCTTCAACGATTGCTTCAGTCTGCTTAAGTCAACCGGCTCTGTGCAAACAACGAAGTCGTGCGGAGTGGTCCCTCTAGTGGAGGCGCTGTGTACTACCAGCTAAAGCTAACTTGCCAGCAACGGAGATTTCTATGCAAGGATTCGGCTGAACAGATGCCGGCAAAATTTATGAGTATATTTAAACACGAGATGGCTTGGTTCGACATAAGGCTTATTATTATATTCATGAACATATTAATTACGGAGTTATAGAATGGGAGAAAAATGTTGCTTCTATCTGCCTAACAAAACTGGGACTCAGTAACTTCGTTACATTTTCTATGATCTTCCCATAGCCCCAATAAAACCTGTGTATAGATCTGAAAATAGATTATCATTGATTTCGATAAACTTGGATTCATTGTAACAATAAAATCATCTCTGGGACCATTAATTACGTTCATTGATATGATGAACAATTTCAAATGGATTCAGTGTACTTTTCTACTTTTCCATAGCAGCAACGACACCTGTTCATAAATGTAAAAAAGATCATCTTTGATCTCAATGAACTTGAATTCATTGTATCAATAAATACCTTCGTACGTCAGTGAATGTTTAATCATTATCACGATGAAAAAAAAAGGTAATAAACGGTATTCATTGATATTATGTACCACATTTCTCTTTGATCTCAATGAACTTGAATTCATTGTATCAATAAATACCTTCGTACATCAGTGAATGTTTAATCATTATCACGATGAAAAAAAAAGGTAATAAACGGTATTCATTGATATTATGTACCACATTTTTTTCATGAAATAATATACATTGTTCCAATGTACTTTTTTCTTCATTTCAATAATCTTTTTCAAAGCCGTAACGAAATATGTTCATAGGTCTGAAATTAGATCATCATTGATCTCAGGGTACCCCTTTCCTTACCTCAATAAACTTTTCCGCAGGAGCAACGAAAACTGTTCATAAATGTAAGAAACGATCATCTTTGATCTCAATAAACTTAAATTCGTTGTATCAATAAATACCTACAAAAGTCAGTGAATATTCATTCATTGCCACGATGAAAAATTTATTTTGCCAATGAACGGAGAGGTAAAAAAACGGCATTTATTGATATAACGTACCACATTTTTTTCAGTGCAATAACCATTTTTTCCATCATCCTTTTGAATAAAAACTCATTTTATTACGTTTTTTATTATTTCCCTAGTTTTTTGTTAATTATTAATTTCATTATATTATATATTTCGAATGAATGTAATCTCGGAGTGACAAACAATGACAATTGCATTCATCAGCAGATATACTGGGTGACCACGAGGTGAGGTACGCCCCCAAATTTTTCTATAGTTTTGAAGATACAGATTTAAAATTTCTTATGTCGCTATAGTACTTGAATACGCATATTTTGACGCCACTACTGAAAATCCACCACTTCCGGTTAAACCGTAAGTTACCCAATTTTTTTTTTTTTTATATGACACCCTGTAATTTTTTTTCTATTATCCGGAAGAACATGTAATTTGTGATAACACTACCATTCAAAATTGAAAATCGATTAAAAAATGGCGGAGATGCAGTTAATTGTTCAATCGAACAAAGTTGGCCATGAAACTCGAACTTAACTCATCACAACTGGCAAACGATATCAGAATTTACCAGAGGAAGCTTCGAAGTTCGATACAGTAGAAAACTGAGGTTCTCAAAAACGGAATAGTACCCATAAAGAAATGGTAACGACTGCCATGTCTCAAATGACAACAATTGTGTTGAAAAATTGTGTGTGTTAAAATTGTGTTTTCCGTTGACCTGCTGGCGTCCCCCTCAGAAGTCGAAACTTGTGCGAGCTAAGGATCAACGGGGTCTTACCTTTTAACGTGCGATTCCTAGCTAGACCCGAGAGAATAGATCTCGAAAGGAGGTCGCCCGTAAGTCTCCATCCAAACCATAACTTCGCATAGCGTTGCTTGGCTCGAGTTATCGATGACCCACGCGCTCTACCGTTCGAGCTATCCTCTCGGATAAACATGGTCTTTTCAGTTCGTCAAGAAGAAAAATGATTAATTATCAGATTATTCGTGTAAAAGGATTTAGAAAATTCCGAAAGGAATCGAAAATACAAGATGTTTTATCATAAGTCTTCTCAAAATTAGATAATCTTCAACGAAGGAGGCCATGAACATAAAAAAGCGAAACTAAAAAGCCGCATTGATTAAATAAGTAGAACAAACTGTAACTTCGTAGGAATAAATAGGAGCTTTTGTGTATTGCTTTCTCAATTATGTCCTAAGCCGCCTACTTCGATGACATTCAATTTTAGGAACACTCATCATGAAACCTGACTGTATCTTCGTTTCCTTCAGGAATTCTCCAAAACTTTTCACACGAGTAAACTGATAATTCATAATTTCTCATCATAACACAGGTAATTTTTGATTATTATTGGAATATATGAGAGCTGCAATTAGATGAGAACCTCAGTTTTCACTTGCAATTTGAAGCTTCCTCTGGTAACTTCTGATGTCGTTTGTCAGTTGTGATGATTTAAGTTTGTATATCATGACCAACTTTGCTCGATTGAACAATCAACTGTATCTTCGCCATTTTTCAACCAATTTTCAATATTGAAGAACAGTGTTATCACAAATTACATGTTCTTCCGGATAATGAAAAAAAATGTACAGGGTGTCATTTGAAAAAAAAGTTTGGGGTCACTTGCGGTTAAACCGGAAGTGGTGAATTTTCAGCAGGGGCGTCAAAATATCCCTTTTCAAGTACTATAGCGACATAACAAAGTTGAATTCTGTGTCTTCAAAGCAATAGAAAAATTGGTGGGCGTACCTCACCTCGTGGTCACCCGGTATAACAAGCAAATCAATACATATAGAGCCCAGCATAAACACAACATGGCCCTGTATTAGTATTAATTTACTTGTTATATAGGTTTCTTGAAGAAAATTTCGATGTAAATCTCGATGTTAATCTCAATGAAAATCTGGACTGACTTTCATCTCTGTCAATGTTTGTCACTCTGATATTACATCCTTTTCAAATATATAAGGTGATGACAATAACAATTATCAAAAAAGTCGTGGAAAAATAAACTGCTTCAACAACTTGGCAAAACTTCGTTTCAAAATATCATTGTAAGTTTAAAAAAAGGCAACATGACCAATGAACATCATCGGATGAATATGGGTTATACGATCTATAATCTCCCCTTGGTTAACATAGTTCGTTAATTCTTTATTAATGCTAGAGAACCAGTTTCTAAAAATCGAATAAAGTCAATTTAATCTATTCCATGACAATCAGAGTAGCACATAACAATTTTTATTATTAAAATATAGGTACAGCAAGGACCAAAAGTCCGTCGCCCCACCCGTAACTTCTTCATTTTACATATCACAAAAAATGTTTGATACATAAGTTGTAAAGTTTCATTCGATCTCCCTAATGGTTTGAGTTTAATTTATACACAGTGTCTCGAAAAAGCGCAGCAACATAAGGAATCCAACAAAACCAACTTTGATGCTGTTATCTCTGAAGACTACGGAAATATCGCCTTTTATTTGATTCATAAGCTTAATGAGTGTGAGAGAGAATTTATTGACCCCCCCAGAAAAAGTTTATCTCTCTCACTCATTGGACTTATGGATAAAATAATAGGCGATATCTCCGTAGTCCTTGGAGATGAAAGCATCGAACTTGGTATTGTTGGATTCCTTATGATCATCCCTAACCGACCTTGCAATGAAATACAGGGTGTCCTATTAAAAAAATATACTTCTAGGCAACAGCGCTTTTTTGAGACACTCTGTATGAATGAAACCCAAACTATCAGAGAGATCGAATGATACCCTACAACTTATGTATTCAACATTTTTTGTAATATGTAAAATAAAGAAGTTATGGGGAGGGCGACGAACATTTGGTCCACACTGTATATATGTATGTTAGTGTATTTCATATTTTGTATAAGATTATATTATACATTTTAATCTGAGACTCCGTAAGGAGAGGAGTGACCTAGGCACTAGTACCTGTTTGGTCGACTATCCTCCTCCGATGGAGCCAAACAGAACTTAGTACTGCAATAAAAAATATCGCTTTTGAATTTATATGTTTTTCAAATTTTTTTGATATATAATGGCAATAAGTTATACAGTTTTGGTCCGTAATAGTAAAATGATTTCTGCGTTAAAGCTTTATCGAAGAAATTAATATGCATATTCCAATTGGTTGCTGCTCTAGTCTTCGATTTTTTTTTTAATAAGTCCCTTTTATGTTAAACTCGTAAGAGGCATTTGTAAGTGTAGATTAGTCTGACTGTGGACAACTGGGTTTCTTTGTAGAGAAATTGAGTTGAGAACCGTCTATTTTTGTGGATTATGATTTGTAAAAGGGTGTTCTGGGTGTTTTGTAGATTTTGTAAGGTTGTGAATATGCCACCCAGACAGTAATGCAGTATCTTAAAGTTGATTCGATTAATGAATCATACAGCATCATCAAATTTTTTCTCAATAAAATATCTCTTGAGTTGTAGAATTTATTCGTCAGTGTTCTGCTTAAACGTATGACAAGATAGGTCATTCCATCAGTATTCTGATCAATCATAATGCCTAAATATTTGATTGAAAATTGTCAAGCTGTGTGCACGTTCCAATGTAATTGGATGAAAAAAAGGTTTGTATTTCGTGCAGAAATTTGTTTATAAAATCATAGCAAAGCGCTTTCGACTATAAAGTCATCATCAGTGCGTAATCGTCAGGTGTACAAGAGCCATACCATAAAAATATCATGTGTCCATAGGACCATGTATACTAAGTTCAGCAGACATGTGTTACTCTGCCTGTTGCAACTTTTATCCAACTCAATCCTGGAATAAGGATTTTTTAAAATGTTAATCATATGATGTCCCGTTTTAAATTTTTACATGGTCCTATGGACACATGATATTTTTATAGTATGGCTCTTGTACACCTGACGAGTACGCACTGATGATGACTTTATAGTCGAAAGCGCTTTGCTATGATTTTATAAATAAATTTCTGCACGAAATACAAACCTTTTTTTCATCCAATTAAATATTTGATTACTGTCATTTTCTGTAGTATGGTGCACCTGCAATCGTTGTCGTTATGAAAATGAAATGTAATTTAATATACATTTTGGGTTGGTCTGTTATATGAAAATGTTATATATTTTGTTTTAGCGTTTAAACTAAGCAGATTATAGTTCAACCATTTTTATATATATTGCAAGCTCGTCTCAGTTTTTGTGTGCACTTCTTGCCAACTTTTACTGGTAATTACAAGGGCAGTATCATCAGTATAGCAGACCAATTATTGACATTTCAAGTTATGTATTCTAGAAATACTATTAATGTATATGAGAAACAATATTGGTCCCAGCACTGTTCCTTAGGGCACACCCACCTTGACTATTGACTCAGAACTCAATTTATTTCCTATTTCAGTATGCTGTATTCTATTTGACAAGTAATCTTTGAAAAGGCCAAGAGCCAAACTACGGGTACCATAGTTATTCATTTTGTTAATTAATTTTCTATGAGAAATTGGGTCATTTATTAGACTCAAGACGGCATCATCAGTACTACATTTTTTGATAAACCAAATTGATTCTCATTAGGAACTTGGTGATGTCTCAAAAATGCTACTAGTGTCTTCTTGGCAGCTTGTTTAAATAATTTCGCAAAATTATTGATAACTGATATGGACCTGCAGTTATTCAGTTTGCTTCAATCTCCAGCTTTGAAAGTCGAGGTAACAATTGATACTTTCCACCGTAGTGGTATTTTGGTCGTTTGAAAACTGGTATTCAATATATAAGTTGAGGGTTCAAGTAAATGTATATGGATATGTTTTATGAGTTTGGTACCAATAACATCGGGTCCTGCGGAGAAATTATTTTTCAATTTAGATAGCAAAAGGATTATTTCTGTTTCACTAACTTGTCCCAGAAAAATTGATGAGTGTATTCTTCTTTCGATTGAAAAGTTATTGGGTAGACTTGTTTTTTCTATATTTCTTGCCATTTTGATTTCGAGTTCTGTGAAGGAATTATTGATTAGATTTTGCTTTTTCTGAATTATTTTGAACTAGAATGCCATTTTTATTCAAAATGTCTGTGCTGGATATTTGTGAAGTGGTTGTATTTCCTGTTATATCCTTGACAATATCTTTCCTTGCTTAACAACCAATCAGAAGATTTCAAATTTTGAAATTCAGCCAATAGAATCGGAACTACTTTGAAAATATAGCTTGTCGCTGTATTTTTACGGTGATAAACCTGCTTAGTTTTTGTTGTAGGTACTATCTGTCAAGTGAAAATAATAATTTAAATTATAAACGTCAAATTTATGTGTTTCGACTAGTTATCTTTATTCATCAATATGAGGGATCGTTGGGGACAAATGTCCATTGGTATCATAGATGAGGCCGTGGAAAAGAGTATCCCGTTGAATACGGCTAGGAGTAAAGCATCAATTACCAGGTGACACGATTTTTCTTTATTTCAAATCGATATATTGGCGTCCTGAATGCAATTCGTGTTATGATTAAAAACCTATAATTTTTTGGAATATCAATTTATTGACAATCCCAATGCACGAAAATACAACTCGTCCTGCGGACTCGTATTTTCAGCTTTGGGATTGCAATTCATTAATATTCCAAAAAATTATCGGTAATAATCATATTATATTACCCCTGATAATATTCCATATTTTCTCACAGTTTCTACTGGCATCATTCAACTTATGAAACTCGTTTTAGGTTTTTTACCTATCACCAATATGTAATATCAAACATTACGATACTGATATGAGTTTCGTAGAGATATATAAAATTCATTTGTTTCTCTTTTTAAATGTTCAGGCTATTTAATGGAAAAGGATAACAAGAACTAATTTATTATAGATTTGAGTATCTATCCCGGGATTTATCAGGTAATAAGATTTGAATTTTTTAATTTGTAGCGGATTCTATATCTGAATCTTATTCTCCAATGGTCTGAACTAATGTCGATGAAATTTTATTAAATTGGAATGAACGTGTCAAAGTTGACAGTTCGCAAAATAAATCAACAATGGGCGCAACGCTTGCTTGTTGCAGGATTCTAATATCATTAATTTAAGGAATAGTGACTAATTTTGAGTAAATAATTAATACTGTTGGTAGTAGGTAAAATATTGTACAATATTTGTGTCGTGAATTCATATTACGATAATCGATGGGAAATGTTCCATCCCATATCGTAATATGAATCTTTACGACACTTATATCGTAAATATTTATTATTCAATGCATATGAAGTTTATTTCTATATTTTTTACAGCTTTCTTCAAGTTCAGTGAATTGATACTATCAAAGCAGAAGTTATCCAGGCTTTCAACTTACTAGTTTTATTGTTTATTATTTTTGTTTCAGTACATTCGCTAATATATTCATTCAGTTTTCCGAAAAATCTATTATATCTATTCTGCCAATTTTGAGATACTATGGTCTTTCAAAGCCAGGGGCCGTGTTCGTGCACCGTAGTATTTTATTACTTTTTTTATTACTTCTCTGTTTTTTTTTTATAAATGTCAATATCTTCACGTTGTATATTTTGAATGGATTTAATGTGACAAACAATTGACAGAAATGATGGTCAGTACAGATTTTGATCCAGTTTCTTTCAAAGAAATATATGTATAATAAGCAAATCCATACCAGTACAGTGCAGCATAAACTCAAACAAACACTGTCAATAACCATTGCATTTTTACAGTTATTTTCGTGCTATAATAATACTAATTTGATGAATCCGAAATAAGAATATTTTGATAAAATATGACCATTCGATTCAGAAAATGAGAACTCTGCCAAATCACTTGATAATAATAATACTAACGTGTATGATTGATATTGGATCAGGAGTTTAGATCCCCTTCTCTGCATGGTTCGCCAGCATCAAAAAGCAGGAGACTTCTATATCACGGCAGCAGCCCGTGCAGCAGATTCGACACTGATGGCTGTGACCCAAACACTGTCACCAAGTTGAAACCCGTTCAGTAAAAAGCTCACTTTGTTTATCTTAAAATTTGACCTTCGCATTCCACAGGTCAAGTGGGCTGAAGTAGGAGACCAAGAAACCAATTACGACCTTTCAGCATGGTGTTTTCAACACCCTGGTCTACCGTAGTCACATGATGGCTATATATTTCCCTGACACCAGATACAGAGCATGTCGTGGGGCACCGTAGACCCTACTGAATTAGCTGGGAGCTTGCCCAACTCATGCAGTCCCAGCCTTCATCCACAGGCATAATGTGGCGCTACGAGTATTATACTAACATCTATGACACTAGCACGGTATAGCGAGGTACCGGTGTAGAATGAAAAGGGCCAAATCTGTATTCATTCCCCACTGGCATGGAGTTTTCGGCTCCTGGCTAAACGAATATCGTCCGAAAAGTATGGGAAAAGCATTCTGGTTCTTGTTGGAATGATGGACACACTGCTCTCAAATCTGAGAGCTATACCAACTTGCCGTGCAGAAGGCCGCAATCCTTGGTTCACTTTGTCTGCTTAGGGCACATGATTCTCGGACCCCATAGTCACGTGAGGAATGGTCATTTGGGGAAATGACATCAACAGCACGCCCTCCGAACGTACTGAAGATTCGGAGAAAGGGCCGACTGAGACCTTCGTTACGACTATAATATGGAGATTTTCTTTCTGAACTCCGCAGGCTCTACCCAGGCCATTTCGTAAAATTCATTTTTTTGACAATAGAGTTCGCTGGAGGTGTGATGTTTTCGCTACTCTCGAACTCAAAAATTATACCGGCATGTCGCAAAAGAGGCAGAAATCTTAGCCAAAACGATTGCAGAATGCGGCCATACTCGGTTAGTTGAGTCTGCTCAGAGCACACGACTCCCTGACCAAATAGCTGCTCACCCCATAGTTTGGTGAGTGGTAATTAAAATAATGATAAGCCCAGCGCGCACGCCGAATATATCAGAGCTTAGGAGAAAAGGACGGACTGAAAAATTTCAAATCAATTCGTTATAATAATACTTCAACAAAGTTCATATTCACACAATAATGTCCTACTTTACGAACTTGTATCATAAATATCTATTCTGAATGAAGCTGGTGTTATAATCATTATTTGAATGAAATGTCCATACAAATAATCATTGTATTTGACGCTGAATGGTTTTGTTTCCACTCAAAGAAATTAAAATCATTTAAATATCTGAATGTTCTTTCTGGTTTGACTATAAGTTAATAATTCAAGGAATAACTAATAATAATAAATTTGACAAGTATCATCATACAAACTACAATGTGCTATAAAATCAATGAGTTTTGGAGAATGCTGTCAAGGGGCAGAATTCAAATCACCTGCGGGTACAAGTGTTTGCTCTTCCACTCAACCAGAATCCCAGTCGGCCCTTGAGAAAGGGCTCCAATACGTCCGGAGGGGGTGCTGGTGTCATTTACCCAAATAACTATTTCTCACGTGACTATTGGGTCCGAGAATCATGTGCTCTGAGCAGACGAAGTGAACCAAGGATGACGGCCTTCTGCACGGCAAGTTGGTATACCTCTCAGATTTGAGAGCAGTGTGTCCATCATATCAACAAGAACCCATTCGATCTGGTTAAGTGGAACCCAAAAACAATGTAAATTTTACTCGACACGCGTTCCGTTATCAAAGTCAGCATCTTCAGGAGCTGAAGCTTTCTATTTTGGAGGAATTGTCAAAACGCTTTAGCTCCTAAAGATGCTAACTCATTTTGCGAAACGCGTTGGAAATTGACGTAGTTTTAGTGCTTGGGTAGTTTCTATTTCTTGAATTTGTATTCATCACAAAGGTTGTTGTAGGTTTTGCAGGAGTTTTTTGCATCTGTCTGATTGAAGGAGCCACCAAAGTAACATTGAGGTTGGTTGGCATTGACCGCCTCGACAAATAAAAATGGTACACTCGTATCCCTACCAACTCTGCCTTTGTGTACCGTCATTTGAGTTTTGTTAGGGACTGAACTGTTGTTACATAGGTACAGCGGTAATAAACAGTAAAAACCTGCTACATACTCTCCGATTTTTCAGTTTCATATAAACGAATGAAATTGAGTTACATCTTCATTCGTTTGTTGTTACACACATTTTCAAATTTCCAAATAGTGTAATGTCGAAAGTTTTTTCTACCATCCTAACATATTTCCTCACACATCGAAACCTACGTATACCAATAAACACGTAAATTTAACGGATTTTACGCGTATTTATACAAAGAGGAAACATCAGTCAACCGCGAATCACTTGTGGCAATACACCATGAATTTATGTCACTATTGATAGATTTATATTCTCTGTAGGAATGCATATTTCGCCACTAAATGTGTGAATCAAACAGTTTTTTTCGTGAAATAATTTCCATAAATAGAAACATGTTATTGGAATTGCATTTTTATTCTCTGATGAAAGAAAGTGTGAAGAAGTAGGAAATGAAGCTTGAAAATTGTTTTGATATTTATACAGGTTGTCTATTCCAACTATTGAGTCAGTACACCACTCAAAATTCGCCATAAAAAGTTTAGTGATACCTACTTTTTGTGTTTGCGCGTGCTTCGTGAATTTGTAAATAGCTAGTAACGAAAAGTTTCATTTTGTGTAACGAGAGGATGTTTGCGGGACGAGCTATTTCGTAACATGTTACATACAAGATTTTTTCTAATTTTGAAAACCTAGAAAACCTGTGAACGTAAATGAAATATAAATGTGTATTTTTTATTTAAAAATCTGGTAAATTAAGTAGATATCTCGGAAATTATGTTTCCACAGTAACCTCTGTTATTGATGATCCTAACACATAACTTCAATATCAAAATTGACAAACGTT
Source organism: Chrysolina haemoptera (assembly GCA_958298965.1). NCBI lineage: Eukaryota > Metazoa > Arthropoda > Insecta > Coleoptera > Chrysomelidae > Chrysolina > Chrysolina haemoptera. The sequence continues at coordinate 39,391,405 of OY282584.1, read as the reverse complement.
ATTTATTCAATTCCAAAGACAGAAATGGTTTATTAGTACACATGAAAATGTCTGATTCCGGTTCAGATATCCCAAGCGATAGTAGAAATAGACAATTAATTCAAATTAATTCCAAAAATTGTCAAACTTTGGTCAAGTGAATGGTACATGGAGAAAGCAATGAATCTCAGTTTGTATCCTCTTCCGAAGTACGCAACTTTTGAAAAAATTTCAAAAGCCAATCCTCATGAGAAAACATTTCAAATCGACCAATAGTATTTCCCTCATGTATAATATTTGTCATGAGAGAATTGAAATTGTTGAAAAATTACAGCGGTAATTGCACTGTGGAGCGATAATTGAACTGCGAAAACATCCCGACGCCATGACATCAAAAACATCAACACTTACTGAAATACTGATAAATATCAGATATACTGCAAAAAGTGAAAAAATGCGTTTTGTTGAGTGGTCCATACAATCTATTGAAGAAAATGTAGTTGAAAGTGAAACAGCAGCACATGTATTTTTCTTTTAACTCCGGATATAAAATACTGAATTGGGTGCACTTGTCTTAGCCAGGAATCACACTGATCGACTAAGACCGACCGTCCGCGACCGTTAACCTACGACCAAAATTTCCAACACGTATATTCTTATCGCACAACTCACACTGTATAATCGTCATTGACCGTCCTCGACCGTTTTTCAAAGACCATGCTCGAAATTGTAGTCTGCTGGAAATTTTGGTCGATGTCACACTATCCTGACGTAATGTCATTTTGACACAAATTTATGATGAACTTTTGACTTCAACAAAACTCATGTAAATAGGTATATTTCCTACCGGAAAAATAAAATGTTTTTCTTCAGTATCACTACTGCTTATATTTAAAGCAAAACTATTGATATTATGAATTTAACTTATTTTCAATAAATGAACAGACAATTCACATAACTTTTCGAATGTCAAATTAATGTCAGATTTACAAAATAATTCTAGTGGTCGGTCGTGGATGGTCGATCAGTGTGACTTTGAAAGTTTTCATTGATCTACTTCTACTTTTGGTCGTAGGTGGACAGTCGCAGACGGTCGGTCCTGGTCGATCAGTGTGATTCCTCACTAATTGCTTCTGATAATTTTTTTACGCAGTTTGATTGGATCTTTGTTTGAATGAATGCATTAGAAAGTAAGGGATTGACTTGGTTGTCAAGATGACACTGACACATGTCCGGTGAAAAAATAATCAAGCCGAATTACAAGATTACCAAGATAGAAATCCTACTCCTACTTCGTCCATTCGTGAGATTTCTATAGCAATAAATATTCCTGCATCTAGTTGGAATTATCAAAGACTTACCACGACTTGTGAAGTTACTGTTGACAATTTTTATAGATATTTGCATGGTCTGAAACTATTAGCTGCACTATTTTTATAACAACACTTATATAATTTTTACAGAATAAACACATATATCAATAGTATGAACATGAACATACAGGCCATACAGCTTGCAGAGATACCACTACATTCATATATTTTTCACAGAATAGCCAGATATTGAATATGTATGAAAATTAACACCTGTTAAAAATTAACGTACAGCTCACAGAATTACCCCTATAGGATCTGTAGAGGATTTGATTTTTTGTTTGAATCATAAGACCATCGTTAACATACGCTTGTCCAGTGTTTTGCAGCCTTAAGCCCACTCCTCTAGCGAGGTTGGACAGGATGCAGAACAAAGTACTTCGTATTACAACCAATAGCAGAAGATACATTCGATTGGATACTCTTAGGGAGCTTGCTGGCGTCGACTCAGTTCCGACATATATTAGAAACTTGTCTTACAAGTTTAACAAATACTACATTCATAAAAGTCCTCTCACCAAGGACATTAGTAAGCTCAGGGTGTACGATAATGAGCCCCGCAAACACGGCGAGCTCATTTATCAAGCGCTGGACATCTTCCAGGAGAGACGGGAAGAACCGGTTCCTTAGGGAAACAAGTCGAAAGTTAACTCTCAAGCGCAATTACCTCGACCCGGTTTTTTGCTTCAGACTTTTCCGGGATGATCATCGAAACAACTAACCTCAGCAACTTATTGCAAACATGTATCTACATTGAATTACAATGATACAACACGCATAAGCTATACAGGAGGCGTGTGTCTTACTGATTAATATCACCGCGGGTAATGAAATGTCCGGCTTTACGTTAACACCAGCGTGGCCGGACAACGGTGCCACTACCCGGGGGTTACTAGGTTCGGTCTGGCAGGGCGCTCTCCTGTTCTCCTGACCGAGGACAGGAGAGTTGCTACTTCTGCGCCATCTCTCACTCCTTCCTTTCCCCCCTGGGTTAGAAGTTGTGGACTATAGATTTGTGACATGTCATTATTTGTGGAATGTAGTATGAATTTTATAAAATAAACCTCTATTTATTTATTTATTATTATTTTATTTTTTGTTTGTGTAATAAGTATACCTGAGACCTGTACCAATTTTCAGCTCTATACGAATTATAGGAAACCACTATTTTGTCGTCTATTTTGACCGATTAAAAAATTACTTAATTTTTGCCGATTCGTTATTAAATAATTTTCGTGCGTTTGATCGTTATAGCTTTTTTGATATTATTCTTTGTACTTATTGTCATATCTTCAAACTAGAATCTAATTTATTTTAGTGGTTTTTGTATTTTTTTTTTAATATAGCTTCCGATATATTCCTTTTTGTATTTCTATGTATTATTGAATATTCATCCACCCAATAGCAAAGTCTGGAAAAACTTAACCAATCAAAGAAAACACTCCATCGACCTCAGGCTCCATGGAGCAAAAAATTTAGTTCAACATCTGCAAGAGACAATGAGCCATATGCTAAATCCAAACTGCAGTTTGACAACACTCGTGACAAGTCCGAATTCATTCCGGATAAATCTTATTACTGCGTTAAAGTATATCGGTTAGTGTCGCTAATAGGGCCCCTGACATCTCCCTGCGGGACGTCCGGTGGCCACCCCTTCATGGCCAACTGTTACTTCTTGGTGCTCGATCCCCCGAGGACCGAAACAATATTTCACGCTATAAACATATCAACTGAAGAGGTACGGAGGAGATTTGTGAGTGCATGAAGTGTGTGTAGAGATGACAGGGGTGATGGTGGATGCGAATGAAAACGGAGAATTTTGCTGAAGGGTGATGAATCGTGCGGCGCTGTCGGTGGAATTTCGATTTATGTTCTACGTGAATGGTTTCTGCTGAAAACTGGAATTTAGCAATACGAAATTGTATTGTATTATGAAAATTATATTACGGTAACATCAAGTTAACCTGTTTGAAAAAACATAAGATAAAAGTGAGCATCTTCAAGAAATTGTATAGTTCACAATTATTTTGTTCCGATAGAAAACAACTAGTACCCTCTACGACTGTTGAATTATACAGTGTGTCCAAGATAAGAATGAACAGCATGGGGATATCGGAAACGGTAAGTGATACGGGGTCCATTAAATTAGAGAAAAGTAGCGCATTTATGTGCCTAATAATATGCCATTCAGAAAGTCTCAATATTCCGAGTAGTTTCGGAGATATCCGAGAAAAACCGAAATTTGAGAATTTCGTTTTTATTTTCTCCTAGCTTTATTTTCAAAGGAAATGTAAAACAAATAGCACTTTGCGTGGCCACTTTTTAGGAAACATCATCAACTTTATATTTTTATACGGTCCGGAACTAAAGTATACCCTGTATACGACTCCATTTTTCATTGTGAATACAGCAACGTATCACACAATATGATTTCGGAAAAATTTCTCGCGCAAAATGTAGTTTAGTGATTACTTAATCTGTTTTTCTTCAATTTTAGATAGTAGGCGCTGGAAAAAAATAAAACAAAATTCTGTTGACATGATAATACAGTAGTTTGTTAAATTTTTTGACATATTACCGTTCCTACTTTTACATCTCGTTACCTACTTAATTTGTGTTAAAAATGGAAAATGGCAACTTTTCGTATACTGAAAAAGTTAATCTAATAAGTGTCCAGAGAGGCGACAACCTGGTAAATCAATATTTAGACGGTTAGTTTTAAATTTAAAAAACCTGTGGTTTCCCGAAAAAAGTAATCTAATGAAGAAAGTCAGCGTGATGTGTTACAGGCCGTTGTTGAAAATCCTGAAATATCCACTCGCACCATTGAAGATAATACCGGAGTAGCCAAATCCACCGCTCACTTCATTTTAAGAAAAAATAAATATCATCCATATAAATTCAGGATTTGTCATAGACTCATAGCAGGTGACGATGCAAGGCGAAGCACCTTTTGTGAATGGTATACACTAGAAAATACCAAGACGGTGAAAATTTCCCTTTTAAAATAATTTGGTCTGATGAAAGTATGATCACCAACAATGGTATTTTTAATAGGCGTTTTGGTTTTAACATGTGGGTTGGGATTCTCGGTACAAATGTAATTGGGCCTTTTATCTATCAAAACATATAAACAAAAGAGCGGTACCTAAATTTGTAAGTAAATAATTTGGAAGACGCTCTAGATAATTTGCCTTTAGCGGTTACTCACAGCTGCTGGTTTCAACAAGATGGTGCTCCAGCACATAACTCTAGTATTATTCGTGCTTATTTGAACCGTCGCTTCCCTGGACAGTGGATTGGTACTCATAGTGATACATCCTGGCCTGCAAGGGCCCCCGCCCTAACCCCACTAGACTTCTTTCTTTGGGGATATATCAAGAATCAAGTGTACTCTAATAATAATTTTCAAAATGAAGAAAATTTGCTAAGATTGGTTACTGCATCCTTCAACAATATTTTTCCGGAAATGTTAACTAAAGTTTTAAATTCGTCTATGAGACGAGCCTACTTGTGCTTAGAAAATAACGGCGGGTTATTTGAACACTTGTTTATTTCCTGTAATACATATTAGCTCTTTGTTATTACATTACAGGTTACAGGTTTTGATACTGCGACTAATCTTTGTATTCATGAACAACCCATAAATTCCGACCAGTGGTAAGCTTAAATTTATACTTGTATAAATAGGATTTACTTCATGTATCAAAATATGACATTTTTTCCAGCGCCTACTATCTAAAATTGAAGAAAAACATCAGGTTAAGTAATCACTAAATTACATTTTGCGCAAGAAATTGTTTCGAAATCATATTGTAATACGTTGCTGTATTCACAATGAAAAATGGAGTCGTATACAAGGTATACTTTAGTTTCGGCCCATATAAAAATACAAAGTTGAAGATGTTTTCTAAATGACGAAACGTCGCAGAAAAATTCTGCGTACGTTATCGTGTAGTCCTCAAAAAGTGGCCATGGCAAAGTGCTATTTGTTTTACATTTCCTTTGAAAATAAAGCTAGGAGAAAATAAAAACGAAATTCTCAAATTTCGGTTTTTGTCGGATATCTCCGAAACTACTCGAAATATTGAGACTTTCTAAATGGCGTATTATTAGGCACATAAATGCACTACTTTTCTCCAATTTAAGCGACACTATATCACTTACCGTTTCCGATATCCCTATGCTGTTCATTCTTATCTTGGACACACTGTATATGTTTGATACTTCGCAAAGTTTTTCACAAAAACAACTTTGCAATGCTTTTTGCATGAATACATAGCTGAATTTATTTTTTGATTTAAATAGGAACCCCTACGTACTGGTTTCATGGTACTTGCCATCATCAACGAAGGTTAGTTCACAATTAATTGAACAATATATTCAGAATTTTTAGGAATTTAGGTTTGGTGGGCCTGTAGCTTAGTGGTCTAAGGCGCAGGCCGTTCGAATCTTCATCATAGTGATAGCTGGTTCGAGCCCGGTGTACGAGAGTTTTTTTCTCAGGTACTCATTATCGGATTCGACATGCCCTGTTGAAAAGCAAGTGTATTGTGAGTTGCCAATTCTTTCTAGGTTTTCCGGGTGTTCCTGCAGCTGAAATGTGAATACGCCACCAATAATTATTAACATGTAAAAAGAATCTGCAATTTTCAACAATGAGCTTATCAAGAAAGAAACAGGGTGTCCTGCCCTACCAGGACGGGCTCAATGCCATAATCCTAGACAATAGGAAAAATTGGGTCAAAAATCCTTCAGAAATAACTACTTTCCTGGTTAATACCACGACGAACGTTGAATTATATCCAATGACTTTTCGTGCAGAGTTCCTACAAGGCTATCTCCGCAATGGGAAAGACCACTGAGTGATGGAACCTTTCCAAACCCCTTTTAATTAATAAATAATAATTCTGGTTCAGTGTACAAACAATATAATGCGCCAAAATCGAAGTAAAAATATTATTTGGCGTTTTGAAATCAGCATAATGATTCAAAATTTTAAAATGCCAGAATCTGGTGGGCGGCGCTATGACGTACTAGTCCCTAACATATCTGTCTCTGTCTGTTTCTATTACATACCTTCGCTGACAGCATTGTGCAGTGTTGTGATTGGTCAGCTCAAGATCGATGGAAGTGTAGGGACTAGAACGCAGAGCTGTACCGAGCACTGACAAAAAGTACTTCGAGCACTAAGCTCTGAGCACTCTTGAAAAGTACTCCGAAATTTCGAGCACTAAGCACTTTGATTTATGAAATGCTCGCGATTACTAAGCATTTTCAAAAAGTAATTCCAGTCAGGGAGCACTAAGCACTTTTCAGACTGTTAGATACTTGAGTAACTGAAACTTAATCAAACACGTAAGATTTTCACAAATAATATTACATCGCGACATGATTCACTACACTGTCGCTTTTTCAAGCAGTTATTATATTAACTGCTTGGAAAACTAAAGTGTAGCGAAACATGTCTCGATGTAATAGCATTTGTTGAAATCTTATAGTGTTAAATCAAGTTTCAGTAACTCACGTTTCTAACAGTCTAAGAAATGCTATAGATTTCCATCAAGTAACAACCGAGTCAATTAAAAACTTAAGTTACTTTTTCTACTCACATATCTAAAATGGCATTCAGCGTACCAGGATAAATGATCAATTAATCACATATTCCGCAATCTATATTTGAATTTTTTTTTTAATATTACCATAGCAACTCTATTTTTTAAAGTACATCGCTAGGGTTACTGTTTGATCTCACTAGTTAAAAACCCTGAGAGAGTAGGTCGTTCTTGTCCTGTCAATTGATACTGTTATGATAAAAAAGATATCAACTTAAAAGCATACAATTTTTTGGTTATGATACAAATTCGTAAAAAAAAGTACGGTATATGTAAAGCATTTATGAGATAATTGTTTTTTAAACAGTCGTTCCGCAACGCTGCACTCGTGAATAAAATACTCGTTACTGAAAGGGCGTTTATAACACTGCTAACATAATATACTAATTTGAAATAGAATTGCAGAAATCAACAATTTGATTCCAATAAAACAGGAATATTGATTGTTTGTTTGGTTTTGTGGTTTTCTTGACATCGTGTTTTGAGTATTTAACCTGAGGAATATTGATTGATTGTTTGGTTTTGTGGTTTTCTTGACATCGTGTTTTGAGTGTTTAACCTCGCACATCGGTCTGAAAAAAACCAAAACATGTAAATCAAATTCAAATCGAAATGGGCCGTCTATGGTTACACAGAAAAGAAGTTTAAAATAAAAGAATGGTAATTGACATACCGCACATCCCCTGTAGCAAGATAGCAAATGTCATCAATACGAAATTTTTGGTAGATTTTTTTTTACTTTCGTCAAATAAATTACAATTTGACTCGATAATAAAAAAATTATTGTTTTAAAGGTTCTGATAACGGAGACAGATTTGGTCTCCGATACGTCAACGTAGTTTGAAAATGACAAGAAATATTTAGTTATATTGAACTTATTTTTTTAAATAGGAAAAGTAACTGACAAAATTGTACTATTTTTTTAAGACAGTAATCTTCTGAACGCAGTACTTATCGTGGAAAATTGATTTTTTGGTCGGGGTGCCGCCGGGTGCCATCTGCCCCGACTTCACGTTTCGACAAGATTCATTTATATGGAAAGGCTCCGGAGCACTGGAGTGCTCGCGAGCACTTTTCGGGATTACTAAGAACTAAGCATTTTCGTTAAATGCTTCGGAGCACTAAGCACTAAGCACTGAGCACTGAATTAGGAACGTGCTCGGGAGCACAGTGCTTAGGAGCACAAAAGTGCTTCCAGCACTTTCACGAACACTAAGCACTGTGCTTTGGGACAGCTCTGCTAGCACGTCATATTGCATCACACCAATAAGAGCAAACTAAGATGCCTAAAAACCCTGTTGTACCGACTGATTAGATTTTGTTTAGAATTTTTTGAAGACAAAACAAATGAATTAGTGGTCTACTTTTGTAATCGACTCCAGAGATGGCGTCCTCTTTCTCGTGTCAACACTGTCAACATTCTAAGGACATGGTAATTGTGATTGCTAATTGAATATTAAGGAATTTTATTAAACTTTTGAATGCCATACGAAAGTAATAGTCCGTACTCGAAGTGGAATATCAAGTTTTAGTGAAAAAATAACACTACTAAAATTGTGTATTTTTTTCCAAAAAAAAATCTAAAAACCATTTGAAAGTCAATAGTTGTGGTGTATTAAAAAAAAATATTGTGCAATTTTCTAATATTATTGATGTGTTTATTCATTTTCCTTATATTTTTTATAATTTGATAATGTTCCGTTTTTGTGCCGACAATCCAGAAAGATGAACAAATTAGGTAACTAATTTATAATCAGTACAGAAATTGAGTACTCACCACATAGAATCTGAACATACTTTGAAACAGACATTTTATTTCAAAACGCTATGCATGCTGACAATATTTTATGGCAAAAATGTTTTCTAATCAATTGAATCAACTCTGTATGCGTTTTTATATCTTACCGTTTCTTGAAATCTTCCATAAGTAGCGAAAGTCCGCGATAAAGTAAAAGATATAATTTTTTCTCCATTCCCACTGAAATCTATCAATGTTTTGTCTTCAGTAAGCTTGTTAAGGTTTTGGTTATTTTCCATGCATTCCTTTTATTGTGAAATGGTGAAATCTTTTTAGTGTAGTTGATCAAAAAATACACTTTTCTGTCGAACAAAATTGCACAATAGAAATATTCTCACTATTACATGTCATATTGAACGGTTTTTTAAAAGTGGAAGAACAATATAACACATTAACTCATCACAAACATAAAATCCCAATGCAATTAAACTCAAACCCACAAAATTATTCTTTATTCTTTAAAAAAGTTTATAGTGAAAACTCGGGCACAAATGCACATATATCAGCGCGAGAGCATGCGCTGCGCATAAGATTGACAGGTGCTAATGGTGGATTTCCATGCGATGCAGTTGAACTGCAATACTTCTATGTGAAATGTTAGTCGATTATATTTCAGCAAAAAATTAATAAATCATGTCGAAAATGTAACAAATAGAACTGATTGGGGACAGCGATTCCGTATATTCCAATAATTATATTGTTTTATTAATTTCATGTTCGCGAATCGTGGACAAAACTTTAAACTTCTGTTCATAAAAATTAACCCTAACAAGAAAACCGACGGTGGCGGTGCACTAGAGTGTCGCGGGATATTCGAAAAACAGCCCACGGATTCATTTGTTTTCTCGCAATCAAGTTGGCGAATGTCTCTCGTTTTATCCCACAGAATTGCGGGTATAAGTCGGTACACCAGGGTTTTTAGGCATTATAGAGCAATCCTTACAAATGGCGCATAAAAGTGTATGTTTGAAATGGAAACTATGTAATTCATTACGTTATTCACACTATAGTACGAATAAAAATATAAAATCAGATTATATGGCAGTTTTTAGGCATGAATGTCACGATTAAGTGATTTCCAAAAATTAGTGGTCTCCCCCATTGCTAGTTGCATGGATGATAATTGATATGTACCATGACTACCATGGAACCGGTATACGTAGGTGTTTCCCATTTGAATAAAAAAAATAATTTATCTATGTATTTGAGAAGCATTGCAAAGTTGTTCTTGTAGACATCTTTACCAAGTGTCACACATATATAATTCAACAGTCGTAGGGGGTAGTAGTTATTATTTCTTATATTTTCATGGTTCTTTCTATCAACTTTAATTTCTTGAATTATTTTATCATGCTTCTTACTGACTTTACAAGAAAAATAAAACATAAAGAAAGCAAAAGGAATTTATCTCTCAGATATTGTTATGACTCTATGATATGATATGCGGGGATTGGCGCAGTAGTAACGCCGGGGCTTCGTGATCGAAAGGTCACGGGCTCGATCCCCAGGCACGACAAGATTTTTTCAGTTTCAGATGTAAATCTGAGTGATTGAGTCTTGTTGCTGGCTGGGGATAATCCTCCACGATTCACTGTTGCGTTAATAATTAACAATGCTGCACCTAAGGTGGCGTATGAAGTAAATAACAAGGCCTACCCAGAACACATTATATCCATAGTAATTAGACCATCAGGTCTGTTTGGATATAAAAATTTCACTAGCTAGAGTGCATGATACTACTACTAAAATTAGTATCATGGTTAGAGTGTATCTTATCAAAACTTAGTTGAATGATGAGATGAGGTGAACCATCGGGATGTGAAAATAGGAATCAATTTAATGAATACCTATATCATTTTGTTATTCACATCTGAATAATTCAATAGATGAGAACAAAGTATTCTCATCGAATTTTTTCTGTACACGCTGTATATTTTTTCCAATAATTCCAACAATTGCAATAGTTAGATTTAGGTGTAATATTTGACAGTAGACTTACTTTCAGGGAAAATATTAACAAAATTGTAAAGAATTTAATGAAATTACTCGGTTACTGTGCTAGAAATTGGTCTGACTTTGCTAATATTGACAGTCTGAAAATACTGTACCTCACATTTATCAGAAGTAAACTAGAATATGCCACAGTCATTAGGTCACCATCATATAAAAACGCAATAGACAGTATAGAATCTGTTCAAAGGAAATGTCTCAAATATATGTTCATCAAATGTTATGGTTATTACCCCGAAAGAGGGTATGCCCATTAAGTCCTTCTGAATATTTTTAACTTTCAATCGCTGCAAGAAAGACGAGACTGCTTGGCAATTACCACTCTCCATAAATTATTGAACGGCATAATAGACTGTCCCTATTTGCTGAGCAAGATCAATTTTCATGTACCAAGATTAGTTTCCCGCCAAGAAATTACTTTTTACAATTCGGCTCATCGCACCAATGTGCTCCTTAAGTCAGCATTTTTTCAATGTGTAAAATCTTCAACGATAACTGTACGTCGTGTGATATCAATTTCGATGATATTAACTTTATTCTATCAATCTATAAGCGTAACCAGAATTAAGATTGTTATTTTTATTTGACTTCATCTTTAATGTAAACCTCTTGTAGTTATATTCGACCTTGATTATTTTCTGTTATTGGGTGTATACCTATTGAAAATAAATGTATTATTATTATTATTATTATATAAACCGAACCACACGGTATATGAAGTTACAAGTGAATTGCTTCAAGAATGCGTCCACCGAATCGAGTTCCCTATTTTGAAGATATCTGATGATGACATATCACATTCCTAATGAGACATAGTACTGAAAAAACTTCACGTTATCTCAAATTCTCGAGTTAACAACCGAAACGGCGTATGAGACCCGAAAACGAACAACAGAACACGGCCACCTCATTTCGACGAGATGGACAGCTAATCTCAGAGTTGTTTTTTCTGGATGAGGCGTGAAATTAGAAACGCACAATTTTTAGAAGTCATGCCCTCTCCGGCTTCTTCAAATATTTCTATTCGACATTGTTTGTTGAGATTGCTTGATGAGCGTGACACATAACTGCGAATCTATAGTGCTGCGTTCCTCTGTATAATGAAACAAAATTGAAAATTTTCTTATGAACAAGCTTCATTTATATGCAATTGAACTGAAAAGTAAAAAATAATATTCGATGTATTGGAATACAAAGAAGTTTTGAAAATGGAAATAATTTCTTGAAGGCTTGAGGCGTGAAATATTTATATTGTTCAATTGTTCTCAAAATAATTTTTTTTTTTCATTTCTTTCTAACCGAGTCAAGGTACGTAAATTAATTAATGGTCCGACGTTCATCACTATTTTTACAAATATTTCGGTAGTGTGTTTTCGGATCTATTTCGAAAAAGCATGGCGTGGAGCCTCCAATCGACATTTTTTATTCGCCGCAATTTTCCACGTACGAAACCATTGAAAAATTTTCTAAATTTTTACTCGTTCCATATCTGCTTTCTAGAGGTCAGGGGATGTATTTTTTTGATGAAATTTTTTGGTGTTCAGATATTTTTCAGTATTTTTACGGTTATTTCAGTTTTATTTTTGAGAGGATTTGTTACTTTCTTCAATAATGAGTACGAGCCACCCTACCGAAATGTTTTTATCGTGATTTTCTACGTCTGAAACCGTCAAAAAAAATTTCCGAATTTCTACGCGATTTTTTCGATTTTGTTTTTGTGAGTTTTCCCGACTTTTGTTTCGAGTAGAACAGGAGTCCGAGCCCTCGACAGATATATTTTAGGTATAATTTTCCACGTCCGCAAGTACATTTTCCCGAATTCCTGAGCGTTCTTCATTTAGCCTTCAGAGGGAAAGTAACATTTTTCGAAATAAAATTATTTGACGGACCGACGTTTTTCACAATTTTTAGGGATTTTTCTGATTTTATTTTCAAGAGTAACGTAGGTGTACCTGAAATAGGTCAATTTGAATTTGGACCTCGCAAAATCCTTATGGAAAATGGCTCTCAGCTGAATTCCGTGAATTTTTGGTATGTTGTAGATTTTGACGGCCGACTAGTTTTCGAGATACAGGATGTCAAAGATGAAAAGTAAAGCTTTTTGCTGAGAATTTTTGACAATTCTAAGAATTAACAAAATGCTTATTTATTCTGCTAATACCATATTTCAATGACGGTACAATGTCACCTTGATCTCGTATCCATTATACTTTTCCGTTCTGTGCCCTACAACAGGGTGAACATAAATACATTCGATTAATTTCATTCCAAACAGTATGAGTTCTATAATGAGAAATGAATATTCAATATAAGCATGATGAACTTTCTCAATCTCAACCAAAGCTAAATTATATTATTTTTTTATACAGGGTGGTTTGAAAATAAGGGTACGTCAACCCCTAGATTTTTAGTTCGGATAAGGGAGAGCATGTCATTAATATATCAAACATTCTTCACTGTTGATAACGTCACACAGTCATTTCATGTGAGTAAAAATGTTCAGTCCAATTTTCTTAAAACAATTCTGTTTTTTGTTCCCATAAATACCCTCTATTTCGGAAAAATATCGGTTACATAATGTACGGTTTGATGAATTCAAGATATTGTGATCAATTTCAGCAAATTTATCCGGATTCATTTGTCGGCAACATACTTTTGAGTGTACAGATTTTATTTATACCTCATATACAGTATCGGAAACTTTTCATCTGGGGTATAGACAGAAATCTTCGCGAGCAACAAGGAACGCAATGATATGATAATACCACATAAACAGGGGAGACGCACTACTGTGCACCTCTCCTGTTACCCCACCCGACGCATTAACGGACCACGTGACAATGGACACACACAGCTCACGTCGATATCCCTGCCTCGAGCGAGTAGAGAAGAAATCGTAATGCTCTCTCAACATATATAGCAAGCTATTCTCCACGCTCTTATGAAACCACCATACCCAAGATGGAAACTTCCGGATACTGTATATTCCATCGAAGACCGAAACGAGTTATTTTAGAGCAATTTTTGTTTGAAAATATTTGAACTGGATTATTAGTGCGGTACTTCTTCCAAAAGTGTAATACATTCTATACATGTTGAATGAAAGATTGTCTTCAAAAGTGTTTCATTTACATTAAGTTATATTTTTGTGCGAAATATATTCGAAAATATTTCAAAACGTAGATATTTACTGTCGCGGAATTTCTTGTAGAATTCTGGGAAGTATAATACCCACCTTCACCATTAATTTGTTAATTGTATGCCAAATATCACTCCTAGTTTTTCGTCGGCTTGTTTGGAAAATATCCCCTATTTTGCAGAAACCCCACATTTCACAAAAATCATATTAAATATATTTTCTCGTCTGAATTGAATTGGTCGACATTGAGGGAGTTCATCCTGCCTATATTGAGTATTCATTTCGCATTAAAGAACTCACACTTGGTTGGCAATTAATCGAATTGGATTTTTCTTTGTTCACCCTATTGCAGAGCACAAAATGAAAAAGTATAATGGATTCAAGATCAAGGTGACATTGTACCATTATTGAGGCATGGTATTTGTCAATTATTGGAATTGTTAAAAATTCTTAGCAAAAAGCTTCACTTTTCATCTTTGACATCCTGTATCTCGAAAACTAGTAGGCCGATTTTTTTGTGCACATGGACACTTTTGCCGAAGAAGTCAAAATCCACAACATACCAAAAATTCATGGAATTTGGCCGACAGCCATTTTCCATAAGGATTTTGAGGGGTCTTTTGCATCAGTTCTTAAAACCTCTCAACAAAACTTGTCGATGCGAAGTATACATGAAAGTGCGTAGCACTGAAATAAAAAGAAGGGAAAAATGGAACACTAAGTAGATTTTAACTTGTGAAAATTATATCACAATATTCTTTACCAAAAAGTAATATACCTATATTATACAGTATCAGAAACTTTTCATCTGGAGTATAGACAGAAATCTACGCGAGCAACAAGGAACGCAATTATATGATAATACCACACTACTGTGCGCCTCTCCTGTTACCCCGCCCAGCGCATTAATGAACCACGTGGCAATGCGACACACCGCACACAGTTCACGTCGATATCCCTTACTCGAGCCAGTCGAGTAGAAATTGTAATGCTCTCTCAACATATAGCAAGCTATTCTTTACGCTCTCATGAAACCACCATACCCAAGATGAGAACTTTCTGATACTGTATAGACTTCTAATATATACCTTTACTACGTACTGTACATAAATTGATAATACAATACCCACTACTACTTCGATGACTATTTCATTCACACATGGCTGCACCTATGAAATTACGTGGTTGAAGTCACATGACATGCAATATGAGCGGATATTCAAGTAAACACGATAATTTAGGTAAACACGTGGATATTTACGTAAACAAACAAATAAAAGTATCAAGTTTGACATAACTCAAAATAGAAATGTCCCGTTTTCGGTTATCTTCTACTACGGAAAAGCTAATCCAACTCAAAAAACACCAAAAAGGAGTAAATAGTCTGTCTGGAGAGAATTTATGTATTTTTTGAAGCTTATATGAACTTGAATATAAAGATTTCACGCTGTTCATGAAATAGTCTTCCTAAATATCACTCGACCATGACAAATAGAGACTATTATTTTCTTTTATTCGTCTCGAGTAACTTGTATTTTGAGACAATTCAATTCGACCATATGAACATCAATAATCATAGAATAACTCCCTCCAGCTAAAGCTGTCGGGAGTTATTCTGATTATTAATGTTCATATGGTCTCATTTAATTATCGAAATACAAAGTACTCTCGATAGAATTATAAAGACAATAATAGTCGGCTATCTGTCATGGTCTTGTTGATATTACCTACGATAATTTACCTTTTATATTGAAAACAAGTGTTAATTTTTATACCACGTCAGACAAACGGATTGACGGAGGCACCTCGGCCCTAACTGTGTGAAGGGTCAACTTTCTGACCGCGGGACGCAAGTGGGTTCCAGCGCAGAGAACAGAAACTATAAGAATTCTTCAAAATCAAAAGTCCATGATGATATTCAACACTGACAATTGTCCAATGCTTAAGTAACCACAATTCCATTCATAGGTATCAATCCAAATGAAAATCTGAATTGTTGATACATTGTGGAAAAATGACATCTAAGTTATGTTTCTTGAAATATCTGCCTGAACTTGCAGTGGCGGATTAGCGCGAGCATGAAATGTGACGTCGGCGTTAAACCACGTTTTCTGAGAAAACGAGCGTATTTCATGAGGTATTACTGAAAATCATTCTTGTGGAGAATTGAATTATCTCTCAACCTATCGAAATCGTTTTTTGATAAATCTTCTATTTTCTGAAATAACAACAACAAAAATTATTTTTTTTTAAATGAAATTTTTTTCAGGTTCCACTCCTGATTTTTTGGTAAACATTTTTTTTCTAATAATACATGATGTCGAGATGTCATGTGCCGAGTTTCATTCTTCACTTTTTGCTCGAGTTTGTCTGTCGTTACTGTATTAATAAGCAATTTCCAATATTGCCACACACAACTGTTAGAACTCCGTTTCTTTGTTTCCAAGTCATCGAAATCACCTCGGGGTGTATCCGAAGGGAGAGCGAAGAAACGTCCCGTAGTAACATAAAAAAACAAATCAATCTATCAACATCTCTGCGGGGGTGCGAACGCACCGGCCTCAGCCGACAAAAGCCATGTTATTCCATATTTAACGTACGTCAGACAGGCAGGTATACACGGGCTAACACTTTGTTTGAAGGTTGTAATGCCATCGTAGAACAATGACCATTAGCCGGAGGTTTGTGTTGTCTTAATGACAGGAACACCTAGAAACTGTGTAATTGTTTGAGTTAGGATTTACATTTGAATATACACGATGTGCAGTTGTTTATTTCTTTCACGATCTGAATGGCCTTGTGTAGGGGGAATCAAAATATGTGTTATAGCTTTTAATGTAACGAGATTATTATGCGATTTATAATAATCGAGAATGTCGCCTGTGCAACCTCCGAGATTTATTTAATTTGCATAATAATCTAGTTACATTCAAAGCTTTATTGTATAATTCATTGACATTGACAACGATGATGTGAAAATGAAATCAACAACTTTGGTTAAGTCACGTTATTGTCATTTGATGGTTCCATTTGGTATCTATTAAGTAACTAAAGTATTATATTGTAACTAATGAATTATGTGTTATTATAATATTATGATGTTAATAATTTGTAATAAAGATTTAACTTGAAGGAAGCTTAATATCCAATGATACAATGAAAATAACTATCTACTTACTTATAGATCAACTGAGATTTTTATACCAATAAATTTTAATGGTTTTAAGAAACTTTTTAAATAAAAATATTCGTGAGACCTATTTAATGAAAGTATTGTATTGAATAATGTTTTCAACAATAGCAGGGACAGGCCTATAGGGGATGGACTCTCTCCCCCCCCAATAAACTGTGAGTTGGGAGATTGGTGAAAACAAAAAGAACCAAACAATTTTTGAAATTGCTTTATTTCTCTTTCCTTACTACTTACTATATATTGTTCAGAACGATACTACGTTGGCAACTGCATATTTTATCTGAAAATTAGAAAAAGTAAGAGAATACTAAGTTTTGACTCCATATGTTGTTTTATGTCTCTTGACACAGTTTTATACAAACTGAAAATTATAACTGAGCTTATGGAATCGTCAAACTTGAACATTATAGATGGCATTTTAGAGATAGGAGTCACAATACGAAGTTTTTCAAAAATTCGAAGCTGCGACAAGAAACTAACAACTTGATTGAAAATGAGATCAAGTTTTCACAAAAAACAGAATTTCGCCAGAGTATGACTTTCGAAGGCATTACAGAAGACTCTCAAAAAATTTGAAGAATCGAGAGAAAACCCTGTTGAATTGGACACAAATAAATGTTTTCTATAAAGAAATTTTTCTACCGTTGTCCAGTGACCTGCTCACCATTCAGAACATTCAATCTGTTATTGAATTATACCCGCATGGTGAAAAACTGGATGTTTATGCTCTTCAGGTAAAACTTGAAGTTTTTTTCATATACAGGATGTTTCCGAAATTGGATCGATAAATGAAGTGAAAAGTGGAAGATGACAAAATAAAACGGAATGGAAGAATACATTTTTGTCAAAGATTCAATGACACCGCGCTGAAACACAGACACGCTGTCGCCTGGAGAATCAAACCAGTGACTCCTAAACAAAGGCAACTGAAAGCGATTTCATAAAATTTCGAAAATTTTTGATTGCATCAAACACGAAAATTCTTGTTATTTATTGTTTCATTATTTATTTATTTATTGAAATCATATAGGATAACAACAGGCGCTGCCCAAAGGGTTATCCACAAAAACAGTAATGTGTACAGAGTGTATGTCTCCTAAAAATATTAAGTACATTATATATGCAAACAAGTAAATATGAACATGATCTTATCAGTTAGATTTAATGAAATATTTAATTTTCGTTTTAAACGAGCTAAGTGAGGTATTGAATATTTCAATATGATTGAATGTTCGGTTATATAAGTTTACCATTCTGTTTAACGGCGACTTCTTTCCCAAATTAGTTCTGCAAAAATTTTCGAAAAAAAGAAAATTGTTTCTCAAATTCCGGGATGGCACATTGAACGTAATCATTGATAAGATTTCTGCAGAATCAATCAGATTATTCACAATCTTATATAAAATAACTATATCGGATTGTTCTCGACGAGCCCCTAGTGTAGGAAAGTCGTATTTTTTTCTTAAGAGGGATGTACTCGTAGTGTTATTGTACGTGCCAACAACTTTGTATTGTAGAAATCTCAGGAAGTTATTCTGTATGGTTTCCAATCTGGTCCTATATACAGCATACTGTGGACACCAAATGACAGTCGCAAAATTCAATTTGCTGTAGACATATGAATAATATAATGTTTTCATGGCCACAATAGAAGTAAAATGTTTACATTGTCTTATAATGAACCCCAGAACTTTATTAGATTTTGAAGCAACATAGTCAATGTGTTTTGAGAATGATAATTTTTTATCAATTACCACTCCCAGGTCCTTTACATCATCTACTTCATTTAGCACTTTGTTGTTGAAATTGTAATCATAAGAGAATACATTTTGGTTTCGAGTGAAAGTGATAAAACAGCATTTATCTAAATTCAAGAAGAGTTTATTGATTTTACAATATTCATAGAACCTATTCAAGTCACTTTGAATCATAGAGCAATCTGTAATTCTATCTACTTTTGAGAATATTTTCAAATCATCCCCATATAAAATGAATTCACAAAATTCGAAACAGGATTTTATATCATTCAGGTAACTGATAAAAAGTAGGGGTCCAAGATGTGAACCTTGTGGTACGCCAGAGGTAACTATGTAAGGTGTTGATTGGTGTCCATTAACAGTAATGATTTGCGTTCTATTGTAGATGTATGAGGCAAACCATCGCAGCAGATTTCCATGGACGCCGATTTCAGCTAATTTCGATATTAATATATTGTGATCAATTTTATCGAATGCCTTACTGAAATCGGTGTACACGGAGTCTACCTGAGATTGGTTGTCCATAGCGGATGATATATATTCTGTATACAAGATAAGATTTGTTTCTATTGATCTGCTCGGGAAGAATCCGTGCTGCTCTTCAATTATATGCCTTTTTACAGAGTTAAAAAGCATGCCATGCACGATTTGTTCATGTAATTTGTTGAAAATATTCATTTTACAAATTGGGCGGTAGTTGGTCACCAGATTTTTGTCACCATTTTTGTATATCGGTACTACATACGATTCTTTCCACCTTTTCGGAAAAGTAGCTTCTTTAAATGATCTGTTAATGATAATAGTTAGTGGCACGTATATACTTTCTGAACACTTTTTTACAAAGAAAGATGGAATTCCATCAGGGCCATTCCCTTTGTTTTCATCTAGCGTAGATAGAGCATTCTTTACTTGTATTTCATTGACCGTTATGTTATTGATTGAGTGAATGTTATTTTCATTATGTGCAATTTTGGTCTGTGTATAAGGCTGATGAACACTTTGGAAGAATTTTGAAAAAAGTTTACAAACTTCCACTCCCTCTGCAGATTCATTGTTCAATTTCATTAGATTGGGAATGCCATTATTATTGTTTCTTTTCGATACAAAATACCAGAACCTCTTAGAATTGTTTGGAATATCTTTTTCAACCGAGTTCAAAAAATTTTGATAGTCACTTCGAATGAGTTGTTTAGATCTACGATGCAGCTGGCAGTAAAGATGATAATCAAATTGTGAATTCGATTTTTTTCACGTTTTGTGTGCCTTCGACTTCATGTCTATTATGTTTATGGTTTTTTTAGAGAAATATACTGGAAACTGATTGAAAATTCTCTTCTTAGGAACAAAAGTGTTTATCAAGTGATTAATTATTTCGTAAAACTTATCTAAGCAATCATCTACTTCATCACAGGATTCAAACATTGAAGGCCAGTCTGTTTTCGAGATTTCAGAGTTGATGACAACGTAGTCACATTTCCTGAAGTCACTAGAGAACCTCAAGTTAGACTTAAGGTCTGTATGAGTAAGGAATTTGAGGTTGAATTCGATACTTCTAT
Organism: Chrysolina haemoptera; assembly: GCA_958298965.1. NCBI lineage: Eukaryota > Metazoa > Arthropoda > Insecta > Coleoptera > Chrysomelidae > Chrysolina > Chrysolina haemoptera. The sequence goes on along the minus strand of OY282584.1, from coordinate 39,370,985 downwards.
GATGTGGATCTTCCGCTACTAGAGGCTCGCCTAGTGACAAATTTTCAACAATAGAATTATTATACAGGGTTAGATCTAATATAGTATTATTGTTGTTTTTAAGGTAGTTGAATTGCATGAGTCCATGGAAGCTAAACATATCATTAAGGTTTTTGAATTTTGATTCAATAGAAGAAGGAATTAAAAAATTACAATTATATTTCATTTTCCACTGCGTATTTAGCATATTGAAGTCTCCACAGATCAAAACAGTATCATCCGAAAGTTCATTGAGAAGTCTGTACATATTATTTGTAAAGTAACCCAAAGCATCATCGTCTCCAGGTGGCAAGTAAATACAACAAAGATGAATTTTACCTCTGTTAGGAGTGTACAAAGTAACCCATACGTCCTCCGCGTCGCTCTGCCAATCAGGATGTTCGACAACATGTATATCCCTACGAATGGCAATAAGAACTCCACCTCCTTCACTTTTTCCACTTTTAGAACTTTGTCGATCCCTACGAAAGACACTGAACTCATTACCAAATAGCTCTATATTCATCACACCACTATTCAGCCATGTTTCAGTTAAAAAAATTAGGTCATAGTCACAGTTGTGTGTATTCAATTTGAACTCTAGGGTTTTTGATCGCAAACCTCGTACATTTTGTACGAAACATGTTAATTCAGAGAAAAGGTCAATATGGAATATAAAATTGAACTATTATTTCTTCCGAAATTATAATGATATCAAATCACTTTCACAACCAACGCGTGTCACTCTTGAGCCTTCATCCTTTCGAAGGAATATGTTACCATTCTTCACCCAAACAATCCTGTAGTTCTTCATTTTTGCGAAATCCCTTGTATTTTTAAAAAGCTTTTTGTTCTCTGGGGATAGATGCAATGTAGAGATTATTCGAAATGTTCTCAATACTTAGTACATGATTGGGCGAAGAAAGCTTCTTCACTTTCGCAGCTGACAAGACATCATCTTTCATCTTACGGGAAACATACTTGATGACAATATTTTTCGGTTTTTTTGGGTCAAAAGATTTCACTCTATGAGCAGTTTCTATTGATTGTAATGAGAACTCTATATTCAAGCTCTTGTGCAACACCTCAATTATTTTAAAAATATCCTCATTATTTTTTTCAGGTATTCCTTGGATCTCTATATTGTTCATGCAAGTAAATTGTTCGAAGTCGTTGACTCTTTGGTTAAGAAGTTGATTATTCTTGGTGAGATTCAAATTCTCAGTTTTTAGATGCTCGATGATTTTGATATACTCATTGAACTTTTTGATAGTGGCTTCAAAGTCGGTTATTTTGTCTGAACAAAAGCTTAAACTGTTAGCCAAATCATCCTGTTTATTCCGAAAATCCTTCATTTCGCATTTGATTTCTTGCATGAAATTCAGAATAGTTCGATGCAGCTGGGATTCCTCAGTTTTTTCTCCGTTGTCCGAGTCATCACTTTTCCCTTTTTTGCACGCTGAACAAACCCATGCAGTATTTGGGCATTCCTTAATAAAAACGAGCTGGTCGACTGTGAGGCCTACGCACTTGCTGTGATACGAATTTGAACAAAAACCTTGGCATGGAAGGCCTGGAGATTCTTTTGTAACGTTCCGCAAATTCCTGACATGATGTTTTGTTGATATCACTGTTGTCAGTAAAGTAATCAACTTCACAAGTTTATCCAAATGTACAACAACGAAATGTCGATATGTTGCACAAAGTAGAAAAGCATACACTAGACTAACTCGCAGAAAAACGATTTCAAACAGAGAGCTCGAGAAATACGTTCTGTACACCTTGAGATACGAACGAATACTTATGTTCCATATAACAACCCAATATAGGGTTAGGTAGCTCAGTGGTTAAGACCGTCGCGTTCAAAGCCATTGATGCTGCTGGTCGTGTAGGTTCAAATTCTATCGACTTCATATTTTTTCCTGATGACCCGAGTAAGTGCTAGGAATCGAACGTAAATGGTAAGACCTCGTTATTCCTTGGCTCGCACAAGTTTCGACTTTTGAGGGCTGCATAAGGGGACGACAGCTTGTTAACGAAAAAAAAAAAAAAATCAACAATTTCTTAATCACTTCAATTTCGGAAACACCCTGTATGTTCGAAGAGCAACAATGAATAATACCGTGAATACAGCAAAAGAACGTAAGGCTTTCTTTTCGACTGTGTCAGCTTATTTTCATTGCAGGTAGCAAAAAACGAAAGATTGCATATTACGCTATAGTTTGTTAAAAATGAGCTACGCTCACTGGTGGTCAACAAAAGATTAGAATCGCTCATGTTAACTAAATCTGAAAAAGATCTTTGTGACTCGATGGATATTCAAAATATGAAGTCCGTGGACAAAGTTAAAATCACGAAGATTAAAATGTTGACAGTGTTTATTAAACAATATATTTTATAATAATATTATATATGATTTCTATGGTTTATTTTATTGTGGGAGCGCCACGGCAAATAATGATTATGGCCGTCCTGTACCCGCACAGGCTATGCCTTTGGATACACTCTATACGAGTGTTTATGAGGGAGTATTATTATTATTTCAAAGTCAAAAAATACCTTTTGCTTTTTTTGTTAATAAAAAAATTGTTATTTTTGTTGATAGCAATAATATATCATATGATATATGATAATATGCCTTCGGTCCGTCACAATAGTGAAAACAGAATTTTCTGTAGTTTGTGTATGCCTGAATTATATGAATATTTCAATGGCAAAATAATATTTCTTAACATGTATTTGATTTTTTTTAAAGTTGCTGTAATGCGACAACAATAACAAAACACATCCGAATAAGAACGAAATCCTGTCAAAGTTATTATTTTCTATGGCAAATAATAGCCTATAAATATCTAATTGCAAATGTTATACCGATAATATTCATAGCGTTTTGACTGTAAAGTAAGTGTTATCAAACCTGGACACATGTTGCGGTGGGCAGCAATATTCACAGCAATAAATACCCTTCTAAGTAACAATTAGACCTATTCATTCAGAAATTAGTTGACATTTATAACACTAGTTACACAGTTTTTATACCCTAGGTTGAAGTTGTTAATTATTATTTACTTGCATGAATATGCACCAAACCACTAGTTTTAACACCTCGACACGTGTTCCAATCAACAAGAGATCATCTTCAAGAGGGAAAATGAAACTCTATCTTGAAGATGATCACTTTGTAATTGAAACACGTGTCGAGGTGTTAAAAATAGCGGTTTGGTGTTGGGATAGAACTATTAAAACTCTAGTATATTAATAATTGTTTAGTCAGGTAAGATATTCCAGAAAAAATTATAAAAAAATTCTGTCACTTCTGTTTTCAGAAATATTTATTTACTTATAAATGGAGAAAAACATTAGTATGAATAATAAAGAAAATTTAAAATGACTAATTTTTGGCTTATTTTTCGATTGCTTTCTCTTATAATGGTCCAACAGTAATCCCCTAACATGTTTTCATCCGAAAATACTTGTCGTTCTTCGAAAATTTTTGAAATCTTGTGAGAACGTTCTATCTGTTCGTCTTAAGAGGCCATGAGCGCGATCACGTTTGGGACGCTTTTAAAGGTAAAAGAGTCAATTGATACCTCAAAAACGGTTCGTCTTATCGATTTCAAATAAGGACAGGCTTCTAGAGGAAGTTTGATTCTACGTACGTGCTGTAATGGAAATTGAATTTTCAATCCACTTTTTCACAAAAAAATCTCAAAAATGTCCCAAAATTGCAGTTATTTTGAGGCAATTTTTGCTAAATGAACAAATAATTTCAAAAAAACATTACAGCACGTACATAGATCAACGTTTTACCTTTCTATTTATACCAAATTCATTTTGATCGTATGAAGATTGTTTCAAATTTTAATGGAAGAGAGATACCACTGCAGCTACTTCCATGAAAAGAATCTTGAGGTGCTGCCGAAGACATAGTTACATAGAATCAAACGTCCTCTAGAAGCCTATTCTTGTTTGAAATCGATACGACGAACCGTTTTTGAGTTATCGACTCTTTTACGCTAAAAAACGGCCAAAATATGATCGCGCTATGCCTCTGAAGGAAAATCTCAACTGCGAGTGCAGGAAATTAATTTTTAATGATATATTCACTCCCACCTGTTGAATTTTTTTTCAATGAATCAGCAACATTATTTTAATATTTTTTACTTTTTTTTATTCCAAAAATACTTCAGACAACCATTTTGAATGGCTTTCAAGCTATTTCACTAATAGATAAAATGCTTTCCAACTGAGGATCTTTTATAATTTTATGGATTTGTGTGCCAACAAATAACCCCCCTCTCAGTTTTGCTTCCGTAAGATTTTTTGTAATTACCAGAAAGAGTCACTAATTTTGTTTTTCTACGTTCATGCAAAAAACAAAACTTTATTGAACTATATTTGGTCGAAAAACTGTTTCTTTATTGCACTGAGTGCAATAAAGACTTTATTGCACTCATCTGTCATTCTACTATAGCGTTCTGTCATCATGACAGACATAAACTTTCAAATTGACGCCAAATTTAGCCCATTTTCTGTGAGATTGTATTACGTTTTAAATAGTTGCATGTTTCATCATATTCATTATATAATGGACTATGAAATTACTAGAAAATGCAATTTGTTAAAAATAATTTTTTTCTTTCGAATATCATCTGAATAGCAGATAGATTTAAACAAACAATGTCCTCCTTACAGTTTAGTGCCACCTAAATGAAACATTTTCTGGTTTTTGCATGAACGTAGAAAAAATATTGTATGAAACTCGTGCAAAAAGAGTTTATTGCACTCGACGTGTTGTCCAATTTCCAATGACAATTTCACGTCGAGTGCAATAAACACCCACTTTTTGCACTTGTTGCATAAATAACTATTAGTGCCTTCACAAAATTTCTCATCTTAGTGTCATATACTATGGTATTCCATCAAGTAACGGCTTAGTCAATCCAAACATTGGAAGGTAAACGTTATCTTCTGATGACCACTGGAGTCAAACGGTTCTACAGGTTCATTCAAGTTTCGTTCTACAGGTTCATTCAAGTTTCGTACACTCGCGTTTCGTACATATTAGCAAAATAACCTGAAATATTCTGAATTAATGAGTTTTTGGCTTCTCGTTTCGTACACGAACACTGCGATGGCCAGAGAGTTTAGGTACCAGACAGTGCGAAGAGTAATTATTTAGTCTGATCCAACCAGAATGAATTAACCTTACGTAGACATTTCAGTGGGTAGAAATTGAACACATACATTTTGCGAAGAATAATTTTTTCTAACCAGAAATATATTCGGCGAGGAAATTACCTGTCGAATTATCGTACATAATTTCTTTTACAGGTAGAAAAGAGTTTTTGGTGAGAAAAATAGTCCTGCCCTCAAGTAGCATGTATGAATTCTCAAGTTCATTATTTTCTGATAATTCCAAATTTATCACCTTTAATCATTTATTTTATTTACGTGAAATTTTGAATTCTCCATTAAAAGTATACTTTTTTTCTAAAATATGATTTGAGAATGTTGAATTATTATTTTTCTTGTTCACTCAACTCATATTATGATGTTCATGAGTACGATTTCTGAACGTTCCACTAGTTTGACCCATTGCACATATTCATAATACCCTGGGACAAGTTCTACGATATAATTTATATCCACTGGTATTTTTGATTTGGAAGTTATGTCTTCATTGTTGTTCACAAACTTTTTATATATACGTTTCTTATATATTGTCTTCTCAAAAATGAAGCTTCATTTTAGGTTCATTTTCCAAAGTATGTTGAGGTTCTATAATTTTGATTAGTTGTTTTTGTGATTTCACTTTAAATTGTCTCCCTTTATTACAAATTATTCTGAAATTTGTTTGTTTGTCATTTGATGGTTGTATAACCCAACATCAGATCTTCTGATGTATCCATTTTATGTACTAATTTCGTACATGTGGATTATATTTAGTCGCTTCATTTTCCGTTTTAAAACCAACTGCTGGTCTGGTGTACATACTATTATGTTTCTGAGGATTGTCGCATAATTTTTCTAGCTTTTTCTGGTAGCTTTCTTCTTCATGTTGGTGCATAATAGTATATTACGTAACAAGTATTGTAATAGTTATTTCTAACAAGTGCGGAAAGTAGTACTTTTCCGCACGCGACGGCAGGTTCCCGAACGACGCGGAGCGGAGTTCGGGAAATATTTTTCCTACGAGTGTTTTTCTTCATCTTATTTATAAAAAAACAAGGTTTTTGATAAACAAGTTTTTATAATAATTCTACAAAATGACTAATAAGACTGAATAGGTACATATATCATTTAGTTAGTTCTAAATATCGTAATTTTCAACAATACGAAAATCTTGCGGAAAAGTAGAAATCGCACGGAAAAGTAAAAATCGCACGGAAAAGTAAAAATCGTGCGGAAAAGTAACTTTTCCGCATGATTTGAAATCGTACGGAAAAGTACAACTTTCAAAACAAAAATCATGAGTGTTATCCAAAGCTTCCTCTGGTAACGTCTGATGTCGTATGTCGTTTGTCAATTGTGATGATTTAAGTTTGAGTTTCATGGCCAACTTTGTTCGACTGAACAATCAACTGTATCTCCGCCATTTTTCAACCAATTTTCAATTTTGAAGAACAGTGTTATCACAAATGACGTGCTCTTTCGGAAAATAAAAAAAATATGTACAGGGTGTCGTTTGAAAAAAAAAGAGTTTGGGGTCACTTCCGGTTTAACCGGAAGTGGTGAACTTTCAGTAGAGGGGTCAAAATATGCGTTTTCAAGTACTTAGCGACTTACCAAATTTAAAATCTGTAACTTCAAATCAATAGAAAAATTTGGGGGTGTACCTCAACTCGTGGTCACCCGGTATAGATAAACTTATCTGAATAATAAATTTGATTCAAAAAGTTGAAGCCGTTTTCGAGATCCAAAAATGTACATCATTATTATTATTATTATAAAATGTAAATGTTTTAAGTATAAGACATGTCGAATTTTTTTTATGTACATAGCACAAATGTTAAAACGAACTTTGGGTTGAACTTTGTCGACAAAATGTAAAATTTTGCACAATAAAGCTTATCTATTTATTATTTGTAAAGTCGCCTATTTCTAAAAAAGGCACCTGTGGACAGTGTGACACATTTAAGATGGAAGCACCTTTATAAAACTTACATTTTTCAACCGATTGGAATGATTTTTTTTGTTAGGTAAACATTCAAAAAGTCCACTAAGTCAACAAATTTTATGAATAAATCTCCATTTCCAAGGCCAGCTAATCTTATTTTTTCATGGTCAAAAATATAAGAAAATTACTTAGAAAAATTTGGATTACACCACTAGATTAACGACATTTTCAAATGGTTCATATGCAAATAACGTTGAAATGCATGAATCAATAAAAAAATTTGAAGGCAATGGAATTTGAAAAATATGCCGTTTACTCAACCCACCAATTCAATTCCAGAACTTTCATTAAAATTCGAAATACACCACCGTATTCAGGATGTCTCACTACATCACTGGTCAAAATTTCATCAAAAACTGTTGATGAATAAAAAAATCATTAACAATAAAATTAGAAAACTATGATAATGGAATTTGGGGAAAATGTCATTTTATTTCGTAATTTTTCGTTTTTTTTATCTATCAACAAATTTCGATGAAATGATGGTCAGTGATATCTTGAGAATTTCTGAATCCAGTGGTGTAGTCAAAATTCTGATAAAAGTTTTGAAATTGAAGTGGTGGGTTAATTAAGAGGCATATTTCTCAAATTTCATTCCTTTATAACTTTCTTATTGATTGACGCATTTCAACGTTAGTTACATATGAACAATTCGAAAATGTCCCGAATCCAGTGGTGTAGTCAGATTTATTCTAATTTTTTCAGATTTTTTACTTCAAAAAATAAGATTAGTTGGCCCTGGAAAAGGATATCTATCCATGAAATTTGGTGTGCTAGTGGACTTTTTGAATGTCCACGAAAAAAATCATCCAATCGTGTGAAAAATGTAAGTTTCATGATGGTCTTTCCATATTAAATGGGTCACACTGTAGATGAACTTAAAAAGCAAAACTTTATCTGAATACAAAATTTGATCCAAATCATTAGAGCTGTTTCCGAGATCCAAAAATTCATATTATTATTATTATCAATATGAGTAAAATCACTTTTTTTCATAAAAAGCGCCTATATAGATAAACTCAAGTAGCAATATCTTATCTAAAAACAAAATTTGACCCAAGCCGTTTTCGAGATCCAAAAATATTCATTATTATTATTATTATCAGTAAAATCGTGTTTTTTCAAGAAAGACGCCTTCATAGATAAACTTGAAAACAAAACCATATGTATATACAAAATTTCTTCCAAATCGATTGAGCCATTTCCGAGATATATCAAACTGTGCGTTTCATTTACGAAAACTATGCGATTTGTTTACCGTGAGTAATGAGCTATTTACTGAGGCTGTGTGTCGTATGTTTTTGCCTATTTTCTACAGTTACACATTACCCTTATAGCTACATTGAAACCAACCTAGCTGAATAGGCGAAATTGCGCGTACGTTCATGTTGAGTGCCTTATCACTGGATATATTAAGGACTATAATCCTTTGTGCTACCAGTGCGCATCACGTTTTCACGTGTTCAGCTGGGTTGGTTTCATTGTTCTATGTCATTTTCCAAAATTGCTCCTATAAAAGTGTCTGAACCACTTAATTACGGTTCTCTGGCCAAAAACCAGTTTCTATGATTTTTTTTACGATTCCACCTGTGAAATTGGATGTATATGTATAGGTAGAGCTTTTTTTATAGGTAATCCTAAAATTGTGTGTAATACATCATCGATAAGCTATTTCTTTCATCTTCCCATGTTCTATTATTGTTCGTATATTCTCTTTTCCGCACGAGTTGTACTTTTCCGTACGATTTAAAATCGTTCGATTTTTACTTTTCCGTACGATTTTTACTTTTCCGCACGATTTTTGTATTTTTGAAAATGATGATATTTAGGACTAACTAAATGATCTATGTAACTATTATGTCTTATTAGTCATTTTGTAGCATTATTATAAAAACTTGTTTTTTAAAAACCTTGTTTTTTCATTAATAAGATGGACAAAAACACTCGTAGGAAAAATATTGTACCTAACTCTAACGGAAAATCCTTAACGGCTTGCCTGAACTCCGCTCCGCGTTGTTCGTGCAACTGCCGTCGCGTGCGGAAAAGTACTACTTTCCGCCCTTGTTAGGTAAATAACTATTCCGTATTCTTGTTTGGTATATTTTTCGATACATTTTTAGTTTCCTTCGTTATTTCTTTCCTTGCCCTTGTCATAGATTTTTGTTTGTCAGGTTTCTTTAAATTGGGATCTTAATCACAGTTCATTGTTTTACCTAGTATCAATATGTAATGTCAGTCATTACGATACTGATATGAGTTTCGTAATGCGGTGAAGTAAAATTCATTTGTTTCTCTTCTCAAATGCCAGTCTATTTAATGGAAAAGGATAACAAGAACTAATTTATTATCAATTTGAGTATTTATCCCGGGATTTATCAGGTTAAAAGGTTTGAATCTATTCTCTAATAGTCTGAACTAATGTCGATCAAATTTTACTAAATTGGAATGAACGTATCAAAGTTGACAGTTCGCAAAATAAATCAACAATTGGCGCAACGCTTGCTTGATGCATGATTCTAATAAGTATCATTAGTTTAAGGAATATTGACTAATTTTGAGCAAATAATTAACATTGTTCATAGTAGGTAAAATATTGTACAATATTTGTGTCGTAAATTCATATTACGATAATCGATGGGTTATCAAACTCGGCCTACAGGGCTCGTTTGACAAATGTTCCATCTCATATCGTAATATGAATCTTTATGACAATTATATCGTAAATATCCATTACCGTCAGTTATTATTTCTGAAAACTTTTATTTTGAAACTTGCATTCGATTTTTCCAGGTTTTCCTGCATATAGTTCTTTTTTGTTAGGTCTTGATAGAACGAATGATTATCAAACTTCAAACCATAATAACGTAGAGACTATGCGTACATGATGGTTCTGGAAATTTCTTCATGATTTTCTACAGTATAGAGCAAAATGAATACAGGCGATGAATAACTTGATTGCAATAACGTCCGAAGGTATGAGAAGTAGCCCTTGGTCCGGCGAATATCAATCAAAGTTGACAGGGACCCCGACCACAGAGGCAATCCTGGACATTCTTGCGGTTAGTTCGGCTATCTGTGAATGCAACCGCGGCCGACTCGGTGGTCAACAAATCTACGACCTTTTGGTTTACGTTGCCTCAGGACAAAGCTATAAACGTATTTTATGACTTAGGGAAAAAATGCAATTTGATATTTTACACTTGAGTCGATTGCAACGACTGAAAAAATGCACTTGCGATGTGTTTGTGGAGATGCCGCGTAAATAACACTTGAAGCTTTTGACATTTCTTTGTTTATTTTAGTCTGGCCAGAACGTACGTCTATCCATCAACGAATCAGTATCGTCCAGCGTGGAAGAAAGGTTCGCGGATTATTATATTCTCTCGTAAAGAGATTTGAATAATTGGCTATTAGTGCGTAAACACTTATTTTAGACACATTGGTTATTAAGCTTCCTTTAAGTTAAATCTTTATTACAAATTAGGTATTAACATCATAATATCATAACAACACCAGGGCCGTAACGAGGGCGGGGCAAGGGAGGCTTTGGCCGCGGGCGCTAGCCCGCACGGGGTGCCAAAATGACTTTGGGCTAGCCCGCAGGGGCGCCAAAATGACTTTGGATCTGAATAATAGTAGCTATCTGAGGTTTTACTATTGTTAGAGGGCGCAAACCTACATGTTCGCCACGGGCGCCATCCATCTAGTTACGGCTCTGAACAACACATAATACATTAGTTACAATATAATACTTTAGGTACTTTATAATAGATACCAAATGGCACGCTCAAATGACAATAACGTGACATAACCAAAGTTGTTGATTTCATTTTCATATCATCGTTGTCAATGTCAATGATACGATAAAGCTTTGAATGTAACTCGATTATTATGCAATTTCAATAAATCTCGCCTGGCAACATCTTCGATTATTATAAATCGCATAATAATCTCGTTACATTAATAGCTATAAATTACTAAATATATCAATAATAGAACAAATGATTGATTGTTAGTCATTACAGTATATAGTAATATAAATAATTAAATCAAAAAACTAATTCAATATTTGATACGATATAAAAAATCACCTGTTGAAATTGTACGTTGGGCACATTGATAATTGATAAAAATTAATATTTACATTAGTATTATTATGTCAAATATATTGGATAAAATTTTGTTGACATAATTCATTTTGAATACGAGTAATGCATCATTCTAATTGGAGTTTCGACGATACAAGTCTCAATCCCCATGGATATAAATAAATGAATTAGAATAAACAGTGTGGCTACTTTTTCGATTCCACCAATGGTATCTCGTCAAGGAGGTTAATAATAATAATAATATAATAATAAATTTATTCACTCACATAGTAATATAAGCTATACAATACGTTATGCTAGAAGTAGTATAAAAAAATAATAGTTAACACTCCACTAATTCGTCCTGTTGCATATCATACGTCAGGCATTAATGAAGTGGGGAATGAGGAACAATACTAAATACTAAGGGTAATGATATGTTGAGTAAATATACTCGGTAAGTAAACTACTTGTTCCGAGAGGAAAACAAAATATAAAAAAAAACACATATTATATACTATACTAACTTAATAATCTATAACAAAACACAATAAAAATTTTGAAGTTGAAGCAAGTAACAATAGATTTATTCATTTATTGGTTGCAAAATATCTATCTATTGAATACCTTATGAAATGTTTCTTTATTCAATTTATATTCTGGTGTCTATCAAACCATGGACGTATACCCTAGGGCAGGTCAGCAAAAAAAAATTTAAACTTCTTTTAAATGTGTTATTTGACATGTTTTTAAGTTCATCGGGGATGCTGTTATAGAGTTTGGGTGCTAAGAACTCGTTTGATCTTTGACCTATAGATTTTGCCATGAAGGGAATTAAGTGCAATTTTTTTCTACGTGTGTCATATTCATGATTGCTTTTTTTAAATTTCTTACTTATGTGATAATTGATCATACATTTATAACTGAATTCTTGTCTTAGGTCAAACACTCCTGATTCAATGTATGTCAATTCTGTTGAGTAGTCCCATTTTTTGTGTAACATTAGTTTTAAGAATCCTCTTTGAAGAATTTCTAAAGGTGTTATGTGTTTTCTGATTGCTGCACCCCAAGCCAAGATGCCGTGCTTCAAGTGACTCTCTACAAGTGCAAAATACACAATTTTTAGTTCTTTCTGAGGTAATGTGTGACAAAGATGTCTGAATTTATATAGAATAAATTGTAATTTTTTTATTACAAATTGAATATGGACATCCCACCTCAAATGGTCATCAATGAGAACACCCAAGTACTTAACGCTTTTCGATGGTAGCAAATGGAAAATCGATCCTTTTTGATATATTTCTATATAGTTAAAATTAGGTGTCTTGGATTCGTTACATGTGAATGGTATATACTGGGTTTTCTCCAAATTTATTGTTAACAACTTCTGGTCAAACCAATGTTTGATACGAGAAATATCGGTTTCTACTGTCGTTTTTAACTCCCCCCAGGTAGCTGCTTTGTAAACGATAGCCGTATCGTCTGCGAAGCCTATGATTTCGCCAGAGCTCTCAATTTTAAACAAATTATTGACATATATCTAGAATAAGATCGGTCCCAGAACGGTCCCTTGTGGTATCCCAAACTCCACGGGAAGCTTATCACTGTACTCATCCCGGACTCTTACACATTGGGTTCTGTTCGAAATATAGCTTTCGAAGAGTGTAAGGGGTTTACCTCTTATTCAAATATCTTCCAGAGATTCCAAAAGTAGTGGGTGACTAACAGTGTCAAATGCCTTGGCCAGATCTATAAACATACATAGGCAAGGCATACTTTTATCTAGGGCAGAAAATACACTATTTGTTAGGGAAACTATCGCATCTTGTGTTGAAACATTTTCCCTGAAACCAAATTGCTTGTCAGATAATATTTTATACTTATTGAGGAATGATACTAATCTATTCCTTAGGACCTTCTCGAATATTTTTGTGAAGTTTGTTATCAGTGATATTGGTCTGTAGTTACTGGCCAAGGCATTTTCACCTTTCTTGTGTATTGGAATAACAATTGTGTCCTTGAATACCGAAGGCCAGTGTCCTAAGGCCATACATTTATTAATAATGTATGTAAATGGTTCAATAAGATATTCCATCATAACCAGGAGATTTGTTGTTTTTCAATTCACGTATAATTTCTCTAATTTCATGATGGTCCGTGGCAAGCATAACAAATGAGTTCAAGTTTCGTGGTGTTTGAAAGAGAGTATTTTTGTTGGTTTTTATGTTTTTGGCTAAGTTCTTTCCCATGTTTATGAACGTTTCACTAAACTCATTTGCAATGCCCTTTGTGTCTGTTATGTTTTCTCCGGCTTCATTTTTTAAACTAGTTATTTCCCTGTTTACTTTTAATAATATAATAATAATAATAAACGCTTTTATTGGTGGATAGCGAACCATACAGAAATATACAGTATGTACTAGATAACTACCTACCAAATGGCAGAGATTACTACAGTTTGCAACCAGTTAAGGTATGGAACAGATGCTTCCTTCCAAGCTTCCGGACAATTGCCCAAAAACAATTTTCCGAAAGACAATTCCCCGAAAACAGTTGCCCGAATGGACAATTTTCCGAAACACAATTGATCGAATGTACAATTGCCCGAATAGACAATTTCGCGAACAACAATTGCCCGAAAGGACAATTGACCGAAAAGTGTATTTTTTCTACATTCATGCAAAAAGCAAAACTTCATTGAACTATATTTAGTGGAAAAAGAAGTACTTTATTGCACTAGTGCAATAAAGTTCTTATTGCACTCATCTGTCATTCAACTTCAACGTGCTGTCATCATGACAAACATTAATGTTCAAACCCACATATTTAGCAGATATTCTGTGAGATTGGCAATGCGTTTTTAACAGTTACATATTTTATATTATTTTGTATTAATGTTAGCAGCCAGAGCTAAACAAACAATGCCTTCCCATAAAAACTCCATAACCAAAACTGATTCTCTTTGTCCTAAACCGTTTACCTGCATAGACCAAACTGTCTGTACTATGACCACATCTCGTGATAACATACACGCTCACGGCTACTATTATTTTGATCTTAATAATGCAACTGTGGTTATAGAAACGTCAGTCAAAAATTGTTTCTGACAATTACAGAGTTGAAAGTTTTAAAATGAGTTTTATTAATGGAAAATAGATGTTAGTGATCTGTTTCAATGCAAATCGATAGTAATATTTTTCCAGCACCTAGTGCCATACCTTAATAAATCATTTTTTGCTTTTTGCATGAACGTAGAAAAAAATGTTGTATGCAACTCGTGCAAAAATTGTTCCACGTCGAGTGCAATAAACACTTACTTTTTGCACTTGTTGCATAAATAACTATTAGCGCTATTTTATAAATTTGTAACCAATATTTCCGGAAAATTCTGTATACTATTATTTCTTCTCTGATTTACAATAACACCCTTAATACCTACTATAATAATTAAGGTTACTCATTGAACGTCTCTAGGTACACTAACTAAAAATATTAACTCCAAAAATTTTATAATCCCTCTTAATAAATAATAACATCCTCATATCCTAACATCCTAATAACACCCTTGGTACCTACCATAATAATTAAGGTTAGAATAAGTGAGACTCGTTAATTGGTCATGATTTACTTTTATTTTAATTACTGCACTAAAGGTTTCTTATTCATTTATTGTCCAAAATCTGAGCAAGAGTCACGACGCAAAATGGCTTTGGAGTTTGTACTTAGTGAAAAGGGGAAGAGGAAATTATTGATCGACGGCTATCTTTACCAGAAAGATAAAGGAAATCAAAGTATTTATTGGAAATGTGATTACTACAAGACCTTCAAGTGTAAAGCTCGTGTTATAACCTTAGAAAATGCAGTAGTAAAAAGAAGTGTAACACACAACCATGTAGCGGATGCAAGAGAAGTGGAAAAAACAAAATTTCTCAATGGCATACGTGAAAACGCTACACAAACCCAAGATGGGCCACATCGTATACTATCAACTGCATCTATTCAGCTTGGTCAAGCTACAGCTGCTACTTTGCCAAAAGTGAGCAGCATTAAAAGAACAATAAGGCGTGTACGTAGTAATCAGCAAGCCGCAATCTGTTTCTTCTGACAAGGTTGGTTGGTTGGTATGGATGGTGACTGATGCGCTGCGACCTAGTTAGATCTATTGTGCCCCATCTTCTTATGCTATCTCAAGGTGTTCTCGTTTACAGCATCCCCTCAAGCCTCAGTTCCTTCAGGAATTTTAGGATTTTGAGGGGGTCCATTTGTGGTATTTCTTCCACAGTCAGCTGGTGTGATCCCAGTATATTTAATCTTTTGTGGTGTACAGCATAACACTCCATCAATATGTGGTGAGGTGTTTCAGGATGTTCCCCACAGAATCTGCAGGTGTTGTCCTCCTCCAAGCCTAGCTTCCTTAGGTGTTCTTTGAGTCTGCAATGCCCCGTTAGAAATCCTGTGATTGTCTTTAGACTAGTTTTGCTGAGGTTAATCAGTGTTTTCGATCTTGCTCGGTTGAAATTGCCGAGGAGATCTTTGGCCTGCCTTAGCCCTGGAAGTCTTTGCCAGTATGTTGCTCTCATTGCTTCTTCAGTTTTATTGAGTTCTTCTTGGAAGTAAGATTTTCCAAGTCCGCAGAATGGTTCTGGCCCGATCAGTGGCGTTGATGCTCCTTTTCGTGCCAGGGTGTCTACTTGTTCATTTCCCTCTACTCCGACGTGCCCAGGCACCCAGAGGAGGATCACCTTGTTGTTCCTGCCTAGATCATTGAGTTTTTCTAGGCATTCCCAGACCATCTTCGAGTTGATGTTATATGAGCCCAACGCTTTGATGGCTGCTTGACTATCGGAGAGGATTGCAATTTCCTTGTTCCGGTAGTTCCTATCGAGGTTGAACTGAATGCATCTTTCTATGGCGTGAATTTCCGCTTGAAAAATGCTGGGGAAGTGTCCCATGGGTTCGGAGTACTTGGTACGAGGTCCAAATACTCCTGCTCCAGTTCCGTCGGGAGTTTTAGACCCGTCCGTGTACCATGTAATGGTATTCTTACCCAGTGCTCGAATGGATTCTGTGCTCCATTGTTTCTTGGTATTTAGTTCCGTTCGAAAAAAATTCTCGAAACTAAATTTCCTAGTAATTTCGTCAGTTGGGAGATCGGCAAGGTGTGCACTTCCGGTGGGGGTTGAGTCCCTTACACTGTGTGCTGTCCCTTTAAGTCCGACTTTGGCCAACCTCAGGTTTGCTCCCCAAGCAGTTCTCCTCACCGTGAGATGGAGAGGAGTGAGGTCCAGAATGACCTCCATTGCTGCTGTTGGAGTTGACCTCATTGCTCCTGTTATGCAAAGACATGCTAGTCTTTGTACTTTCTCCAGGATTTTCTTTGTTTTGGCGAGTTCAGTTCTACCGTGCCACACTACTGCTCCGTAGGTGATCATAGGTCTCACTATCATGGTGTACATCCATCGCAGTATTGATGGGTTACAGCCCCACGTTTTTCCTGCAATGTTCCTGCACACCATCAGTGATGATTTTGCCTTGTTAGCGATCTTTTCTACGTGTCTGTTCCAGAGCAGTTTTGAGTCTAGGGTTAGTCCTAGATACTTCACCTCTTGCTGCCATCCTAAATCTGATCCGTCGAGGCGAACAGTCCTTAGGTGCTGAATCTTTGTTCTTCTAGTGAATGTTACCATTGTGGTTTTTGATGAGTTAATTCTCAATCCCACAGAGAGGCAACATCTTCTGGTAGTCTCTAGCTCCCTTTCTATGAGATCGCAGAGGGTTCCTTCGAATTTGCCTTTGGCCATAATGACTATGTCGTCAGCATATCCCAGGCAAGTGACTCCGTTCCCGGTAAGTGTTCCGAGTAGTTCGTCTACTACGAGACTCCACATCAGAGGTGATAGTACCCCTCCTTGTGGGCATCCCCTGCTTGTGCTGATCCGAAAGTTGGTATCGCCCACTTTCGTTTCAGCAGTTCTTGTAGCCAGCATTTGGCACATCCATCTGGATGTGGTTCTGTCTACTCCCTTGTTCGTTAGGGCCCTATTTATTGCTTCGTGAGAGGTGTTGTCGAATGCCCCCTCTATGTCTCAGAAGGCGCATATGGCCATTTCTTTATGCTCGAGAGATCTCTGGATGCTTTCGGTAAGCACGTACAGAGCGGTTTCCGTTGATCTGCCCGCCCTGTATGCATGCTGCCCGGGGTGCAATGCCACCCTCTCCAGTATCTCAGTTCTGATGTAGTTATCTACCGTCTTCTCTACTGTCTTCAGTAAGAAGGATGAGAGACAGATTGGTCTGAATGACTTCGGGAGGGTTGGGTCCTTCTTTCCTACTTTGGGAATGAAGGTTACCCGTGCTCTCCTCCAGTCGCTCGGTATGTACCCGAGCGCCAGACTGAATCTTGCTGCTTTGATAATGAATGGCATTAGTTCCGTTTGCCCTTTTTGTAAAAGGGCCGGAAATATACCATCAATTCCGGGTGACTTGAAGGAGTCAATTGCCCATTTCACTCTTTGGGGAGTGCATATGGTTTTTGCTACCTCCCAGTCTTCTCGTCTGGCTCTACCTGGTTCTTCCAGTGATCTTTCGGGTTCAAATGGTAAGCTACCTGGAAAGTGCGTCTCCAGTAAGAGGAGAGCTCGTTGCTCTTCATCCTCTGTGTAGCTACCATCTGTTCTTCTGAGGGACATTGGTCCTTGCTCTCTGCCTCTCGCCATAGTTTTGTGCAATCTGGCTGCTGCGGGGCTTGATGTGATTGTCTCACAGAAGCTCCTGAAGCTGTTCCTCTTGGCTTTCCTTATTTCTTTATTATATTTTGTCAGCCTTTCGGTGTATCCCTGCCAATCTCCGTCCCGCTTGGCTTTGTTAAATAGCCGGCGGACTTCGGATCTCAGATTTGACAGGTGTTCATTCCACCAAATGGTCCCACTGTGTGATTTCTTTTCTTTTATGGGGCAGCTGGATTCGTATGCATCCATAATTGCCCCGTTAACCGCTCCTAGGGTCTGCTCAAATTCGACGTGACTGTTGCCGTTGAACTTGATCTGTTCTAGGTTGCATTTTAGATTGGTGGTGTATTTTTCCCAATCTGTGTTTCTAGGATTTCTGGTGAAGGTTGTTTGTATCACCAGCCCTTCCATGTTGAACATAATGATTCTATGGTCCGAAAGAGAGGGTTCGTCTGAGACCCTCCAGTTCCTTACCATTCTACTAATGCCCGGGCTGCCGAGCGTTATATCTAATACTTCTTGCCTAACCCTAGTTACAAACGTGGGGACACATCCCACATTAAGTATATTTAGGTTAGCCGCGAGTATAAATTCTAGCAATTGCTCACCTCTTTGATTGGTGTCCGTGCTGCCCAGATGGTGTTGTGCGCATTGGCGTCGCAGCCCAGCAGGAGGGGTAGATTGCTCCTGCTGCAGTAGTCGGTTAGCCTCTGTACTTCTTCTGGTGGTGTTTGCCCATCTCCAGCAAAGTATCCTGAGGCTATTACTACGTCGAGGAGTGAGTGTCCTGTGCGGATCTTGGCCCGAACCGGTACTAGGTCCCTCGTCGTGAATTCTGAAAGACAGATATAATTAATATTATTTCTGATCAGGATGCAAGCTCTGGGGTTGTCACACCTGACATCCCAGATCACCTTACCTTCTTTGTTCGGCAGTCCTTTGATCTGTCCTCTGTTGACCCAAGGTTCTTGGATCAACACAACTCCCAAGTTTTTCCCGGCGAACACCCTCGATAAGGCGGCTGATGCCCCCTTAGCGTGATGGGTGTTCACCTGGGCAACTTTGACTTGGGTAGCCATTGCTACGGTTGAGTAGGAGGGTTTGCCTCCTCATCGTCCAGCAGCATTTGCTCTTCTTCGCTGGGAGTCACCGTGACGTCCTGGTCCATGCTCCCAGTCGATTCGACTTCGCTGGCCACTGTATCTTCTACAGCCCCAGGGGCTGGTGTCTTGCCCGCCTCTTCTTCCTCCTTCTTCTTGCTCGAGTCCTTGCGGAGGCCGTGAACGGGGATTTTCCCGAACCTGAAGAAAATGGTGTGTCCCATTTACTTGATGGCCTCGCAGGACTCGTCATCAATGCCGATATTCAGCAACTGCCCATTGCCCTCCTTCTTGCTCCCTAGTACCTTCCACAACTGGGTGTGAAGCCCCATGTTTTGTGTGCTTACTAGGGCTAGCAGCTTCTCCGTATCGAAGTCTGTGCTCCTGGGAAAGAACACAGTGATGGTGTGCGCCCTTGGGATATCTTCTCCCAGGCACACCGTCAGCTCTGCACCCTTCCAGGTGCTCAGTCTGGGGGCATTTGCCCTCAGCCAGTGTGCCGTCTCTTGGGTGACGCAGTCTACCACAAGCATGCTTGGGCGAAAGTGGATTCCTCCAAACTGGAGTTTGCACTCTGTGCCCAGCACCATCTCCTGTACGATGGCGTCTTCAAGTGCTGTGAGTTGCTCAGCACTCAGCGTCTCCCCTGGGTAATTTTTGGGGAGGACTGCGACTTTCACCGTGCTTGCTGCTTCGGCGTAGCTGGTGGCTTGCCCAGTTTGCTTAGCAGCAGCGGTGCTACCTCCCGCTTCGGTCTTCCTCCTCTTAACATTTGGACGTTGAGGGGGAGTTTGGGTTTTGGGTCCCCTCTTCTCCGTCTGTTGTGGAGGTTGTTCTTGAGGCTTTTTCCTCTCGATGGATTTCCTTCTTGCTTCCTCAGGTGTCAGGCCCTGTTCAAGAAAGCGAAGGTACCATCTTACTCCTGCCCCGCTGAGGCCCCTTCTCAGCGGATCATCGATACCTCCAGGCTTGCCTGGAGGTGGCAGGTCTTGTTTCCTCCGGTTGTTCCTGGAGGGTTTCTTGGAGGAAGTACCTTTACCGGATGCTTGCTCCGAAGGTTTTCCTTCTTTTTCCTTTTTCTCCCCCTTTGCTTCCCGAGGTGAGCTCGGTGTGCAGGAGGAGCCAGGACGCTCTTGAGCATCCTGGGTTGCGGTGACTTCCCGCGATTTTCCTTTTTTGTTTTTCTTATCCATGTTGGTCCCACGAATAGCTAGGGAACCAATAGTCGACCACGCCGGAGCCCCGCACGGCGTGGCAAGGCTGGTACTCGAGGAGGTCGCCCGGTATCCTCGAGGCTCCGTTCAAGACGGTGCTCTCCATGCATCCACAGGCACGGGTCGCGTAACACCTTGGATTGGAGGGTTGCTCAGCGCCACCTTATTTAATTCGGTGGTAACCTACGACGTGGCTGTGGGTCGCACAGTGCACGCCGCAGGCCATCCGGCTATTCGTCACCTGCCGACGCTGCTGGTAGCTTTCCAGGCCCCAGCTTCTGACAAGGTTACAACACTGGTTTGCCGACGGAACTTTCAAAACTGTACCTCACCTTTTCATCAACTATATACAATCCACGGATTGGATAAGAATACTGCGATTCCTTTAGTATATGCACAAGAAACTTATGTTCGCTTACTTTCGAAAGTAAAAGAACTTTTGCCTGAAGCTTCGCCTGCAACCATACTAAAAGATTTTTATTTTTATGATAAGTGCTATAAGACAACAATATATCCCAACTCGAGACATCATGGGTGCTTTTTCCATTTCAGTCAATGTCTCTTCAGAAGAATCCAGTCAGACGGTTTAAAAAGAAGGTACGAAACTGATGCAGATTTTGCTTTAAAGCTCCGATTATTGTCGGCCCTAGCATTCGTTCCTACTGCAGACGTAGTGGAGGCATTTGAAACCATTTGCGAGCAAAATGTGTTACTTGCAGAAGCCCAGTCAGTAATTGATTATTTTGAAGATACTTGGATCGGGCGTCCACAGAGAGGGAGACAACGTCGTTTGCCCTTATTTTCGCATGTTCTGTGGGATTGTTATGATGGGGTGCCAAAAACAAACAATTCCATAGAAGGTTGGCATCGAGGGTTTGAACAACAGATTTCTACAGATAATAATAATATTTATTCACCAAAATATAAAAATACATTTTAAAATATTTATAAGTAAATAAAAGGTATATATCAGTTGGGCGAATAAATAAAGAGGACCCACAAAGGCTCAGCCTGTGCGTGGCTATCAAAATATTATAATCTTAACGACTACAATTCCAATTTTAACCATACCTATAATTAAGACCGATATCACAGAAGAAATAACATATAGACGTCATACACATACTCACAACCTAACATAAATGTTTATGAACATATACACACATATAGACACACTATTCCTTCAATAATACAATTCAATAATTATAATCAATTATTTTTAATACCGATCCAGTGGTGATCATCCAAACATTTGGAGATTTATTAAAGGCATTAAGCTGGAGCAAAGCTTTCACGAACTTCACACGTAAAAAATACAGAGATTGTGCAGAGCGTATTGCAAGTCTGGTAAATAATTACGATCCGGCGAACACTTATGAGTTCCTAACGGGGAATAGCACATAATTTATCGTATTAGTATGAAGATAAATAATAAATAAATTTTAAAATAAAAAAGGCAAATTGAATGTTTTATTCCAAGTTCTAAACACGCCTAGCGATAGACGTGAAAATATGCTGTGCACTTATCGGACAACGCGGATTATATTCCGTAATATATCCAGTGATAAGGCACTCAACATGATGTACGCGCAATTAAAAATCTATTGGTTTCACTATTATATTTAAATACATTTTTCGGGGAATTGTCTTTCGGGAAATTGTCAATTCGGGCAATCGTCCATTCGGGAAATTGTTTTCGGGCAATTGTCCTAGATCCTTCCTTCCATACTCAACCATTCTGTTCGTGCCTACGTTGGTGTTCGTTATCGCACTTATGTTGTTTTCAGGAGCGTTGCTGTTGTGTTTGTACTATTTGTCAAGATCGTTTTAAAGTACGTATTCTCTAGAGCATTCGTTCTGCATGAGCACCGAACGAGCGAATGCTCATACAGTGTGGACGCTGATTTGAGCACGAACAGAATAGGCGTGCGATGCTCGAGCCGATCCGTTTTTTATCTATTTTTTCGTGCTCAGTGTGGACGGTGAAAGTGTGCTTGACGTTCTGTTTGTGGTTATTACATATATTTTTAATTTAATTTGGATATTGATGAGTATTAATATTTGAATATGTGCCAGGACACTTCGCAACCTGAACTTTAACCGAGCAGCGTGAGCTTGAACCGACCAATCCATGTGCTCATGCGGAACGAATGCTCTAGTGAATACGCACCTTTATCCGCAAGTAAAGTTTTAAGTTTTCACATTGTGTTAACGCTCTTGATGCGGTTCGGACAAGGATGGCGAATTATTGTTAACAGCAGCTACCAGTGCGTTAACTAGTGTTGTAAAATGCAGAGAACAGGAAAATAGTGACAAAAAGACGGTGTTGGATGTCAAATATTTTTAAAAGTAAATCAAAGTACAGAGGAAGTAATCTTCTTCATGATTTGTAAACAGAAGGGATATTTTTCAGTAATTTTTGTCGCATGACCAGTACTGATTTTGAAATACTAATTAATATAGTTGATCTGCGTATCAAAAGAAGAATACTATTAGAAAATTGAGGTAATCCATGCACTGAAGGAAAGACTAGCGGTAGGTAAAGGCGGCTCCACACATTCGGGTATTTGGCAAATACACGCATATTTGAATATTTGTCTGTATATTCGTGTTTGAATATTTGTTTACATGCCAAATATATATCTCCACAATTGCATGCATGTAATGGTGTATTTGACGCGGAAGCACAAATATTCATTCGATGGAAGTGGAAGGTGAAGACGTTTCAGTAATGGCAACAGCAGCATTTTTGCTTTTTTACTGGTCTTTATTTTTCTGAAAAGCCACTCTTTTCGTAAGCAATCTATATCGGTTTATATACATCATCTGCCCCTGCACTAATTTCTAAACTCTCCATTACGTTTACATAACATTGACGGAAATAGCCATTGAAAATTCTTTCTTTTACTTAAGAGGCCATGGGCGTGATCACATTTTCGTCGTTTTTTAGGGTAAAATAGTCTATAGCTCGAAAAAGGTTCGTCGTATCGATTTCGAACAAGAACAGGCTTCTAGAGGATCTGATTCTATATTACTATGTCTGCGGCAGAACCACAAGATGCTTCCCATAGATAGTCGAGGTAGCTGCAGTGGTATTTCTCTTCCATTAAAATTTGAAGCAATTTTTATTCAATCGAAATGAATTTGGTATCAGAAGAAAGATAAAACGTTGATCTATGGACGTGCTGTAATGTTTTGTCGAAATTATTTTTCCATATACCCAAAAAATTGCTTCTTAGTAATTGCATTTTTGGGACACTTTTGAAACTTTTTTTGTGAAATAGTGGATTTATTCTATTTTTATTACAGCAAGTACGTAGTATCAAACTTCCTCTAGAAGCCTATCCTTGTTTGAAATCGATAAGACGAACCATTTTTGAGTTATCAATTGACTCGTTTACTCTTAAAGCGTACCAAATGTGATCGCGCCCATGGCCTCTTAAGTTCTGATACTGAAAAATTGGTGGCTAATTTTTGTTGTATTCTACTCCAAGCGACAAAGACCTGGTTCCTGTTTTTGTGAAGTGGATATTTATTATCTGAATTGTCGTTTCGTTTGACTACTCCATTTTTGAAAAACTAAACGTATTTATCATAAATAAAGCATCGCACTGCTACCTACTAAATGATCAGACTGTACGAATATGTGACATGTCTTCGCTTGTTTTGCCAATATTTGCGCCTTTGATTTGTGTTCATTTACCGACATCGAGCAGGAAATCTATTTATTTGCCGACTAGGTATATCCATTTTAGCGATTATTTGTCTGCAAACACTACATACCCATATTTGTCTATTTGCCAAATATTTGGATATTTGTGACAAATACCCGAATGTGTGGAGCCGCCTCAACACTAAGATTTCTCGCTACTCGGTACTCGTACACTTGTTTGTGTTATTTACTTTTTGCAAGATTCAGTTTTCTTGATTACCGACGGTATATGTTGTCAAAAAGGTGAGTTTTGTTTACTGGTTGCTTACCGACGTCTTCATAATACTGGTTGTTAGGCCAAAAGCGTCGGTAAGTAATTCACCTAATTACGGACGTCTTATGTCACTTCTAACTTTTTAATTCAGCTGGAAATTAATGTGTTTCAATCAGAGGGAAAATGCTAGGATCGATTTCAGATGATAATCGTCTTAGATCGGTAAAATGCAATAATGTCATTGGTAAAATGTTCTCACCTTTCTTGATACTCAATATATTATAAAGTGTGAACTTATAAAAAATACATTTGAAATTATATAAAATCTATGTTGCGGATTCCATAAAGCAGTTTTTGTAAAGCCAAATGTTTTCTTCGGTCCACTCTAGTATGTTCGGATTGTTGTGTTTGTTCGTGCTGCTCGCGAGCAATGTGGACGCACTTTTATTTGGCTGAACGTGAACAGAGAAAACAATGAAATCGCAAAACCGCCGTCAACTTTGCTCGCGAGCACAAGATGAATCCCTTTGATGTACCGCTACCGGACCGAATAGTCGAAACATGTGTTTTTGGTGATCGCAAGCACGCGGAACGCTGCAAACAGCCCTAACTTGACGAAAATGATTTTTGTTCATTCGTGCTATTCGCTCTGTTTATTATTAGGCTTGTTGTGTTTGTTCGTGCTGTTTGCGAGCAATGTGGACCCACCTTCGAGAGTTGAAGAGTGGGTTACATGGGGAAAAAGTAGCGTAATTCGAATAAAATTTTTTGAAAGTAGCAGATAACTAAATTCGTAGAAATATAGAACTCCATTATGTTGGATTTTGCATTTGAAATTCGTTTCTCCAGGGTCACCATCAGTATCAATTTTTTAAATGCGGAACTGACCATTTTCATATATCGTTGTCCAATTTCTTGTTTTCTGGATATGATCCTGCTAAGAGATTGTTCGATGAACGGCCCTGTCATTTTGAGTGATCATGCCTACATGAAATTTTCTATTAAACCAGAACTTCTGAATGAATTATATCACATTCATTCGGAAAACAATATTGAGTGGATGAATTTGATTTGATGAATGCAAATTAATAAAACTGAAATAATAGAAACAACTCAAAAGTTCACAACTGAAATTTGTACTGTTTGAACTTTGGAACATTTGCAGCAATGCAAAGATTGATTGATTTCATGTCCATCTTTTGTTGCGGTGTAATACTATTGAAAATATTCGAAAGTAGTATCATCAATTATTCTATTGGAACAGGCCAGTTTGTACCTGTTTACATCCTGGGAACTTGTCATTGAAGTAATGTGTAGCATTCTTAGAATTTGTGGCACAGCTGTCATTTTGTTGAAGTAATTTTTTTCATATACCATAAAAGATAATTCCTAAAGTTCTGCAAACTTGACAGATACATCGGATAAATATTCCGAGCAGTTGTGTAGATATGCAAACTAGATGTATTTTCTAAATTCGTGGTCATTTTTTTATCAAGGTGGTCTCGAAATGATTGCAAAAGTATTAAAACTTTATTGCAAATGTTGAAAACATCTATTCTGATGCATTCACAAATTTGCAACCTTCACATGCAATTTTGAGATTTGGAGATTTCTATTCAACAAATAAAACACTCGAAATGAAGCTTAATCCAGTAACGACAGACAAACTCGAGCAAAAAGTGGAGAATGAATTGTATAGCACTCTGAAACTCGGCACATGACATCTCGACATCATGTATTATTAGGAAATTGTTTACCAAAAAAATTTGGTGGTGCTACAATCGATTTTTGTCTCAAAACCCAATCGTACTGGATTAGCTAATGAATTTACAAATTCTGCTCATCAAATTTTCGAACAAAAACCCTTTCGTGAATATTGAAAAATGTATTAGTTTCTCTTGTTTTATTATATACTCCCGAAAACGCCAAGGTTATAAAACCACTGATAAATAATAGTAATATGAGTACTTGCAATGAAAAAAAAAACATTTTGGTTTGAAATCTAGTGAAATCTTTTATATATTTGATGGAAAATATCTGGAGACACCTTCTGGTAGGCCTACATGAAGAATTAAACAAGACGAATTAAACAAGACGAATTAAACAAGAGGAGTGCAGATAATAATCCATCACAGAATGATTTGGTTATCATGAATGATAGTCAGAAAGCTTCCATTTCTTGGACAAAATATATATCTACTCATAATTCCAAAATTGTGAATACATTTGCCGTTCAGCTGAAGTCTATATTGAGATGTACTTTTTGTAATTACTTTTGAACCTTTCTGTGTACTTTCGATCCCTCTTCTTACCTTACTTACCAAACGAAGCCGTGAATTTAACACAATGTATAGAACTGTTGACAAAAGAGGAGACTTTGACTGACGATGCGAGTCCATACTGTTCAACTTGTGGAATGAAAAGGAAATTCAAAAAGATGATTCATATACAAACATGTCCAAACATTTTAGTTATACATTTAAAACGTATTTCTTCGACCGATGGCAGTAAATTGGACAATGTAATTGATTTTCTCATATAAAATTTGGACCAATATTCTGCTCAAGATGAAATTAATACTAATTATAATATATAAACCATATCTAATCATAGCGGCAGCACTTCCAGTGGACACTATACAGCATATTGCAAACACCCTTATTCTAATTGTTGGCACCTCTTCGATGACTCCCGTGTATCATCCAAGATTGATTCTCTCATCTCCCAGGGAGCATGTGTTATTTTCTGGTAATCTGAATTCTGATGGTGTTGTGTGGGTTTTTCCGGGTTTTCTTCCAACTGAAACAGCAAATTCGTATCACTTCAAGTAACTACTGGACTTCAATCAAGATTTTAATCTTGATATTATCTTATATTTAGAACGCTTTTGTATTATTTGATAAATTTTTATTTCTATGTATTACATTTAATTGAATGAATAGTATGTTTGCGTTTGACATGAGATTCAACTATTCGACTAGTTCTAGAGTATTAACAAGTACCTATCATCTTTTTTCATGAATGCGGCAAACAAATATGAAAGGTCTGCATCTGGGAGCAATTCCAAAGTTCATTTCACCCACCGTTTCCTATTGTGTTTCCTTCACTTCGAATTAAGAATTATGTTTTATGAAGAAACGTAATTTATGTAACAATGAGTACCAACAACTTAATCCAATCAGTGCTCTATCATTAATTCTGTCACCACCATCACATTACCATTTCAAAATAAACCAGTTGCAACAGCTAACTGTAAGCGAAGAAATTGAAAAGGGTCACAACACTCGTCGGCCGAGATAAAAAGGCGAAAGAATAAAAAAAGAACGATGACTACGTTAAAATTTCGACGAACCTCATGTAGAACGCCATTTGCAATTAAAAGATGGAAGTCAGGTTTCTAAAAAAGAATAACAAAAAGTTTGTGAGATTACATCGCACGGTGCTTGCTGCTTCACTATTTGGTCATTAATCATGCCTTAGTGTACAGGTACGAAATGGAAATTAAAAGAATTTACGGTGGAGTATTGTGTGAAGCAGGTTGTTGATTTCATCAAATCAGACCGAACTCAGCCGGGTTTCGGAATCACAGCAATAATTATAAGCACATGCTCATGTTCGAAATGCAGCAGTGAGGACAATCATATTCGAGGAAAGATCGATTTTCGGACCAACAATAGAAGAACTAAGTACAAAGAACTGGATGAATGCAGATATAACAGAAAGAGGAAAAATTGTCGCGTTTTAATTGTTCAGTAAATTATGTGAATGCGTCAGGAGATTTTTTTTCACTTTCTTTTTGTGCAGGAAAGAAAAATCTAAAACACTATCGACATGGAAAATTGATATGAAAATTATAGAGTTGAAGTATTGATTGAAACATTTTCTGGTGAAAACTTTTATTTTGCTGATCTGGTTGATACTAACGTACCTATGAAGAAACAATAAAAAACTATCTGGGAGGCTATTCTTGAGAGTGGAAAAGCGAAGAGACAACAGGCACTTTTCTCTTTTACTGAACATGAACATGATGTACTCTTGAATTTGTTTTCTCTCACCTGCCGAGAGAAATAACTCCCCGACTAAGATGTCTAAAAACCCTGGTGTATCGACTGATTCGATTTTGTTTAGATTATTTTGAAAACAAAACAAATGAATTAGTGGAGTGTTTCTGTAATTGGATCCAGAGATGGCGTCTTCATAGGATTCATTCGTTGACAGTACTAAAGGTGACTTTTCATGTACCTTGATTTGTAGACCTCAATATAAAATGCATTATAGGTAATTCTAGTTAGTTGTAATCGGACAAAAATTTAAAATAGTTTTTCTAAAATTGTCAGTAACAATTAAAACTACCTGGGACAGTAGTTCCGTATATTCCACTCATTATGTTATTTTTCATTTCATAGTCGAACGCAATACTTTAAATTTCTATTCATGAAAACTTACCCTAAAAAGAAAATCGACGGTGGCGATACACGAAAGTATTGTGGAACATTTGGAAAGCACACCACTAATTCATTTGTTTTCGCATTGATGAAGTTGGCGAATGTCTTTCGTTTTATTCCACAGTTTTACAAGTATGAGTCGCTACACCAGGCTTTTTAGGCATCTTATCCCCGACATTTCTCTCGCTATTTTCGAGGGAAACGTCAGGGAATAATGGTTTGACAAGTTTGTTTCTAATTATCATTGTTCAGTGCACTCAGTGTCGTTCGTTCAGACGTATTCTGATTGCTCGACTTGCTTGAAGTTGATATTTTCAAAAGGGAAATACAATCGAAGTACAAGTGTTAGGGAAAGATGAACATATGTGAAAGATGATTTCGATCAACTAGAGCAGTCTTAAATGATCAAGCCTAATAAATCGGTGCTTCTTTTTGTGTGATACCGAGGGGGAAACTACTCTTTCATTAGGTGTACATCATAACAGTTTCATTAATTCAATATTAATTTTAATTAAATTCATTATTCGAAATGTCAAAACTCGCCAGAAATTATTTTTGCGCAAAAAAAAACATTTGAAAACTGATTCAGAGCTGACCAACTTGAGAACGGTTAGAGATAGACAAATTCTGCGAACTCCAATCGATTCAGAATGGCCGAATTAGTATATATTGAGAATTTGAACAAAAAAATCCACGGACAAAAAAGTCGAGTAATGATAGATAATTTTTTGAACTTCTTTATTTCTCCCTTTTCAAATTTCAAATTTTTGTCCCCGAACGTATTTTGACGTGCTGATTACGAATCTTCGAACGAAAATATCGAAAACTCATCAGAAATATTTTTGGCGCCAAAAAAACGATTTGAAAACTAATTCAGAGCTCACCAACTCGAGAACCTTTAGAGATAGACGAATTCTGCTAACGCCAATCGATTCAGAATTGCTGAATCAGTTTATATTGGTATTTGAACGAAAAAAATCGACGGGCAAAAAATGCAAGTATATCATGATAAATAATTTTTTGAACTTTTTCAATTTAAATTTTTCAAATTTCAAATTTTTATCCCAGAACGTATTTCGACGTGTTGATTCCGAATCTTTGAACGAAAATGTCGAAAACTCATCAGAAATATTTTTCGCGCCAAAAAACCACTTGAAAACTAATTCAGAGCTGACGAACTCGAGAACGGTTAGAGATAGACAAAATCTGCGAACGCCAGTCGATTCAAAATGGCCGAATTAGAATGAATTGTTATTTTCGAGTCAATCAAAAAAAATTAAAAATTACTCGAAAAAGTTGCAAGGGGTTGACCCCTAAAAATCATTAAAAGTACCAAGTTGTCACATCGACTTGAAATTCGCACTGCGTACGTGAAATTTCATGCTCATTCCAAAAATGTATGATTTTCTATGCTCAGATATAAGATTCAGCCGGAAAAAGGTGTTTAAGATAAAACATTAAATTTTCTGAGATTTTTTATTTTTCATTTTTCGAATTTAAAATTTTTGTCCTCGGACGTATTTTGACGTGATGATTCTGACTCTTTTAACAATAATGTCGAAAACTCATCAGAAATATTTTTGACGGCAAAAAAAACATCAAAAAACTGATTCAAAGCTGACCAACTCGAGAACGGTTAGAGATAGACAAATTCTGCGAACGCCAATCGATTCAGAATGGTCAAATTAGTATGTATTGGGTATGTATTTGTGAATTATTTTATTTATTATTTCTGGATCTTATTTTTATACATAAGAGTTAAATTGTATCCATACAACGTATCCGCGTAATTGAATGGTAATTATCTTTCAATGCCCCCTAAAACTTTTTCATTATTTTTCATTAGAGATAATTACTTCACTGATTTCATTAGGTGTACAAAAAAAGGACTACTTGTTTCCCCTGTGATACTTATGTGAAAGGGATGATCATGAAGGATTTGATAGCCGATTAAATATTCAGTAATGAAGAGAATGTTCATCAACAGGCTGCGGGTCGCAGCATATTTTGGAGGAAAGAAAATTCCTTAAATTTGCAGGATTCACAGTTCAAAAGTATATTCAGGTTTTCGAAAACAATGATTAGAAACCTCAGAGCCCAATGCATGTAAACCTAAGGTAAGATAAGGTAAGGTAACGCAAGAACTATTGGAATCCTGTACACACGTTTACGATGATAAATCGCAAGAGAAGCTACACGATTCCAATAGTTTAAATTTTTTACGAACTTGTGTTTCCTTACCTAACGTGTGGATAAACTAGCCTTCAAGAAGTTCAGCGTCCACTACCCCATAGATCAGCTTATCGGTAGAAACAAAACTGACATGAGTCAAGCTAATGTAAGTGTTGAGTATCATAGGAGTTTGTGAAGCCTTGACTTCACCGGATATTTTCAATAGATAACTTGGAAATTGTAGGGTATATGACCTACTAAACCAAGAAAATATCGGTGGAGAAGAAGATTTTGAATCTAGATTTAGCAAATGCCAGAAAGCTACAAATGAATTTATGTATAAAAAACATATATAAGAATAAACCACTTTTTTTATCTTCATCTGTACAAGACTGGTCGTCCCAGAATATAATTGAGAATTGTAGTTACTTTCACCCAAAGCCAATATACACCCCAGGAAATTCATAAATATATTCGATAAGTAATTCATTTTGTCTTGTATATCCATTTTTTTGTTTTCATTATTGTCATCAATAATTCAAACACCGTCTCGCAAAACTCAAACTGAGTATGTCAACGTGACCGTATATCAAATGATGATGAAATTAATGCAGTTCGATTGACTGAACATTTGGCTACGTCATATAATATTCTCTCTATAGTATATTCACATTTCTACGAAAGCGCTGAACGGACATGATGAAAAAAATATTATAATTGCCAGTTCAAACTGACAATTAGCTATAATTGCCAGTTTGAACTGACAATTAGCTATAATTGCCTGTTTGAATTAGCTATAATTGCCAATTGTCAGTTCAAACTGGCAATTATAGCTAATTGCCCAGCTTAACAATATAATATACAGTGCTAGTCTAAAGTCCGTTTCCCCTACTAATTTTTGAACCACCTGGTATATCGCAACGAAATTTGGAAATCTCAAATAAGAGATAAAAACCTACTTTTTCATGAGAAAATTCCAGCTATAAGTTTGAAAATGGCAGCTGAGCGCCATCTTCAAAAATTTTTTTAAATAGAACACCCAGTATATCATTGCATGATCGGTTAGGGACGATCATAAGGAATCCAACAACACCAAGTTTGATGCTATTATTTCCAAAGACTATGGAGATATCACCTATTACTCCATAAGCCGAATGAGTGGGAGAGAGAAACTTTTTCTGGCGGGTCAATAAATTCTCTCTCATAGCATCAAACTTCGTATTGTTGGATTCCTTATGATCGTCCCTAACCGATCATGCAATGATATACCGGGTGTTCTATTTAAAAAAATTAGAAGGCGCTAAGCTTGCATTTTGAAACTTTTAGCTAGAATTTTCCCATGAAAAAGTAGGTTTGTATCGAGCCTTCCAAATTTCGTTGCGATATATCAGGTGGTTCGAAAATTAGTAGGGAGGAACGGACTTCAGACTAGCACTGTATATAATATTATAAATGCCAGTTTAAACTGGCTATAGCTAATTGTCTGTTCAAACTGGCAATTATAGCTAATTGTCAGTTCAAACTGGCAATTATAGCCAATTGTCAGTTCAAACTGGCAATTATAGCTAATTTATATGACAATTATACCTAATTGCCAGTTTGAACTGGCCATTATAATATTTTTTTCATCATGTCCGTTCAGCGCTTTCGTACATTTCAAATACGTACGATGTAAACAATGATCAATGCGTACTTGCAGCGGGTCCACCACGTGATCGCCAATTCTCGCAGCGCTACTGGTCGTTCCAACATGAAATGTTCTCGCAGAGTTGTATTCAGTTTGGTTGCGTCACAATTATTGAAGCTGTGTTTTGTTTAAAATTTCCGCGGTGATTTGTTTTTCTGTTTTTAATTAAATTATTGACTATTCATTTCAAATAGTTTTCCTGATCTTGTTTAGTTCACATTTTAAGAAGTATATGAAATATGTTTACATTTCAAAATTCACTTCACTAGGTTAACAAGCATAATACGCCTCTGTTCTAGTTTGGCGTTCACGAGTTTTTGTTGACATTGTCCGTATTTGAAATGTAAATACACTATAGGTATTTTTATTTTCCTGGCTTTTCCCATAGCTGGGAAATGCGTAGCTAATTTGCTGAGAGAAAATTCAGGGAGATTTTTCGCCATGGAGCTCTCCTTTCTAGCGACCTCGAGAATAGCTCCCCCAGAACAGAAACAAGAATAACACCTAAAGAACACAACAAATAACAAAAACTTTGCTGATAGAACTTATACGAACCCTTGAAAGAGTCACTGCCCTAGAGGCAACAGCTCAGTTAACCCCCTGAAATAATTGATGATTATTGCATTTCTGACTGAATGAAACAGCGAAACAGCAAAAATGAAAAATTAATGTATAGACCTTTTCATTTAAGCATTTTGGCTATATCGCATGTGCGGGAATTCGGTAGCAACTTTTATTTCGTTTTGCCCTACAGGGGAATTAAATCGTTTTTTGACGAATCAAATGACGAGAATGAATGTCACTTGAAGTCAAATATTTGAAAAATTCATTGTCGTTCGTGAGGGTCATCATTGACTTTTTCAGAGTTTTCAAGTGTAGATTCAAACGTTATTTTTTAGTTTCCGTCAGGTAATTTTCTCTCAGTCCAGAACAAAAACTGTTTTAGTGATTCTGTTTTGCAAATAAATAATCATGGCTATAAAGTGCATACACTGTGAAGTTAAATTCATAAAGAATCACCTGGCGAGATCTTTCCACAAGTAAATTTTGCTGATGATCTTGATTCTTCAATTAAAAGGTAATTTTGTGAATTCCATTCTCTTTTCTTGGTATTTTTTTATGATGGATAATGTACGTTTCAAATCGAGATCAGGAAAAAGTAAGGAAAACGGTAACCTCTCCGACTTTGACGAAATGTTTAGTGATGATTTGGGACATTAATGAAACGATATTTTTTTCTCGGAAATAGTTATTTTCTCAGTGCTGGATCGTGGTATATAGAAATATAAGAACACAAACGCTTCAAACAATACAATTTTAAGCCATACAAAAGCGATTGGCACTCAAAAAATAAGTATATAGAATACTATCAAATTAATAATAATTTTACTTCGAAGATCATTAAAATTCCGTCTGACACAGTCTGACTCAAAATAGTATCATCCGATCTCGAGTATTATTGCTATTTTGAGTATTTTACAATTTCAGGTAAAAACTGTGCCATCTCGAGTATAGGTGAATTTATATCTGTTTCTTAGGTTCATTTCGAGTATCGTCTTGAATAAGGGTACCTTTTAAGATATACATACATAAGAGAAAATGCATACCACCATACTTATGACCTCTGAAATAATATAACGCCAATTCAATTTCCACGCACTTAAATATCTACGTAGGGTCAGTTTGTTCTGGTTCGATCATACTAAATAAATACTCCTCCTAAAATGAATGTATTCAGTTTCCGCACTCTAATGTCTACGTAAGGTTAGTTCGTTCTGGTTCGATTATACTAAATAATTACTTCTCACAAAATGTGTGTATTTAGTTTCCACGCACTCAATTGTCGACATAATGTTGGTTTGTTCTGGTTATTTCAGACTAAATAATTACTCATTTTTTTCCTGTGGTAATGCTTCCATTGCCTTTCTTTCTATTCGACAAATCCATAACAATGTATAGATTAGCGTTTTTGCGTTTAAACAAATACTGAAAACCAGACTACAGGAACACGGCTTCGGTTACTTCAAATTCCATTTCTCGCATTGAACAAGAATATAATATTGAACACAAATTTGCAATCAATAAAGAAAATAATTCTTTGGTTCATGTTATTTATAATTTCCAATAACTACCTATTGAGGAAACACAGGAAACAGGTAGAATTTTACCTATACTCGAAATTGCACGATTTTTACTGGAAATTTGAAAATACTCGAGATGGGAATACTTGAATGGGATATAGCCCACAAAACACATAATAATTATAACATTGTCAAATGTCAAACATAAACAAGAGGATATAAAGTGAGAGTAAATTGAGATGTTGTCAAATTTCCTCGAATTCCATTAGATGTCAATTAAATTTTTGTCGAAAATAAGGAAAAATTATTTTTTCAAGGGAATAAATAGTAGAATAAATCAAACTAGCTTTTATTACAAACTGGAGGCTTGCGACTGTATGTCAATCGATACATAATTGTTATCCAGATTGAAGTATTATGAATTCTACAACTAACAGTTGAGCGATCTCATCCAGTTTGTCATATACGTGAATAGATGACATTAGTAATTTATGTAACAAGTGAGTAAAGTGATACTTTTTTTTACGAGTAGTAAATGTTGGCAATTAACCACTAACCACCACAAAAAACAATTTTCTTTTCAAACTCAAATTCTTTGTTTGTCCCCCCATCACCACCATGTTGTGACGTCAGCTGACAGTTCTGTATTTTTAGAAAAGGCGGCATTTTACTCAACTTTAATGGAATAATTGGAAGAAAATGCGAGTAGATGGAGTTTTTTTCAAATTTGCTCAAATTAATATACTTAGTAAAAATAAAATATATATTCTTTATATACTTAAATTAAATATACTAGTCTTAGGACATTTAGCGCTCGATAGTCAAGAAGCACATTCTACGAATTCGATTTACTGATATGGATCGAAAATCGCCCACATGCATCGTTCAATAAGATGTGATGGTTGTTGAGATCCCAATAATGGTGAGAAGTGCTTGCTTGGATTTCATACCACCCTGGGTAGTGCTGTGGGTTGTTCCAAATTTTCCTACAGCACGTTGTAATAATAACGGTCGACCAGGCTTTTCCTTTAGGTACACCCAAACTCGTGTTTATAAAAGAGAATATTACCTTTTGTCCTCAAAATATATTGAAAACCAAGATAGTGAATGTGCAGTTGCTGATATTTTTCAAACGATCAGATTATTGAATAGAGTGTGTTTTTAAAATGTCTAGAACTATACATTGACAACGGCCTTAAATTCAATGAACACGTGAAAAACTTGAATACAAAATTGTCCTCTTATTGTTATGCTGTGAAAATAGCTGCAAATGAACTAGGATACTCAACGGCAACTATTCCTTGGTAGTCACATTCGCGATACCTCTTTCCATTCTGGGTTATAAAAAAAAAAATCTGGGTAGTGTGCAGCGGTAATTTTCTTCAAAGTGTTTTTGTTTTACAAAAACGAGCCTTGAGATACCTCTGTAAACTAAAATTTCGCGATTCGTGTAGACTTCACTTTAAGCAACACAATATACTCACGGTTGTATCAATATTCATACTTGAAACAGTGTATCTCATAAATAAACATAAACAAAATTTCATTACAGAGAGTAAGGTACGCCACTCGTCAAAGTAATCATCTCAAACTACCATTATCATCTTCCACTCTCGTTAAAGATTCAATTATATATAACGGCTGCAAAATGTACAATCACCTTCCAAATTATATTAAAGATATGTCATTCCACGCCAGCTTCAGTAAAGCAGTTAGAAGAGTTCTTTCAGATAAGACCTATTATAGTTTGGAAGAATATTATGTGGATATGATAGGATAAGTAAACCAAAACTATCTATACTGTGATATATAATATACCTTTTGTTTGTTATAATCTTGAATTTTAAAATTTTTCAATAATAAAATTTTTAAATTTTTGTAATTTTTAAATTTTAAATATTCTTTATGAATCTTTATCAATAATTTTTGTTATTGATGTTTAAAAAAATTATGTGACTTTATATATAACTATATATACATATATGTATGCAAATTTTAATATGTGACTTGCTCATTTTGATTTCAATTAAATTTTGTAAGGTTCTGACTATTTTAATACATTTATCGAATGTTATTATTACAACTTACATTTATTTTTATTTATTCGCGCTTTGTCAATAAGATATTACTCTTTGATAATAAAGCATATTTTGATTGATTGATATCATTGTATTTACTCAAAATTGTACTCCCACTCGAAGTTAATTTTTGTTTCGTCTAAGATTTTTTGTTTCAGTTAAGATGTCGAAATACCAAACTAATATTTCCTTTACTCAATCCAAATAATTTATTTCAACGTAATGTTTACCAATCATATAACGAAATTTCGTCACACTTGAACAAAGTTCAAGAGGAATATCCAAATTGATTTTTCCCTTCCTACCCTCCATATTGACAGACCTGAGTGTGTTCAAGAGTCGTGTTTGAGTTTCTTGTACAACTTCCTATTGACATCCAATTATTTGCACTTCGTACTTCTGCTGCTTCTGTTTGGAGTGTTGCTAACGCCGGCGACAGAAGTTTTGTTTGCTGAGTAAATGTATGATTTTCTTCAGTCATCGATTTTACTGGATAGACATGAAATAACCAATAATAACTAACTATACAATATTTATTCCATTTCTCCAATAAAGAGTGATTGTTGATTGACACTTTTTGGTGTAATGTTTGAATAATGTTATCATTAAACTTGCCAACTCCGTTACAATGGCCATCTCGATACTGATAAATAAGAATTGAATGTCGCGTTCTCAAAATATTTCATAGAATGGTATATTTTTTGTAGAACACCCTATATTTTAGAACGTATTTCGATTCATGATCACATTCTCAACAACGTATTACTTTCATGCAGTTACCGAAATATTGTTAAGTGTCATAATTCATTGTCACTGTTCATTGTTTCACAATTTTTCGAAACAGACTAATGGTCCTCTTGAATTTTGATACTCAATACCTGTTCATTTCATAAATATAGCACTATGTTAGTGATTTAATCCTTCATTTGTCAAACGGCTGATGGTAGCACAATCAACGCCATTAAGCATATGTGTGTTCTTCAAAAAACGATTCCATACAAAAAAATCGTATGTCTTTTGTGTGGGTTTTCTGGGAGAAACGCTTTCGTGTGAGCATGAAATGGGTCATTTCATGCAAATTGTACACTATACTTTTTCTACGACCATCTGAATCATAACCAAATCTGAAATATTTTCAATAACACTTTTTATCATAAACTTTCCTGCCGTCATGATTCCCATAATACAGAAAACCAAAAAGGAATTTAAGATACAAATATTAAAAATTATAATAAAAATCTAACGCTAATCGATTTCATAAAAGGAAAAATCGACCTACTTGATCGGTAAAGCGCATAAAATGGGCATATTTCCATGTGGTCGTAGAAAAACAATATTCTAGACATTATTGTAATCATGAATACTTTGTGTGAAGTGTAAAGTGTGAAGTATAAAGTGTAAAGTGTAAAGTGTAAAGTGTAAAGTGTAAAGTGTAAAGTGTAAAGTGTAAAGTGTAAAGTGTAAAGTGTAAAGTGTAAAGTGTAAAGTGTAAAGTGTAAAGTGTAAAGTGTAAAGTGTAAAGTGTAAAGTGTAAAGTGTAAAGTGTAAAGTGTAAAGTGTAAAGTGTAA
Organism: Chrysolina haemoptera; assembly: GCA_958298965.1. NCBI lineage: Eukaryota > Metazoa > Arthropoda > Insecta > Coleoptera > Chrysomelidae > Chrysolina > Chrysolina haemoptera. The sequence continues at coordinate 39,332,699 of OY282584.1, read as the reverse complement.
AGTGTAAAGTGTAAAGTGTAAAGTGTAAAGTGTAAAGTGTAAAGTGTAAAGTGTAAAGTGTAAAGTGTAAAGTGTAAAGTGTAAAGTGTAAAGTGTAAAGTGTAAAGTGTAAAGTGTAAAGTGTAAAGTGTAAAGTGTAAAGTGTAAAGTGTAAAGTGTAAAGTGTAAAGTGTAAAGTGTAAAGTGTAAAGTGTAAAGTGTAAAGTGTAAAGTGTAAAGTGTAAAGTGTAAAGTGTAAAGTGTAAAGTGTAAAGTGTAAAGTGTAAAGTGTAAAGTGTAAAGTGTAAAGTGTAAAGTGTAAAGTGTAAAGTGTAAAGTGTAAAGTGTAAAGTGTAAAGTGTAAAGTGTAAAGTGTAAAGTGTAAAGTGTAAAGTGTAAAGTGTAAAGTGTAAAGTGTAAAGTGTAAAGTGTAAAGTGTCAAGTGTCAAGTGTCAAGTGTCAAGTGTCTAGTGTCAAGTGTCAAGTGTCAAGTGTCAAGTGTCAAGTGTCAAGTGTAAAGGGTAAAGCGTGAAGCGTGAAGCGTGAAGCGTGAAGCGTATAGCGTAAAGCGTAAAGCGTAAAGCGTAAAGCGTAAAGCGTAAAGCGTAAAGCGTAAAGCGTAAAGCGTAAAGCGTAAAGCGTAACGCGTAAAGCGTAAAGCGTAAAGCGTAAAGCGTAAAGCGTAAAGCGTAAAGCGTAAAGCGTAAAGCGTAAAGCGTAAAGCGTAAAGCGTAAAGCGTAAAGCGTGAAGCGTGAAGCGTGAAGCGTGAAGCGTGAAGCGTGAAGCGTGAAGCGTGAAGCGTGAAGGGTGAAGGGTGAAGGGTGAAGGGTGAAGGGTGAAGGGTGAAGGGTGAAGTGTGAAGTGTGGAGTGTGAAGTGTGAAGTGTGAAGTGTGAAGTGTGAAGTGTGAAGTGTGAAGTGTGAAGTGTGAAGTGTGAAGTGTGAAGTGTGAATGGTGAAGTGTGAATGGTGAAGTGTGAATGGTGAAGTGTGAAGTGAGTGTATAGATCTGTATTATGAACATGGATTTTCCAATTATTGAAAAATACGTTGTCATAATGAATTCACCCTTAAATACTATTTTAAGGGTCGACATACTCGTACCCGTGTCGACCCATAAATACCGGTTGAGACAAAGCATATCAAACGAGTAGTGTTCAGTAATCGGTACTGTTAACATATCTCTCGTGTTGGCGAAACGTCGAGAACATCTCAAAATTAACGTCGGCCTAAAAGCCCGGAAAACCATCATTCAGTTAACGATGGACGTGAAAGTCTTTCACAATTTTTGAAATCTGGGGAGTTACTATTGAAGTAAACATTTGATAATGTTATGGAATAATAAAAGTATTTACTAACTCCATTTATTTTGGAACATGAAAACAATCAAAATATCATTTACTCTAAACCATTTCCCCTTTTTATATATAAATGATAATCAAGTCACTGGCGGATCTAGGCAGTTTTTCAGAGGGGGCCATATATATATGAGGAGTAGGCAGATTGAGACCTCAGTGTAGAATCTAACTTTACACCCTTTCAATCATTTTATCCTTTTTTCTTGAAAATGGCTCCAAAATCGGAACTGAACATTTGTCAGTTCTCTCGACGGAGTAGGCAGATTGAGACCTTAGAGAGAACAAGTGACGAGATCTGGGGAGTAGGCAGATTGAGACCCCGGCGTCAAGTTACAAAATCCTGATGATACCTGAGGAATAGGCAGATTGAGACCTAACTTTCAATCATTTCATTCTTTTTTTTCTTGAAAATGGCTCCAAAATCGGAGCCGAAACGTCGAATTTCAACAAATTCTAGACGCGGTTCAACCCGAACTTCCAGTTTTAAAATATCTGACCGCGGAAACCTATCCGAATATATATATATATATATATATATATCTATATATATATATATATATATCTTTGGACACTGTTTGCAAATATTCTGAAAACTTTGAAAACAACTGAACCCAAAAATCATCAGTGGAGAATCATGGGTAGGTACACTTGTAGAGTGTGCGGGTAGAGGTGGGCTATTATTAGTATTTGCCGTGGCCGTAGCACAAAACCCATGGTTTTAATTTCATCACTTTCGTTTAGGGCGAAACTTTGCACAGGGAATGGTTTTGGTATGAAAATGTTCAGGGACAGCAGAGTAGAAAAAGACATCTGAAAAGACCAAAGTAATGTGTTTTAAATCTCCAGGAAAGAGATGCGGGTAGAGGATGGATATTATTTTTATTTGCCGTGGCGCTCCGTGGCCACTCACTGATTTTTGGTGGAGTATTCACTTTTCAGCTGCAGGAAAACCCGGAAAAACCTACAGCACCACCTCGGGTGGTCAGTGCTCACCCCAGAGTCCAGAATAACATAAATGAGATGGATAAAAATGTGACTATAAACAACAAAAACACAAATCCACAATTTTACTAATAATCTTAATAATTAAACACATAAAACATAAGCTTATTAAATTATGTTGGCAAATCTGTTGATAACTAACTGTTAATTAATCTCAATGTCCGGATGAGCGTTAATAATAGCTAAACCAGATAGCCTATCTTCCGAAATAGTAGATCTGAGCCAACTTTTTATTCGCCTCATCGAAGAAAAACTTCTTTCTGATGAGGCAACACTGAAGTGTAATGAAAATTTCAAGAAATGATGTTATTAAAGGAAAAATTATTTTATAGCAGTGAGCAAGGGCTCCTAAAGCCTCGTCTGGAATAGGATGTTTTTCTTGGCCGGCTTTTACTTTTATGTTCGAATGTTTGAGGAAACATTCAATACGAAAACTACGAATACGAATAATTTTGGTTTGTATAACGTAGGTTTGGTTGCATATCCAGACTGATTGATGAACCAATATCAACTACTTATTCAGAGCTCTGATCCGCCACTGAATCAAATATCGTACAATATGTCTTTTTTTATATTGTAACAGATTAATTCATTGATATAATAAGTTGAATGATGTTAATTTATTATGTACGATTGGCTAGGAGACGTCAAATAAAGGCCGATACGTGATTTTCTGAAATTCAGACCACTTTTCATTATACTTGTTCCTGCTATAGTGGAATAAAAATAAGTAGAAAATAGCTATTTATGATAAAAGTTCGCAAAGTAGGACTTTTTTGTATGAGCGTCAAGTTGAATGAGGCGCGGCCGAGTTCAACAAGAGAAACGAGAAAAACACCTTTAGGTCAAACCAATTGAAACAAAAACGAATCTTGTTGTAAACGATAGATAATAATAATAATAATAATAATAATAAAAAACTATGTGTTAAAATCGGGAGAAAACGCATATCCGCCCATCGTTCATTACCGCCCGCCGTTTCGCGTCGGTTATTAAAAACAGTCGAGACGGAAATGCTTATTTTCTTCACCTGATAAACAAGTAGCTGTTCTGTCAAATATACTTTTCACAAAATGCAAATTTGCAGAACCGGTCTATCCGAAACAGTGCGTGGGCTTTCTTATTATCAGATTCTTTCGACAAAATAATCCCCAAAAACCAGTTAAAGTGATCCTAGCTAAAATTCACCGATGCGAGAAAATACTATACATATAAGACCTCACTTGTTTGGGAAACTGAGAAATATTCCTGTCACTCATCCTTCCGTATTTATTTACCTATCTAAGCCTACTTGCTACTTAGAGATTATAATTCTTTTTCGGTACTAGGGATTATTTCAGGGATTACTATCAATGTCAAGAAGTCCAACTGAATTATTTGTTTTCTAGTCTTCTGAGGAGCAATTGTGGAAGTGTCATTCGAAAAAAAAAAAAGGAATAAATTTCGTCGCAGCGATCAGGGAATATTTTATTTAAAGTTTTTGAATGGTGCGGGGTTGTACAATATTCAGAAGAGAATGCTTGACAGATTGACGAAGTATATTGTGCAGTATTGTGCATGGATTAAATGTCTCTTATGTAAAAAAAAGAGTAACATTTGATAATATTTAAAGAAATCATAAATTTAAGGCCACAGAAGAAAAATGAAAACGAAGTATTTGTACGTAAAAACATTTACCAGAAGAAACAAGAAAAATATCTTTTTGGCTGTATAAACGCCATTAAAACTGAAATACCAAAATATACCAGGGGTTCTAAAATTCTGGAGTTTTAACGTATACAAATTCAATTTTGATTGCTTTATGTCACTTCATACGTTTAATAATAAACTCGAGAAAAGACTCCCTTACCCCCTGATAACAATTTCTGTCCATACTTTGTCATGGAATTGACTAACACAGTTATTCTGAGGCTGAATTAAACAATATTATTCATGAACTTCACTTCTCAAGTGGAGAAGTCTCCACTATTGCAATGAACCAAGGGTTTATAACAACAAATAGAGACTTTTCTCTCCACTTTGAATTTTTATTAGGTTATATTGAATAATTCTCACAAAATTTTCAGGAATTATTGGTTATTTATTATATGAGCACATGTGTGAATATTTTATTATGGTATTCTGGGCTCTGAATTTACAAAATGTAAAAATTAGGATATGAATGTATGTGATTAAGGTAACACAAGACATTATTTGGAATATGTATACTATTTCAGGAAGTCTCCTGAAGATTCATGAATTGCTGTACAGTGTGTTGCAATCTTCCCATTATTCAGTCAAAGGAGCAAATCCTTCCAAATTGTTTGGTATTTGATATTCGAACCCTATATTTTATGGATGGTCAAGCTCACGGAATTCTGAAAGTAATGTATATCATTTGACCCTGTAGATCCAAGACAGAGATTTCATTAAAAAATTCAATACTTTCACAAATTTGTAAAAAATGCGACAAATCTTAAGAGATTGCTACGGAAACCTCAATTTTTTTAAAAGAAAAACTTCAACCGAGGAATGTACTATTCAATCATCTCCAAATAATAGATCGATATCGAAACACACCAAATTCAACATTCAATATCATGCATTTATGTTTTCTATTCTTTAGATTCTATTTCTATTAAGTTCCCAAATTGAGTTTCATAACAATTCTATGGGAATCCAGCGTTGATCGACATCTAATTAGAGAAACGCTATGTATGTATTATAAGGTGTGAAATGGAGCCGAAATCTCGTTAGAAAAATGTTTTTTTTGTTAACATTGTGTATGTAGAATGCTTGAGAGCTACTCAAAAACCGATGACTTTCAGAAATCATTGTGGTATCCCTGCTTTGTGTGAAATGGGAATTATCTGGTATGTTATTGAGCACGATTGGTATCAAATTGGGTATTAGCAGTTGATTTAAATATTAAATACTTGATGCATTGTTAGGTAAGATTTGTTTGGGCATTTTTTCGAATAAAAAGTGAAATCGTATATAAATCTATTTGATTATGTGGTTACGGGTGATGTATTCCAAACACAAGAAATATAAATGGAGAAATGATTGGGCTGATGAGAAGATGAGCTGGGAATTTTCAACGAATCATACTTTTGACGATCTCGAACATGTTTGTTTATTCAATTGTAAGTATAGCATTCATTTTTTCCGTTTTATTCTGCAATCTCTCTGAACACAGAAACAAACGGCAGTTTATCGAAAATTGAAAAAGTTTAAGAATAGCACTTTTATGCAAAATACACATTATGAAAAAATAGTATATTTTTTATCTAGTAGTAAAAGCATTACATTCCCGGACGACAATGAAATGTTTATGAATGCATAAGAATTTTTGATTGGTGTCATTATTGTTGAGAGGCCGGCAATAATTTTCCCGGACCGTTTTCGATACGGGAAAGTTCGTTGCTTAGCAACGGACTAAAATACTAGATCAGCGTATTTTGTTCCATCCAGTAACGGATGAAACTCTTGGTGTTTATGGCCCGGAATCTCTATTATTCGTTCATGAACTCGGAAGGAGATTGACCAAGCCACGAAAGATTACCGTTCTACCACTTTTTTGATAGATATAGAATTAGTATTGCTATTCAACGTAATAATGCTGTTTGGTTTTAAGAACTATTTCTCCATCGCATAATTTGGATGAGATCATGCATTGCCCTCATTTCAGTACGGAACTAAAAGGGTCAAGCCGAGATATGTGTAGTCATAAGTCTCCTATCAAGGTTAATTCACAAGTTATTGATCCACCTTCTTTTTTTTCAGTGCGGCCAATGGACATAGATCATTCCTATCCCCCAAATATGAGTTGCAATCCTCGTGGTTCTGGTTCCCTTTCAGCGGAAGAGCTTCATCGATCAAGCGCCGTATCGATTCCTCTACGAAACCCTTCATCACTTGGAAGTTTCGATTGCGGCTTTCGGAATGGATCTGATGCAGATTTTGTTGAACATGTTCTTCCTTAATGTTTTCCTGAAAGTAATGCGAAGAAAATTGTATTGGATAATTTGCTACATGCACAGCATTTTCAAGTGTTATTCATTCCGAAGAATTTCAAGAACGAGATTTTAACGATGAACGAGAATGTTTCCTACTTATTTTCAAAACTCAAACACCTATTCATGCAGCTACAATTTCCTAAGAATTTATCATCTCTTCCACCAACCGATTTCCTGGAGTCTTTGAAGTCCACTAGATACTCGTCAGGACAACAAGAGGATTGTTCCGAATTCTTGGGGTTCTTGTTGAATACTCTCCGTGAGCAGGAAAATAACAAAATCGATGCTCCTGACCGCTCTGCATTGAATTATTCTGTACAATCTATCTTGCGTTGTGTGAAAAATCCTCACTAGTTTACGTTCTAGTAGTTCAAGAGTTAGCAAAAACGTATGTGACTTCCTGGAGCTTCAACTGGCATTTCCTGATATGACTGATAATCAGTCCGTGCAAAGCTTACTGTGTCATCATCTGGAAATAGAACTTTCAACTGGTGATGATCGGCTGAATGGCCGAATATGTGACAAATTGACTGACAATTATGAGATAATAAGTATGGCTGAGGCACCAGTCAATCTAATAATAACACTGATGCTCTTCAAACACGACTCGACCAAACTCTTGCGAAAATTCAAAATAGATGAACACCTTGATCTAGCGAACCACTATTATAATCTTTATGCAGTCATTGTCCACTGTGGTTCTGGCGTTGAATGTGGTCATTATTACGCATTGGCCAAAGACAAAACGAACTGGTTTAAGTTTGATGATAGTTGTGTCACTGAATGTTCTGACGATGCCTTGAATTTATTGGAGCCACTGGAGACGCCCTATATTTTATTTTATGAGAGAGAGGACATTGGCAGATCGGTATCTGCAGATGATGTAGTCCTGCAGGTTTTTTCGGGTTTTCCTGCAGCTGAAAAAGCATATGCGCCACTGGAATCAATCAAATCGTCCCGGAGCGCCAATTAATTTTTGTTGTTGTTTTACATTTTGTAATGCTTTCGTTTAATTTTTTTATTTGTATAATTTATATATCATATATAGGATAACATATATAATTATTTACAAATGTTTCAGTTGCTCCGAGAAAGTACGCATTCTTGAGCGATTTCAGAAAACAATCTTTGCTGCAAACATCATACCTGTCATGTGTTTATGCTACTCAGCTTAACTTAACTTTATATCCAGTCATATCACAACTGAAAATTCGAATTCAGTGTTTTAAATTGTTTTGAATGCCATGCTAGAAGACAACCCTCAGATGGCATTAGCAAGAAAAAATTTGAAAAAAAAAGTCAAACTACCGTGTTATTCTATATTGAATTTCAAAATTGACTTTTGGTTATACATCATTACTCATATTAGAGGTTAGTTCAGGACCCAACATTCCATTGTAAACACCAGTGAAGAGTACATCTGTTTCTGAGCGTTTCCATCGATTTTATCAATAAATACGTGGAACACGCATTAAAATACAGAAATCACGAAATAAATGGTTTTTTATGCGATGTTGTACGAGTACTTCTCTAAATAGGTACGCCACATAAAACATTTCTTTATGTGCTACAAGAAACACCTCAATAAAAAAAATTATTTAAAGAAGCTGGAATACATATGCCAGAAGAGCATCCACAGTTAGTTCGACGGAATAATTTTTGGCATGGACTTTGTGCTTTGGCAGCTTTGGAAATATTTTGCACTGTAAAGTAGGGTCACTGGATCCAGAAGGCTTTGCTTCTACGGGTACGGCCAATGGAAGGAGTCTACTAGTTCGAATGTCAAAAATAACCCACAGAAAAAGTTAGGTTTGGTTAGAGCCAACGTTTGAACTACCGACATATGTCAATTTTATGTACGAAATGTTCAAGAATAGTGGAATCTGGAATGACATGTGTTCATAGATAAAAGTTTATATTATGTTAATAAAATATTTCCAAGAATCATCTAATCGGTAATACGGTAACGACAATTCTTGGTTCATTGGTCCAGTTGTTACAGCATATTGCCCCCCAGATCTGATAGGAACATAGTGTTGTGTAGTATTGTTTACTTTCCATACTTACACAGACAAAATTTATATATCCTTTTCTCTTGAAAATGAAGTGTTGGTCAGTGACAACCTACAAAAATACCGACAATAAGATACCCTCATATATATAGTGCCATATCAATTCAGTGCCTTGGCAAGAATACCTCGGAATTTTAACCTTAGTTCTATTGACCCAGTTAATAATGCATTAAAACCATTAAAGAATAGATTGAGATCTGCACTAGCAATATAAAATATATAGTGCAAACTATCTGAGGTATTCTGTATAAATTTATTTAGTGAAATTTTCACGTAGCTTTGTATTATAATTGTAGTTTATGTAAAAATGGTATAACCATATAAATAAATATATTGTCTCTGCCTGTTGACCTTTTTGGTTTATTATAGTTCTGAGAACATCTGCACAATGTCCATCAGTCAATTTTAAAACTGTTCATTACGTTGATTGAGGGATGAGATAGGGCAACTTTTTGTTTTGAACTTCAAAAAATCGTCATATAGGTACTTAAGTTCGTTGTCGACGGCTCTATCTATATGTTCCATAATAGCAGCTAAACGGGTCACAAGATAGGGCAAGGGGCAAGGCCCGGAAATCGACCAACGCTCCTTTGAAATTCGAGATTATTGTATATCTCTCAGTTTCAATCAATTACAGAATTAGAATTACTAGCTGGTGTATATCCATTCAAGAGTAAAATATGAAATATTATTATACTGAACCAAAACCAAAAAGAATAAAACTGTCAAAACGAGTGTCAAATCTTCATTTTTTATATTATAACCCAACTTTTTCGTTGCTTTTTCATTGGTGCTTTTGTGGGTTATTTTGGACATTCGAACTACTATAAGAGATTTGAACTATTAGACTCCTCCCATTGGCCGTACCCGTAGAAGCAAAGCCTTCTGGATCCAGTGACCCTACTGTAAAGTGCACAAAGAGCCCTCTCTTTTCAGTTTCACGTACCTAATGGTATTATCACTGTACGCATCACGAGTAAAAAATTCATTTATATTTCACTTATCAAAATTGAGATGAAAACAATTCGAATATGTTCGTTGTTTGTAAATTACCGTTTGACTTCGTTCATTTTCACCAACTTTCAAACTCATATTTCAGTATAAATCCTAAAAAGTTCAGATGTAAACTTCATATTTTACAATTATACATAAATCACTAGAGGATGCCAATTTCAGTGAAGTCCTTGTTCAAAACTCTAACCTTTCATGAAGCTTTGTATACATTTTTTTTATCCCCAGTATGGACGTATGAACAAATTTCGTCTACAACAACACGGAATAAAATGAGATCAAAACTTTGCGCTCAACTTTGCCTTTCAAGAAATTTTATATTCACGCCACGCAAAGATATCACTTAAGAAAAGTGTGAGTGTATGAGAAACGATGGAATCTAAAAAGTGTAAACTTTAAAGCCAAACGAGAGGGTGTGGGAGAATGTATTCATTTCATCAAAGCCCCAGATTAGGCTAAAATCCGAAACGAAGGGACGCATAATAAATAGCTGCTGACGGTACAGATTTTATTGATACGTGGATGGAAGATTAACTTCTTGCTTGGGTTTTTAACCCACTTAATTTGAGTGTGTTGCCTGATTTGAATTCTGAGTAGTTCCCTATGATCAGTCTCACAGAAGTGGCGATAAAAAATGCATCTATATAGTGACTAAATTTTCATTTATCTCCACTAGATGTTACTTTGAATAAAAAAAAAATAATTTCGATCAAGTTGAAATACCGCTGCCAACAAAATTCCATGAAAAAAATTGACGGTTCTATAAAACTATATCATATACCAGGAATATGAAATTCCAATATTCGCTTCATAATGTTAAATTAAAACACTTAAAAATTCATTAGTGAATTCAGAATGTTGGGCATATATCAACTAACATACCAACTATTAAAAATCATCTTCCACATCCGCACTAACTCATAGCTAACAGCTCACTACCACAACCGAACATAGTAGCATGCATTAGGTTTCATTTTGCGAACAATAATGGCATCCTCAAGAACTTAAAGCACTACTACATTTTGGTGTTTTGGGTATTTCTGTTTCTTGAATTGTATTCACACGAAAGGTTTAAAATCATGATTTATTCGACACGAGTAATCTGTACATAATCGAATATAATCCAGTCACTCTTCCTTTGCTCATGACAGTAAAATGATCATGGTTATTTTATATCACAATGTTAAAAGTTGCATGTCGCATATTTCCCATATCACATGAACTATATGTCACGGATCCATGAAACCACGAAATAGGATGAAATTGCTTTTTGTAAAAATAAGATTTATATTATATTATCCTCAGGGTGTGAGGGTGCAGTGGGCGACCCTGTAGCTATGTAATTTCACGAGCCGCTGCGTCTGTCGCATCTCCACCTCTGTACCCGATATGATGGCCATATTGTATAAATCTCTCTGGCAATATTTATTCATGGTGTGTCTCACTGAAACCAGAGTTTTATACAATCGCAGAAGTTCTCGGTAGGTGAAAAATGAACCACATGAACACCGATCCGCAGTCAGTCGTGTAAAAATATTCATACTCATCAATATACAAATTAAATTCAAAATCTCTGTAATAACCACGAACAGAACGTCAAGCACACTTTCACCGTCCACACTGAGCACGAAAAAATCGATGAAAAGCGGATCGGCCCGAGCACCGTACGCGCATTCTGTTCCTGCTCTAATCAGCGTCCACACTGTTCGAACATTCGCTCGTTCGGTGCTCATTCGGTGCTCATTCGGTGCTCATGCGGAACGAATGCTCTAGTGAATACGCACCTTTTGGGAAACAAAGATCTTTTAAAATAAATTTTGACGAAATATAGCGAGATGAAGCGGCATTATTAGTTGTTAAGGTCAGAGGTCTAGGACGCATTGTCCCCCGCTGCGATCTGCTGTTTCGGCGAATGTCCTGGCCTGGGGGGGCGCCATTACCACCGCGGGGGGGCTTTCAAAATCCGTGCTCCACCACGCCCAGTCTAGTGTGGGACTGTTTTGTTTATCCCGTCATCGTTTTCGTCATTGTTACCGGGAACATTACATGAGATAGGTACGAGGCAAAAATACATTTCATAATCATTCAACTTCGGACGGATGGATAGTATGCTACAAAGGGCCTAAATAGATCACAATTGCTCACAAGACAATGAAAAAATAAAAATAATACATAATTATTTCATTTTATGAAACGGAAAGCATAATCAACGCACAAACTATCGACCATTTTATCTATAATTAGATAACAATTATTACGTCAAAGTTTTCGAATATTGTTTGAGAAAATAGTATATTTTTCAACAAGAGATGAAAAAACTTATTTCATCTCGAGTAGGAAATGCTATTTTTTCTACGATAGATGTTGTTTTCAAAATAGTGGATTACAATTTTTAGAACTTAAATGTTTATATACTGTCAAACCAAGTGACGTTCGTTTCCTGATTCAAGTGCTAAGTACTGATATTAACTGTCAGTGTCAAAAATCCATTAATTTGTTTTCAGAATATACCCATCGGATCGCATGACGATATTTATTTGTTCCATTTCCATCTCTAGAGTGAAAAACTATCACTTTCATGTAGGGTATCCGGTTGAAAAATGATCATTTTCATATACATGTGTAGAAAAAGAAATATTTCAATATAAACTGTGCGTTAACTAAAAACATTTTTGGATTCGGACAGTGCAGTGCAACTACAAATATATGGGAGTGGTCGAGAAATTAGAGCTACCAAGTTAATCAAGGAATTTTCTACTACGAAACATCACTGGCAATACTAGAATTAACACATTACTGATTTTTACTATGAATGAGCACGAACAAAATCAGTGGTTCATATTCTGAGTCTATCTGAACTCAGCTGCACAATATCTTGTTCTATAACTTATAACATAAGGTGTATCATTCGTGATTATTGCACAATAGTCCATCGCAATTTTGTCCTATCAGTCAACTGGAGCCAGTATCTTTTGAATGATCGATTAACGAAACTTCATCGAAATGATGTCTCAGTAAACACTGTAATAACGTACACAGTTATATTGTGCTTGGGACCACTGCTTGGAGCCACGAGCACTCACAGAAAGTATTGTACAACAGATCGTAGACAAAACATAGGTGTTAAATTCAGTGGCGCAACTTTGTAGTTTGTTGAGCTAAAAAATTATATAAATCGTCACATATTGATAAACTAAAACGTCATTTTATTTTCGGTAATTGATCTTTAATCACGCTGTGTATAAATGGCAAGTGTGGTAAGTAAAGGTGCACATTTTTTCATGACCACCAACTGCCAACAATTCGCGGTTTTGGAGGTACATAGCCCTTAGTTTCCTGCTGTAAGGATGCTAGTTTGGTCGAGATGGTGGAAGGTGGTAGCAAAACACTCATTGTGTTTATGATAGAGACTAACGATCCCAATTTTTTCAAATAGCTCCAAAATGTACCTGAATCACTTAAAGTGTTCTAAAGCACAATATTCTAGGATGTCTGATGACGATCTTGAATATTCTGAAACTATCTAGAATGATCTGTAATGTTCCAGAGTACTTCAGAAGATTCAAGTGGGATTTGAAATAATCAAAAATGTTCAAAAATCATAGCTTGAGGTTTGCACTTCACAATAGTGTTATTAAATATATACAGAGTGGTCCAACGAAAAGTATGCACCTAGCTTTTATCCTTTTTGTGGAATTGCAAGCAAAAATGCTCGGACACGTGGAGTTTGTTTTTGAGGGGAACACATTTCAGATATATTTTGCAACTTGTGCCTTTAACCCCCCAGCGACGGGTGTCACAACCTTGAAATTTTAAATGGAACGTGGGGTCGACTGATATATCATTTGAACGGGCACAAAATTACCCTATTTGCTGAAATTTACTGAAGCAGTTATTGCGAAAACGGCTTTATGAACATGAACCCGATAATGTTGGTATTAATGAAAAATACAAATAAGTTTTGGTTACTAGGAATTAAAACATGTACAAGTAGTACTTAGTACGTTTCAATATTTGTTACTTGTAATAGTGCTTTGTAAAAAAAAAACAAGCTGTTAAATTGATTTATTGAAATGTTACTTCAACAAGTGTTCAAATTGTGACCCATTTGCTTCCATACAATAATACAGATTTCGTTCAAATCTATGTATAACATTTTGTAGCATAGCAGTATGCTTCTGCACTCTGCTATAATCCGTTGGCGAATATCTTCTATGGACTCGGGCTTCGTAGCAAAACATTTATTTTTCAAGTGCCCCATAGAAAAAAGTCCAAAGGCGATAAATCAAGTGACCTGGCAGGCCATTCCATTGGGCCTCTCCTGCCAATCCACTGTCCGGGGAACCGGTTATCTAAAAATTTTCGTACAGGAACAAAATAGTGGGGAGGTGCTCCATCTAGCTGGAAATAAAGCCGATCAGCATTATGATTTTGGTCATCTTCCATTATTTGTGTGATGAATGGATCAATTGCGTCTTCAAGCATGTTTAGGTAGATTTCACCATTTAAATTTCCAGGAATGAAAAGTGGTCCTATGATATGACTTCCTAATATGCCACACGAGACGTTTATTTTTTGAGGGGCCTGGGAATGAACCTCACGGAATGAATATGGATTACTGTCATTCCAGTAACGGCAATTATGCCTATTCAAAGCTCCATTCAAATAAAATGTACACTCATCTGTAAAACAAATGTTACACATATCTGCCGTTTTCGACAAAATCACGCAAACGATAAATGGGGAATTTAGTTGTGTTAACAAAAAATTATCATTGAAATGTTGCTTTCGGCAAAATAAAGTAATTTAGAAATGATTGTCGTTATCCTGATTCCTAGTCACCAAAACTGATTTGTATTTTTCATTAATACCAAAATGATCGTGTTAATGTTCTTAAAGCCGTTTTCGCATTAACTGTTTCAGTAAATTTCAACAAATAGGGTATCATTGGAAAGATAATTTTATGCCCGTGCAAATGATATATCACTCGACCCCACGTTCCATTTAAAATTTTAGGGTTGTAACACCCCCTCGCTGGGGGGTTAAAGACACAAGTTGCAAAATATATCTAAAATGTGTCCCCCTCAAAGGCACACTTCACGTGTCCGAGTATATTTGCTATGAATTCCAAAAAAAGGAGAAAAGCTAGGTGCATACTTTTCGTTGGACCACTCTGTATATGCAGAATAGGAATAAGCATTTTTTTGAAGATTTAGTGAAGAGAATGCCAATTTTATGGGTAAGTTAAAAATGAAGCCGAAGTAAAACAAAGTTTTTTTTTTGGTATGTATAAGTGGGACGTGTCACACTACTTCAAAATTGTTGCATATAGTCCAAAGAAGGTATGGGTGGCTGCTTCAGTATAATAATTCCATATTTACTAAATCATTCTTGATTTTCGGATTATCCACAAACATCTCCGTGAAGTAAGACAAAACACATTTTAGGTACTCAAATACTCGCATATTATATTTGCATGAGAAAGTAGGAGTCTTCAGAAACGATATAAACTTTTCCTTTTCCTTCTCCGATCATTTTTAGCAGAGCTATGACCAATCAAATATTCGGCTCCGCCAGAATTTTCAGCGGCGGGTAAGGGTGAACGTGAAATTTGATGTCGGCGTTCAATAACGTTTTCTGGGAAAACGAGCGCATATCATAAGAAATTACTAAGAATGATTTTTGATGAAAATTGAATTGTTTTTCGCCCTGTTGAGTTCAGCAAAAATCTATTCATATATTTTAAACGAAAAAAGAAATATGTTCCACCCCTGGAATTTTGGTAAACAATTTTTTTTCGTGTTAATCATGGTTCCAACTACTAGCATACAAAATTTGGTGGTGCTACAATCGATTCTTGTCTCAAAACCCAATCGTACTGGATTGAATATTCAACTTGTAATAACATGGCATACTGGTATTTAACCTACTTCAGCAACTGAGAGTATGTCCGTTCGCCATGCATCCTCAATGTGTTCATCCCTATTTTGAGAACCACCGAAACTCAGAAAAAATGCCCAATCAGCCCATTCTTGGAAACCATTTCTCCCGAATCTCCCTCTAAACTCCATTAATCCCACGCGTACGACAACAAAAAGAAGGACCAGATAAGCCTCTCGTAGGTCGCGTGTGCGTTTGGATACAATTAAAGATGTAACATTCCCGAGGGACCGTGAGCTGTGTCGGTCTCCGAGGGCAGGGCCATTCTTAGAGTCCTTGCGACGACGTCCTCTGGGAGCGCGGGACTGTCCCGTTTTGTTAAAATTTGTTCAGGAGAGCTTCCATTCAGACGAAGCGGTGTGGAAATTTTGGGAGGATGACAAATAATAGCTGCACAAGGACGGATTCTATTTGTATCTGCGATTTTGGAAACAATTAATTATTTCGAAAGGGATCTCGGCGGCAATTTGTATTCTTCAGTAATTACTGAATCAATCTACATATTTAGATATACAAGGTGTCCCAGAATAACTTCGAGGGTAGAATCCTCACTTCAGTTTTAAGGCTGAAAGTTCCAATAAATATATGCCCTAAAATGAGTATTAACCGAGTTACAGGGTGTTGAAAGTGACACAAAAAAATATATTTTCCAGAATAACTCCATAACGGCTTAACTTTTCTTAATAAAATTTGGTATCTTAACAGCATTCAGTTTCATATTTCAAGGCATATCATGTGTTCGTAACTCTAAACAGGGGCGTACGGCCCCACCCCAACTTTCACGCCACAGGATTAATATCGATTTCGTCTCCTTTTTCTTAATCGCCAATATTACGTATACAAAAAAGGAATACGTTTCGTTTCACAAATATCAACGGTTTTCGAGATATTTGAAGTTGAATAAGTGCGTGCGTATCAAAATCTTTACTATTTTTGAAAGGAATGTGAAGGTAACTATTCATAACATTATAATCAACATATGCCTTACCTTACAATGAGTATAAATTCAAATATTTCGGAAATTGTTGGCATTTACGAGGGATTTTTTTCACAAAAATTTCCCGATATTTAAAACTTACATAGCCACTAATAAAATAATCACTAATGAGTATCCGTATCACATACGCACCATGAGATCCAAATAGTGATACACTTCTCGCGTGTAAAAATAATAGTAATAACTGGTGGTCCGTGAAACTAACTTTCGCGTGGAAAATTCAATAAATCGAAATACTTTTTGTGTGAAATAGACAGAGACAAAATGTTTTCGAGAAGAGTTCGACTCGTCGACCTCAAGGTTGTGGAACTCAAAAATTAATTAGACGAGTGAGACTACCTATAGTTAGTGTTGAATAAAAATTTGCATCTTCTGTTTTGAGTGTTGAATAAAGAATTTTATAGTGAAGTTGTGAGAATTCTTCACAATAACAAAGGTCTGTCACAACTAATATACTGGCAACGACCAAAACTCCTATAATCGACAGTACCTGAACGTCTTAAAAAGACGTTTTTTCAAATATAAAGCGCATTTCCTGGTTTATTCAACATTCCATAGCCTGGTCTCAATAGACACTTTTATTGTGTAAACTGACTCATTTCAATCTTACTTAACTGAACCAGAAAAGAAATTTAAGTAATATGTGTGCCAAATTTGCATTTAGTATTTCGGCATCGAAGGAGTTCCTAAGTTATTAAATATAGATATGTATACTCATGTGAAATAAACATTGTTAAACACATTGAAGAAGTTTTAAAAAGCAGACTATTTTCCAATTATTTTTTTTTTTTTAATGGAGAATGTTCCCCTTTTCGAAGCGAATATCTTCCAAAAGGCTATCTTGAACGATGGAACATAGCGACTGAAGTATTTTATCCACAGATGATTTCATATCTAATTCTTTGAAAAGACAATTTTTCTATTGGTAGGTTTGTTTTGCCGAAAGTGATATTCAATTGATTTTTCATGGAAAATATGGAACTACATCTTTGATAAAAATTTCAAAATTGAAGTAACTGAATGGAATTCTGAGATACTATGCCATATTAAAAAAAAAAGACGGAACTGCCAGAATTCGAAAAATGGACTTGGTTTGCTCCGCGTCTACTCCTTCATAGATACAAGAAGTTTTGAGTTTTTTGACGTGATACAAAAATATTACACCTTACGCACATTCCTGCTAATATACTTTTACTCAGTAGAGTGTAGATCACCACCTCTATACTTGAAGGGATTCAATTCTAAATTATTGATCTTTCATAAAAAGCACATCATTAATATCTTCACGTGATACGTTCATAGTTCGTTCAGTATCGTTTCAATTAGTTGGAACTCTCACCATATAAGTTATGCATACAAATCATTTAGTATACATCCAAAATCTGTTAATTGATTATGTTAATTTCAAAAATTTAAAAAAATTACCGCACAACCGATGTCTGGTAAATCAAAGCTAAGAGAAACTAGAGGTTAAATTATTCTGCTTCAATCAATTTCAATCATCAATATAATTCAAAATACCATTAAAAAATATTCCACACGACATAATCAACAATTTTTAATAGCAAAAATTAATACGACTTCATAAAAACTCTCCGAATTTAAATGATTGTCAATTATTATTATGATTCATAAATATTCAACCATTTTTTAAAAATCATTCACTAGTTGTTCGTTCATTCATTCAATGTTTTCATCTGTTAAGTGTACTACTTATTCATGATTGATTTTACAAAGTAGATTAAAATCCTCATGTTTTTATATTTTCTGTTCGTCTGTGTACTCCTTATCAATTAATAAATAAATAAACTTTCTGTTCCTTACGAACAACCTCCAAAAGTATTCGTGAAATTTCTGGAAACTGACCTATCGAAGTGCGACTCCAAGTAGAGTAATAATAATATTATAATACTTGACATGATTTTTTGGGTTTATGACCTTCCACAATCTGAAAATGAAAAAAATGTTAATCCAAAGAAATCTGTACAAGTGTAGAAGGGCAAATTAATCAATTTGGCCGGTAAGTTACTGCGTTCACAAGACTGCTGTCTTGAAAGAAATTTATTTTTGTCAGTAACGTACCCTACACCGAATTTGTCTATTTGAAAAAATGAGATCGAATTAACAAAGAATACTTTTTTTAAAAATTGTAAAGATGTGATTTAGAAATGAAAGCGCTGGTTGCAATGCTTTTCTTTTGAATGAATGTATTTTAAAAAATGTATTGACAATTCAAAGATTGAAGACAAAGTATTATTATTTTTTTTTTTGACGTATCCAAGGTACTTGATTTTGTAGTGATATCACGTTCAGGAACAATCATGGGCGTCGACTTGGGAAGGAAATTGGACATGCCCCCCACCTAGAAAGAGTGGCCTTTCAATTCAGCTTCCGCGGAACAGCCTCATGGGACAGAGGCAGAGGACACAAATTAGAAATGGCTTTCCGAATTTCACCATCAACCGTGCGTAAAACAGCAACTCGAGGAATGTTATCGGAAACGGGATACAACTGGATGACCCTTCCAAGCTTCCATTGTAAAGGACTTAGGTTGCTGTCTTTGATAAAAACCTGATCGTCAATTTTCATCTGGGACTTGTTTTCTTGCCATTTTTGTCAAATCAAACTTTCAATCAATATTATAATAATCTTAGTTCGTCAGCCGGCTGCCAAAAAGTGAAATGATTCTATAACGTATGCTTGTGTCAGTTATGATCATAATCAATAAACAAGCAAAATTAGCGCTCCCTCGTGGGTCAAACACATTTGAGGGCTTTTAGGGAGTCTTAGGACCCACGTGACACGCATTCAGATCGGTTTCCGACGGATTTTTATTCGCTTGGCTTACGCTAACACAACTCCACCTATCGGACTCGAGGTGTTTACACGAACCCGATCGGCATTCGTGTCACGTGGGTTCTAACAGTCACCATATTCCCTTAAATATGTTTGACCCACGGGGAAGCGCTAATTTTGCTTGTTTATTGATCATTACATTCATAAAAATCATTACACTGCGAATTGCTCTCATAAACACTCGTAAGGTATACCCAAAGGCGTATGCACAGGAAAAACCTACGGGACCAATCTTGCTGTCGGTGTGCATTCCAAACAAGCAATAGTAATCCAGTACAACTGGGTTTTGAGACGAAGGTCGATTGAACCACAACCAAACTTGGTATGCTAGTAGTTTGAACCATGATAAACACGAAAAAAAAAATGTTTACCAAAACTTCAGTTGTGGAAACATTTACTGAAGAAATTGCCGGGATTATGGGTGAGTTGAAAACTGAGGCAGGAGTAAAACCCAGTTTTTTCTTTGGCATGTATAAGTGAGACTTGTCTCACTAGTCTCAAATCATTGCATTTGGTCCAAAGAGGGTACTGATTCCTACTTCATTATGATTATTTCATGTCAATTCAAATATCCATGACTTTCGGATCCTCCAAAAATATCGTAGAAGGGTTATGTGAAGTGAGATGAAACATATTTTGGGTACTCAGATACTCACATGTTATATTTGCATGAGGAAGTAGAAGTCTTCAGGAACGATATGCACTTTTTCTTTTCCTTCTACTATAATTTTTAGAAAAGTTATGAAAAATCTTATTTTCGGCCCTGCCGGAAATGGCAGTGGCGGGTTAACGCAAGCCTGAAATTTGATATCGGATTTCACTAAGGTTTTCTGAGAAAACGAGCGTATTTTGTGGGAAATTACTAAGTATATTTCTTGTGGAGAACTGAATTATCATTCGCCTTGTTGAAATTGTTTCTTGATAAATCTTATACTTTCCGAAACAACAGCAAAAAAAAATTATAACTTTTTTTGGGTTGCACCCCTGATTTTTTTTAAACTATCTCTTT
Source organism: Chrysolina haemoptera (assembly GCA_958298965.1). Classification (NCBI taxonomy): domain Eukaryota; kingdom Metazoa; phylum Arthropoda; class Insecta; order Coleoptera; family Chrysomelidae; genus Chrysolina; species Chrysolina haemoptera. The sequence goes on along the minus strand of OY282584.1, from coordinate 39,312,477 downwards.
TCTAACAAAACATGATGACAAGAAGTCATGTGACGAGTTTCAAAGTGCTACAATTCATTCTTCACTTGTGGCTTATATTTGTCTGTCGTTACGGTACTATAGACGTCACTTTTAAACGAAACATTAACATTTGATGTTATGATGTAATAATATGAACACCCCCATAGATGATTTTTTCAGAAATTATCGATAAAGATATTGAAAATTCAGTGGTAACATTGTTGAAATTGTTAAAAAAACGATGGGTTACCAAGAATTTCGTGAATAGCACCTTGTCCAAATTGACATAAACAATATACGAAAGTCTAAACGGTAGGGCGATGATTTTTTTTTTTTTTTTTTTTTTTCGGTATTGGGTTTGAAGACCATATGGGACAGGAGACGAAAGAAGGAACCGACCAGGTAATGTCAATCTGCTCGGATAGTCAGGCAGGGCTCAGAGCCATCTGTCAATCTAAACACTTGAATGTGGATATGCTCCTGAGTAACTACAGAAACAATGAAATTGCGTTGGTATGGGTTTTTGATCACCGAGGGGTGCCCGGAAATATGTTAGCAGACTTATTTGCTTTCTTCTATGATTTTCTGCGAGCGCGTGCCCGAACTAGGCATAGCAAAAAGCTGAACTCCATCTTTGATGATTGGGTGTAAGAAGAGATACATACTTCGTAGTTGTACTCCCATATGCGGGCAATCCCAAGACTTTGTGGCATATTTTAACAAGTCAAGAACAGGAAGGCTCTCAAGCAGAGATCTTTTAGGTACTACAGCTCCCTATAGGAGTACTATCAGGCTTAACAAATTACGCAGACATGGAAGACAACTCCAATTGCCACTGATGTGAAGAAGGCAAAGAAACTTCATCTCACTTTCTTGGAGAGCGTGAGGTGTATATGAAATCTTTGAAATTGAAAATCTCCAGCGAGGACCAAATCGTCTTAAAGTGGACGGACATACAGCCCTTTAATGAAATAAAATGTCTCGAAAAGCAGGATTATGAGAAGGACGCGTAAAGAGCAGGGGATGGCAAATATGGCCAATGGGGTCCTACTTGTCTGGCTTCTATAACAGCCACTCTAGAGTCATAATCAGTTAATCACCACTACTATAGACCTGTGTAGTGTAGATAAGTTATGCCTCCTGTAACACTGAGACACGCAGCATTTGCATTCCACCCAGCTGTCTATTTGTTTGTAACTGCTGTGTCTGTGCCCACCACATTGTTGAACCGTTTGCATTTATGCACCTAAATCACCCTTGTATTTAACCATAGGATCACTTTTGAGTGTCAGCCCCAATTTATACCGTAAATTTCTCTACATGTCTCACATGCCATTCTAGCCATATATGTACCGTCTTTTCAATATTGAGATTTCATGTGAGAGGGGGGCCAAACGTAATTTCCAGGTACCAAGTAATACATGAAATCTCTACTCTGTTCAAAACTGATGGTTTCAGACTTGGTACTCTTTTCCTTACTGGAAGTAATGATTGTGATTTGTTGGTGAAAGCAAGGAAGCTCTTACTTGCACTACTTGACTACTTCATTGAGCGCCCTTTTTGTTCGCTTGGACAACGTACCCGCAAACCATCCCTACACGGGGATCGTGAGGTCAACTTATGGACCATTCTTGAAGATTTCCTCTTAGATAGTTATGAAGGAGAACAATTTAGATTGTTGATGTTGGCCAAGAGACGGATGGTGAATCTAAAAATATTGCGGGGAAAAATTGACATATGCACATATTGAAATCCACCATTAAATAGTCACTATACAGCATACTGCAAACGCTAATAATTATTGGCACCTCTTCGATGACTCCCGTGTATCATCCAAGATTGATCCTCTCATCTACCAGAGAGCATGTGTCCTTTTCTACAAGAGAGTTGATAATCTCAATTCTGATGGTGTTGTGGATTTTTCCGGGTTTTCCTCCAACTGAAACAGCAAATGCGCCATCATTTCAAGTCCCGGATTTCGAGATCGAGATTTTATATTCTTGATATTATTTTATATTTAAAACGCTTTTGTATTTTTGAATTGATTTTTATTTATATGTATTACATTTAGTTTTATAATGATAAATGTATAATAATAAGGATATATTTTAAATGAGCACCAAAATAATTATTGTGCTACAACATTACGTGCCAAGTTTTATACACTGTCTCCAAAATAATAATTGGCCACCAAAAGTAATAAACGAGCAGTAAAAATCCTCGACCAGAAATAGATTTTATGAGCACCTAAAATTTTGGATAGTTGGCATAAATTTTAAAGTCGTACCTAATGTAATTAATACACAAACACCAAAAAAATTAAATAATCTCTCACGCATTTTCAACATGCAAGCTAGGTTAGCTTGCTCAGATTACGTTTATGTGTCAAGCGCGAACGAAACACCAATTCACGCATTTTGGACTCGCAAGCTAGGTTAGCTTGCTCAGGTTATGTTTGTGTGGCAAGCGCTAGCAAAAAACTAATTCACGCATTTTCGACTCACAAGCTAGGTTAGCTTGCTCAGATTACGTTTATGTGTCAAGCGCGAACGAAACACCAATTCACGCATTTTGGACTCGCAAGCTAGGTTAGCTTGCTCAGGTTATGTTTGTGTGGCAAGCGCTAGCAAAAAACTAATTCACGCATTTTCGACTCACAAGCTAGGTTAGCTTGCTCAGGTTATGTTTGTGTGTCAAGCGCGAGCAAAAAACTAATTCACGCATTTTCGACTCACAAGCTAGGTTAGCTTGCTCAGATTACGTTTATGTGTCAAGCGCGAACGAAACACCAATTCACGCATTTTGGACTCGCAAGCTAGGTTAGCTTGCTCAGGTTATGTTTGTGTGTCAAGCGCGAGCAAAAAACTAATTCACGCATTTTCGACTCACAAGCTAGGTTAGCTTGCTCAGATTACGTTTATGTGTCAAGCGCGAACGAAACACCAATTCACGCATTTTGGACTCGCAAGCTAGGTTAGCTTGCTCAGGTTATGTTTGTGTGGCAAGCGCTAGCAAAAAACTAATTCACGCATTTTCGACTCACAAGCTAGGTTAGCTTGCTCAGGTTATGTTTGTGTGTCAAGCGCGAGCAAAAAACTAATTCACGCATTTTCGACTCACAAGCTAGGTTAGCTTGCTCAGATTACGTTTATGTGTCAAGCGCGAACGAAACACCAATTCACGCATTTTGGACTCGCAAGCTAGGTTAGCTTGCTCAGGTTATGTTTGTGTGGCAAGCGCTAGCAAAAAACTAATTCACGCATTTTCGACTCACAAGCTAGGTTAGCTTGCTCAGGTTATGTTTGTGTGTCAAGCGCGAGCAAAAAAATAATTCACGCATTTTCGACTCACAAGCTAGGTTAGCTTGCTCAGATTACGTTTATGTGTCAAGCGCGAACGAAACACCAATTCATGCATTTTGGACTCGCAAGCTAGGTTAGCTTGCTCAGGTTATGTTTGTGTGTCAAGCGCGAGCAAAAAACTAATTCACGCATTTTCGACTCACAAGCTAGGTTAGCTTGCTCAGATTACGTTTATGTGTCAAGCGCGAACGAAACACCAATTCACGCATTTTGGACTCGCAAGCTAGGTTTATTTTGGTGCTCAAATAGTGTTCAGATAAGATTTGTGGTGTCAACAAAATTAGTTGCTGCTGAAATATATGTGAATAAACTTCAAAACTCAATACTTTGGGGCTCAAAAATAAATGAATTGGTATTTCAATGTAGATGCTCAACTATGATTTTTTGGTGACAAAAGATGAATATTTGGAAATTATATCAATATTACTTTGGTGTTCGGTTAAATACGGCCTTAATAATAATAACGCTTCTTCATAAACATAAACATACACCGATCACCCATTTCGGATTCTCCTAAAGCTGAGAAGTGGATGTACATCAGATCGCTATGGCAAATGATAATATTAATAATAATAGTAGTTCTCAAACCGCACAGTCTATTGCTTTATATATTATACATTCGAACTGAACACTCTGAACCTACCATTACTGAAAAGATTACATTATAAAAAAATACAATTCTGTTGTTTTATTATGATCGTAGAAAAACTACGGTATGTAACGCGTTCACGAACTTCTCTAGAATATCTATTAATGATACAAGTTCATGAGGTAGGATTTTTTGTATGAGTGTGAAGTTTATTGAATGAGGCGCAGCCGTATTCAACAAACTCGCGAGTTTACGAAAAAGCCCTTTACGAAAGTGTATCATGCAAAGTTTTTTCTTCGACAGTTATCTTATTGCCAAATACTAACAATTAGATCATTAATTTAAATGAGAGGATAGCTCGAACGGTAGAGCGCGTGGGTCATCGATATCAAAGCCAAGCAACGTGATACGAAGTTATGGTTTGGATGGAGACTTACGGACGACATCCTTTCGAGATCTATTCTCTCGGGTCGTGCTAGGAATCGCACGTTGAAAGGTAAGACCTCGTTGATCATTAGCACGCACAAGTTTCGACTTCTGAGGGCTGCGATTCGTAGGGGGACAAAAACAGGTTAACGGAAAACGCACAAAAAACACAATTTTATGTTATGAATTGTTGTCATATCATCAAAAAAATTCGTAAAAGTGAACAGTGCGTAAAAATTCACTTTACCCACTGTAAACCAGTGCGTAAGAGCTTATTTAACGCACTGTCGTAGAAAAACCCGTTTATTGAATACTCGCTCCACCAAGCTGCGCTCGTGCTCGAAATACTTGTAACTGGAAGGACCTTTCTACACAACCATTAAGGAATGAATATAGTAAGTCCGAAATCATTTTTAATAAAAAAACAGTAAGTAAGAATATTTATTCTGAAACACTTGCTGTCTTATGCATTTTGAGTGTATTTCATTCAATCACTTCTATAAGAATGAATATTCTGACACTATTGTAGCAATAATTACGTTAGCCTTGACTGGCACCATAGTGACATGATGTGAAATAAAATGTCAAGATAATTTTTCGTTGGCTATCCATTTGATTATATGTGAAATTTGGAGAAAGCACAGTCTGTTACTCGGTTACAATGAAAATTCGATGAGCGATGAAATTCCGAGCGCGAGCCAGAGGCGAGCGTGAGTAACCACGAGCATTACGAATGAAATTCTAACCTTGTTACAAGATTATAACGAATAATAGTTAAATGCTCGATAACAGCTATTCTTTTCATCTGGTCTGATTTATATTTTCTCATATTTATATCCAGACAGTTTAAGTGAAGTTTTCAGTTGTGAAGTTTTTTGATGTCCTAATATGGATCATAATCCGAGGACTAGAAGAAGGGGTGCCCTCAACAAGCCATAGGGATAAGTTTGTGTGGTAAGTGGTTTGATGCAATTAATCAATATTTTTTAAGGGAAATTCGTTTCGAACCTTCTTTTTTTATTATTTTCGGATTCTACGTGATGACCTGATTTCAACGACCCAAAAACCTATATTGAAATGCTAGTGAAAGAGTGTACTAGATCATCGAGTAGATTCCAATAGTATAAAAAAATATATTCATTTTCTGTGCTGCCTAGAAGTGAGTCACCCTGTACATTTCAATTGTGGTTCAAGTGACATCAAATTGAAAACAAATATTTCTTGAATTTTTATCTTATGTCGTACTGTATGTTAACCTTTAATTGTAAACGCTGTAAAAAAAGTGTTACGAAAACCTTTTGATTCCTCTGAGATCAGTGAATGATATATTTATAGAAAAATTTAAGAAATTTGTTTTGAAGGCGACATTTTCACTGAAACAAGATTTTGATATGCTACAGAATTCTCAAGCAATATTGATTTGAATCTTTAATTTTCATTAATTATTAGTGAATGATTCAACACTCTACACTCTAAATTACTTAATGAGTGTAACTGGAATTCGAATAATAAAGAAGCCATCCATATTCGACGTCATATTCAAACTTTGAAATGAATGGAAATTCATTTGGCTTCCATTAGAAACGAAAAGTCACGCCACTGTATTTTATAACTCTGAAACCGTGCGTAATACAACCCTTTCAATTTGTAATGCGAAATTAAAAATAGGAAATCATAAATTATGAAAGCACATACGATCTCAATATAACAACTCGCTGTAAATCAACGTGAAAACGAATTTATTTCACGTGGTTGGCTCGCCTGATCAGTATTCTTTTTTTTATAAAATAGCGTTGTGAGATGTTCATATGTTTATTTGATTTAAGCAATTATATTACTCACTGAGAAATAAATGAATTGCTCTGAAGTGTTGTGAATAATAATACTCCCTCATAAACACTCGTAGAGTCTAGCCAGAGGCATAGCCTGTGCGGGTATAAGGACAATATTAACTTACTGATTTTTAGAAGCGCATTAACTTTTCAGCTGAAGGAATATTCTGAAATGCTGTACGGCAACACCCCGAATGATGGGTGTGCATTCCTAACATTGGACGACAGGATTGGCATTCAAGCAACCCGCATCACACTTGCTTTCAAACGATTCATTTGCACAGAAAAAAATTGGTACCTGAATATAATGAAAAAGTTCAGTGACTCAATGAATATTTTTATCAATATTGGTCCGATGAACGCAATCGTTATGTCATTGTACCACTGATTATCCATACTATGAATACGGATCTCAATAATATCAATGAATGCTTTCATTGATATCATGATCAAGTACATTAAATAGGTTCGTTATGGTAATGAATTCCATTCTTGGAACGAATAAAGAGTGATCACCCGAGCAATGAATTGTATTCGTTCAATTGACGAAAGTGTATTCATCAGATTAATTATTATTGTTCGTTCTTCGAATAAATTTTGTATGATTGATATAATGATTCAGATTATTTCGATGATGGATATTTTTCATCAATCCAATGAACGGTGATTATTAAATATCGGTTATTCCTTGATTCAGTAATTGATATACATTAAATCTATGTTTCAGTTTATTCTCGTGATGCTTTCACACATTGAACTAATTATTTTGTTTATCATTTGAATAAGTGGTATTTATTCAATCATTGCATATCATTCGTAAATGCAATGAAGGCATATTGAGCATACAGTGAGTTTCCGAAAGATATGCAAAATAATTAAACAGGCATTCATCAGAACATCGCAATCCTGATTGGAAGGCGTATCTCCAAGTTATCTTTTATTTCGGCTGGCTCCTTTCGGAGCTCTTCGGATGTCTCTGTAGTCTGTGCTACCTGAGAAGATGCTTCAACGATCGCTTCTGTCTGCTTAAGTTAACCGGCTCTGTGCAAACAACGAAGTCGTGCGAAGCAGTCCCTCTAGTGGAGGCGCTGTGTACTACCAGCCAAAGCTAACTTGCCAGCAACGGAGATTTCTATGCGAGGATTCGGCTGAACAGATGCCGGCAAAATTTAAGAGTATATTTAAACACGAGATGGCTTGGTTCGACATAAAGCTTATTATTATATTCATGAACATATTAATTACGGAGTTATAGAATGGGAGGAAAATGTTGCTTCTATCTGCCTAACAAAACTGGGACTTCGTTACACCTTCTATGAGGATCATTCCATAGCCCCAATAAAACCTGTGTGTAGATCTGAAAATAGATTATCATTGATTTCGATAAACTTGGATTCATTGTAACAATAAAATCATCTCTGGGACCATTAATTACGTTCATTGATATGATGAACAATTTCAAATGGATTCAGTGTACCCCTTTCATTACCTCAATGAACTTTTCCATAGCAGCAACGAAACCTGTTCATAAATATAAAAAACCATCAACGTTGATCTCAATGAACTTGAATTCATTGTATCAATAAATACCTTCGTACATCAGTGAATGTTTAATCATTATCACGATGAAAAGTTAATTGTGCCAATGAACGGAAAGGTAATAAACGGTATTCATTGATATTATGTACCACATTTTTTTCATGAAATAATATACATTGTTATAATGTACTTCTTTCTTCATTTCAATATCTTTTTCAAAGCCGTAACGAAATATGTTCATAGGTCTGAAATTAGATCATCATTGATCTCAGTGTACCCCTTTCCTCACCTCAATAAACTTTTCCGCAAGAGCAACGAAAACTGTTCATAAATGTAAGAAACGATCATCTTTGATCTCAATAAACTTGAATTCGTTGTATCAATAAATACCTACAAAAGTCAGTGAATATTTATTCATTGCCACGATGAAAAATGTATTTTGCCAATGAACGGCATTTATTGATATAACGTACCATATTTTTTTCAGTGTGTAACGAAGCATTTCTAGAGACATTTTCATAATGCCACTCGTGAGCCTTTTCATACTATTTTTCAAATTTTTTTGAAAAGAAAAAGCAATCTTCCAAGTCAGGAAATAGTATATGACCTCGTCGTTATTCCCTAATTTTTGATGACGACCGCTTTTGGTTCCTGTTCATTTCTTGAGTAGAAAATATTTACTCATACTGGTCTCAGATGACCAATATTAGTTTTTGCCGGAAAACAGTAATTTTTCGTGCTTTTTGCTACGACAGTCACCGGTTTTCATGCATTCTGCTACGAAGGGTAACCGAAGGTCTGAATAGCCAGAGCACATGAAAATTGCTTTCTTCCGTGCCGGTCAACGATAGAACAAGTCAATCCGATAAAGAACCGGACCAATTCCTTGATAAATCGAAAGTAGTGGTAAAGCTAAACAACCGGGGTTGAAAGGTGAGCTAAATTATACTGTTTTCTCAATGGTAAATGTTAGGTGTCCTGATTCAGTCAAAACATGCATTTTATGTTCAAATAAATAAAGTACGATGCTCAAATACCATCTCCGCGATTACAAAAGTAGGTACCGCTTAAGAAAATTATAAATAGTAAAACTGCGTGATTGGTTCTAAAACAACTACTTCAACTCAAGAATAGTCCCACAGCCAGTTCCGAACCGTAATTAAGAAACAGTTATATCTCGTCTCCCACCTTAAGTTTTGTTTACTGGTTGCTAGAGGCCAAAGTCGTCGGTAAGTGATTCACTTACCGACATGACGCCTAAATTACTTACTGACGTCATGGCGTTTTCATGATACTGGTTACTGAGTCACTGTCACTTTCATATGAGCAAAACATGAGCAAAACTTGCGTACCAGTTTATAGCACAGACAGATGGTTTTAGCATTCATGGCCACACAAGTGAAGAATAATCAAAAGAAGAAGACGTATCTGACATGTGAGTTTTAACCTATCCTAACCACAAACAAACGTGCCATTCTGCGAAGCATAAGCAAACAGTTGTTGCAAGCTTCTAAAGACGAAAATACCATTGAATTCATCAATAGAAACAAACTTTACCCACATTTTCTATAGTATACCCAGGATTCTCAATAAAGTTGAACCATGTCTATGTTAGCTGAACCCAGAAGAAAACAGAAATGGTATCTCAATCCAAGAGGAAAAGAATGGTCACAAGGTAAAATTTCGTTGAAATTACGAGTTATTTTACTCTGAATTTGAAGATTGCTTTGCCATTTTAGTCCGATTGGTAACACCTCGGTCAGAATTAATTTTTCAGTGTATAGAGGAAATCTTGGTTACCTTTGAAAACCTTTCTTAGGAAGGTGATAAGGTACATCCGGTATTCCGAAAGTGGTGAGGCAATTAGCCTGATGCCCACCAATATCCTAAACGTGGTCGTTACAACGTCAATTTATTTGTTGTGAACCATATACCAGCTTTTTCCAGAGTTACTTCCGCTGATTCGAATAAAGCCTCTAAATTTCCATCAGCGTTAATCAGAGTGGTATCATCAGCAAAAAGTACGGTAGTGACTGGAAGCATATACTGAGTGTTGCACCGAGTGTACCGTTGTCCGAGACACCCAGTACCCGTAAGCGTCATCACAACTTTCTTATAGAGGAGGAAAGAACGTTACACATTTGAGATTTATCTTTTTTCCTGTACCAGGTTCCAATCCAATATTCAATGCTATAACTGAAATTTATTTAATCGACACCTGGAACGCTCGGTCAACTCACCTCAGGGATAAAGTGAGAGGAGCAAAATCAATATATTTCAATGTACAGTATTGGAACCATTTCATCTGGGGTAGAGACAGAAATCTACGCGAGCAACAAGGAATGCAATGATATGATAATACCACATGAATAATAGAGACGCACTACTGTACGCCTCTCCTGTTATCTCACCCGACGCATTAACGGACCACGTGGCAATCCGACACACGGCACACAGCTCACGTCGATATACCTTCCTCGAGCGAGTAGAGGAGAAATTGTAATGCTCTCTCAAGATTATAGCAAGCCATTCTTTACGCTCTCATGAAACCACCATACCCCAGATGAAAACTTTTCGATACTGTATATTCGCATGTTCAAATGCTGAGATGAGAAGTCATCGAATATTTCTCCATGTGAAAATACACCACTGTTCCAGCTGAAATCGGCAGTAATTCACAATTCCATTTTGACCATCTCATATTCAGTAGAGTAGATATTTTGAAGATAGAAACATGTACGGAGACAATCGAATAGTCGACAGAAACTCACAACGCTTAGATACGATCAAAACTCGTCGAGTGTTCCAACAGGTCTCGATAGTTTTGGTCTTCTGCGAAAAGTGTGGGAAGATATTTCATTTCCAGCTCAATTTCTGTTCCAACCACTAACGATGAACACCCAGAAAAAATCCAATATTTTTGCCAACATGTTTGATGCAGATTCAATCCTGGATTCATTTTGAAAACAACTCTAAACCATTACTCCCATATGCCCAATACCAACAAAGCTAGTGGATCTGATGGAATTCCTCCGATCGTTCTCAAGAAATCCCCTCCTGAACTAACACCAGTTTTTAGCAAGATATTTATCATCTTCTATCATTTGAAGGGGTATTTCCGTCCAAATAAAAAAGAAAAGATCCTACCCAGCAATTGCATACCAAACGCTATCAAAATCGAGCTCATGACTGGGTCATTAAATGCTAAGGAATTGTAAATGATCAACAATATCGTTTATGTCATCAGAGATCAACTGGTGACCTGTTTGCTTATATATCACATATATACAAGGATCGGAGACCTGTGACAGTAACCCTGGTGCAATTGCCGGTATTAGCGTATATTCAACCTTATCACTAAACGGAATAGATGGAAGACGTTTATTGTTACCTTCTTTGAATAGTACCATATTATCTTCAATTTACTGTATCTTCATTCTGATGACAACTTATCTGTGATATTACATAATGTTCTTCATGTTGAATAAAATCATAGAAAGCTTGAAATCATTTTTTAAAATATTGAGAACAATTTCTTAACCATCACTTTTTTCACTAATATTTGCTAAATATAAGTAATCTTTTCAAATTTACTTGCCTACTAAAAATATCATTCATTATTCGTCTGATGACATTCACTTCTTTCCCTCGAAAAAAAGGACCGTGAACGAAACCAAACCAAAATTAAATTAGCAAAACGATCACGATTTCTCATCAGCAGAAGAAGGCGTTCGATCGCAGTTGGCGATTGGCGACGCTTCGTTGTTTCGGTACTCTACGGCCACCTTGTCTCGCGTGTGACTATCAGTTTTTATTGTTAAAAGAGGCCCTTTGGCCAACTTCGGTATTCCTGAAAATGACAAAGCGAATTTCTTTAAATTATATATATATATATATATATATATATATATATAGATAGGGTCCAGTTTTTGTTTGCATGGGCGCACTTTCTATGTAGTTGTTTATGACTACGATGTGGCTGGTAGATATGTTGAAGACGATAAAAAAAACCGTAATCTTCTACTATTGTTAGTGGTAATAATAGAAAATTCAAAGTTGTTGACTTCATGCAATGCCGGAACTAGTCATTCCATGATGGATAAAGCATTTCATTCTGCTTTGTTCCATTTAAATTTTATCCGCATATCTTGCCGTCTCACTAAACTTTCGTCTAAAAAATATCGTAAGCATTTTTTTTCCAACTACACACAGTTTTTCATCTCAGCCAATAAAATAAGTATCACAAGAACCCACTTATAGGGATGATACAAGCCATGATGTTCTTGATGGCAAATTCTGATTCCATACCCAAACAAGAAAACTATAAAACATTCAAGTTGAATTCACATCCACTCCTAACTGATCGATTCAATGGGAATATTGTGTTATTATTTATTAAAACTTTGTTCGGCATCATCTCAGAGGAAAAGAAGAAAATTTTATTTTTGAATCCTTGGCAGTTATAAACTTCGGAAAATATTAAGATAATGAGTTTAAAAACTATGGCTGTCGTTGAAAATACGGTTCCTGAGATAGAGATGTTGAGAAAGTTGAGCAAGTCTGATAATGACACAAAAAACTGACCACTAAGAGTGAAACGAATTATTATGATTCTGGATAGATTTACAGCATCGACCTTGATAAAGTCTATGAAAAAAAGACTCTTTTATTACAACAAAAAAGCGTGTTTCTGACTCAGCATATATTACAAAAGAAGTTCCACCATTCCGGATATAAACTGAAAGCCTTTGTGAATGCCGATCGTAGATGGTGTACTCGACAAACAGGAACATAATACCATATAAACAAGAGAGACGCACTACTATGCGCCTCTCCTGTTACCCCACTCGACGCATTAGCGGCCCACGTGGCAATGCGACACCATAACCAAGATGAAAACTTTCCGATACTGTATGAGTATCATCGGTTTCTTCGAGGAGGTTCATAGCCTACTTAATCTGAGTCGATTTAATCTGAGTCGGCTATGACTAGATGATTGAGAAGAAGCTCCTGACAGAAAACAGAAGGACCTAATTTCCGAGAAACTCTTTTTGACATGTACCTATTTTTCTCAAGAGAGAGTATTGCATCAGGTCAACCAGCAGAATTCAAGATGAGGCTTTCGTTAAAGGTGATCTTAGGCGTAAGGCTGTCAATAACAGTTATGATCAGGGATTGCTCAACCATTGTTCGGTTAGATTTTCGATGGATGACTGGCATACTTAAAAACATTTACAGTAAACATTCTCAATAGTGTTTGGGATCACACGTTGAAACGTAATCGCACAAGTTCCAAAAATTTCTAAGGCTTGCTCGTAAAGGTACAACCAGATGACAAAAATAACAAATTTGAAATCAAACATACAGAAGAATTTGCACCAAACCTTACGTTGAAAATATTCTATTTTTCATAACAGTCTTGGTAAGAAGAGAAAATGGGAAGCAGAGAGCAAGTGAAATATCTCTTGTCAACCATGTCATGTCAACCATCACCTATACTTAGTTATAGATATACATAAATTCGCCTCCTTAATTTTCCATAAAATTTTGCAAGAGAGATCCAGAACACTATCAGTAGTATGTTATTATTTGGCATTGACTGCAAAAAATTCATTACAAAATCTGCTTACATAGGTGAAGCATTTTTCAATATTTCCTCCCTAGAAAAAAAAATCTTTCGTCACTTCCACGCCTATGAGTGAACACTGTTTCAGCCGTAAGATATACACTGAGTGGTCTAGGCTTTTGTACTAAATGCCACAAAATTGGTTCTACATGACTGTACATTATTTAGGTGGGTATACACTTTTTTTGTTGCATAATTTCAGCATGAAGAGGCGTGTTCACTACTCTATGAATTATTTTATCGACTTTTGTTTTAACCTTTCCAAAGTTTCTTAGTTACCGACGTCCAATCATTTTGGAAATCTAGTCAATTTACCGCATTCTTCACGATATCATATGCACAGGATATTTTAGAAATTGTGTCGCATCGTGCAGAAGCGTAATATTCCAGGATTCATTGAAACACTTGAAGTGCTGGTTTTCTCTTCCCACAAAGAACTTGAGAAAATCATGGATTCAATTTCAACAAGCAAATTAGTTCTTTCAGTACCAAAATAAATTCAAAGGAGACTATAAAAAAAGAAATTTGGATGAAACTTCCAGTATAAATTCAGTTTTAATTTATGATCATTCGAAATACAGTATATATCTTTGTTGATGCATAAGCCAATATCACATTTTGAACATTCAATAAATTTACAACGATTTAATAATAAAAAACACTTCAGTCACATAAATAAATAAATACAAATTAAAAAAATCATCACTTTTGTGAAACAAAGCCAAGTCCGATAACTGTATACACACTTGTTTCAGAATGAGTAAGTGGGAATTTAATAATAATAATGTAGTAATAATAATAACAAATATATAGTTCTAAAGTATGATAATAAATTTTCAAATATATAAAATAAAATAGAATATGTTCAAAATACAGGTTTGTTTGCTAAAATACCAGAGAGATGTAAAAGATAAAGTAGTATGTTTTAAATCTGTAGAGGTAAAATTTCTTCAATTTTCAATTATCGAAATAATGATGAACAAATCTACCAGTCTCAAATAGATAGTTCTTCAGCTGACATTTGAATGGATTCATATCGCTCAGTGATTTCATGTGTTCTGAAATAGTGTTGTATAATTTCGGTGCGAGATAAGAGCAATACCTTTGAGTAGCTCTTTTGGACAAGAATGGAATGATATAGTGCTGTTTTTTCTTCTTCTAGTGTTGTGTTCATGTTCGGGTATTTGGGAATATTATCTATGTATGTTATGTCGCACAGGAGCAGTGGTAATACAATTGCCTGATATCGAATATCTTCGTTTCAGTATATAAGGTATTTTTTGGAGACCGGGAGTTCTTCTGAAAAATTTATTTCAGAAATCTCCTCTGCATAACTTCCAAAGTGTGGAGATAAGTTTTCGAAGCTGAGCCCCAAACGAGAATCCCATAACGAATGTGGCTTTCAACGAGGGAATAATACCATGTTCTAAGATAGGTTGCAGCTAAGAGTTCTTTGAGTTTCCTAAATTTATACAATGTGGCTCTCAATTTCTTTATCAAGTATGCTACATGTAGGTCCAATTTCATTTGTGTATCGATAATTATCCCAAGGCTTAATTTTTGTTTCAGGGTAGATGGTGAAAGTTTTCAAATGAGAATCTCTACTCAATGTGATATTTTTTGCATTTACTTCATTTTTTGGCATATTATCAGTTTTCCTGATGCCTAGAACAATTTTACATGAGATGCACATGTGTATTATCAAGCCATCGAACAAATATCATATCACCATTTTTGGGAACAAGTTATACTGAAAATTATCATTTTCTTGTTTTGAATTCATTCATAGATTTCAGAAACGGTGGCTTTGCAAATCGAATAATACGTACCTGTATTAAGAGCGCAGATGCCCTCAAGAGCAGCAAAAACTCTCATTGGACTAGAACCAGCCTGTGGAATCCCTTTTGGGGATATTAGGCAGGACATGAAGAAATGGGTTGAGAATCATTATCAATCTCTCTGGGAGAGTGCCTCAGGCAATACTCACGAAGCCTTTTTGGACTAAGTCGAGACTCTCTCAGGAAGATGGTAGGACTGATGACAGGCCACTTCCACCTGAGAAAACATCTGCATCTGTTGGGGATACATCAAGAGTCTACACTATGCAGGTTTTGTGATGAGGAGGACGAAACAGCCTCCCACATAGTGTTTGAATGCGAAGCTCTGGCTCGCATGAGGATGGATATCTTCGGACAATGCGATGCAGGAAAATCTCGTAAGGAATATCCAGGAGTTCATCAGAAGATCCCGAGTACTTACAAGATAGACCTGACAGCGGGGTGCAGAAAGGTTCCATTCTACTATTTTAATTACCTGTAGAAATTTCCATGTCATTCACTAAATGCAGATCTGTTCGTAATTCGAGAATTTGATTCTTTTCTATATTATGAGAAAAAAAAATATAACCAAGCATTTGGTCTCAATACAATTTTCTACGTGGCAATTAATGTAATGTTAGGTCGTTGATGACTAAATCAACAGATATCAAAGAAATCAACTTACACAACTTTTCTATTTTTTGTGTCAGTGAAACTTGGTTATCTAGCAATATTGAAAATGAAGTTTGCAATATAAATAAATGGTTATACCTTATAACGCAGAGACCGTCTTCGGGGAAGAGAAGGGGGAGTGGGCATGTTCATTGAAAATTATATATCTTATAATAGAATTGACTCAGATAGTGATTTAGAACAGTTATATCAAAATTACGAAACTGAATATTGCTGTTGGTGTCATATATAAGCCTCCAGACTATTCAGTGAGCCAATTTAACGCTAAGCTAGAAATTTATCTTACAATTTTGATACCTAAGTATGACGATATTATTATTCTGAGCGACTTCAACATTGATATTTTGAAAATATCGGCTTCGTTGTATTCTAGGATGAACAATTTTTTAGGAGGAATGGGATTAGTTCAGCTTGTCGATAAACCAACACCATTACTTCTACCTCACAAATTGATCTGATTATAGCAACAGAACATGAGGACATTAAGAAAAATGTTGAGGTAGCATCTGCTCATATCTCAGATCATGAGCTATATACATTGAAATAAATCTAAGTTGTAACATTCGTTCTCCGGTTTATAAAAAAATAAGAGATTTTAGAAAATTTGATAAATAAAAATTTTATCAAGATATCTCAATTCCATTCCATATAATCTATAATCCTCCAAATATTGATGATAAAGTGAATTTTTCGAATGAAAATATCGTATGGGTCTTAAATACCCATGCACCTCTACGAAACATCAGAATCACAAAACCGTACGCTCCGTGGATCACTGAAAATGTGAAGCTCTCATGTCCTTGCGTAATCAAGCTCGAGTGAGATGGCGAGAAACGAAGTCGCTTTTCCATTATGAATATTATAAGTCATTGAGAAATTATACCACATTGGCATGTCGACACGAGACAAGGGCTTATTTCCAATATATTCTACAACAACAAGGGGTCAGTAAAATTTGGAAGAACTTGCATCATATGGGAATCAAAAAAAGTCGTGCATATTTGCCAGGTCACCTGGAAAACGTAAATCAGATAAATCACTATTTAGTGAATGGGATCTCGGCAGTTCCGGCAAATCCAAAAACTGTAATTTTTTATCTGAATACTAACAGGATCAGCTGGGCAATTCCAGTTCCATCTGGTTTCGCAAGAGAAAACACAAACCACTTTATGTAATCTCAAATCAAATGCACAAGGCTCAGACGGCGTCTGAGGCTTTTACTTATGTGTTGCCCATTTATATTGCCATTTATAAACCATATAAAAAATGTCTGTCTCATAAGTAATGTTTTCCGGCAGGCATGGAAAATGTCTTTTGTTCAGCCTATTCCAAAAAAATCAAATGTACACGAGCTTAAAGATCTTCGTCCGATCAACATACTGCCCACGCTCTCTAAAATATTAGGAAGAGAAATTGATGATCAATTGAGACATTACGTATATTGCCTCAATATTTTACCAGAAAACCAATCTGGATTTAGGAAAGCTTACAGTTGTGAAACTGCCTTATTACATATCACTGATGACTTCTCGAGAGGAATTGATAACAAAAAACTTACTCTTTTGATTCTTCTGGACTTTCCTGAAGCATTTGACACTCTGCACTGCAACTTGCTTATGATTAGCTGCCCATAGACGAAACGATCTAGTCGGCCGACGGTGTCGACCGACCAGATCTGATATACCAGGACCGCCGACTTGGTCTGTGAGCGATCTGATTTGTCGTGTCTACACACGACCATACTTAGTCCGCGAGTTGTCAAAGGATCGGTTCCTGCACCTACGCTGCCCTCAAATTAGTTGGTAGATATTTGAAAGTTCGACATACTGGGTAGTGCGACTCCGTATTTTAAGCTGGTCTAAAATACCTCGTCAGACGGTGTAATATATGTTTACAAAATGGACAAAAAAATTGCTCTCATGGGTTTATGTATTTTAAAAATCTGTCAAAAGGACAATAGAAGAAAGAAAAGAACGAAATGGGTCAAGAAATGGCTTTCAGAACGAGGAAAATATGGTCATATGTCTTTAGTACGGGAATTCAGACAAACCGAACAAGATGATTTAAAGAATTACTTAAGAATGAGAGGTCCAATTTTTGCTTTTTAAAAATTGTATCAAATCTTCATAAGCTTCTCTTTTTAAATTCTTATTTATATAATCTGGGTCTTTAATTTTCCACAAACACGGCCGTTCCCTATATAATTCTATAAACTCTGTTACAATGTCTTTTGTCCACTCCATTGCACCCCAAAATTCAAACCAACATCAAACAGACGCGCTCAACGACTGGCACCTTTCGTTAGTTGCAAGTACAAAATTTGACTTGTAGCGAACTGATCCTTCACCGATGACATATGTCACCGACCAGATCCGTCGTTCAGCACTAACGTGCGTTCCCAATGTGCCAAATTAGACAGACACTGTCTGTCACATACCACGTCGCGCAAAATATCGCTTCGTGTGTGGGAGCCTAATAAATTGAAATTAATCGGTATTACCGACGAGACTCTCAGATTTTTCACAGCTTACTTGTTTGGGAGAAAGCAGAGTGTCAAAATTGTAAATGATAAATGATAAATGATGATAAAGTTGGTTTCTTTGTTATTTTTTATTTTTCTTTTTCTTGTAACTTTGATCTATGTACTAACTCATATGGGAAATAAAGACCTATTATTATTATTATTATTATTATTATTATTATTATTATTATTATTATATCGGGTCCGCTTGAGTTGTCATGTGGAGTCCCACAATGTTCCATTCTTGGACCATTACTGTTCACAATACACAGCTGCGATTTCAAGAGTGTAATCGATCATTGTCAAATACATTTTTATGCAGATGACACTCAGCTTCATTTAGCATTCCCTTCTTCGGAAGTGGATGCCGATATCAATAAATTAAATAGCGATATAAAAGACTCTCATAATGTTCTAAAATAAATGTGAACAGTAAGGAAATTGCCTTTGTTAAAAGTGCTAGGAATCTTGGTCTGACTTTTGATAATGATTTGAGGTTTAAAGAACATATCAAGAAAATAAGTCGATCAGCCTTCATGAATTTGAAGCTGATTAATATTAACAGAACAGTCTTGAACCAAAAAGTGAGTTCCATTTTGTGTGATGCAGTAGTTCTGTGTAGATTCAATTACTGCGACACTGTTTATGGCCATGCTTGGACTATGAGGATAGTAAATTGATACAGGTCATGCAAAATCGTGCCTTCGATTAATTTATGGAATCAGACGTAGGCAGCATATTTCTCATAAGCTCAAAGAAATAGGATGGTTAGATATGAAAAATAGACGGTTACTTCACTCAGCATGTTCTTTTCATGTAATGCAGCTCAGTGGTTGAGACTGTCGCATTCAAAACCATTGACTGCTGGTCGGCTAGGTTCGAATCCTTAGCGACTACAGATTTTTATCTGATGATGAATCTACCAGAACTCATGGGTTTTCTGTACCAATTCATACGTACACAGAACAATAGTATTCTCATCGATTGGTACAGAAAACCCATGAGTTCTGGTAGATATATGAATTACTTGTCGTACCACAAGGGATCTATCAAAGTGAACCTCGTCAAGCAAATGAAACAACGAGTCCTCAACATCTCTGATAGTACCCTCTGGAATAAAAACTTGGGTATTTTGTACAATTTACTTCGGAACAATTCATATCCTCATTCTCTTTTGAAAAAAATTCTATATAGCTCAACAATGGAGGCTCTCTCAGATAATATTAATAATACAGGTGGTTTGGATGTTGCAGTTGGTGATAATGCGGACCATGTAGTTAATACTTTTTATGCATCTCTTCCTTATATAACTAATATGACTCCAAAACTTACTAGAATCTTCAAATCTTTCAATAATATTAAAATTGCAAACAAAACTAGTTTAACTATGAACTCTCTTTTTACAAAAGTGAAGGACAGAACTCCTTTAACTCATCAATCTCATGTAGTTTATTGTATTCCTTGCTCCAATTGCTCAAATGAATATATAGGACAAACCAATAGGTTGTTGAAGGACAGAATTTGTTCACATAAGAGTGATTGTAGATTGCACCCAGAGAGATGTGCACTTAGTGATCATGTACAAAAAGAAGGTCCCAATATGAACTTTGAGGCTGCAAAAATCTTAGCCTAAGAATCTAACAAATATAAAAGAACCTTTCTGGAGATGACCTTCATCTCACAATCATCCTCATGTTTGAACAAGAAAACTGACAGAAAACATTTAAGTGAAATATATTCATTTTTACTGCACTTCGATAAGCAGAAACATAATGTCAGAGAGCTTAACTCTCAATCCATGTTATAAATAAAAAAACTTTAATAAACGTTTTTCAATTTGAATACTGATCTGATAATTTTGTAATAGTCATGTGTCATTTTCATGAAACAATGTCTATTCTTTTTGTTCCAAGCTTGATGTATACTTTTCTCGTTCTGAGTGGTTCAATCTGTCTAATTTCAGATTCTAGTACAGTTCCATGCAGGAACGTACCTTAACAAACTTCACTTTGTATACATAACCTCAAATAAATTTTCTTTCTTTTCCACGCTTTCCGATAAACCGGTGTGACATCGGTATGATATCCATTTTAATAAAATTGAATAGAACTAGATTTTATGCACAACTGAGTTTTTAATAATGTGTGACGATTACCGTTAAGATTATCTCATAACTTGTTTTTTAATATGTTTAATTACTGTACACGTCTTTTTATATCATCTATTGCAATCAATCTCATCAACACGTAAGTAGTTTAGAATGCACAGTTGTCAATTGTTTTCACTATAGTTTTAACATTATTGTAGCTTTCCCTGATGATGACAATAATACTTGTCGAAATATTGGAATAAAGTGTTATAAAAGTATATATATATATATCAATATGTTCTTCATTAATATTATGTTTCAGAAGCATTCAACGTTTATACAGTGATTGCCAAAAAGTATGTACCATATGGGAAAAAAGATTCATGGGAAAAGTTTGTGCATGTCCGATAACCTAAAAATCGATTTTGACACATGTCACATGATCGCTGGTATGGCGGCAAATTGAAAAAAATTACTATGAATAGGCAAAAAGTCTGGTAAAATGGCAAGATATCAAAAAAAGTTATTTGAAAATGTTGCTTAGAATTTAGAACTTTATACACATTTACAAAGTTTGAAAGAATAATGTGAGAAAAATGAAAATTGCAATTTTTTTAAAAATATTTTCCTAGCTGTATACAAATATCAAATTATTATCTTCTGGATAGCTAGACCATACTGAAACATTTGTATTTTAATGATTATCACAAAACTTTCTCATTTTCTCCACACCAGAGAGCACTGAATTAAAAAAATTGAATTTTGTCATAACCCTTGCTGTTACATTGGTTCCTATCTTACAGTTATCAGAATTCCAAGATTATTGCAATGATAGGGAAATCCAAAAATATCGTATATTTTCGAATTTCATCAGTTTTTGATGATGATTGCCCACGAAATTTCACTTCGCACATAATCTTAAAAATAGTGCGTCAAATTAAAGACGCTTAGAGTTTTCAACATTGCATGCGAAGTGAAACGCTCTGGTACGATTATAATCTGAAAAACACCATGTTTCTGGAGTGTTTCTGGAGTGTCATGTCATCACAATGGTCGTCGAATTCTGATATAACTGTTAGATACGAACCAATGTAACAGCCAGGGTTTTAACAAAATCCATTTTTTTAAATTTAGTGCTCACTGGTGTAGAGAAAATGAGAAAGTTTTGTCATTATCATTGCAACACTAATGTTTCAGTAAGGTCAAGCTATTCATAAGATAATAATTTGATATTTGTATACAGCTAGCAGAATATTTTAAAAAATTGCAATTTTCAATTTTCTCACAATATTTTTTCAAACTTCGTGTATGTGTATAAAATTGAATTCTACGCAATATTTTCAAATAATTTGCCATTTTACCAGACTTTTTTGCCTATTCATAGTAATTTTTTTCAATTTGCCGTCATACCAGCGATCATGTGACATGTGTCAAAATCGATTTCTTGGTTATCGGACATGCACAAACTTTTCCTAATAATCTTTTTTTCAATACTCTAATAATAAACTTTTTTCCCATATGGTACATACTTTTTGGCGGTCACTGTATATTTTAGGTATTTTTTTTTTTGTTTTCTCACGCTCAAGAATAATAACAGGAGTTTTGTGTAACGCGAGTTACAGGATACCATCTGATCTTCGGCGTTTTCCCATAAAGTCTTTCGTTATTTTTATTTTTTTTTGTATATGTACTAACTCATATGAGAAATAAATACCTATTATTATTATTATTATTATTAATTTTGGAGTCCTGTTGAAGAGTATACATATTTTCATCAAAGGCATTGCGTCAAATCAATCAATCAATCAATCAAGAGTGTAATTTTTGAGCGATGTATCCAGATAATCTGTAAAAAATACTTGTGTCAGATATGATATTTATTTTCTTGTGTTCACTTCAATTCGGGAGTGCCGAATTTTCAGGTGGGAAACCACACTACCAATTATTGTAAACTTGTGGATACCTCTTATTGTATTAAAAGAACATTGATCTTGGAGGTAATCCAGAACAACAAAGATGTCAGAGATCGATAATTATTGGCAACACCGGTAATCGCTAAATTACGAATCATTATTTATTGTTTTAGTTCAAGGACGGCACTGCAACACCCTATATTCATACCATACTATGAAATTTTCCTGCAGTACATCAATTGTTTCATTCAAACTTCTATTCGAACCCTTTCGATTAATCCTCTACTTCATTTTCACTCCATCATTTATTAACGAGGTAGGTATACAGCCGCGTCCCTGCTATCTCTGGTCATCCATAATTTGTAGGTCGATATAAATGATAGATAGGTGTTTATCTTGCAAAGAGGATCTCCCCACGGGGTAGCCACACGATGCCCCGTTGATAAACCTGCGGATGGACAAGATGACCTGTGACCTATATGTTGTCGATTTTTATTAGTTCTTTGGAAAAAAAGATAAGCTCGTAATGACTGTTGCGCGTTTCTAATTGAATTTGAGAGTGTCATTTCCTGAAAAACAGAAAAGTTCAATAGACCCAAATGGTTTGCTGAGTGTTGTTTCATTACTCTCAGTTTGAGAGAACGTTTTTGGACCAAATTAATTGTTACGGAAAGTCACTGAAACCCTGAACACAATAAATTACTATTGAATATAGCAAAGGACACCGCACACTTTTATAGGGAAATTGGCCCCTTGTCGAATCGTCTGAATTTTTGATATGTTGTAGTCCAAGTCATTCCTAACAAAAAGTCCAATTGGCAAAACTTTTTCTATAGGCTAGTTTTGACGGTAGAGGGCGTTGAAAATTCTCATTTTCTCTCTGTTTTTAAACAACAAACAAGATATAAACATTCATCAATATAAGATAATATTAAAATATTGTTCATTGGTGACATTACACATGGTCAATTATACAGTGTGTTCCATCTTGTATGGTCAAACTAATACCTCAAGTTGATGATAAAACTCTGGTTAGTAACACGCGTATATTAGCTTCACTTGTATGTATGTATGTGTCTATATAATTAATTCCGGTGACAATGCAATATGACATTTTTGTAATAGAAAAACAGAAAATGGCGGCTCCATGATGGCGGACAAGATTTGTGATTATGGTCCGATTCAATTCAAAGTTGGAATGATGAAAGGATTTGGGGTCAGAGATTATGATGTTTTTTTCAATATTCATAAATTCAAAATGGCGGATCCAAGATGCTGAATGAGATTTGTGATTGTGGTCAGATTCGATTCAAAATTGGTATGTGGGGGTTTTTTAGATCATGTTTCAAATTTTTTGTCAAAAATTTGTAAATTACAGATGTCGGCTCCAAGATGGCGGACGATTTTTGTCATTATGATCTGATTCGATTCAAAATTAGTGTGTGAGGGTTTTCGGAGTCAGAGATTATGAGTTTTTTGTCAAAATTCATGAATTGAAGATGGCAACCCAAAATGGTGGCCGAGTTTCGTGATTACGGTCAGATTCAATTAAAAGTTGGTATAAGAGGGTTTTCGGGATCGGAGATTTAGATTTTTCAGTCATAAAAAAATATTATGCCCAAACAGCACAAGACGTCTTAAGGACGTCTGTTTTATATCCTATATTAGACTGAACGTCTTAGACCCTAAATAACACGTCTTAAGGACGTATTTCTCAAGACGTCTCAAAGATGTCGGATTCTCACATCCTGAATACGTCTTAAAGACGTCGAGATTGGATCCAATAATGAAAACGAAAAATGTTTTTTTAATACCCAAGTAATTTTCTACAATGACTTCTATCAATGATTTATCGCTTTTTTTACCGTGGTTATTATTATTTCACTTAATAAGCTGGCCATAATAGATCGTAAACTGTCAGGTTGGTACTCCTGATTTGTTTCCAAACTGAAACTACCAAACATCGAAAATCGAAACATCCAAACAAAAAAGTTTCCTTTAGGTACATAAAAAAGACCGTAAGGATGTTTTCAAACTCCAGTATTTACAGTATGGTATATTAGAGAATTAACAAATATTTATCTAGTTTTTGTGAAGAAGAAGGTAATAGAAACAGGTGAGAATAGCTATCAAATTTGAATGAAAACTTGCTGAAAAGAATTGAGGTTATGTAGTTCCAGTGTTTATCGGTGGATTTCTTTGATATAAACTCTACTTTTTTATTTAAGTTCATCATTGAACCTTAAAATGAATAGGAACTGCGCTATTATACATTATCAAGGATGTGGAAAACCTGATATCTAGATGAAAAATTGCAGTGGAAGAGGCCATGTCGAAAACATTATAATCGATTCTGAAATTCAGATTTCGAAGGGGTTTGTCCATTATTGTATGCGTGATAAAACTTATAACGTAAATATATAAATAAAAACAATTGAATTATTGGAAACACTCTTTTCAGATTAAAGTTGATATACAGAGTGGATGATTGAAGATGTCAAGTGTATCTGCCCAAGAGGACAGTTCATGTGCCATCATATGGCAGCTTTAGCAATATTTGAACACTTTAATATGACTGTACATAGAGCAGTGAACCTGCAACATCTGATGTGGAAAGAATAACACAATTGTATCCCCCAAAGGTACATATGGTCTACAGATAGAGGGACTTGGAACATGGCCCTTGTCAAGCAAACCTGAAGCAAGAGCCGAGAGTCTTGTAACACACTTCGAAACAAAATAAACTGGAGTATTTTTGTGAAAAATTGCTCTCATTAGAAGACTCTGGAGGTGTCTGAACTAACAGTTAGTGAAGTTCAAGTTATGGTGTTGTGAAAAGGGTTATTTCTAATTGTCTAACAAAAGAAATGACATTGAAATATAGTTGTAGTCATACAACCATGGCTTAAGCGAATCAGTGACAGGAAAAAAGTGCTGTGAATAAAAAAAAAACTGAAAATAATTTCTCATAATATAATTTTAGATAATTATTAGTTTGAATTTTTGTTAAATGTTCAAAAAACTTAAATTTGTACTTGTTATTTTATTATTTGAATTTTCCCTCTAAAATTGTGTAACCTGTCTCTTTGCTAGTTTTACCGTTTACTATAGTTGATAAAATTCGTGAGCAGGTGACTAGATAATTTAAAATTTTGATAATAAGAACGATCATATTCAGTATGCAACAAAAGAATAAGTGTAGTATCTTTTTTGAACTTGAATGTTTTCTGCATGCTCGACCAAAAAAGTTACACCTACAACGCCTTGGTAGTCTTGGTACATGAGTAGCTATTATTTTTATTAAAAGCGTTGAAATTTCATTTGAATCAATTCTCAAGGATACTCTGTATTTTATTTTTAATTATTTTAATTGTTTGTTAATATTAACGATGTACTTATATAATTTTTGCATATTTTTATATTTCAGATTATTTTAATTTAGGTTTTAAGTAATTTTAGAATATATTACTGTCTTTGTATTGAATATATTGTAATTGGGACTACCGTTTATGGATAAATCAAATAAAAATAAAAAAAATCAATATTTGAAACGCATTTACAATTTAAGTCTTTTACATGTCTTTTGTTGGTCTTTCCAACACCAAAAATGGATCTTATGAAGATATCTTAAAGACGTCGTGATTTTTAACATCCGGCCTATAAAAGACGTCTTTTAGACGTCTCTAAGGCGTACATGGACATCTTTGAGACGTAGTGAACGTCTAAGAAAGACGTCATTATGATGTCTTAAAGATGTCTTTGTGCTATCTGGGTGTAGTTTAAAAATACTAAAGAACACGCTTTACTTCCAAAATGGACTAAAAAGTAAAAGATAATTGACAATTCAATGTAAAAGGGTGCTTGACAAAGTTCTCTTGAGCTCTTAGACGCACAGTATTGTTATTTAAAATAAAAAATATAAGAATGTAGATCGGAAGCAACCAGGCTTTCTTCACATTATTTGAGTAATTCAATTGTCAAATATTTTTTACTGTTTGGTCCATGTTGGAAGTAAAGCGTATTCTTTAGTACTTTTAAACTACATAATTTTTCATATTATCCAGTAGCCCATTCTCGAACAATTTTCAAAACGAATTTGGATAATATTTTCATAATGCGTTAAAGTTCAATTTCAAGTTCAATACAGGGCGATACGAAAAAAATTGGGTTGGATGGTGGGACGAATTGTCAATTATTTTTTACTTTTTTGTCCATTTTGGAAGTAAAGCGTGTTCTTTAGTATTTTCAAACCACATAATCTTTTTTATGACTGAAAAATCTAAATCTCCGACCCCGGAAACCCCCTTATACCAATTTTTAATTGAATCTGACCGTAATCACGAAACTCGGCCACCATTTTGGGTTGCCATCTTCAATATAATCTCTGACCCCGAAAACCCTTACACACTAATTTTGAATCGAATCAGATCATAATGACAAAAATCGTGCGCCATCTTGGAGCCGCCATCTTTAATTTATAAATTTTTGACAAAAAATTTGAAACATATGACCTAAAAACCCCCCACATACCAATTTTGAATCGAATCTGACCACAATCACAAATCTCATCCAGCATCTTGGAGCCGCCATTTTGAATTTATGAATATTGAAAAAAAATATCATAATCTCTGACCCCGAAAATCCTTTCATCATACCAACTTTGAATTGAATCAGACCATAATCACAAATCTCGTCCGCCATCATGGAGCCGCCATTTTCTTTTTTCTATTACAAAAATGTCATATTGCATTGTCACCGGAAATAATTACATAGACACATACATACATACAAGTGAAGCTAATATAAGCGTGTTAATAACAAGAGTTTTATCATCAACTTGAGGTATAAGGTTGACCATACAAGATGGAACAAACTGTATAATTGACCATGTGTAATGTCACCAATGAACAATACTTTTAATATTATCTTATACTGATGAATGTTTATATCTTGATTACTCAGAATAGTGAAAATTATTCAGAGTAACGTTTTTTGTTGTTTAAAAACAGAGAGAAAATGAGAATTTTCAACGCCCTCTACCGTCAAAACTAGCCTATAGAAAAAGTTTTGCCAATTGGACTTTTTGTTTGGAATGACTTGGACTACAACATATCAAAAATTCAGCCGATTCGACGGGGGGCCAATTTCCCTATAGAAGTGTGCGGTGTCCTTTGTATATTATGTTATCAATGTGTGTCTGTGTGTCTATTTATAGTTAACTAAGTCATCGTCAACAAGGAAAAACTAACATTGTTGTTTTCAGCTGGGGCGGATTTGCGACAAACAAAATTTCATCATCGGTTATTTCAATAAATCTATTGGGGTTGTTGATTGATTCACAGTGGTATTCTCCTCATTTTCCATTTTCTTGTAATGATCAAATCAACAGACTCTAATGCTAAACAAGCTTTTGGAGACAGTATGAATCTCATGATCCGTTCCTAGTAACGTCATGGGACGCAAGAATAAAACTTTTTAATTCATTTATCATCTCAAATCTTTCGTACCGTGGTGGTCAGATTCACAGACGGATCGGAAAGTCTTCAGGTCGCCTTTTTCAAGAGACTGCTTTATTTATCTATAAGTACCCAGACTGGAAATCTCAATAGTACAGCTCCCAGAGAAAAAAATCACTAAAACTGTAAAAAAAATTGAAACTCTTTGAAATTTGGCATGGAAGTAGTATTTTAGACAAGAAAGGGGTAACTGATGAGTTCCCCCGCCTCAGCGGTCGATAGGCCTGGAAAACGCGATCGGAAATAATTTTCCGCGCTTTTCTGGCTTTATCTCGGAAAATTCGATGATTTCGAGAAAATTCCAAGAGAGCAAAATTGAAGCCCATCAAAATTTTCCCAAAAAAGGCCTCTTGAGGTATTTTGAGAAAACAAACAGGTTCGCCGAAATTGCGTCACAGATCATTACTCGAACCCCCGGAATTTCCGAGGAACGTTTTTGATATTCTCAAACTCAGGATCTACTGAACGGATTTTCAAAAATTAAAATGAGTTTTGAAGGGGAAGTTCTGAGCTTTCAAGATTTTCTATTCAGATATAGATATGTGCTACTGTATAGCAAATTAACATGATAGTTGAGAAACAAAAATCTATTTTCGAGTGTATAATAATAAAAGGCTGTAGATTATAAAGGACGCAGTATCTCATGCTCTTCTTCAAGGATGTTGAAGTTAATATCTTGTACTTTGATCCCTGCATAATCAAAATCTCACAAATTACTTACTTTGCAAACCCAGCCATTTCAAATTTTCAGTAATCCGGAACAGTGTTACAATTTACAATTACAATTTTTTCAAATTCCGAGTGGCTTTTCAAATTTCTAAAAAAATTTGAGAATGAGGACAATACCTCAAAGTTTTGAAAAAAAATGAAGCTGAATATTCCGAAAATTTAAATATTATTTCGTAGTTTCGGGGAAATTTGGTACTTTTTCTTATTTTCAAGATTATTCTCTATATACTACTCTTTGGGGAATACTGCCAGTCGGAATTGAAAGCTTACTTGTTGCACTTTCATTACCATATAGTGAGATGTGCCCATATTCTTTCCTCTATAAAAGGCAGGTGCTTCTTTTCAATGCCTCGCATGCCTCGCGGAACTGATTTTCAAAGAGCTTTGGAAACGCGGCTCTACGCATGCTGGTGATGCAGCAGCAGTAGACTCTGCGTCGGTGAGTAGTATAAAGTAAGCTGGTGTGTTTACTCGACTCGACTCCGAAATGCATGGATAACAAACTGTGAAAAACTGCGTTAAGTTGGAGAGAATGAGGATTGGTCGTTCTAATTCAAGTGTACATTTTCAACTAAAGTTTTGTAACCCAATTACACTTATCTTGAAATCAACGTGGAAACTTTAGCAAATAAGATAAGGATATTTTATCAACTCTTGTAAGTTGGAAATGTAAAACGTCAGTTTCCATTGATCAATCGTATAAATATGTAAATGAGTCCTTTGACCATCGTCACTGAAAATGGTGAATTTTTTTATAATAGTACAATACGTATTAACTTTGACACGTAACAAAAGATGAAGAATAATTATATAAATATGTATTTTGTTAAATCATTTTTAATGTATTTAACAAATAACATTTATTTTCATAACCCTTTTTTATTCGAAATATTATTTTATGGGCTTTTTGACATCGAACATACTCACTACCTTCTTAAATATTCAACTGTTCTTGCGGAAATTCTCACTTGATCTCAAATATCTTGCAGTGGACGAATAGAATTGCTCATATCTAAAAAAATGCATCGTATGTCACCTGGGAAATTCATTATACACTCCAGTTGCACTCTTCCTTTCAATTTTCAAAATTGACCCTTTAACCTTTAAAATATGCTGAGCGTCAATTCCAAGTAATGAAATTTTATGAAAAATTAGGGACATGACCTCAGGAAAATATTACTGTATTTTATTAGTTCTTACACAGAAGTTGGTTTTTTGGACAACCAAAAGAAAATGTTTTTCTTCGCGTTTTTCCGGCGAAACCCTTAATTTTCTTGAAAAAACTCAAAAGACCTTTTTGTGGTAAATTTAATGTACTTCTCAAAATGCTTATATTTTCCGAGATAATTCCGGAAAAGCGCGAAAAATGACTTGAGATTGCTTGCCAGGCCCATCGACCGCTAAGGCGGGGGAACTCATCAGTTATCTATTTCTTGTCTAAAATACTACTTCCATGCCAAATTTCAAAGAGTTTCAATTTTTTTTACAGTTTTAGTGATTTTTTTCTCTGGGAGCTGTACTACAACAAAATAGTTGTGTTCCTTTTCATGATTGACTAAAATAAAAGTTCTCAGATCTATTCATCTCCCTTGAAACAGTTTTTTTTATTATAGCATACCGTCATCATTTTAAATAATGCCTTAATTGTTGTGGAGGTATTTGGTATTATGGGCTTGTATTAGTGGCAAATCGCAATCAAAATCAGATTCACGAAAATTGTCGAAGATGCTGAAGAATGTGATAAGTCTCCGATACAACATATTCAATTACTATTACTGCAGTTCAGGTGAAAAATCAGCAAATGAAATTTCAGATATTCAGAACATAACGTGCATTCGCATAGTTCAGAAAATACATCATAATAACTGCATCCAACTGAGGTATCTGAAATCACTGCAAAAATGTCTTGGGCATGACAACATTCGATCCGAGGTTTTTAAACCTGAAGTTTTTAAACTAAATTACTTCTAGTTCGCAAGCCCTCGTACAAAATCTTAAGTGATAACCAGCAACTCGTAACTTTGTATAATGTTTGAGTCTGCCGAGTCCGACAAGATTTGGCAGAGAGGAAACCTTGACAGTGGTAAGTTTTTCTTTGGCTTTCTGAAAAACATGTTAA
The DNA here is from genome assembly GCA_958298965.1 of Chrysolina haemoptera. Classification (NCBI taxonomy): domain Eukaryota; kingdom Metazoa; phylum Arthropoda; class Insecta; order Coleoptera; family Chrysomelidae; genus Chrysolina; species Chrysolina haemoptera. The sequence continues at coordinate 39,281,706 of OY282584.1, read as the reverse complement.
ATTTGCATTTAGTTTTCAAGTTGAAGTGGAAGATATTTACTTAAAGTATTCTAAAAAAAATTATCAGGCAAAAAGTTTTGGTACATCTAGTTTGTCCCCCACTCTAAACGTGTCGATTTTACGACTTGTAGGTTGGCGACAGGCAGCGATCTGAGTTTTCTAATTATTGGACTGTTCTACTTGTCCCACAAAATGTTGAAATGCATAAACATTTACAACTGGGTCTTCTTAGAAGAACGTTGCACAAATATCTGTCAGATGTAATTCAATGTCCGTCGTGGTATCAGCCAGGGAAGTAGTTGTTTTTTCTCAGATGTATGCCTCATATTTTCCACCTGGTGGAAATATTTGGAGAGAAGGGTACTTCGACATTGTCTATTTTACTTTTTCATTTATTTGATACTTTCGGGCAAAAATTCTTAAACTCTGTTCACTTCCTGAAGTCTTTGCTACTGAGGATTGCTTTTTGGTTTCACCACGGGTGGCGCTGCGACTGACTTTCACTGTAAGTCGCTGCATCTTTTGTGAGGAAATATTAGTTATAGAGTGGATTGTAATTCATTTGGCTGGGGCAGGACTACTGTTACGTTGTTCGACCTATACCCTGTACTGATGACGAGACAAGAACTTCGAAACGCGTCTGCAGGTACAATAAGCATTTGCAACTGGGTCTTCTTGGAAGAACGTTGCACAAATATCTGTCAGATGTGATTAAATGTCCGTCGTGGTATCAGCCAGGGAAGAAGTTGTTTTCTGTCAGATGTTTGCCTCATATTTTCCACCTGGTGGAAATATTTAGAGAGAAGGGTACTTCGACCTTGTCGACTTCATAAGATAAAATTTAAAAAATTTAATTTCAGAAAATTTCATTTTATCTATAACAGATTTCGATGAAATTACAGTCAGTGATATTTCGAGACCCTCTGAATCCAGTGGTGTAGTCAAAGTTCTGGTAAAATTTTTAAAATTGAATTGGTGAGTTGATTAAACGGCATATTTTTCAAACTTCCCCTTATTATTGATTGGCGCCTTTCAACGTAATTTACTTGTGGAGCATTTGAAAATGTTGCAAATCCAAGGATGTAGAACTTAGAAAAATCAGATTACCTAGTTGGCCTTGGAAATAGAGATTTATTCATGAAATTTGGTGTCCTTATAGACTTTTTGAATCATTCCAATCGGTTGGGAAATGTAGATTTTATAAGGGTGATCCTGTCGTAAGTGGGTCACACTGTAGGCTAAGGTGCAATTTCAAAATGTCCGACTTTTCCTGTATAACTCCAGAACTGAAGAAGCCAGATGAGATTTTTTTATTCATATCATTGACCTCTACAATATGCTACTTTGCACCCATTTAACCACCCCTCTATCTCTTACAGTTATCGAAATCCCCATTCATAGATTCTTATTTGATTTGCCCTATATAATCTGTTGCATTGTTGTCTGAAACTTCTTCTGAGATTTTTTTTCTTTATGGGTTTCGTTATGAAATCATTTCAAAGGTTTTCACTGTGATATTTTCACTGCGACATCGTTGAAACCTCAAACATTTTGTACTTGTTGCACAATATCGCATCAAAGTTTATCCAAGATATCGTTTTACCTTTAAAAAATCTCGAAACACAACCCGAAATCATAAATTCCAAACAAATCCACCTCTAGCCGTACCACACGTCCCTGACGCAACGTCACAGGCGAAAATCAATTTCCTCCGAGTTTCCCCGCCGTCCAATGGGATCCGCCGCGGAAAGAAAGCGCCGGCAGCGATGGCTGCGCTTCTTTTATTTCCACTCAGCCAAAGAAAATATTCCCGGAGCGGTCTTTACCGCAGCGCGAGAAAGTGCGGAGGAAACTCGGAAATCTAATGAAGGAAGTAATAACTATGGCGCCTTTGATAATGGAACTGTATCTAAACCATAAGCGAAAATATTTTTGAGTTTTTTTGTGTTATCTTCTGATTCAATTGAAAAAGAAAATTTTGTGAAGAACGTGAGAACCAAGGTACAGTAAGTAGAAGCTGGATATTTCTCGTGAAGTTTCGGAAGTTGCCGACCCTTCAAGGAACACTTCTACAAAGGCAAAGAGTTGCAAAATCGGGATGCAAAATCTTGCTATCTATTGAAAGAAGGAAGAATAAAAAAAACGTTCAGCAAGTCTCCAAAGTGAAAACAGAACATGTCGAATGAATTTCGATACAAATAAAACGTTAGTGGAACAACTGGTGATATTGAGAAGGGAGGAACATTGTCCATGAAAATTGAAAAATAAAAAATGTGATTGATTTGTAATATCTAACAGAAAACAACTACTTCCTCGGCTAAAGCCACGCTGGAAATTGAACTACATCTGATAGATATTGTGTATAATTGCTTCTGAGGAGCCTACTTTCCAATTCTAACAATCTCCCTGATGAGCTTGGCAAAGCGAAATAGATTTTCGTAGACCAATATGTATTGGGGATTAAATGCGAAAGAAGCGAATTGTGAATGATAATTTTTAATAACATTCCCCCTATCTAATTTATTTAATGAATTTTCAAAGAAAACTAGAGAAAATAAAAAAAAAAATCAACTATCTGAATGAAAATGCGAATTTTCACTTTCAGATTTTTTCTTTCCTTCTCAGTTAGAGTCTTTTCACAATATCTATCAGATGTAGTTCAATGTCCAGCATGGCTTGTGCCGGGGAAGTAGTTGTTTTCTGTTAGATATTACAAATAAATCACATTTTTCATTTTTCAATTTTCATGGAGAATGTTCCCCCTTTTCAATCTTTTTGAATATTTTGCCAATATTGTACCGATATAACTGTGCTACAGCGATATTGTATCAATGTCGCTAAATCTTTTGGGGCCTATATTATAGCTTCAAGAAAACTTTACCAGTTTTATTTTTAAAATGTCCAAGTAAGATTGAAGCAATATCGAGAAATGGTCACTTTTTTGCTCACTATTATAACGTTTGAATATCGTCAGGTATGAGAATTATAGTGTTCTATATCCCTGTATTACAGTTTCGAGAAACTAATTTCATAGTTTGAGATTTTGCCGTCAGTGTGGACAAATCTGTAACAATGAACTATTCTGAATTTTGAAGATACATTCGTAAAACGGTAGCTTGATTAACAAATCAGTTGAAATGAATTTAAAGAATTTTTGCATTTGGATATAGAACACGGAAAGTGTCATTGAGATTATTTTGTGGATATAGTCTCAATCAAAACATTTATTCACTTCATAACTTTCAATCGGGTAGAAATAATTATAACCTAATTTGACACAAAAACTAATTAAAAAAAAAAATTCAATTGAGTAAAGACGAGAGACAAACATCTCGATAATTTTGATTTTTTTGAGAACTGTTGATTTCCATGGACTTGCCTACTGTCCTTGTGTTATATCAGCTCTGAATTTCCCGAATCTGGAGTTCAGAAAATGTGCCTATAGCAAACGAGGAAATCAAATAATGATTTTGCCTAACACAGTTGTCAGACCACAGAACATTTTTTTTTTTTATTGGGATTAAAACTATAATTTTCAAAATTTTGACTATTGTTTTGGCTGTGTGCGTTTCAGCACTTTCACAAATATATTCGTGCCAAATGGCATTATAAACTGTGTTATTAGGACTGCAATGTCATGTCAAATTGCTATAACACAATTTCTATTTGTGATAATAGTGACAATAGTTGAATATAGGACAACTAGGCGACTTGAAGGATATAGAACAAAAATTTACATTTTAAACTATAGAATGAGTGGGATATGGAACAAATAAATGGATATAGGCTACCAAAATAGTACAATTTCACTGAAATACAAAGGATATAGTATAATTATTTACTCATAAAATAGATTTGGAACGAAATGAAACCGTACTTTTGAGGGATATAGAACAATTGAATTTTTTTCAGATGTTTGGTGTATATAACTCATTATTGATGAAAAATGGATATAGAACACTATAATTCTCAGCTGACGATATGTTGCGGATATTTTCAGGGGCAATATAATAATTGGTATGATTATTACCGATAATTTTTTGGAATATTAATGAATTGCAATCCCAAAGATGAAAATACAACGAGTTCGCAGGACGACTTGTATTTTCCTGCATTGGGATTGCCAAAGAATTGATATTGCAAAAAATTATAGGTTTTTAATCATACCACGAATTATATTTAGGACGACAATATATCGATTTGAAATAAAGAAAAATCGTGTCACCTGGTAATTGATGCTTTACTTCTAGCCGTATTCAACGGGATACTCTTTTCCACGGCCTCATCTATGATACCAATGACATTTGTTCATATTGATAAATAAAGATAACTAGTCGAAACACATAAATTTGACGTTTATAATTTAAATTATTATTTTCACTTGACAGATAGTAAAACAAAAACTAAGCAGGTTTATCACCGTGAAAATACAGCGACAAGCTATATTTTCCCTGTAGTTCCGATTCTATTGGCTGAATTTCAAAATTTGGCATCCACTGATTGGTTGTTAAGCAAGGAAATATATTGTCATATTATCATAACCATATTATCAGAATATAGGTGTTCTACTAGGGACTATAACCACTTGCTCATCCATATTTTCTGATAAGTTTCAATATTTTTGTCTGAAAACACTTTGATGACATCTAATGTATTCCTTTCATTGTGGTCTGTGAGTGAGATGAAAGACCTCAAAGCTAAATAATATGTACCAAGAAATAGACAAAATGCATTGACTTGGCAACTCCCTTTATCGGATTATGATGATCCCTTTACCAACCTCTTCCTTTGTTGTGAATTCGTAAACAGATCATCCCAGTCTTACAACAGGTAAAGTCATTAGCATTTTCGGGAATTAGGTGTGTAATTTTGCAGGCTATTGTGCCTCTTGGTTGACCAATCTTTATTGCTGTATACAAGAAGGTTTGTGAAAGAATTGTGACCCAGCGCGGTGCTTTCACATGAAAGAGTGATGCCAAACAATGAGTTGTTAACAGTTTAACCTTTCAAGGGTAGTTTGTTCTTGGATTATGAAGTGAAAAGATCCTTCCCCTTCTTCTATCTTCTTCGAATTATTGTAACTAGTAGGAGGTACTTTGTGTTATGCATCGGTAACGACAGTTCTTTATATTCTTATCAGCTACGTATTTTTGAAAAGGTGAAATTCACACTGACGCGAATTTTGTTTGGATATTTGATCATGCAATTAATATAGTAATCATATTTGAAAATGACACAGCAGTTAAAAGAGTTTCCGGCACCCCAAATCTTCATTGAACGAAAGTAAACGAATAACATTATTTCGGTATTTTTTTATACTAATGAAATAAAATATTATTCGAAAAAGCTATATTTCTTATGGAATGCCTCTGCATTTCGATAGAACCAGATGCGTCCCGCGATTAGTAAAATCACTTAGGCTACGGTTATATTGTGCGCGTAATCTGACGACCATGGACGAATATGGTCGTACGTTCCTATGACCAACGATGGAGAATATTTATCAGAGAACAATTTTTTACGTCTTTTGATGTTAGAAAATACAAGAAAAATATGGGTAAATGATATATACATAAATAGAACAGAGAATGGCGAGTTTCACGTATTATTTGAAGAGTTATTATGCCAACCACAGAATTTTTTCCAAAATTTCCGCATGATACGCGAAACGTTTAATTATATTTATGCACTAGCGGGCAGTAAAGTACACTTTAACGCCCGGTTCAGCGAGCGTGAAGTGGCATTTTACCGCCCGCGGGCGCATTATGACCCGCGGGCCGTAAAGTAAACAAAAGTCTGAAATTGTCTATATACACATCATTTCATGTAAGACCTAACACAAATCAGAATTAATTCAGTTCGATAGAGACATACTCTCCCTAACATTTCTTCTTAATCGACATTTTTTCAACATGTGAATAAGTCATAAGCCTGAATATCGAAATGCATTTAGTTTATTAGTTACTGATGTTGGAGATGGGATATTCTATATAACATAATTATTACATATTTAAAGCTTTGTTACAGTATCTCCATCGATACAAGAACAAGTATATTCATTTTAGAAGGGGATGGTTGGTTCAAATAATTATCTGGATCATTCCGGCACAATCAATGGCAATTTTTTCAGCGATGATCATTTTGTTTGAAATAGATTCTTCAATATAGCTCTCAGCTACTACAGTATCACATTCCCCATACTATGTTACTCTTAATAATTATTGTATACATAACGTACGAAACGTCTAGACCATTGTGTAATTCAAGTCAGTATTTGTGATTCGCGCTATAAAACCGCTAGTGCATTAAATTTTGTATGTATCACGTGCGTAAAATGCGTTTGGCCTCGGCTGACGCCATCGGGCCATCATTCACGCCGCAGGCGATAAACGCATACTTTACGCCCTTGATACATAAATAACTATTTGTCTGAAATTTCTGTGAGACTTGAAAAACAGTGTATTCAACCTACAAAGAAATTGGCTATACGTTAAGGTTAGTCAGTACTATATATAAGTATTTATGTATTTGAGTAAGTATAATATTCCAAAAATACAATACAGTGTACGATGCTTTTATGGACGAAAGTAGCCGAAAAATACAAACAAGTTTGAATTTCAACAACAGTCGTGTATATACGCGCATACACTGACGACTCAGGATTGCGATTAGGAAGGCAATAAAGTGTACTAGATAGCAGTAAATAGTAATAGATTTAAAAAAAGGGCGAAGAATATCGACTTGCTCATTCGCATTAACATCTACAATGGTTTTCATAACAAATTTTCTGACGAAAGTGCATCAAGCTGTCAGAACACAGGTTAGGCTGAGTTTGAACGTGAGTGGGCCCATATCAAGCCCTCCACTGCGGCCCACGGCCTATTGGGAATTCAACATAAGGGATACTCCCTCTGGTGTCAAGTTTTGACACTATAGATTAGTACATTGAAATTACTGTTTTCGTTAAAATTCATATAATTTTGGCAATTTTTCATGTGCATTTTGTTGAACCTGTAATCATTATTGATAAGTGATGAATTTCTGATACATATAAATGGTGAATATTCTGTTCTTCTCTTGACATAATGTACTCGAGAGTAGTTCAATTTTTGCCACTTTGGCGCTGGCATCTAATGTTGAATCCCCAATTGTGTCTCGTCAGAACATAGAACATAGAAGTCATATTACAGTTCTGTGGGCCAGAGTTGCAAGGGTGCAATGATTGCGAAATAGTTAATTGTTGACATATATTATAGCATATTAGGGGTCATCTGTTACCACTTTCATTAATTCTCCCTCTTTTCAGTAAGCTTATATGAAAAAATCAAATTGTAATAGATTCGATATGAATTTCAAATTGTAGTAAGTAACGACGTAATGACGAGTAGTAAAATGTAATAGATCTATTACTTTTGTAACAGCAATCGAAACCCTGCGTCGACTATGCCTCTTCGAATGGAATATAACCGGGGTGTGGATAATTTGCTGACCAAAAAATAATTCTGCCTTCCAGAACCTTGGAAAATATTTAACCAAACCAAAATCTAAAACTAAGTTGTATGTGATCAGTTGTTCGTGACACCATAGAAAAAATTCAAATCAACCCCCTTATAAGGGTAGTTTACACTTGTGATTTTTCGAAAAACTTTGCAGACCGGGGGTTTCCAGTAGAGATATTTCATTGAAACACTAGAATATGATTTATCATAACGTATTTTTCATGCCACCATGAAAAAAAATTGGATCAGATCCCAAATAAGGGTAGTTTGTACTTGAGGTTTTTCGAAAAACTTTGCTCACCAGAGGTTTCCAGAAGAGATATTCCATTGAAATAGTAGAATATGATTTCTCAAAACGTGCCTTTTTTGCCATAGAAAACATTTGTATCAACCATCATATAAGGGTAGTTTATACTTATGATTTTTCGAAAAACTTTGCTGACCGATGGTTTCCAGTGAAGATATTTCATTGAAACTGTCAATAATGATTATCCAAATAGTACTTTTTGTGCCACCATACAAAAAATTGGGATCAGCCTCAACTTGAGGGTGGTTTATTCTAGTGATTTTTTAAAAAACTTTGCTGACCGATGATTTCCAGTGAACATATTTCATTGAAACAGTATATTGTGATTGATGAAAACGTACTTCTTAAGCCACCATACAAAAAATTGGGATCAGCTGCCACATAGGGGTAGTTTATACTTGTGATTTTTCGAAAAACTTTGCTGATCGGGGGTTTCCAGTGAAGATATTCCATGAAACTGTAAATAATGATTACTCAAAGCGAACTTTTTATGCCACCATACAAAAAATTTGGAACAGCCCCCGCATAAGGGTAGTAATAATTAGCTACAGTTTCAATGAAATATCTTCACTGGAGACCATCGGTCAGCAAAGTTTTCCGAAAAATCACAAGTATAAACCACCCTTATACGGGGGCTGATTCCAATTTTTTGTATGGTGGCATACTTTACTGGAAACCATCGGTCAGCAAAGTTTTTCGAAAAATCACAAGTATAAACTACCCTTATATGGAGGCTGATCCCAATTTTTTGTAAGGTGGCATAAAAAGTACGTTCTGTGCAATGATTAGCTACAGTTTCAATGAAATATCTTCACTGGAAACCATCGGTCAGCAAAGTTTTCCGAAAAATCACAAGTATAAACTAACCTTATGTGGGGGCTGAGCAATTTTTTGTATGGTGGTATAAAAAGTACGTCTTGGGTAATCATTATTTACAGTTTCAATGAAATATCTTCACTGGAAACCATCGGTCAGCAAAGTTTTCCGAAAAATTACAAGTATAAACCACCCGTATGTGGGGGTTGATCCATTTTTTTTCTATGGTTTCACAAATAGCACGTTTTGAGAAATCATATTTCACTGTTTCAATGAAATATCTCTACTGGAACCCACCGTGGTATTAGCCAGGGAAGTAGTTGTTTTCTGTCAGGTGTTTGCCTCTTACTTTCCACATAGTGGAAATATTCGGAAAGAAGCGTACTTCGACATCGTCGAATTTACTATTTAACTCTGTTCACTTCCTGGAACTTGTTCAATTTCTGTTCGCCAGACGCAACTCGGCTGCAGCCCGTGACGCACCTGGGCAGGCAAATGGTCAATTTTCTGACCGCCAGACGGAACTGGGATGCAGCCCTGTATTTCTTCAAACTCAAATTACATCGTCCAAACTTTTATTTTATATGTATACCTACAAGGGATCATGAATAGTTGTTTGAGAGTAGAGTGGCTCGTTATTCAAAAAAATTAAATATGATAAAGTTATATGTAAGTAAACAGAGATATCGTGCAGAAGTTAATGAATCGGTTCAGTGATGAAAGTAACATAAAACTGAACATGGGCCGTGGTGGCGCGTAGGTAATGTGCTCGATCCTAATCCAAGGTGAGTGGGTTCAATTCACCCTCCATGCATAGCATCACACGTTAAAAGGTAAAGGTGGGGTCTTCTCTAGCTCGCATAAGTTTCTCATAAGGTATCGACATACACTATAACATATCTTCAACAAGATATGTCGAAGCGGAAAAATTGCGTCAGACCACAATAAGAAAATTGTAAACGTGGTGCCTTGAAACTGGCTTTCAGTTTTCATTTTCGAAAACGAAATACATGCTCTTTCGAAGACGAAATACTTCAACATAACCCAATTTAGAATTATACGGAAAACTATTTGTGAAGGATTTTAAATTCTTGGTTTTCGACAAAATACTGGAATGAAACGCTCATATTCGGCAGCTCAAACAACATTGTAATAATGGTCTCAATTTAATGAAAACGCTATCAAGCCAATCTGGTACTACCACCCTATTAAGGATATAGAGATCACTCATTCGTACCAACATTTATTATGCCGCAATAGCATATTCGACGGGTAGAAGATCCTTACTGAAGCAGCTGGACAGTGTACAATATGGCAATAAGACTTGCAATGATGCTTACCGAACCAGTCCTGTTAAAAGTCTATATGACAATTATTAAGTCTAACGTATGCAGCGAAAATCTCTTCAGACCAAGACAACCCCAACGTCCCAACTCACCTTTTCTAATAACCTTGAACGAATCTTTTGCGAAAACACCACTGTCAGATATACCTCCTTGCAATACATCTCTCACCGATTTTCCAAAAGATAATGCCTCTACATTCCCTGCCAAAATACTCTGAAATGAAAGCTATAATGTTCTCTATACCGACGAATCCAAAACATCAGGAGACGAACGTGTCGGAGCAGCAGTTATCTTCAATGAAAGCAGTCATAGTTTCAGCTCGTTTGGTTCCGTAAAAAGTACTTGATAGATGATCTTCCCATATCCCTCATTTTTGTGTAACTTTAATACGCTGACTCTGACACACCAGTTTTGCCATAGTAAGGTATATCTCGTATATCTCGTGTACGGAAAAGATTTAAAAATTGAAGAATATACGCCTACGTCAAAATAGTAATTAGTAAGTTGTACATTTTCTTTCACTTCATTTCAATTAGATGAAAAGAAAGTCTTCAATAGTCTTGAATATTCATGAATAATATTATTAATAATATTTTTTTGTGAATTTCTGAGCCGTATTCCAAGAAATAATATGAAATTTGTAACTATAGCGAGAAAGTCGATATTAGCAAAATTCGATTTTTCGGTTTTTTGCAATTTCCACAAATTTTTTCAATTGAGGTAGTATATTTTTTCTTTTATATGAAGTCTTTTCGAAAAAAATGCGCCCCCACAGAACTCTCTACATTAAAAAAAAAGCTTTTCGGGGACTTGAAAAAAAAGAATTTTTCGCGAAAATCATTCATTTCTTAAAAACCACTGAACTTTTATACAAAAATAAAATATATTCTTGTTTGGCATGAAAAATACTACAATCCTACCAATTTCTGTCAACGTAAAATAATAAAAAAAAAAATAAAAACGAAAATATCGGTTTCCTGTGTTTTACTCGGCAATTTTGAGGTTTTGTGAAAAATTTGTCTAAATCAAAGTTGTAGATTTTTCAATTATCTACAACTTTTACATTTTTTTTTTTGATAAATTACGTAGGTATTTAGGTTATAAATCGTGAACCCCTCCTTGACTGCATGCATTCAGATGTTGAATTTTTCTCCCTGCATTAGTGATGCCCTTCTCTACCCTTTCCAACCTAGTTTACCCTGTACGGAATTTTTCCTTGACTTATAGGTATGATGAGCTATTATTTTGCCTGACCTATATCCCAAAACCTGTTATAAAGGCCAGTTGTATAAGTTCACCAACAGTTCAAGTAGAGTTCAATTGCTAGGGATTAGCCAATTAAATTTCTAGTTATATAGCAACTGAACTCGGTTCACTTATTGAACTCGTGTTTTAGAATTCGCTCTAAGGTGTATTCCAACGGCTTCAGGGGTTTTATTATTCTTGTTCAACATCTCTTCTCAAGTGGATTGTTGGCCTTCAATATAATCTCAATAGGGCGAAAGATCTCTCTTGAGATTAATGTGTATTACGTAAGAAATGTTATTAACCTGCTTTTATAATGAGTGTTTAATAAACGAGTATCTAGGGAAGTTTATGAACGCGTTACATACTTTTTTACGGACTATTAGGTATAGACCAACAAAACTGCATTTAAATGAACTGACTTCTTTGAGGTTGTCATGACAGTATTAATTGTCAGACCAAGCCCTACTCTGTCAGGCAGGTTTTTAACCACTGAAATCAAGCAGTAACCATGGTAATGTATTTGAGGAATGGAGGTACCATAGTAATGTTTCAAAAAATTTGCTTTAAATACAGATTGTGAATCTGTGATAAGTCGATCAATTAGCGCGGTACATATGCGTACACTTAATGCCGTTTTGCTTACTTGAGTAGAAAAAGATTTCTTATTGTTTACGAATATACAGATATATTCATAAAAATCAAATTTTCAAGTATCTTAAATAATTCAGGTAAATTCCACTAAAAACATCATACTGGAATAAATTTGTATTCTAGGAATTCAATAACCACCAAGAAATGACACTGCAATATAATACCACTCTACACGTGTTCAACGTCATTCCTTAAAAAATTCAATCTCCAAATAGTTAATCCTTTCTGCTACTGTACGTTATTTAGATGTGACAGTGGACCACATCAATCATTGAATGGGCGATCATTTTTGTTCATTGAGAGTATGTTTGGTCCACACTGTTTATCATTAAATCTGACTTTGAGAAATCGGGTGTTGCTCCGAATTCAAATTTTAATTCCATAACCACGAAGAGTACAGGGTGGAATGATTTCTTGTATATATCTCGATTGGGTGATTCCTTGCAAGTTATTTTAGCGTTCACCGGGGCCTTGTCAAATGCTTCAAAAAATACACTTTTCCCATTAGAAAGATACGATAATTTTGTCGCGTGCGACATAAGAAATAAAATCTGAAGAGACGAGGATCGTCAGAAATTACCCATTTCATTGACTTACGGAAGAGATGAAGCTATATAGAAATATATTTTGCTAGATTTTATTCACCTGACCCAGTGACTGTTTTTCGATTAAACCTCCAAAGTAATCAAATAGTAATTCAACTCTTCCTTCTTTCTGTCGTATTTGCTATAATATACTAGTTGACTTACAATCATCCTCCAGAACCTCTTGAAATTAGATAAACTGGTTTCTCTTTTTGTTGGTTGAAGATTTTATTGTAACGGATTTTCATAGTTTTGAACCATTTTTTTCTTGCCTAATATTTTCACCGGGTTTTTAAAACTTGGTTTATTTTTCGTTCCTCCTTGCCTCTTGTTTCCTCGACTATTCTTCAAATCGCCTGATCATGTTCGTGGATGAATGTACTGGAGTTTTATCCCAACACCAAACCGTTATTTTTAACACCTCATCACGTGTTTCAATCACGAAGTGATCATTTTCAAGAGGAAGATTAAACTGATTAATCAGTAACGGTTTGGAGTTGGGATGAAACTCCAGTATATTCATTACTACTGGAGTTTTATCTTAATACCAAACCGCTATTTTTAACTACTCGACACTTCAAAATTTAATCTTCCTCTTGAAGAAGATCACTTGGTGATTGATCACATGTCGAGGTGTTGAAAATAGCGGTTTGGTGTTGGGATAAAAGTCCAGTATATTCATTACTACTGGAGTTTTATCTTAATTCCAAACCACTATTTTTAACACCTCTACACTTCAAACTTTAATCTTCCTCTTGAAGATGATCACTTGGTGATTGATCACGTGTCGAAGTGTTGAAAATAGCGGTTTGGTGTTGGGATAAAAGTCCAGTATATTCATTACTACTGGAGTTTTATCTTAATACCAAACCACTATTTTTAACACCTCGACACTTCAAAGTTTAATCTTCTTCTTGAAAATGATCACTTGGTGATTGAAACACGTGTCGAGGTGTTCAAAATAGCGGTTTGGTGTTGGGATAAAAGTCCAGTATATTCATTACTACTGGAGTTTTATTTTAATACCAAACCACTATTTTTAACACCTCGACACTTCAAAGTTTAATCTTCCTCTTGAAGATGATCACTTGGTGATTGAAACACGTGTCGAGGTGTGGAAAATAGCGGTTTGGTGTTGGGATAAAAGTCCAGTTTATTCATTACTACTGGAGTTTTATCTTAATACCAAACCACTATTTTTAACACCTCGACACTTGAAAGTTTAATCTTCTTCTTGAAAATGATCACTTGGTGATTGAAACACGTGTCGAGGTGTTCAAAATAGCGGTTTGGTGTTGGGATAAAAGCCCAGTATATTCATTACTACTGGAGTTTTATCTTAATACCAAACCACTATTTTTAACACCTCGACACTTCAAAGTTTAATCTTCCTCTTGAAGATGATCACTTGGTGATTGAAACACGTGTCGAGGTGTGGAAAATATGTTGGGATAAAAGTCCAGTATATTCATTACTACTGGAGTTTTATCTTAATACCAAACCGCTATTTTCAGTACCCCGACATTTCAAAGTTTAATCTTCCACTTGCTGATTGATCACGTATCGAGGCGTTGAAAATAGCGGTTTGGAGTTGGGATAAAACTCCAGTATCCCAAACAAATCACGCAAACCATATAAATCCATTGGTTTTTTTAATAATTATTATAATGTGTTCATTGAACTCTATTATACTTAAACTACTTTTACGAGGATCATTTTAAAATGTAGTTGTTTGGATTTGTTGTTCTGCTTAATTAGCATTCCTCATTTTCAATTTTGATTTCCATCTGTCATTTTTAATATTTGTAAGTTTAAAATTTGCAATGAACGGAATGTTTCTAAAATAATATCTGCAATTGCTTTGTCTTCAAGACAACCCTGAAATTACTTGATGATTCATGATTTTGGTAATATGTATTATTAGCAAGTGAATTATTAATATTAGGACCTCCAACTACTGTAATCGTGGTAACATCAGCGAACATAGTTTTGTGGCAGTATTTTATGTATTCATGGAGGTCGTTTTCAAATAACATAAATATTATTGGTCCCAAAACGGAGCCTTGTGTGACACCCATTTTCACATTTTGGTCACTCGACGTATCAGTATTAGGTATATTTGACAGTCATACAACAGTTTTGCTTATGTGATCTCAACCATGTTTAAATATTTTCTAGAAACCCAAGTTTCGCTCTCTTATGAAATCCTAGGATACCGGTTCAAAAGCCTTTGAAAGATCCAAAAACATACCTAAAAATAAGTAGACCTAGCGTAAATTTCTGCTTAAATGAAATTGAGAAAGTGGTACATTTTCAGTTGCTGTTTCAATGTTCCTGAAGCAATGTTCGTTATTACATAACCATTTGTTAGCTTTCAAATAACAGGATTACCCTCCCAATAATTTGCCGAAATGAACAGCAGATTCTCGCATAATTTTCGGTGAGCATCACAATGGTGTGTATTTTCTTGTTTCAAAAACCTCGTCCTCGGCCTGATGCTGAGAAATCTCACTCAGTACATGGAAATTATTCTTCTTCATACTACCACCAACGACATTCATAAATGTCTCGTAAGGCATCGGTCTCGAAAATCGAGATGTCACTGTATCTCTCATATCTGGAGTACGTTCAACAATGGGTACTTTAGTGGTATCCCGCCGTTCGAATGTCCCGTTGAAACGCTGGGTTTATTTGATATTTTTGATACGGCTAAGTCGATTTCTCTGCGGGTTGTTATCGTTGGTAGTAATGGTGGTATTGTCGTGGTTTCCGGTGATTTGGAATTAAGGGTTGGGGTGTGTGTGAGTATACCTTAGAATCTGACAAGATACATGGCTGAAACATCTTGTTTATCATTTGATAAACATTCAAACTAGCCCAATAACTTTGTCGAAAGTCGATACACGATTTAATTGTTAAAAATATCATCAACGAATTCTTAATTGTTTTCTCGGAATCAATTTGTTATTTCTTGAAACCCAAAAGCTATCCTGGGAGATATTGCGACACCTGATATGAAAAACATTGTAACTAATATATCTGTCATCGTTAATAACATATCTTTGTATTTTTTCTCCTCTTTCTACTACAAGCAACTATTGTGCCGTGAAACTAACGGAAATACTATTTCAGACGAGTTACGATGGTTTTTTGATTAAGCTCACGTGAAAATCATTGTAACAGTTGAAATAATACACTCACTATTATTTCATAAGCGAGATCTTGGCATCTTTGAAATGGATTATAAAAACAGTAGAGTTGTTGTTGATTTTCAGTTTTGTAATTGCCATATTCTATGTGACATACTTTAGAATATTTTATCTTTATTTCCAATTAAACAGTATTTACAAAAGTTTGAAAATATCATATCCAGGCCCATAAATATTTTCTGCGACAACAAAGGGGCAACTGAATTGTCCAAAAATAATGTGTATCATGCAAGAAGCAAACACATTGATATTTGTCACCACTTTCCGAGATGCAGTGGAACATGGAAACATTTGCGTGAAACCAATTGGAACTGAGAACTTGCTAGCGGATGTCCTGACTAAGACTACGTCTCATTCGAAGTTCAAATGGTGCATTGACAATTTTGGATTGATTTGAGATTTTGAATTTTTAGGAAAGACGCCAAGTAGGTGGGGTGTTGAAATAATACACTCACTATTATTTCATAAGCGAGATCTTGGCATCTTTGAAATAGATTATAAAAACAGTAGAGTTGTTGTTGATTTTCAGTTTTGTAATTACCATATTTCATGTGACATACTTTGAAATATTTTATCTTTATTTCCAATTAAACAGTATTTACAAAAGTTTAGTATCATCATAACTCATCAGTAACTAGTACATACAACACTGCTATGGATATCAGTAGAATGTAAATAAAAAGTAGTGAAGAAAGCACGTGTTATTTTCAACTTTCACTTACTTAATTATGTGATTTCGAAAACTATGTATTAAAATATGAATTCACAACGAACTTTGCTCTCTTTAGTATATGACGAACTTAAACAGTTTGAATTTTCGTATGTGCATGGTATTACACGTTAAGAGGTGAGGACCTCGTCTTTCCTATCTCAAACAAGTCTCTCGAAGACTTCTGCAAGGGTTGCTTGTAAGAGTGCAGGCGATGCAGCCGGTGTCTTCTTGAACTATTGATTTTCCATACACTAGTATATCATTTTTTTTTTCTCTCCAGCATTCGTTTTCTTGGGTAATGTTTTTAGCGGAGCTGTTTGATGGTGTGCTTCTTCTTTCAATTCATGTAGAACTTCATGCTGTAGGTAAATCATGATCATCTGATACATATCATTTTGATTAACAGCACACAACTCATTGTCAAGGAGACATCAGTTTTTTACTGTCGATAGTTGAAGTCTAGAAACGCTGGCTGCCGTCACTCATTTGGATAAGTTTAGTTTGAATTCTCATCCTGTCACAGATAAAAAGGTGGGGGTTTCGTTTACCCCAGTTCGCACAAGTCTCTATCCAAGACTTTTGAGGATTTCTTATAAGAGTAAGACCGTTGACGGAAAGAACATTTTTTTCAACTTCAATCGGTTTTTGAACTAACTCTGCGGAGTGTAGATGCAACTACGATTGAAGACAGGATTACCTTGATGCAGAATCTGAAATGAAACAAGAATCTGCATTTTAACTCGAGGATTTCGAAAATTTCTATTATGAGATTAAAAAAAAATCAAAGAGGCAGATAAATTATGTAGATACTCCAAAATGCTGTTAAGAAAATATGTTTCAACTGAAAAGGATTCCCATCCTGATTAACAACCCATACTGGATTATGCGATGATACTCGCCTCTATGAGTTTCGTGCAAACCCTCGGATGAAAGGGGTAATTATCTTACCCACTAAATAATTATTTCCGATGAATCACAGGAACTCAAAGATCTTTTGAGGAACTTCACTCAAAACAAAAAAAATCTACTCCCAAAATACCACAGAAAAAATCACCGAAGACCTATAAAAATGCTTGTAGCACTATTTACAAGTTCTTACAGCATGCCGCTTCTTGGTAAAAGTTCAAAATATACCTCTTCCAAATGGCAGATCCTGTAAACGCCCTATATAACTATGAAATTTTTGCTGAAACATTGTAACTCCACTTCATTTAGTGACTTTCAGGTTACTCAAAAAAACATAACAACCCAAGTTATAATGATATTTTTCCTTCGTTATGGGGAATTTTCACCCACAGTATCATTGTGCACAACTTACAATAAACTCATGATGGTGAAAATATGAAATTTCTCCAAAATAACATTGTATTGGACGTAGTTCGAAATTTTCTGCCGGAGAGTATCAAATAAATGAAATAGTAAAATCGAAAATGTCGAAGTACTCTTCTCTTCAAATATTTCCACCATGTGGTAAATATGAGACAAACATCTGATAGAAAACAACTACTTCCCTGTCTAATACCATGACGGACATTGCAATGTTTTTTATATAAAACAAATCCAATTATTTGAAATTGACCTGTATTGTAACTTGAGTTACTACGTTTTTACATGAGTTGAATAGAAATTTCCTGTTTCAATGAAACTATTTTGCTAAATTTTATCGGATTTATTCGAGATATAATGACGATTCTTATATCAAAATGGAGCTTATACTCCGAAGAAATTTTTTCTGGAATAGTTGGAAACCACTGTAACTTGACTTTACAATGTTCTTCATATCAGGTTTTCAACACTTCTAAAAAGTGTAAGTCTTTAAGTAAATTGGAAAGCAAAGATTATGTATAATGCAAAAAAACAGTTTTGTTTTTGAGTCGGTCCAAGCGACGCAAGTTATTTTTTAAGCTATATTTTCATAAATTTGGTGAATTCTTTGATTGCAGTAATAATGATTATATATTTCAGTGAAATACTCAATAACTATGAAGGGAATGCAAGAAAACTATAAATCTGTATAGAAATGTGTTAACTGGTTTGGAGACAGAAGATGAACCAAATGATGGTGAAGGCAGTTTGGTACAATTAATGAAATTTTTGGAACACAAACTGAAAATATTCCAATGCAAAATAGAATTGATGGACACTGTACGCTCTGGAGCACTAGATTTAAGCGGAGTGCAGACCAGAGCGGCAACGGTCGGGGTGGAGGACGCGGTGGCGGTGCGGTCACAAAGCGAACAATCGGACAAAGCGAAGAGAAATTGAAGGAGAATTTTATACAATTTTTCACATCTCAAGAGGGGACAAAGAACGATTTTTCGTTTATTTTAGAATGTCAATTAAATGTTTTAACAAATATTTTGTCTTTCTTTTATATTTTTACCTACTACCAATATGTTATGTCAGTCATTACGATACTGATATCAGTTTCTTAATGAGATACTTTACCGCACTAGTGCGGTAATGAGAATTTCTGTACTACACATGTTTCCTTGTGAAGTAGATCGTGCGAACTGACGGTAAAATGACACGCAGCGTTCTACCGCAGACCGCAGGGCAAGCGCGGTAGTTCGCGGCACGGAACGATGGGCGCGTTTTCTTGCCCGCTCCGATGTGCGCTCTTCCGTTATGCGTTCTACCGCACCGCCACCGCGACCGCTCTGGTCTGCGCTCCGCTTTTTATGCATAGATTATTGTTATGAAGGATATAACGTTCAAAATTTGAAGCAATAGCAACATTCATACTGTATAATTCATACATATTAATTTATAAAAATTATAAAAAATAAATTGAACCAAGGATTTGCTTCATCATTATAATTTCAATTTGAACTAATTTCAGTTCACAAAAATATAATGTCTTCTATTTCCTCTCTTGAAATGGTTAACCAACAGAATAATATTCACGTACATCCAATGAAAATAAGATCAGTCACGTAATTGAAAAATGTATTCTTTGCAATGAATATCAAATTTTTAGAATCGTTTCACGTTATTGGCGGAAGGCTAATGATGGACTACTGCGAGACTAAGCTGCAAAAAACAAATATTTCAGTGATGTGCTCATAGAATGCTTCAGTTGAATCGAAAGCTGAGGTCCACATGCTTGAAGTGTTATACAAAAGACAGCAGCTGTCATGGATAAGTACCAACGAAACGGATGGTAATGGCAATATGACTATGACTATGACTTATTGCTCCCATAATGATCAATGCCAAGATCGGAAGCTAATTCTGGAGTCTGATCGAAATGGTTAGGACAATAATTGAAAGAAGTCATTCGAATACTGATCTGCATGTCTGCATCAGTTGCTTTTTTAAGGATAGTGGAAAATAAATAGATAGGCACTATCAAGTAGCAATTCAACGTTGCGGCGACGTGTTTGAAAAAGTTTTTCAACCAAAAATAAGTTGCGATGCAGACGTCAACAGAACGTTGTCACAACCCTATTTTACTCCATAATAGTCAATAATTTTAGGGTTCTTACAACGTTTCAGTTGCAACTGTAGGTAGCAGTTAGTCGTTTTCTAAACGTTGCTGAATTTCCTCAAAAACAACTGCACACCAGCGTCCTCTCGTGCGGCAATGACAGTTTATTTTCCATGGTATATACCTATTTGAAAAATAGTTAATTTATCAACCAAATAATTACTGATGGCCAAAATGGACACTAAGAAAGAACTTTCAAGCAAGTTAATATCAAAATGTTTTAATGTCAATATTAAAGAAAAACAACGATTTCGAAACAGAAATTGGCAACGCATTTCATTTAACTGTCCAATATACTATTGTTTCATGCCGAAAACAGGCGGCCTTCAATCTGTTGTGAAGTTTTCAAAAGTCAAGACTGAAAATTTATATATTTTCAGAAGCAATTTCAAATGCTGATCGATTCAAGCGTTAACTAAACGGGATAACTATAAATTATTTCTAGAAAACTAAAATAAGGCTGTAATCCTTTGTAATTGTTTGTTTTACGTCCCAATTTTTAATGGCCGACCATGTTTCCAAATAGATGAATTACACTTCCAATATGGCGTAGGATTATACAAGTCGTCAACGCGACCTTGGATGTCAGATAACTAAAAATATACTAATTTTCAACGTTAGTCTGCCAGACAACTGTAACGGAATAACCCTGTATAATCGGAAAGTCCGTGAAGGGATTTCTTTCAACTGATCGCCTGCGAAGCACCGAGTTTCTTTGCAGCCGTTTTTATTCAACGATAAAAACGTGGAATGACCGAGGTACGCGTATCGTTTATTTTCACGACAGCTGATCACGATTGTTTCTTTGCTTCCGAGACCCGAAACCAAAAAGGTGCTTTTGCGAATCTGATAGCCTTTTGGGGCTGATGATGTGAAATTGTTGCTAACTATTAAGCTATCTATACCCTGGTATTAGGTGAGTAGACTAGTTTGCTCCAAGATTACGTTCTCGTTGATAAATAAAGAAGTAACGTTGGAATTGTGATTCTATTTGTATTTATCTTAGTCGAATGTGAATCTCAGAACATTATATCGAGCGTTTTATTTTTAGATTTCGTACTGGCATTTTTTGTATGGATTTTGGGGAAAATAAATAACCTGTTCTCGCCTTCTTTTTCCAACACCGTTGTTTTTATTCATGCCCAGTAAATAAGAAGAACCTAAGAAAAACCCCTGAGATAAATAAAGTCGTTTCTGAGCTCAACCGCCACACAACTAACCATATACCCGAAGCGCGACTGGAGTAGCTTATTCGACCAGAAGCTAATATACAAGATTTTCAATTTTCGTAGCATGCAGAATATGAAAAAAATTCATTCGGACACTATTTCACAATGGCACTGGGTACTCTCAGAAATGAATATCGCTGAGCAAGCTATGAAGATAGTGAAAATTTTTGACTTTCCTTCAGATGGTAAATGGTTTGCCTGAAGCTGATTGGCTAGTAAAACCGAATTGTTTTAGTGAAATTGATAAAATTTTGAATCAGATTGGACGATGCTGAACCTTTACGAACCGAATTTTCGGACATTTCCAGATTTTCTAAATTCAGTTCACTTATCTGCTCCACCACTTCGATTCTGTATCACAGAAGGATGATTTAAAATTCCTAAACAAACTCGTCCAGAGGGAATGAATTTGGGTGTTGAAGACGTATAGAAGAAGCCAAAAAGCTGTGGATGAGAAAAAGTCAGAAGAGGAAATCAACCTTTTGTAGCCAGGAAAATGATTATTAAAATCAAATCGCCTTTATAAATTTTCGGTGTTCTTGGATGAAAATGAAGTGATACGATTAGGAGGAAGAATAATAAAAAGTAAAGAATTCCTCTCTAGACATTAGTTCTGCCATCAATAATTCAATAATAAAATTCAAGTGCAGAAGAGGACAGCCAAAAGAAGTCAGAACGAATAATGGTACTAATATAGGTAGTATAGTGTATAGTATAGGTAGTATTAGTGACCCTTTTAACTGAAATTGAATATATCGTCTACTCGAATTGCATGACGCGCTTTTCTGTGGATCCCGATAAGCCGAAAGCTATAACCCCAAACCATTTTTTGCTGCTGAAATCTGGTGATGTAAAATCATATGGTGACGTTGAACTCACCAACATAAAACAATGGAGAATTGCTCAATAACTGGTAGATTCTTTTTGGAGAAGTTGGATCGAACAATGCCAACCAACTCTCAGGTAAAGGTAAAAGTGGCATGATAAGAGTACTCCATCTAAGAACAGGGGATATTGTGTTGGTTGTAGATAAGAGGGCTCCTAGAAATCAATGGATGAAAGCACGAGTTGAAGAAACGTACTCTGACAAAGATGATGTGATACTGGTCTTCAGGATAAAGAATAAATACGGTTGTCAAATTTTACATTCTTCATGTCAACAACCAAGTACAACAACACTTGTCAACTAATTTGTCAATTTTTCAATGAAGTTACAAAATTTTTGATAAAATATCTATTTTGATGCAAACAGCAATTACCACTGGCATAATTAGATGAACCTGTTTCAGTTGAAATTCTCGACCGTGCTTGGGATCGCACGTTAGAAGGTAAGACCCTCGTCATTCCCAGCTCGCACAAGTCTTCTGGAGACTTCTGAGGGTTGTTCGTTGGGGTGCAGTCGCGCATGACGGTTAGAACAAATTTTGGAAATAACTGCAAAAAATATGTTTCCATTCAATAGTTCCGTTAAAAAACCAGCTAAGGAGGGGTGTCGATATAGTCACTGCCTATCATACATCATACTGATAATTTTGAAAATCGTTTATATATGTCTCTACTATCATTTATGGTACTTCGAAACGTGTAAAATTAATATGTCATAAAATATCTAGATAACTAAATTGAGGAATTTATTATGAACCTCATAAACTAAAAATAGATTATCTGGACGTACATTACACAAAATTCATTAATTTTTTCGTAACCTCTGTCGAGCCAAATACCTGCCTACCTACCTAATCAAGGTACACTTGGACCGAAACAGATGAATGCTGAAACAGAAACGTAGGCGTGGTGATGGCCACTATGAATGATGATCGTTGGAGAGAACCTAAAACTTATTAACTTTTTTCGGTATATTTTTTTAAGATATGAATATAGAATTCGTGTTCTTTCGTAAGCGGTACGGGGGTTGGATAGAGACATTATACATTATTTATGTTTTCTCAAACATGATATTTGTTTCATAAGGCCTCAGACAAACAGTATAAAATTTTTTAACCACATTCAAGATTTTTTTTAGGGCATACTCTATGTCTTCAAATTCAGGGAGAACTAAAATTTGTCCAGACATCAGTGGTAATTCTGTAAGCTTTATGGTAATTTTTACCCATTTAACATCTTTCGTTACACGTCTTTATAATTTTTACAGAATAAACAGATATGTTAATATGTGTAAACATGAACATACAGGCCATATAGCTTGCCACACCCTAGACCCATTTATACTTGAACAAATACTTAAATATTTTGGGTTCGGACCTGGTTCTGTGGAACTGATTGCTCACCATCTGAGGAATCAATCGCAGTATGTTGTAGTTGATGCCAAGATATCCTAGGTCAAACCGCGAAGTCTTGGGGTATCACAGGGCTCCATACTCGGCCCGCTTCTGTTTGCAATGTATATCTTAGATTTCCTTAAATTCGTGAATTTTTGTCAGATACGCGGATGACACACAGCTATACCTTAGTGTCCAATTAAAAATGTTCAAAGTTGCTATGGACCATATCAATGAAGATCTCGCGCTCTTGTATAATGTATCATTCGCTCAAACTCTTGATTTTTGGACCCAAAAACAAGAAACTGACTTCTGCACGACAAAATAACATAAATATTTCAGGTGATGCACTACCAGTTGTAGAGGAATCATCTGAGTAATAGATATTTACGATATAAGTGTAGTAAATTCATATTACGATATGAGATGGAACATTTGTCAAATGATGCCTTTAGACAGAGTTTGATAACCCATCGATTATCGTTATATGAATTCACGACACAAATATTGTACAATATTTTACCTACCACCAATAATGTTAATTATTTACTCAAAATTAGTCAAAATTCCTTAAATTAATGATATTAGAATCATGCAACAAGCAAGCATTGCGCCCATTGTTGACCATTAGAGAATAGATTCAGATATAGAATCCGCTACAAATTAAAAAATTCAAACCTTATTACCTGATAAACCCGGGATAGATACTCAAATTTTTAATAAATTAGTTCTTGTTATCCTTTTCCATTAAATAGTATGACATTTAAAAAAAGGAATAAATGAATTTTACTTTAAAGCACTAGTGCGGTAAAGTATCTCATTACGAAACTCATATCAGTATCGTAACGTTTGATATTACATATTGGTGGTAGGTAATAGATATTTACGATATAAGTGTAGTTAAGATTCATATTACGATATGAGATGGAACCATAACGAATTTTCATTGTAACCGAGTAACAGACTATGCTTTCTCCACAACCACAAGTTTTACATATAATCAAATGGAAAACCAACGAAAAATTATTTTGACATTTCATTTCACATCTTGTCACTATGATGCCAGTCAAGGCTAACGTAATTATTGCTACAACAATGTCAGAATATTATTCTTAATGTGTATATAAACATACTTACTATAGAACAAAATTGCCTCGTTAATTCTCAATAATATCAATGACTGTATGAATTTAAAACAATATGAAAACCCAAATATTATCAAATACCTATCTCATAATCCAGAAACATGGCCGCATTATAGTGTTTTTTATGTCAACCTACATATTAGAGAGAAGATGATCTTTAAGTTTTTTCTTGAAGTTTCCAATAGAATAGTTGGTGAACTCGAGAGGCAAATCATTATAAAGCATGCAAGCGGTGTAGGAGAAGCTACGTTTGAAGGTGGTAGTAGAGTGTTTAGGAATTACTAGCAAAGGCCTATTCCTCGTTAAATCATCGATGTTTTCGAAGCGTTTCATTTTATTTATCAAGTACAAAGGCTTCTGGGTAATTAAGGTCTTATGAACGAGTGTTGAGAAATGAAGTTTGCGAAGCAGTGGAAGTTTAAGTTTCTGTGCATTTCGAAATGACTGGCTTATTGCATAAAACTTACGAACACCTGATGAAAACCTCAGGCATGAATAAATTCCCAAGATATTTTTCCTACGAGCGTGCGGAAAAGGAACTTTTCCGCACGATTTTTCGTTTTGAAAGTTTTACCTTTCCGTACGATTTAAATTCGTTCGGAAAAGTTACTTTTCCGCACGATTTTTACTTTTCCGTACGATTTTTACTTTTCCGCACGATTTTTGTATTTTTGAAAATGATGATATTTAGGACTAACTAAATGATTTATGTAACTATTCTGTCTTATTAGTTATTTTGTAGCATTATTATAAAAACTTGTTTATTAAAAACCTTGTTTTTTCATAAATAAGATGGACAATACACTCGTAGGGAAAAAATTGTACCTAACTTTTACGGAAAATGTCTTTTTCGCCCTTAACGGCTTGCCCGAAC
Source organism: Chrysolina haemoptera (assembly GCA_958298965.1). Lineage (NCBI taxonomy): Eukaryota > Metazoa > Arthropoda > Insecta > Coleoptera > Chrysomelidae > Chrysolina > Chrysolina haemoptera. The sequence continues at coordinate 39,256,317 of OY282584.1, read as the reverse complement.
TCCGCTCCGCGTCGTTCGTGCAACGGCCGTCGCGTGCGGAAAAGTACTACTTTCCCCACTTGTGCCGTTAAATAAAATTCATTTGTTTCTCTTTATTACTCGGTTAGAATGAAAATTCGTTATGTTTCCATCTCATATCATAATATGAATCTTTACGACACTTATATCGCAAATATCTATTACCTACCACCAATATGTAATGGTATGAAGTAATGTCGATGAAATTTTACTAAATTGGAATGAACGTGTCAAAGTTGACAGTTCGCAAAATAAATCAACAATGGGCGCAACGCTTACTTGTTGCATGATTCGATTATCATTAATTTAAGGAATATTGACTAATTTTGAGTAGATGATTAACATTATTGATAGTATGTAAAATATTGCACAATATTTGTGTCGTAAATTCATATTACGATAATCATTGGGTTTTCCCACTCGCATCGAATTTTTCATTCTAACCTTGTTACAGAATATACTATTCTATGATTATTAGGAGGGATTTTGCTTTAAAGCAATGGTTGTTATTCAATATCTTCTCGATGGTCAGTTGCACTTTTTAAACTATATTCGCAGGACGCAGTGAATGATTAAGATCACGTATTTTTCTAGTTTTGCAAAGTGACTCGAATTTTAAATCATTGAGAAGGAGGTTGTAATTGTAATCAGGATAGACACCCAGTATCTTCACAAAACAATATCGGAAAAACTTCTTCGGTACTCGTTCAATAATAGCAATGAATCTCTCATGATTCGTATTCCACACAAAACTACAATTACCGCGCGAATCTAGTCCTCACAAAGTACTGTAAACAGCCTTTAAAGCATCTCTGCAGTTACGCATCAGGAATCCTCTAATGATTCAGTTCCATTAGATACGATAAATATAAAAAGGAAATGTAATTTTACTGTCGAACAATATATTCCTAAATCTTATATTGATAATCCCTGCTGCAGTGGGCATAAAGTGTTGATCGCATGAGACTTCAATGCGAAGAGTCCTGAGTGGAACGATTCCACCAATTCACAAATGCGAACGGAAGGACGCTCTGGGACTACTCAATGAACAACAACGTCGTTATAGACTTTCCCGACGCACCGACACATTTCCCTTGGAATGGCTTATCGACTTGGTGGTGAACAAGAACGTCGAACAGCTTCTGAGTTAATCTCAGATCACGACCCTGTGCTATTTTCTGTCAAGGGTAGGCAATCCTCGAAGGAAAAGGGTGCTATATGATTATTCAACCACTGACTGGAAGGAGTACAGGAGATGAATTGAAGAGCAAACCATCGACAGTGAGATTCGGAAGCTGACCGAAGATATCCGGAATGCCAGAGATATCACCACCAAGAAGAGGAAAGTCGGGAAAGTTAGGGAGCCGCTTCCAGATCACATTCTTGATTTGATAAAACTAAATAACGAAGAGAGAAAAAAGTGGCAAAATACACATAGAGCCATATATAAGCAGAACTCTCGGGGACGAGATCAGCACCCTCATAAAAATTCACAAGAATGGGGTCTGGAAGAGGAAACTGTAAAACCTCAATGTCAGAGAAAATTCCCTCGAGAAGAGGCGGAAGGAAATCCCAGCTGTAGGGAATGGTCAAAGACTAGCGATGACCGATCCGGAAAAGGCGGTGATGTTCGGGAAGTAGTACTACCAGGGCACCTTCCAGGCAGGTGTCGACTCTATGCGAAAGTAAAAGTAGTTGCTAGGGAAGCTAGAGAGTTCAGGGCAACTCCTAAGGTAGCACTGAGCGACAGAGACTTCTCGGAGGTAATGACTAACTTCGAGGAGGTTGAAGAAAGCATAAAAATACTCCCTAGGAGCAAGGCGCCTGGCATGGATAAGGTAGACTCGGTACTGCGGAAAGAAATTCCAAAGAAGTCCCTTGTGCAAATGTTACACATCATTAATGCCATCATATGATGGCAACATTATCCTCAATGTCTACAGCAAGAGGAGATTATCCCTATCCTAAAACCGAAAAAACAGGGCACAAAGATGGAGAGCTACCTCCCAATATCGTTGCAGAGCGCTGTCGCCAAGGTGGTGAACGGAATCATCCTCAAAAGATTCAGAGACCTTGACGAGAAACTCATCCCGGCTGAGAAATTCGGGTTTGGAGGGGTCACTCAACGACCTCCCAAGTGGCCAGAATTCTCCATGGGGTAGAAGAGGGTTTCCATCAAGGACTTAATACAGTTATGATCCTGCTAGATATCCAAAAAGCGTTCGACATCGTCTGGATAGACTATAAAGGGATTAATAATGAAAATGTCACGGGCAGGCATGCCGGAGCATATGGTAAAGTTACTGGACTCCTTACCTGGTTGACAGTGCCTTCAGGGTCACAATTAATGACGCCGGCTCATCAATGAAGAAAGCCGAAGCAGGAGTGCCGCAGGGGTCTAACTGGTCCAAACTTTTGTATTTGCTATATACGTATGACTTCCCTATGTTCCCGAGTACAAACACGGATATATGCCCAGTCGCAGAAAAGTAGTAAAGCCGCGACAAAGATAAAAATGCATCAACAAGGGAAGGTCATACTGTACCTAGCGGAGAACAAAATAGTGGTGAATGCCATTAAAATGGAGCTCATAAATTTCACAAAGAAGAGGAAGCGCCTCAGCGTTGATATCTGTGGGGGATTTAGAGCTCTGGGGGATCAGATAAACGACTAGGTCCGTGCGGTACCTGGGGATACAGCTGGACAGTGGGTTAACATTTGGGCAGCATATCGGCTCAGCAATTCAACGAGCTACGGCTGCACTAAGAAGAACATGCTCGTTAATAGCCAAGAATTCCAAGCTTGATATGAAAAACAAGGTGTTCATCTACAAGCAAGTTATCAGACCAGCGATGGCATATGCGTGTCCACTGTTCTGCAGTCTCTCCAAGTCCCACATGGTGAGAATAATCATTCCGTAGTGTCACGAACGGTGACAGATACATTCGTCTGACTACATTGAGAGCCCTAACCGATGTTCCCTCTTTCGAAGAATATTTCAGAGATCAAGCTGAAAAGTTCGTCAGATACCTCATCCTTGGAAGCCCATCACCCATTGAGATGACAACGATTAGAGCCCACCATAACAGGCGAACAAAGCATGGAGGGCTCCTTTACCAGACACTGGATCTTTTCTTTGAGATTCCAGAGGACTCGTAACACATCGTCACAAGGACAACAATGTCTCAACCCAGTTTTTTCTTTAGTTTTTCTGGGACCCCATCGAAAAAATTCAACAAGGAAAGCCCAATGGTCTGATGTCTAACAATGAACTTCCCGTATAACTTGGGAGAGACAGGGAAAGAATGGGAACATGCGACTTAATACTTACAACATTCAAGTCCCACACAAAAACGTGTGGTCTGCTGTACACCTTTTATACTTTTTTGGCCTAATACACTTTTTTACTTATACCTTTACTAGCACTTTGCAATATTGACTCAACTCATTTTTCTCACATCAAACATTGAGTGGGTTGACATCATTTTGCAGCGAGATAAATCCGATTCATCTGAATAACTTTGTCATTAGCATAAAGTAATTTTTGTGATTGTATAGACAAAAAGATATAATAGAAATAGAAGAAGTGATGGTGGACCTAAATTTTATCCTTGGGGAATAACGGAGGTCGTTGAGAAGGTATATGATTTTATTCTCTCGTTTTCAACGAATAAACGCCTATCAATCAAATAAGATTTCATCAGTTCTTGAATCAATTGTAAAATTCCAAATTTTGCTAATTAATTCAACAGCTGATTATCAGAAATACGATCGAAAGCTTTGCTGAAATCCATGTAGATTATATCCAAGCTGAAACTCTGGAATCGTCCGACAAATATTATATGTACGTAATACAAGTCAGAGAGTAAAATCTCAATTAACTTTAAGAATACTGATATAACTGCGATAGGTCTGTAGTTTGTGATTTCGGTTGCCACGCCAAATTTGAATATCTGACAGGTCCTTACTATTTTCCATAAGCTTGAAAAGAGTTTGGATTTTATAATGAGGTAGGTACCTAAATAGAAAATTGAACAGAAGCGAGTAGTTGTATATACAGTATCGGAAAGTTTTCATCTGGGGTATTGTGGTTTCATGAGAGCGTGAAGAATAGCTTGCTATATGTTGAGAGAACATTACAATTTCTTCTCTACTCGGGAAGGGATATCAACGTGAGCTGTTAATTCGTCGGGTGTGATAACAGGAGAGGCGCACAGTGCGTCTCTCTCATTTATGTGGTATTATCATATCATCGCGTTCCTTGTTGCTCGCATAGATTTCTGTCTATAGTCCAGATGAAAAGTTTAAGATACTGTATATGATCTTTCAATAAGCTGGATCTTCTGGATGGTCACATGATGATCTGATTTTCAATTTTGTTCTGGCGAAAAAGATCTAATCTCTCTCTGGTAATTAAGTTAATAATGAAGTACTGTCATGTGAAGGGTAAATATCTATTTCAAGTTAAATACCCAAGAAGTTCGTCTTTGGCTGACAGTATGAAAGAGTGGATGAATATACAGGGTGTTTCCGAAATTGGAGCAACTAATAAAAATGAGTTGATATTTGGAACATAATGTAACCATAAATAGCAAGAATTTTCGTTTTTGAAGCAATAAAAAATTTTCGAATTTTTTAATAAAATTTTATGAAATCGCTTTCAGTTACCTTGGTTTGGGATGCACTGATTTGATCCTCCAGACCACAGCGTGTCTGCCCGCTGGCAGTGTTTCGGCGCGGTTTGCGCTGGCTGTAGACCTCTGATCAGTGATTACCAAAAAAAAATTTGAAAACTTTAAAATTCAGTTTCTCCCAAAATAATTTTGTTTCGACGAAAATGTATTCCTTCATTTCGTTTTGTTTTGTCATTTTCTATTCCCCGTTTCATTTATTGCTCCAATTTCGAAAACACCCTGTATAATTTATGAGTTGACTTCAGTTGTTTAATTCTCAGTGCCCCAGCCTGAAATGTATTCAAAACTGAAGACGACATTAAGTTAGTTAATTCGAACTATACTGAATTTTTGTTTGCAAATAAAAAAATCGACACGCCTACGGTCATGCATATCCAATTCCACTGAAACCCACTGCCTGGACTCCCGATGTTCTTCTGTTCTCCTCGAGCTACCCCGCCCCTGCTTCTTTATAATAGACGGTTCGATGGCACACTATAATTAGTAGGCTATGAATATTTTTGTGGTTATTAGATTACCTCTCCTGTTATTCGTTTCGAAGATTTTTTGAAAGGTCAACCTAGGCTGTGGGATTTCGCGTGGGTGAATTTTATCAGTGCGGGAAGAGGTTTTGGTTCTTTGATGGTAGGTAATTGGAACTTGGGTGATCAGACGGTAATGAAGATAGTGTACATATAAAGCGTTTATCCCAATGACAGTGACTCAAAACATGTTTTGCATTTATTTATATCTTCAGTAAGGAGATTTATCATCTATTTGTGTCAGTCCAGGTTTCATATTGATTCATCATTTGAGGTTCCTGAAGATAAGGATTGCTGTTTTATGCAAACTTGTCAACTGACAACTGACAAGTTTGACTTATTTGCTTCTGATTGGTTTACTTCTTACTCATTTGAATGTCAAATTATCCAGATGCTTTCAAAGGAAAATGTTTCATTTAAAATATATCAAAGCATGCATTTTTTTACAAAAGTGAGATAAAGTGATTCTTTTTCGCACAAGTGCGTAAAAAAATCACTTTGCGTAAAGTAATTTTTTACACACTGTTCATATATTTATACATTTCTAAAAAATCCACCATTTTGCATCAAATTTTACTCAGAAGTCATCATTTGATAATACGACATTTCATAAAAGTCGTAAAGAGCTTTCTTGTACTCGCGTGTTTGTTGAAGCTTCGCCCTCATACATAAAAATCCTACTTTACGAACTCATATCATAAATAACTATTACTTCAATAGTCTGCCCCTGGCTGTTATAAATATGTTCATCTGAAATCCCAATTAGGTGACACTCACGCATAGGGATCGATAAGTATTTGAGGAAATGATAAAAGGAACAAACTAACCGTAACTTTCATTATTTGCTTTGACGTTGTTTTGCCGTTGACAGTTGTCACAATTTATTTACGTTTGCTGCCTTCAACTGCCTATTTGTTGATTTCAAACAGTCACTGTCGCTAAATAGTTTGGATGAAGGAGCATGTAAAATGTGTAGATTCGATTATCCTCTAAGATGTTTATATTTGCTACTATTTTTATTAGATTCGAATAGTTATTTCATACAGACTGAAAATTTCTTATTCTTATGTCAAACAGTGATGACACCTACCACCTACGTGATCTAGCAGAAACATTAGTTAGTTTTAGGACTCCAGAAACAGTGATGTGCATTCGTACAATTTCTCTTGACAGTTACACTCCTTTGCCTATTTAGGCAGGAAAGTGACAACTTCACTTCATTAAATAAGGTTACCAACGGAATAAGTTGAATTCGAATCCACCATCATTCAGTAAGTATTGCCAACAAAAAAAACTTATATACAGTGCCTGCCAAAAAGTACATAACATCGTGATCGATTGTGCATGTCAGACAACCTAAAAATCAATATCGAAACATGTCACGCATTTCAAAGCTGATTACCACGCTCTCAGACATGCAAAATTACCTGATTTTTTGTTAATTTTTTTTCGATACTCTAAAAATTTACTTTTTTCGCATGTTATTCAATTTTTGGTGGATACTGTATAAGCAATATAAAAATTTTATTAAAAAAATTCAGTTGGTTTTTATTCTGATCGAGGTACAAATGTCATGAGTCTGTGAGGGAAATAGATCGTCATTTCGAGGAGAACGGTTGGAGAAGAACTTGATCAACGCTGTCAAAGCTGTTGAAATTCAGCTGAAGGGGGTAAATGATTCAAGAGACGTAGTTAAGAAACAAATTTTAAAAAAGGTTGAATAGGACCTGAGTAGATCTATTTTGCAAAAATCGTATTATATATCAAGGAGCTTCAGACGAAGGGATTCACAAGCTAAAACTGCTACCATAATTTATGGAGTGAAATTCCAAATGGTCAATTAGGAAATCTGAAGGTATATCGTTGGCTCAGTCTAAAGGCGTGAATAAGAAAGACGTTCATGATTTTTATAATATGCTTATTGAGACACAGTAATATATTCAACATGAATGAGACTGCTCTACATCTACAGTATCGGAAAGTTTTCATCTTGGGCATGGTAGTTTCGTGAGAGCGTAAAGGATAGTTTGCTATATGTTGAAAGAGCATTACAATTTCTCCTCTACTCGCTCGAGGATGGTATATCGACGTGAACTGTGTGCGGTGTGTCGCATTGGCACGTGGTCCGTTAATGTGTCGGGTGGGGTAACAGGAGAGGCGCACAGTAGTGTTATTTCCATCTACCGGCTGCCCCCTTACGAGCAACCCTCAGTCTTCGAGAGACCTCACCTTTTAACGTGTAATCCATGTGCCTATGGTATAAGGGTAATTATGCTCTGCATGGGGTCTCTCAGGTCATCAATGTTAATTAATGCGATAACGTAGATTTTCCTAAATAATAAAATTCATTTCGGAATTTTCAAGTTCACCGACCTTAATTGTTTTTTTTTCTAATAAGTCGCTTCCACACATTCCGAATTTATATGCTCGGTTGACTGAACACCTCATTATTTAGAATATATGCTGACTCTATAAACTTTCTCTTATACCAATATTCTTCTTTGTCGATAACTTCTGCATCCGACCATGCGATGTTATGTTGATTCGTCCATACATCCATACGTCCAACATTTTAGTTCATTTTAAAACAAGATATTTGTTTGCTGTTTGAATCGAACAAATCAATATTTATCTAGGAAATTGGAAAAAATTATTTATCCAACACATGACAGTTATGACTGTCATTATTAATATCATTTTAGACAAGTAAACTATCAAATAACACACTAGTGAGTTATAATCCATAACTCACTAGTAAGTTCATATTTAAACCTTAATAATTTTCATCTCATAAAAAAAAGATTTCTTCCACTTGTTGGATAAAACATTGTATGCCACTTGTGTGTTATGTTTCCTAAGTCACTTGAGAATTTATACCACGAGGCCGTCAGGCCGAGTGACTTATTTTCAACATAACATACTAGTACCATAAATAACTATTAACTGTAACAATAAAAAGTTAGGTTAGTCTGGCGAAGAATTTCAGAAACCCTACACTGAAAAAAATGTGGTACGTTATATCAATAAATGCCGTTTTTTACCTCTCCGTTCATTGGCAAAATACATTTTTCATCGTGGCAATGAATAAATATTCACTGACTTTTGTAGGTATTCATTGATACAACGAATTCAAGTTTATTGAGATCAAAGATGATCGTTTCTTACATTTATGAACAGTTTTCGTTGCTCCTGCGGATAAGTTCATTGAGGTGAGGAAAGGGGTACACTGAGATCAATGATGATCTAATTTCAGACCTATGAGCATATTTCGTTACGGCTTTGAAAAAGATTATTGAAATCAAGAAAAATGTATATTATTTCATGAAAAAAATGTGGTACACAATATCAATGAATACCGTTTATTACCTTTCCGTTCATTGGCACAATTAACTTTTCATCGTGATAATGATTAAACATTCACTGATGTACGAAGGTATTTATTGATACAATGAATTCAAGTTCATTGAGATCAAAGTTGATGGTTTTTTATATTTATGAGCAGGTTTCGTTGCTGCTATGGAAAGGTTCATTGAGGTGAGGAATGTGGTACACTGAAACAATTTGAAATTGTTCATCACATCGATGAACATAATTCATGGTCCCAGAGCACTGATGTATATATTTTAAAGAAATATGGTACATTTTATTGATGAATACCTCTTCGTTTATTGGCACAATACATTTTTCGTCGAGTCAATGAATGACCATTCACTGAAATATGTATGTTTTTATTGTTACAATGAATTCAAGTTTATCGAGATCAATGATGATCTATTTTCAGACCTATGAACATGTTTCATTGCGGCTATGGAAAAGATTATTGAAATGAAGAAAGAAGTACATTGAAACAATGTATACTATTTTATGAATGAAATGTGGTACATTATATCAATGAATACCGTTTATTACCTTTCCGTTCATTGGCACAATACATTTTTCATCGTGACAATGATTCAAGTTCATTGAGATCAAAGATGATCTTTTTTTACATTTATGAACAGGTTTCGTTGCTGCTATGGAAAAGTTTATTGAGGTAATGAAAGGGGTACACTGAATCCATTTGAAATTGTTCATCATATCAATGAACGTTATTAATGGTCCCAGAGATGATTTTATTGTTGCAATGACTCCAAGTTTATCGAAATCAATGATAGGAAAGTATTCCAAACCACGACGGCCTTCAAACCCGATTCAAAATAGTGATAGTGAATGATAATCTATTTTCAGATCTACACACAGGTTTTATTGGGGCTATGGAATGGTCATAGAAGGTGTAACGAAGTTACTAAGTCCCAGTTTTGCAACATTTTCCTCCCATTCTATAACTCCGTAATTAATATGTTCATGAATATAATAATAAGCCTTATGTCGAACCAAGCCATCTCGTGTTTGAATATACTCATAAATTCAGCCGAATCCTCGCATAGAAATCTCCGTTGCTGGCAAGTTAGCTTTAGCTGGTAGTACACAGCGCCTCCACTAGAGGGACCACTCCTACGACTTCGTTGTTTGCACAGAGCCGGTTAACTTAAGCAGACAGAAGCGATCGTTGAAGCATCTTCTCAGGTAGCACCGACTACAGAGACATCCGAAGAGCTCCGAAAGGAGCCAGCCGAAATAAAAGATAACTTGGAGATACGCCTTCCAATCAGGATTGCGATGTTCTGATGAATGCATGTTAATTATTTTGCATATCTTTCGGAAACTCACTGTATGCTCAATATCAGTGGGAGGCCTTCATTGCATTTACGAATGATATGCAATGATTGAATAAATACCACTTATTCAAATGATAAACAAAATAATTAGTTCAATGTGTGAAAGTATCACGAGAATAAACTGAAACATATATTTAATGTATATCAATTATTGAATCAAGGAATAACCGATACTCAATAATCACCGTTCATTGGATTGATGAAAAATATCCATCGTCGAACTAATCTGAATCATTATATCAATCATACAACATTCATTCGAAGAATGGACAATAATAACTAATTTGATGAATACAGTTTCATCAGTTGAACGAATACAATTTATTTGCTTGGGTGAACACTCTTCATTCGTTTGATGAATGCAATTCATTACCATAACGAACCTATTTAATGTACTTGATCATGATATCAATGAAAGCATTCATTGATATCATTAAGATCCGTATTCATAGTATGGATAACCAGTGGTACATTGACATAACGATTGCGTTCATTGGACCAATATTGATAAAAATATTCATTGAGTCACTGAACTTTTTCATTGTATTCAGGTACCAATTTTGTTCTGTGTAGCTCAAAATAGGATGAAGCTTCCTTGCTGAAACCTACAATTGAAATTCCGACTTCAAAGTCGGTACTCCAAGATAAATCGGAATTCCGAGATGAAAGTTGGAATTCTGTGATAAATGTCGGAATTCCGAGATTAAGGTCGGAATTTGGATATAGAGGTTGGAATTCCGAGATAAAAGTCAGAATTCCGAGCAAAAAGTCGCAATTAGATTAAAATAAAATATTAAAATAGTAGGCCCTTCTACGCTTCCGTCCTTGTGATTCCTGTTGCATAATTTTTTTTATATCCTAGCAACAACTGTTAAAAAACACAAACTATACCAAAATAGCACACTTTTTGACAGTTGTAAAAAATTATTATTTGCGTCACATGGCAGGACACAAGGCACAAGTGCGAATAATGTTTGAGGAAGAGGCAGGATACCAACGCCGAAACTGTCACTTTCAGGTAAACTAGTGTGACTTTTTATCACAGCCCATAGATATTTCACTACTATGCCTTGGCAGGCACAATAGTATTTTCAAAAAATATTATATAAGACTGTAAAATCATTTATTCTGGACGGTGACTTGAAAAATGTGTTTCGGCATCACTTTCCTTTTTTTTACCTATACAATTGTCTTTTATTGGTCCATCTCTCCCCATGTGTGTGGTCCATTCAGAGCGGCCACCCGAGGGGGAAATGGGGCATTTTACCCCAGGCCCCAAATTCTAAGGGGCCCCCAGCGCAGCGGGGTGAAATTGATTTTCTGAATGATTGGTTTTAGGAATTCATTTTTCTTACTTCTGTGTGGTACAAAATACTACAGACTACCCTTATAGAGGTAGTTGGGAATCGATTCTAAGAGAGGCTAAGACTGTAGCTTCAATCTTTGACATTGCAGCTGAACTAAAGCCAACAAGAGAAAGTTTTTTTGACGATTGAACAGAGCCTAACTGCACACATTTGATTCAAGAGAATCGCGATTCAAAGTTGAAGTATTTTTGCCTTGCCTTGCCTCAGCAAGAAGAACGGAAGAAATATCAAGAGTATTTTGTCACATTGTTTTCCTAAAAGACTTCAGTGAGCGGAGTGACTGACTCAGTGTCTCCGTGACTGACTCAGTGAGCAGAAAACTCTCAGAAACTTATCCTAGGGATTTAAATAAATATGATCTGGCTAATGAGTTACAAATATACAACCAACTGATAATGCAACGTTGTGGGTGACTTCAATTCTGCTTCAGATATCCTTAATACCATATACAAAACAAGGATTGATTTTTATACAGGGGGTCTCTTCGGGAACTGCATCAATCAATATATAGAAAACTATTGTTGCATGGTAAGGCTATCCGTCAAAGCGTATATCAACTTCGTTTTTTTTTTTAATGGGTTACCCTGTATATTATCAGTTTTATATTTCACGCCTAATTCTGAAAGCTTTTCGAATAATGTCCTATGCCCAAGTCCAACCGTTTTTGAAATATTTTAAGTTGAAAATTGCGTTTGCAGACCGATTTTTTTTTATTTTTATTATTTATGTTTGTATGTGTATCGACTTATTCGTAGGAAAGCACCCAATTCAGAAAAATTTTGATATCAACTCGATTGGAGTTATACAGGGCGTTCGGCAGAAAATGATATAGATGCAGTTGGAAAAATTATTGTAAGTCCATTTTTTCAAATGGAACCCTCCCCCCCCCAAATTTTATATTCTCATTTGATTCGGCATCCCAGAAAATCCCAGAAAATCACGTTTTCTTGAATTCACTCATTCTTAGTTGCCAATGGCGTTGGCGGTTGCGTTAGAATCAATCAACTGCCATGGAAATGTCATTGTAATTAATCATGCCGGCTCGTTTGTCTTATTCGAATGAAGATTACTTATATTTATGGCGAAAGCAATAGGGTTATCTCAAGAACATATTATGATATTTGCTATTCGGTATCTGGTATCCGCACAAGCAGCGCCCACAAAACACTGTTAAACGAATGATAGAAAACTTCATAAACTTTGTATCGGTCAAAGCAAGAATGCAGAGAAGCAATCCAATTATTGATGATGAAGATATTGAAATTGCCATTATGCGGGTTATTTTACCGCATCAACAATATCTTTGGGACAAGTTGCAAGAGAATCAGGACAATTAAAAAACTCAGTACACAGAATACTGATGCGCAAACAGAGGACTAGGCACACATATAAGAGGGATCCTAGGTATCTATCGATAGAATTTGCTGAAATTTTATTATGTTACACCGAAGATATATTAGATATTAATTGCATACACCACGACAACAATTGCATTAGTTGATATACCAGAGTGTAATAAAAAATATAAGGGGATTCTAGGTATCGATTGAATTTGCTAAAATTTTGTTCTTTTATACCTGATATATATGAAATCAATAAATGCAGTCTACGCGACCACGATAGGACTTGCATTAGTTGATATACAGAGTGTAATAGAAAATCAAGAGGGTTTCTAGACATCGATAGAATTTGCTGAATATAGTATAGAATATTTGATTCATAATTACATTCTACGCGATCACGATACCAGAGCATTAGTTGATATACACGGTTTAATAAAAAATAAAAAGAGCGTGCCCAGGTATCAACAGAATTTGCTGATTTGAGAATTGAATTACAACTGTACCGGTCAAGGGAGGTACATATTTAATTTTTTTGTCGGTTCACTGTTCAGTCATAATTATTCAATTGAACATATACAGTGACCGCCAAAAAGTATGTACCATATGGGAAAAAAGTTTATTATTAGAGTATTGGAAAATATTATTTGGAAAAGTTTGTGCATGTCCGATAACCTGAAAATCGAATTTTACACATGTCACGTGATCGCTGGTATGGCGGCAAATTGAAAAAAATTACTATGAATAGGCAAAATTCAGGTAAAATGGCAAGATATCGAAAAAACTTATTTGAAAAAGTTTCTTAGAACTCAATTTTATACACATATACAAAGTTTGAAGAAATAATGTGAGAAAATTGAAAATAACAATTTTTTTTAAATATTTTCCTACCGGTATAAAAATATCAAATTATTTTCTCATGAATAGCTTGACTATATTAAAATATTTGTATTTCAATGATAAGAACAAAACTTTCTCATTTTCTCCACACCAGAAAGCACTCAATTGAATATTGTCAGAACCCTTGCTGTTACATTGGTTCGTATCTAACAGTTATATCAGAATTCCACGATTATTGCGAAGATAGGAAAATCCAAAGCTATCGTGTTTTTCCGATGATAATCAATTTTTGATGATAATCGTGCACGAACGGTTCTCTTCGCACATAATCTTAAAAATTAAAGAGGCTAGAGTTTTCAACATTGCATGCGAAGTGAAACGCTCTAACACGATTATCATCAAAACTTTATTATAATCTAGAAAACCCCATATTTCACCAATGTAATAGCCAGAGTTTTGACAAAATCCAATTTTTTTAATTTAGAGCTCTCTGCTATTCATAAGATAATAATTTAATATTATTATACAGCTAGGAAAATTGCTATTTTCAATTCTCTCACATCATTTTTTAAAACTCCGTATATGTGTATAAAATTGAATTCTAAGCAACTTTTTCAAATAACTTTTTTTGATTCAAACGACGTTTTGCCTATTCATAGTATTTTTTCAATTTGCTGCCATACCATCAATCAGGTGACATGTATCAAAATCGATTTTTAGGTTATCGGACATGCACAAACTTCTCCCAAGAATCTTTTTTCCAATACTTTAATAATAAACTTTTTTTCCATATGGTACATACTTTTTGGCGGTCACTGTATATTGGAATTCCGTTTCAATTTCATTTTCAAGTGTATTATTCATCAAACTGAATTGTTGAATATTTAATTTCTAATATTTGTTTCTTCGGTCAGCAGTTTTTCGAAAAATCCCAAAGGAGACCACCAAAAGGCATTCCTTCATAGATGTCAATTTTGCTTTATGATCTCAATAGTCGCATTATAAGTTATCATATCAAAATCGCTTATTACACCCTGTATATCATCCGATGGGTCTTCGGTACGATAATCTGCTGTGTAATTACAATAAGCATTTGCAACTGTGTTTTCTTCAAAGAACGTTGCACAAATATCTGTAAGATCTAATTCAATGCCCGTCGTGGTATTAGCCAGGGAAGCAGTTGTTTTCTGTCAGATGTTTGCCTTATATTTTCTACCTGGTGGAAATATTTGGAAAGAAGGATAATTCGACATTGTCGATTTTACTATTTCATTTATTTTCTAGAAACCCACTTATATTTTCTATTACACCCTGTATATCAACTTATGCAATTGCTATTCTGATTGCGTATAATGCATATATCAATCTCATATAACTTTGTTATAACATACTGAGTCATCAGCAAACTTTGTCGATACCTAGAAACTCCCTTATATTTTCTATTAAACTTTGTATATCAACGGAAACAACTGCTATCGTGGTCTTGTAGTATGCAATTATTAATCTAATATACATTTGGTGTGACATACTAAAATTTCAGCAAATTCTGTTGATACCTAGAAACCCCATAATATGTGTGCGTAGTCCTTTCACCCATATAGGTTCTCCATAGTTCAGCACCTGAAAGTAACAGATTTTCCAAAAAGAGTGAGATTTTATTAATCATTTTAACTTGGTCGCAAGGGAACGAATTAGTTTCGGATGTTATCATACGGACGTACGAAGCTAAATTTACAAAGAATGGTATCTTCAATCGACATAATTGCCATTATTGGAATGACTTAAATCAACAGGTTTCAAGAGTCTTGGCAGTTCAATGTTTATTTTGCGATAAGGAGTGATATAGCATCGTGGCACTGCATTTTTATCAAGAAAACTTAAAAAGTAAGTAAAAAACAGATGTCAATTTCGAAACAAGAATAGGATATGATGTATTTTTTTGCAGGTGAAGGATATTTGAATATTTTGCATAATTTCGAAAATGAGTACTTGGTCACTTTACCAATCGCTGAGCCTATAGAAACTCGTTTACAAGAATTGTTTCATGACCAGTGGATAGCAAACAATGGACCATTTATTTGGCCACCCCGCTCTCCAGATTTATCAGTGCTCGATTTTTTCATTTGGGGTACAATGAAAAATCGAGTCAATGAAACTCAATTGACTGCCACGGAAGATTGTATGCAACGAATGAGGAATTCATTTGAGAATCTCAGACCCGATTCAATACGAAAAGCGATACATTAAGAATTATTATTGGGATGTGAAAAATGTCTGGAAGTTGAAGGTCGTCAATTCGATAACCAAATAATTTTTGTATACCTCTCAAAATCGTTATTTTCTATTATTCGAGTTGTTTCAGAAATTATTTATCTAACTCTTTGTATTGAGAGATGGAATGTTTTTGAAGTTTTCTAAAATTCGTTTTGTGAATCGTGTGTTGTGAAGGCTTCTGTTTTTGCGGATACCATATTACATCCGCCATAAATAATGAATAGATGTAAGATATAAGTAATCTTCATTCGAATAATTCAAACGAGGCATCTTGATTACCTACGATGACATTTCCATGGCAGTTGATTGTTTCCAACCCAACCGCGGGTGCCATGGCCAACTAAGAATAAGTAAACTCAAGAATATGTGATTTTCTGAAACTGAGACTTGTTAATTCGCCAATATTTCGAAAACTGTTGAGTGTAGGCATAGATAAGCATATTCAAAGTTAGCTTAATTTTCGAAGCCAAATCGAATGTGAATATAAAATTCGGGTGTTTCCATTTGAAAAAATTGACTTACAATAAATTTTTCAACCGCATCTATATCATTTTCTGATGAACGCCCTGTATAATTGTAATCGAATTGATATCAAAATTCTGCTGAATTGGGTCTTCTCCTACGAATAAATCGATACACAATGAAAAATGAATAATCATGCCCAGAAATAAAAATAAAAGTTTTTTTAGCCTGCAAACGCAATTTTCAACTTAAAGTATTTCGAAAACGGTTAGACTTGCGGGTGTAGGACATTAGGTAGGTATACAAGAAACATGTTCGGAATTATGCGTAAAATCTAAAACTTTCATGATATACAAGGTATCTCACTTAAAAAAAACGAAGTTGGTTCCACTTCCGGTTAAAAATATTTTAGCAGGATAGCCCTTATCAACAATAGTGAACTTCCAAATTTTCAAATTCGACCCACTTATAGTTTTCTATATATTGATCGATGTAGGTTCCGGAAGGATCCCTTTATGCTCAAGGTTGCTGACTATACTTTCAGTATAAGTGTTAACAGGAGAACGGGCATTCCGCAAACTGTTCCTAATCAGGAATAAGTTTAGATCAACCATGGAACTATCTAATGATGTTCAATTTTGAACATGAACTCGTTAGAAATGTCAGTTTTGTAGAATTTGCTAGAGTCAAAGCTAGAAGGGCTAAACAGTAAAATAGTTACATTCGCGTTATATCTATTCTACTGTTTATTATAAATAAACTTGAACTTATTATGATTGTTGTTGTTTTTTCCGTTAACCAGCTGTACAAGTAGGTACCCGCTTTTTATTTGATGTTCCTTAAGCCAAATATGAAAGTGTTTTCAGTAGCAATACCACAAGTGATTGAATTTTCACGACTATTTCACTCACTTGCGAAATGAACCAATCAGAAGCTATAGTCAAGTTCGGATTACCGATAATACCAAACTGGACTCTTGACTCTGATTGGCCTATCAAGTTCGCTGTTTTCAGATTTGTTTACAGTGCATATGACAGTTAAACGTCAAAATATGAGTCATTACGCTGTGCACGAATTCAAAAATGTTTGTGAAATAGTATAATAAAATTTCACTCGTGATTGAATTTTTCTCATAAGTCTGTCTTTCATTTGTGATCTCAACTGAATTGATTCGAGAAAACACCACGAGTCCGCAGGATTCATTTTTGAACGAAACTGAATTCAGGACGAAATATTCAATCACGAGGAATCACGAGGAATTTTATTAGACTATTTCACAAACATTTTTGAATGCGTGCACAGCGTAATCACTCATATTTGACGTTTAACTGTCACATACACTGTAAACAGATCTGAAAACACCGAACTTGATATATAGGCCAATCAGAGTCAAGAGTCAAGTTTGGTATTACCAGTAATCCGAACTCGACTAGAGCTTCTGATAGGTTCATTTCGCAAGTGAAATACTCAAATTAATGTAGAGGGGGTCGGTTTGGTTTCTTTGCTTACACCGTACCGGCAAGTAGGATACCGCATTAAATGTATACACTGAGGAAAAATTTTACTAACCCCAGCTAGAAATCGAATTACCCCAGCAAGAAACTCTAATAGCATAGGGGACAAGCGAGTTCTCACCTGTGGTTATAAAGTCGACTTTGCTGATTACAACTCACTTGGGATTATTAGATATTGCCGAATAACTTATAGTCTCAAACTTTGCTACCGCTAGGGAGTGCATCTACCTATGACTATTAGACAACGTTTCTGAAGTAGATGTTAAACTTTGCTACTGCAAGTGAGTGCACCTACTTATGACTATGATGCATCGTTGCAGTAGTAGGTATCGGACTTTGCTACCGCTAGTGAGTGCACCTACTTATGACTACAAGACATTCTTGCAGTTGTAGGTATCTGACTTTGCTACTGCTAATGAGTGCATCTACCTATAACTATAGTTGTAGGTATGTTACTTTGCTATTGCTAGTGAGTTCATCTACCTTTGACTATTAGTAATAGTTTCAGTGGTAGGTTTCCAACTTTGCTACCGCTAACGAGTGCGCCTACCTGAAAATATTAGGCAGTGCCACAGTCGCAGGTGGAATATTTTGCTAATGTAGATGTGGAGTACACCAATGGTTGCAATATTTTTTGATGCACTTAAAAAATTAAGTTCATTAATTTCAACCACTTTTGTAGAATTCATGAACAACAGTTTTTTATAATTGTTTTCTGTTGTGAATCCTTGAATCCTTTGCGATAAAAGTGGCCAAAAAATTTAGCACCTGATAGGTTCACAGTGGCTGGTGCCGCGAGATATATTTCTGTAACCATAGTTTTTCATGAAAAAACATTGAAAAAAATTATTTTTCTTTATGAGTTCTAAAAGTGGTTGAGAATGATGTACTGATTTGGGGAAATCAGGTCCTTCTGAATAACTTTTCACTGAATCGAGGATTGGAGAATTTGTAGAAGGATATAAATAAAGAATCAGATCAAATGAAACAATTTTTATTCACTGGACGGAACATTTTATTACTTACCTATTATAGGTAAAGGTAATCGTATACACAAGAAAAACTTGATCACCAAAACTTCAAACACCGTTTTTTGACTTCTGAGTAGATTAGCCGGTAACACACACACAAATAGCACAATGGCATGCAGTATGCACCTGCACATTCAAGATAGGTCGTGACTCGTGGTCGTATAGACAAGTGACGAACAACGGCGACGTGCAGAATGTTTCTGTTTCTTTGTTTTCGGCGAAATCTTTTCGCACTAAACGATCTTTGGGTTCGTGGAGGGGGTAATTTCCGTTGAAATATCAGGGAAACGTCGAATAACCACAGCAAGGTACTGAATAATGTTAGTGGGTTTGTCGATTAGTATTTTAGTGGCAGGTTGACAACTGTATTACCATAAGTTGGTGAACTTCTATGCGATTGCCCACTTATAGTAAGCAGAAAACTTGCAGCCACAGGCATGTAATCTGCTTGTGATTATTCAGCTATAAAATTATAATTTTGTAATGGAAAAACTCACTGTCCCAGACTGACTGTCTAATAGCTACAGCAGTATATCTTGCTGTGGCAGAAAAATCACCTTCAGCAAAATCGTTTTTGCTGCTGTAGGATTTCAATGTGCTGCTTCTTTTCGAAAATTTGTTACAGTAATAGAATTTCTTATTATGGTAGCAAGAAATATCTTAGCAAAAACTTTAATAACACGATTTTCCTCAGTGTAGGGGATACCCGACTAAATGTTTGTCCCAGAACCCAAATGTCTGGTGCATGGCGGTCCATCTCACCCTATGCTTTATTGGTAAGATGGACCATCCGTGGCTCCTTTCTTAAATATTTTTTGTGTGTTTCTTCAATATTTTTTGCGTTTTAAGTATTCAAAAATTCCCTGATTCACTTTTGCTTCTTTGAATTACTTACATGGAATTCTTAAATCTACGCTCCAAGCATTGTTCAGATAAGCGATCATAAATCTGTAGAGTAGGTACGAACTAGGTATGATTGTTCAGTTATGTTGACACGATGTGAATCGTTCTGGGGTAGTTTCAGCAGAACAAATCACAAAGAGCATAATCACTATTGTGTTGTTCATAACAGCTCCTTCAAATAACTGTTTTAATGGAGGTGATTATTATTGTGGTGCATTTTTATATTGTCGTTATTTATCTTGTTAAAAAACACTCGAACTTTTATTTTGTTTATTGAGAAAAACTAAAAAAAAAGTACTCTCAGTTAGTTGTATGTCATGTTGGAGTATAATTTTTGGAGCAAGAAAAATTTTATGTTTGTTTTATGATAATTAAATATTTTCAAAGATAAAGCAATCAGAAACGGCTCTAAAAATGATATTCCAACATAAAATGCAACAAATACCTTAACACTCATCTGAGTGGAGTATTATATGACTACTAATTAAAAAAACGTGGTTCAACTCTTCAACTGAAAATACCTATTCAAAAACATATTAAACATAGGTGTATTTTTTTTGTTCTGCAACCTGATGGAACACATCAGCAGTTTTCTCTGAAATTTCTTCTAGTATAAAAGTCCACATCACTGGAATATGCACATCTCAGACTGTGGTGAGACTAACATAAAAAAATGCAAAACGGTAGCCTGTGACAAGAAAAATCTAGCAAGCGATATTCGACTTTCCTGCCGGAGAACATAAGAACATCATGTTAAAGTGCAAACGATAAAGATCGCAGCTGATGGCTACCAGGTGAGGGCGGAGCTTGAAGTTAGGCGTCGCTAAGCTTCCACATTGGTCTGTTGTCTGTCATAGAAGTAGTAGGGAGGAAACAATCGATGAAAGTAGGGGTAACTCGAGTTCTGTCAGCAGTGAAGCAGTCGAACTCTACACGTCATACAGTTGATACTATATTGCAAGTAGGTAGCTGTCAAAAGTCAACACAAGCGTGGTAAAAACATCGCTACATCTGGAAATCTATAGAAGAAACGTCGCGCGTCGACTAGTTCAAAACAAACTTTAGTTCGGTTCGGTAGTGAGCTAGGGAAAACAGAACTGTTGCCGGAAAACGCAGTGTACAGATTTGAGTGATTTTGTGTGTGGAAGTGTAAATTTGGTCAATCTGGCGGCGTACCTTGACGGAGGTCCCGCGATTGCTTCTGTGGGGACCCTTACCTTAAGGGCCGGGTTAACCCATGTGCCCATCGGGCCTAATTCTAGTTATCTGCAGCATTCAACGCACAATATAGGTTAGTCATTGCTTTCCAATGGGTGATTTGTATGCATAGTTACTAATACTGGGGTTCTTAAAATTATTTAGCAATGTCAGTAGTTTATTTAAAAGTATGGAAGTACATAAAGTGTGTACCTATTTCTTTAGTTATTTCAATAATATATGAATAATCTTACTTAAATATCAGGTGGTCATGATCAAATGATTTAGCGGGTACGTGGAAATTTATGAGGTTAATTACATATTTTGAAATGTATACCCTCCTAATTTAGAGGTGAACAAAGAGAATAAGAAGAGCCGTATTGAACAATATGAGAAAGTAAAATGGTTAGATCACTTACTCCTGAAATATAAGACCCAGAATAATCAGTGGTGGATTAAAGTCAAGTTTATTATCAAGAGGCTGACCAATTTATTTTTCATTATAGTGCCGTTTTCAATAATTGCCTAGAAATACGCTCCATGCGTATCTAAAATTTGATTGCTTAAATTCAGGCAAACGCAGAATCTAAATATGAAGAGTCTTTCCCCTAACTGAAACATTCCTTTTTCCATAATTATTAGGTGACCTAGAGTATAACACTTTGCAATGAGTTTATGAGGGAAATCTGAAAATAGCAACTTTGAGACGGTAAATATCTCATAAAAATGAGGATATATCTGCCATAGTTCTTTTGTAACCTCTATAAGTAGCTACAATCTTATCAACACCATTCCATGAAAAAAAAATTATTAGGATAAGTTAGTTCAGCAGAATAATTTTTTCAAATCAACTTCAATTATTTGCATAACAAAAATTATACAGACAATTAAAATTTCACTGAAAATAATTCTTTTTGAACCTGACGGTGGGTATAATTTTGTTCGACGCACTCAAATATTTTTCGCTGAAAAGGGCTGAGCAAAGCGATTTCATAAGTTGATAACAAGATAACATGAAAACTTTTCCTTCGTCTCTGCAATCAAGCATCCCCAAAATTAATACTCACCTATGTATCTATTTATTACATACATACAAAAACTGGCATACTTTACTCTGAATGAATTATTTTTCTTTTTGCGTGTATGTGATCATATATATCTCCATATTGTATAATACTTAGACATAATCTTCCGTCGCATCGTTCAAGATATCATCTTGGCTTGGCAAACAACTGAACAATTGAAAATATAAAAAATTAACGTATCTATTCATATCAACTTTCAACAGTTTTTCTCAACTATTAAGATAATTCGAATCTGAAATTTATACCATGCTTCATTTGTTTTTTCGTGAATTTTTCAGACTTCAACAGGTAGGTACCTACGTCACAGTAATTATTTTTTTTGTCTTTTATCTTTTAGAATGGTATATATGTAACTTTATCCCCACATTAAAATATTTTTCAATATATGGAGTTTCTTCTTTTCCGGTTATAGTCTACTGTAAATACAATGATGCAAAGTTAACTTTAACAACAGCGAATACTGACACCACGACTATTCACTATCGTTTTTTTTTTTGTTTTTTTTTGTCGGTGCTGCACACTAACTGTGCCAAACTACTATTCGCTCCTTAATTCCTTAAATTCATTTTAAGAGTGAGTACCTGCCCCTTCAAGCCGGTACATGAACTGCATCGCCACTTCTGGCTCAAGTGTTTACCCTTGAGGTACGTTCGTTCTGGTTAGAACATACTAAAATCACACTTGTCACATTTGTTTGCCGGCGATGCTGTTTATGTAGTATGCGGGAGTAGGGAGTTTTTGTTGAAGAAATTAGTATACCTACTTGGGACTAAGGGTCAATGTCCATATCTGTTCAGAAGCTTTCTGAAAGATCAAAGACAAAAAGATGAGTGGACAGTGAGCTGAGTGGAGCTAGTGCAGTTTGCTATGGTGATCAATATTTTTCCTCAATAAGACTGAAAAAATTATTACAGGCAGACATTTATTTGATCAGTATAATTTGTATCACCCATTCATGTATAGTTTCTTTTTCAATATGGAATCATCGGATGGAGATGATTAAAAAACTGCACTAGAATTTGTTTACGATAGGATTGCTCCACAATCAATTGATAATTCTGGATATAAGACAACTTTTCGCAAAAAGATATACTTACTTATATTTATATTCAGAATTAAAAAACACCTATACAAAACAGGCTTTCGTCGAAGTCCAAGTGTTATTTCTTTATATTTATTCAACTTCAAAAGCGAATCCGAGAGCAAATCATCCAAATAATGTAATACATGTTTCCATAATCGTGTCATATCTAATTGCAGCGTTTGTAGTAAATGAATATTATTATCATCTACACCAAACTTGAAAATTATATATTTGATAATCGCCTTTCATAAGAGCAGCTTCAATATATTTATTAATGCTACCTTCAAATCATATTCATGATTGTGAAAGTACACCTTCATAAATTTTTCACATAGTTTTAATGTTTAGTTTTTGTTCTCAATGAGTTTCTTGGTCCCTTCCAGAGTGTCTTCTGTAACTGAACTCAACCCATTCTCACACAATTAATGTCATGAGTTCAATACACGTAGTTACTGATAGAAAAACAAAAAACTTGTTGCAAGTGGGTAGTTTTATCATTTCTGAATTAGATTGACACCAAATGTTTTGCATATTCTAAGAATATGTGATGACATGAAACAGGAAATTATTTGATAACAAACTAATAATAAGAAAAAATAATGATAAAACATGGCTTCTGTTTCAGATTAAACTGATTGATTTTAGTCTCATAAAAACTGCAAACCAGAGTTCAGGAACAACTTTGGGCAGTTTTCTAGGTTTCTGAATAAGATTGACACCAAATGTTCTAAAAATTCCTAGAATATGTGATAAAATGAAATATATTAATTTGATAACAAACTCATAAAAAAATATTGGTGAAAAACGGCCTCTGTTTCTGATTGAAAACTGATTTATTTTAGTCTCACGAAAACTGCAACTCAGAGTTCACCAACTCAATTATCAAAACACATAAGATAAACTGGAAATTGTTCCTGGTTATACGAAATCCATATATGGAACTGAATAATGAAACTATAATACCCGATCTGAATAATAACGAAATATAAAACTGGTTTTAGAATTGAATAATTTTGGTTTTCTTGTGGAATGCAGTTGTTTTATTGCAGGGCATATACAGCGCGGCTTTCAATAGTCCCCCCCCTCCTGTTAACTTTTGAACGGTTCGTCGAAAAAACACAAAATAAAAACAGTTTCGAGGGTTTCACCGATACTACTGTTTGAAATAAAAAATATGGTGATTGCTCAATAGGGGGCGCGGGGGCCCATCAACTCAAAATTTTTGAATCAAGTGAAACATCGTTGAAAAATAAATTCCATTCTCTTTACAACCATCTAAATTTTTTTGAATTTTGTTAATCTTTTTTTTGCAATTTAAATTCGAAATATCAAATATAAATGAGGATCTGAATACTACTCACACCTCGATAAATTTGAACGGTTTGATGTGGAACAATGAAACCAACATTTTTGTAAGGGCATTATCGATACTGCTTTTTGAGAGAAGAAACATTGCAATTACTCGAAAGATGGCGCTGGGGGCAACTTAAAAATATCGAAAGGCATAAAAATCGAAATTGGGAAAAAAATTATAAACAATATTCAAAAATATTTAGATGGTTATAAAGAGAATTGAATTCTCTTTTCAACGATGTGCCATTTGACCCCCAATGCCTTTTTGAAATTTTGATTCGATGGGCCGCCCCGCGCCCCCTATCGAGCAATCACCATATTTTTTATTTCAAAAAGTAGTACTGGTGAAACCCTCGAAACTGTTTTTTATTTATGTTTCTACGTCGAACAGTTCAAAAGTTAACAGGGGGGGGGCTATAAAAAGCCGCATTGTATAGATGAAAATAAAAACGAATTATTCTTATTAATTATCCTTCCAACAAAACTATTAATTGAAACATTCATTCTTTCAAAACCATTTTATAGGCACTAATTCATCAATAGAACAAGAATAATTTGACTATAGAAAATAATTTAGGTAAAAAAAGTTACTCTTCTCTACAAAAATTCCCACAAAGTGTGTGTGTATGAGGCCAGTAGCTGGCAGAAAACAATAAATTTTTTTGCTAATCCACGACGGACACTGAATATGATAGATATTTAAGCAACGTTTCTCAAGGAGAACACTATGGCTTCTTGACACTGAACTAAACTATATTTGACCATGGTTACTACGCAGACTAGGTTCGAGATTGTTTCCTCTCATCAGTGCTATATAGAGTAGTCCAGGCAACATTGTAGAGATCCATCTACCAAATTAATCATCTCAAGCCGCAACCACAGATTAGGTATCCGAAACTGTGAAAAAGGTTAGCCGCAGCTTCCCTGGCACCCAGAAAGCACACAGATATTCGGTAAATAACGGTGAAATATTACGAAAACATTGGTATCATCTTGTACAAGCCATATTGGATAGGTGAATATTTGGTGATATTGGTATTATTAAAGATAAATTGGCAAATTATTGGTGATCCATATAAAATCATTGGTGAAATTATATCATAAAGACAATGGTAGTTCAAAGAAAATAAAAATAAAAACAGATATTGGTGGGATATACTTCGAGACTCAAGAGTTCAAATTTGATCTGGCTATACCTCTATTCCACAATCGAATCTCGTGTTTACAATGTCGATGCTTAACTCACTGCACTACTGCAGATCATAAATTGTAATGTTAAAAAAGATAAAGTTAAGTAAAGAGGCTGAGATAAATAAATACAAAATGTCACCAGTAGAAAAAGAAACCAATATTAATATTTTACAAATGTTTACACTTCAACAAATATCGGTGCAATTATTAAATCGTTGATACTAAATATTCATACCAATTTCTGACCATAATTAATGTTTCAATATTGTTTGGGCAAAATCAGTTAATTTTTGACCAACCCTTGAACTCCCATCATATCAAAACAATATTGACATTTAATATCATACTCAAATTCTAATATCAACACTGAATGAGCTTACCAATATTTTAGCATTATCGCCTTGATGTTGTAGGCACAATATGCCGTCACACGATTTTAAATCAATGATGTACAATGTGTTTATAAGTAAATTGCTTTCTCAATACCTAATTATTGCCATTGGTTCAAAATGATTTTTCTAGATTTTCTAAATTTCTAGAATTGGGTATCCATTTCGACGCACTATGTTTTGGTTTTACATGCACATCTGAGAACAACTGGCTATAACGGATAACGGATGACACATCTGAAACAGTGAATATCCGAACAGTTAATGTAGTTATTACTATTGGTTTCGAGGAAGTTTATTGTTGGGAAATTTTATCGATTGAAATTTTACACAAGGATAAAAGTCGTGGACGGTTTTGGGGTATTGCCACACAGGCACAAGTAGGGATTGATTTCGATAATTCAATATGATGAACAGTGCTTTGATGCCAATTTTTACCACATTGCAATAAAGATAATGTAGTAAATACATTAATTTCTGGATATGAATATCCACCATGGGTACATAAGAACCAGTAATAGATACAGCTATGGTTGAATGAAAAAACGGTGCCTAACAGAGGGATCAAAGAAGAGATTAAAGGTATTTAGGAAAATTATAAGTTTTTCATTTAATTTTTTCCGGAGTTATAATCACATCTGGAACAAAATAAGAAACATCTTCAGAGAAACTCTTTGTACGCTTTATTATTATTATTATTATTATTGTTTCGGCGGGGCTAGCAATCAACCGATGCGTACAGGTGGTTCTGCGTAGAGCCTTTCTTCTCCCCGGTGTTGTCAGGTCTATTTCGTGAGAATTTCTCACGAAGTGTAAATCATGTATATCGTCATATTGCACTATTCAATTATTGTATACCTACAATGCTTTGTCTACAAAATTTATAATTTTTGACAATAAAGTATATTTATTATTATTATTATTAGTTCTCCTATATGTGACATATTCTGCACTACACTATGCGTGAGGCTGTTTTTTCCTCCTCATCATAAAAGCTACAAAGTGTGGAATCTTGGTGTATCCCCAGCAAATGCAGCTGTTTTCTCAGGTGAGAGTGCCCTGTTCACAGTTCTACCAATTTCGACTCTGTTCGAGAAAGTGTCTTGACAGACGGTCGGTTGGACTCCTCATTATTTTCCTGTGAGTATTGCCTGAGTCATTCTTCCAGGAATATTAATGATTGTTCCTCACGTATTTCTTGATGTCTTGCTCAATGTCCCCAAACGGAATTCGACAGGCTGGTTTTCGTTCGATGCTAGTTGGCTGTACGGCATTTACACTTTCATTCCTCCTGATAATCCTGTGACCTGATACCCAGAGAAAATTTACTGTGTTCTTTCGTGCTAAGTCGTTAAGGTGTATGTGTGTTGCCAAATTAGTTTCAAAGAAAAACTGCATGATCACAAGGCCTCTATTGCCGCCTGTCTGGCGGAGAGAAAAACTATGGATTGATTTCCTCAACCCCTCCTCAGAATCTCTCTCGAGCAAACGGAAATAGCCATTACCTCGACTTGGAATATAGAAGCTTGAGTCCCGAGGCTCAGACTGATATCCTGCCTCAGTCTCTCGTCAGATATTCGAGCCCCTACCACATTGCTTGTCTTAGAGCCGTCCTCATACCACCTTTGACCTCTTCAAAGCATTAATATGATCCTTGATGTGACTTCCCCATCTTGTATGATGGTGGTGTATGTTCCATCAAAGTTGGAGTCATTAGGTCCGACGGCATCTCAGATATGTCGATTCTTATGACCTCCATTATAAACGAGTGTCCTAGGTTATTGCCTATCCGTTGGCGAAGCACTTCAGTGTAGAGGCTTCTATTCTTGCCTCCGCTACAATGTGCAAATGCAGAAGAGGGAGGTTCAGAATCACCTCCAGGCTAATTACCTACGGTAAAAATACCCCGAAAAAAAAAACGAAAAAATACCTAAAAAAACCCTACGAACAATAATGAAATGTTCATGCACTCAGACTGAATAAATACGCCTCGCATAATGTATATATCACATTTCCGCGCACTCCAATGTCTACGTGAGGTTAGTTCGTTCTGGTTAGATCAGACTAGATAATTACTATTCGCAAAATTTATGTGTTCAGTTTCCACGTACTGAAATGTCTCCGTAAGGTTAGTTCGTTATGAGTAGATCTGACTAAATAATTACTCCTTCTTTTTTTCCAGTTTTTTTTTCGTTTTTTTTTCGGGGGTTTTCTCCGTTTTTTCAGGTTTTTTCCCGTTTTTTTTCCTAAATTCATTATCAACATATCACCAGTGACTTAGAGCATGGCCAGTCTTTGTAACCTAGCCAGCCTCCCTCTGGTTGTCACTTGTTCTCCTTGGATACCACAACAGGACACTATCGTCGATGTGTCAAGTCAAAGAAATTATTGGGGTCCATGTTTTCATGTTTTTCCAAAGTAATGCCCGGCCATTATTAGTGATGTCCTAGACATTGTCAGCAATTCATCCAGATGTTTGTTCTAGGTGAGCTTCAAGTCTATATATAGATTTAACCTCAGGTATTTTGATTCTTCTAAAATCCAAGAGCCATGTTTCTCCAGGTTTCTTTTTCTACTGAAATGAATTCTCGTATTTTTTGGGGGTTAACGTTGAGGTTCAACCTCATGCACCTCGTCGATGTGCTTTATTGTATTATACCCCTACAGCCCCTTTTGAACACCCTCTCCTGAAGCTATCAGTTTTACTATTTGATGTTTCGTTATCGAACAATCATAATCAACATATCTTTTTTAAATCCACGCTGTTTTAGTAAAAACAGTTTTTAGAAGTATTTTCTTATCCTAATTTCAGTGATGTGTCACTTATGATGGTTTCATAATATTTCAGATCTTTTTCGGACATCATCACGAAATTTTGAAAAGATTATTACCAATCATTTATAGGTACATATCAACCAGAAAATGTTGATTCCTTGAATCTCTAGGATACCGATTTGCTCATTGTTTTCTAATCTGAGGTGCATGGGTATTCGGAAGTCACTTCAAAAATTCGAGATGGTCGGTCAAATGTGATAACTCTTTGAATAAAGTGAGTTCCAAAAAGTTTGCATCATAATAAAATGGGAAACTTTTTTATTGCCCATTAGTCAGAAAATTTGAATCTTCATAAAATTGGACCATTGTGGCAAACTTGCATTTTGAAGTTGCAAACGGTGTACGGGGTAAACTAACCTTATTTTCGATATCATCAAAAAAGTTTATTCAGAAAAGTTGTTTGGAAATAAAAAAAATATTTACATTTGAAATTACGGTCACCTACGCACTATATAACTTAGGCGCCTTTCTCGTATTAATATACAATTCAAAATTTATTAGTTGTACTAGAATATCGATGTTTGTTAAAAATGGTAAAAAATTTCACAAATTTCTTTGTGCAAGTTTGAAATTTTACTCTATATTTATATCCATAAAAACTATCAGTACGATGTAATGGAGAAAATGATTAAATAAATTAATTAAATAATACTAAACAATTGAATAATACAAATCTCTACAAGGCTACGATGACTTTAATTATAAAAAATGGAAGAAAAACGTTTTTCTTCTATAGGTGGCTCTAATTTAAAATCTGAATATTGTTTTCAATCCTTAACAACTTTTCTGGATAAAAATTGTCGAAACTAAGGGAAGTTCAGTCTTGATCTGAATTCCTATTTTTTTTATTCTCCCCTGTAAAACGTCTGGAATGAAAAATACTGTATTTATTAAAACTGGGTTGTATTTAAAAAAAAACAAGTTGATGGTGGTTGATCGATAACGAAACACCGTAAAGTAAAATTATTGTCACAAAAGGCTTATGGAAAGTTGCGGCGAAGAAGTATTTATTATTTTTTTAACAATGACGATAATAGCAAAAAAAAACAATATTGAAATATGAACATCGTTATCTTAAATTCGCTGTATAAGTATAATATAGAAGCTTACACCTCTTCTGTAGATGTCTTCAATTCAATTTTCATTCGAAAGTATTTTTATTACTTGTACCTAAAGTTCGTGAAAAGTATAGCCTTGATATTAATATTTATGTCAATAGCATGAGAATTCCTAGTAGTTTTTTCTTTATTAACAATTTGTCACACTGTTAATGGTGAGATCAATCAAGTGAAAACGGTGACGGTTCATGGGATTCTTCTGAAAAAATGGCCTACGTTGCTGCTGAATACCGTTAAAGAAAGAAAACATTTGAAACGTCTTTCAAACTCCGCGACAATTTATTTCGGTGTGGAATATTGTTAGTCACACTTTGATTGAATTAAATATGATGAAAGTATGGACAATAATTTTTTATTAAAAATTTTCTCCGCGATAATGAAAAGGAAGATATATCTACCAGAATCAATAAAGGATTTTTTCATGGCAAAAAAAAAGTTATAATTATTTTTGTTTTCATTTTAGTTTGCATGTTTACAAAGTGAATTGCAGTGCTCTCTACACCAGAGAAGCACATGCAAAATTTTCGTGATTCATATAACATAAATTTGTGAAAAGGAGACGTTAAATGATAGTTTGTTGTACCTTCTATTGTTTACATGTTCAGTTGAATATTTCGGGGCTTTCTACACGAGTTAGGAGTATTCAATAAATTTTTTCTACAACTGTCAAAAAAAGTCCACTTTTTTTGTGTGGTTTGTGTGCATACATTACATACAGACATACAAACGTTAACAATTTTACCTACGGGCACTGCAGAAAATAGGCAAAAACACACGACTCACAGCCTGAGTAAATCCTCCTTAAGCACGGTAAACAAATCGCACAGTTTTCGTAAACAAAACGCACAGTTTGATATATTATATCTCGGAAACGGCTCAATCGATTTGATGGGAGAAATTTTGTATGTGGATAGGGTTATAGGCGTCTTTCTTCGAAAAACACGATTATACTGATAATAATAGTAATAATGATGATTTTTGGATCTCGAAAACGGCTTCAACGATTTGGGTCAAATTTTGTATTTAGATAAGGTATTGCTACTTAAGTTCATCTATATAGGCGCTTTTCAGGAAAAAATGTGATTTTACTCATAATATTAAATATAATAATATAAATTTTTGGATCTCTGAAAGGGCTCTAATGATTTGGATCAAATTTTTTATTGAGATAAAGTTTCGCATTTTAAGTTCATCTATATACTAATACTAATAATGATAATAATATGAATTTTTGGATCTCGGAAACTGCACACTGTATATATGGCCGTAGGTAAAGTATAGTACGTAATGCGTGTTGTAAAGCAATTACGCACTAGCTACTACGCGGCTTCCTACGTAATTTTTCCATTCGTGCGTAATATGCCTTTTACAACACTTGTTACGTATTATACTATTGCATTACCCGCCGGTTTATTATACATTATATTTATGCACTTCATATAATTTAGATTCTGCAACTTATCATTTGAGTGGCTAATACCGACTGCCAATTTCACAGTTACTATGTATTGATATCTGAATATACCATTGACGACGTGGTATTATCGATTTGGTGTTTCGCACTGCCAACAATGTAAATGTTGTCATTAGCAACTTAATGTTGGCGTTCATTAATAAACTTCCGCTCCCTCCGAATATTCTGTCATATTAAAAATGATTTGACGTTTGTTAATTAAAGATATAGACGAAAAGTTGTGGCAGTGAAAAGGCGCAAGAGTCATGGTCAAGATATTCAAGGAAGGCCAATTCCAAAATTGCAGATAACTTCGTTGGTCAGCTGAAGTCTACACTGAAGTGTACTCATTGTGGTCACTATTCAGTTACCTTCGACCCATTCTGGAACCTTTCTCTACCAATCCCTCACAAAACAGGCCAAATAGGACTATCGCATTGTTTAGATTCTTTCAAATGTGAAGAAACTTTGGATGGAGACGAAAAGCCGAGATGCTCGAAGTGCAAAAAGAGAAGGAAGTTCACGAAATCCCTATCAATTCATTTGAAACGTTTTTCACCTACGGAAAGTTTCCAAGGAAACTTGAATGTGACCGTTGATTTTCCTTTAGTGGGATTGGACTTGAGTAATCATGCAGCCAATAACGTTCATCCTTGTCGCGACAATCTGTATGCATTGTCTAATAATAGTGGGACGACCCGGAGCGGATACTACACAGCTTACTGTACATCCATATGTTGGCTCGTGCCGAGTATAATGTCCTCAAGTGTCCTCAATTTCATCAGATTCAGTTGTAAGCGAAGAGGCCGTTGTTCTTTTTTATGAGGAGGAAGGCACTGAATCGCTTATTTACTTATGTTATATATTTTTACATTGGTATTATTGTATTTTTGTATTGTTCATTATACACAAACATACAACATGCAAAAAAAACGTCAAAGGAAGAATCATCAAGTTTATTTGATGTATAATCCGGAGCAAATGAAAATAATCGATTATACTTACCTCGTAACTCGACGTATTCCTCAAAACCATGGACGTATAATATCGTATAAATACAGATGGACTCAGCATTGCCATACCTACAACACGGATCGTTTTGAAGTCGCTCAGTTTGTGGGCGCGCGGGCTGCGGGGAAGAGAGAAGCTAGCGATAGAGTGTGACCTTCCCACAACCGACAGGAGCCCACGCATTTGATAAAAATAGGGTTCAATTACAAGAAAAAAATGCTGATTTTGAAATAATGATAAAAATATTAACGAAAGTGATAGAGTATACATCCGATGGGACATCCGATGAGATAGAAAACTCATTTGACATATCAACATTTCATGAAATACTTCATTGACAGATAATAGGTGTTTATTTATCATCATCGATCCTTAGAAAATTTGTTTAATGAAATTTGCTGAATAAAAAAATGAGACTTCCGTTTTTAATGAATGGAAAGCTGGAGAGAAACTACTAAAAAAAAAGAAAAGTAAAATTACTAAAAAATGGTAATTTATATATTCAATAATCGATATTATCATACATGAATATCGTGAAGAATAAATATTTCACAGCAATTTTTAACGCATAACATTCAAATTCAGAAATGCGATATTTTAATGTATTTACGACATTATGCAAACAAAATTCACAATACAGACAATCGAACCAAAAAAACCGCATTAAAATAAAATTGAAGAATTTGTTTGAATTGTATTCTAGGTCCTTGATATGTGTGTCAAATTTCAGATTATGATAATTTGAAGTGGGTGAAAATAGAATTTTAAAATTCACATCATCATTCCTATTATTATTAGTGGAATCAAGTTTTTTCAGACCTTATCTGAATATTTTTTTTTATCCAAATCGTTAAAGCCGTCAGCAAAAATACATATACAAGAATTTCTCGTTAAGAGATATTTGATAGTAATTTTTCGATCAGTTCAGTTTCTGATTTAGTCATGGTGCCTGAAGAAGGTGATCCTATAACTTTTTTCATAAACTGGTTCATCAGTGACTATCTGATCAATTTCCAGAAACAAATTTCTTCATTATATTTAGCACTGAATTTGTGTACCCTATATTTTTTCAACCCAGAAAATAAGAAATTGACCTTGAAAGATAATTATCTGTCAAATCATCAGTTTTTCAAAGTCAAACACCAAGAAGTAGGTGAAAACTAAGTTGCAAAATTTGAGTTAACGCTTTTTGAATTATGCCTTTCTCAATTTATCCTCACCTCTTCAGTGGGGAGCTTGAATTTTTGACAATTTCCTCAAAATCTGTATCTGGGACTGTTTCAGTAGAATCAGTTGAAGATTTTCTTTTTCTGGAATCGTTAAATCTGAAAATATATAATATATTGTTCTTTTTTAAGTAGAAATCTCTATTATTATTTGAAATAACTCATAGAAAATAACAATTCTGATCAATGATGATAATTACCCTTACGTTGAAGCAGTTAACTTTTTTGGGATATACCATTCATTCACCAGGTTTTATCTCAAATGCTACATCTTCGAAGTGAAAGGAACAAACCCTAGCAGACTTTGGAACACATTCAGTTGAGCATTTTATTCCCAACTTCTTCAACCAAGACGCAATTACTGTCACATCAACTGGAAACCTAAAGATAAATCCAAATTTAGATAAACATTTCCTGGACTTTTTCGCAACCTTTTTTTCTGATTGCATCATCCAAATGACTTAATGAAATAGTAAATGTTTCTTGAGGTGTCTATTTCATTATTGACACAAAAAAAGCTTTGAATACAGAGAATAATTTCATTTTGTTCAGCGAAAACAGATTAATATCCACTGTAACGCTTATGGTACTTACGAATGGAATCTGATATTCGGGTTGGAACATATGGATTGTTTGCAAACCCAGCAAGTTTGCACCATTATTACTATCTGTCTATTATTACACTGCCACTATATCACTCAAATAAGTTCGAAAAACACTATTTCAATACAATAATCCTACAAAAAAGCAATAACAAAATGACAGATCTGTCAGAAGTTCACTTTGTGGAAAACATAAACAATGATATTCAACAGCGTTGACAAACGATTAGAAACAACAAACTTTACAACACAGCCATTCGAAGATGCAAGTAATGATTTTTTTTCGATGGTTTGGATTTCGAAATGTGTAAGTCTTACAGGTGTAAGTTGTTTGATAATGGTACCATCACCATACCTAATTTTTTAATTGTTATTGAATGGAATACATACAGTGACACAATTTTGTCTATAATAAAGACTTATCACCTACGCGATGTGACAACGCTCAACTCAATAAAACGACTTAAGATTGTGACCATTCACGACTTCAGACCAGGATGTCAACAGCTAGGTCCAGTTAATTTATACGTCCATACTCAAAACACATAGAATACGCCTCGTGACTCGGAAGTATAATCGATTAATTTCGATGCTCTCGGGGTATTACTACTGAAAAATTTCAAAGCCTCTTATATTATCACTATTTCTACATAAATGATTGTCGCTATGTTACTATTTTTTTTCTATAAAAACATTTCTTTGTTTTTATATTTATGCACTTCACCTTTTTTATTGAATATATTTTTTATATATATATATATATATATTTTTTCATTCAGGAATGTGTAGTGAAGTTTAAAAACTGCTCACGTTTTACTTTTGTACAAATTTTGTTTTATGGTGAATAAGGACGAATGATTATTATTTCATGAATTGGTTCATGCTAACACGCATCTTCAAAGACAACGGGAAATAGTCAACTGAAATGATATTTTAGTATTTGAATTTTTAGATTTCAGAACACTTGTGCTTTTCAAATTTAAGTATTTTTCGAATGCTAGTCGACTTTAAAGACGCCAGTAAAATATAATTTATCGTCCAAAATGTTTGTAATCAATGTCGACGTGATTTACAACTCCTAACATGCATTTTACGCTTGAACGTTTTTTCTTTGTAGTAAAAAAAAATAGACAGAGTCTTTATTTATTGTCTCAATAAAATGATAGACACCTAATTACATCACGTTGCAAAAAGGGACGCAGACTCACGTATCTCTTCGGTCATTTAAGAACTTTATGGTCGATTATCAGACATATTTTTTCATGTTATTGTGGGAAATTACAGGGTTCAAACTTCCAAGATTATATACGACGGAACAATACAAAACTTATGTAGTTTTCATGTTCTCTTCTCTTATCATGAAAGAACTTTATAGTGTAATTTGAATAAAAGATTGTTAGATAATAAATAATTATTTTTAATTGTACCCGAATTTCGAACATACTATTATTATTATTGTAGTATATATGATTCATGTAAGATGATAGATATCAATAAAGTATGCGGGTGACTGATCATGACAGACTACAAAAGACGAGTCAGTCGGTGATACGTGCTGGAGTGATTAGGAGCTCCGTGAATAAAGTGAACTTATTGTGTTTCATTAGAAGTGTTTGAGTGAGTGAATAAAGGGGATACATTACAATTGGCGACGAGGATAAATAAATAAGTAAGTACATATTATAAAGAAGTAAGAAACTCGGGAATAGTAATTCATTTCACTGAAAGGGAATAAGCTGTAGTTCAGGCAGGGAAATATAATATATAAGAAAAATTTATTGCCAGTCTTCCTAGATGGAAAAGGGCACAAGAAAATAGAATTTGCCAGTCTTCCTAGATGGAAAAGGGCACAAGGAAATAAAAGTTTGCCAGTCTTCCTAGACGGAAAAGGGCGCAAGAAAAATAAGTTTGCCAGTCTTCCTAGATCGAAAAGGGCACAAGGAAATAAAATTTGCCAGTCTTCCTAGATGGAAAAGGGCACAAGTCTCTCAAAAAAGTATATATCGACTGTACAACTTCATGCTTTTCCTTGTCATTGGTGGTTAGAAAAATAAACCAGAAGGAAAAAATGAATGAATAAATAAATATTTTGTTTTAGGAGAATGTCGAATATTAATATTCCATCGTTGGAATGTTTTGACTGCGACGGAGATGTCAGTTCAGTAGGACTGCGTTGGCAGAAATGGAAAAGGGCCTTACAAATCTATCTAGAAGCAGCAGGTATTGAAAATTCAAATAAGAAAAAAGCAGTATTGCTGCATTTTGGAGGTATTGCACTGCAAGAGGTATTTTACAATTTGCCGGGAGCGAACGTTACCGATGGCGATAATGGTTATGAGATTGCGCTACAAAAACTGGATCAGTACTTTGCTCCTAAACAGAGCAAGGTATATGAGAGACACTTATTCAGGCTTCTTAAGCAAGAACAAGGGGAAAAGTTTGAGAAGTTCTTAGTGAGGCTTCGTCATCAGGCTGCAAAATGCCAATTCCCAAATTTGGATGAACAGATCATCGATCAGATAACGGAGAAGGGTTTGTCGATCGATTTGAGGAAAAAGATTCTGGCCATGGGAGATGCAGTTAACCTTGACATGATCATTGCCGAAGCCAATTCGCTGGAAACGATCGAAAGACAGATGTCTGAATTCAATGAGAAGCCATCGACATCCTCCAGTTGCATCAATGTCGTCGAGACGGGAAACAGCAAAAGGTAATAGAATCATGATTGAGATTAGTAATAATAATAGTGGTAATATCATTGTTACTAATACTGTCGCATATTCTTTTACAATTCCAAACCCTGGGTCGGGGGTGAATTCACCCTAATCACTTTAAATAATAATGATAATAATAATAATACTTCCTCATGAACACTCAGACAGTGTACCCAAAGGCATAGACTGTGCGGGTAGAGGACGGTTATTATTATTATTATTTGCCTTGGCGCATATTGGATATCAATCAATACTTACTTTATGCTAGTATTACTATTATCATGAAGTATACAATATGATGGAAAATTTCACAATTTTCAGAAACCTAACTACGAAAAAATGTTTTCGCTGCGGACTGGAACTCAATAAGCAACACAACTGCCCAGCAAATGATGTAACCTGTAACATTTGTCATCGAGTTGGTCATTACGCAAGATGCTGCTTCAAAAAACGTAGTATCAATTTCACAGGGAGAAATGATAACCACCGTTCAGTCCCCAACAAAAAGTTTAGGTCTTCAAAAATAGCTACAAGAGCCAATGTCAACTGCGTTGAGGCTGAAGAGGAACATGTATTCCATATAGACAACGACGATGACAAAATTGAATGTAAGGTAGGAGGAATAAGTATATCCATGTTAATAGATTCCGGTAGCAGATGTAATATTATATGTGAAAAAACCTGGGAATCTTTAAAAAAGTCAAAAGTCCGGGCATATAATCAGGTAAAAAATCCCAGTAAGATTCTTTTTGCTTACGGATCCAAAGATCCTTTACAAATCCTAGGCTGTTTTGATAGCGATATAAAAATAGCGAATAATCGAGAATCAGCTACTTTCTACGTCATAAAAAATGGCAAAAAGAATCTACTGGGAAAAGATACCGCTATAGCTTTAAAGGTTCTTAGGATTGGATTAGGTTTAAACAATGTGGATGTATCAGCATTCCCCAAAATGAAAAATGTTATTGTCAACATTCCGATAGACAAAACAGTTACACCTGTAAGTCAGCCCTACAGGAGGGTGCCCATTCCCTTGGAATCAAAAATTAATAAAAAACTAGAAGAACTACTCAGCCTAGACATTATTGAGGAAGTAAAAGGTCCATCGGAATGGGTATCGCCCATGGTACCAGTACTTAAAGAAAATGGGGACGTAAGAATCTGCATTGACATGAGAAGAGCTAATACAGCCATTCTAAGAGAAAATCACCCACTCCCAACAATGAACTCACTTCTACCACATTTACGCAAGGCCAAATATTTTTCAATATTAGACATAAAAAATGCTTTTACCAAATTGAAATTTCTCCAGAGTCTCGCTATATCACAACATTCATTAGTAGTAAAGGACTTTACAGATACAAGAGACTTTTATTTGGAATTAACGCAGCCCCAGAAATTTTCCAAAAAACAATGGAAAAATTATTACTTTCATGTGATGGAACTTTAAACTTTATTGATGATATACTTATATTTGGGAAAAACGAGGAAGAGCACGATCAAAGGGTCCAGACAACGCTTAACACATTGGAAGAGAATAATGTATTGCTTAATAAAGAAAAATGTATTTTCAAAGTTAAAGAAATCAAATTCCTAGGACACACACTAACAGAGAATGGCATCAGACCGTTGGAATCGTACATAAACAGCATAAAATCTTTTAGAAGGCCATCAAACATAGACGAGCTTCATAGTTTCCTGGGACTGGTAAATTTCATTGGCAAATGGATTCCCAATTTAGCAACCTTGACAGAACCTTTGAGAGAGTTGCTTAGATTAAGGTTGACAAAACATGCCAGCATAGAGAAATATTGGGGAAAAACACAAAACGAATACTTTAGTAAACTGAAAGAGGCTCTGTCAGCAATAGGTACATTAGGATACTACGATCCGGGAGATAGGACTCAGGTTATTGCGGACGCAAGCCCAGTAGGTTTAGGTGCCGTACTCATTCAAATCGATAGAGAGGGACCAAGAATCATTGCGTTCGGAAATAAAAGCTTGACAGACATAGAGAAACGATATTGTCAGACTGAAAAGGAAGCGCTTGCATTGGTTTGGGCTGTAGAGCATTTTAAGATTTACCTCTATGGAAAGGAGTTTGAATTGATTACGGACCACAAACCTTTAGAAACCATATTTGGCCAAAGATCACGGCCATGTGCACGTATAGAAAGGTGGGTTTTGAGGTTACAATCGTTCAAATACAAAATTGTTTATCAGCCGGGAAAGTCCAACATAGCAGACCCTTTGTCACGATTGTGTCAATCCAATTTACATTCAACATTTATTGATCATGATTACGTTCACCAAATAGTAGAATATGCCCGACCGGTAGCAGTGACTTTACAGGAAATTCAACAAGCCTCGGAAAATGACGAAGAGATCTTAAAAATCAGAAAAGGAATACAAACCAACGAATGGCAAGATCCAATTAAATACTGCCGAGTGTTCCAAGAAGAATTTTGCTTTAGCAATGGGATTCTACTGCGAGGAAGTAGAATCGTGATACCAATAAAGTTGAGACAGCGCGTACTAGACGCCGCACATGAAGGACATCCTGGAATAGTATCAATGAAAAGTAGGCTTCGCACTAAAGTTTGGTGGCCAAAAGTTGATGAAAACGCAGAAAAAATAATCAAATCATGTAAAGGCTGCACTTTGGTATCCTCCCAATTGGCGCCGCATCCTATGAAAAGGAGAGAAATACCAACGGGACCATGGATAGATGTAGCCGTTGACTTTATGGGGCCATTACCCAGTGGTGACTACATTTTTGTGATAATTGATTATTTTAGTAGGTATAAGGAGATTAAAATTATGAAGAAAATATGCTCAACAAACACAATAAGTGTTATGAAAGATATATTTTCCAGACTTGGATTTCCAGTTTCCATAACAGCAGATAATGGAAGGCAATTTATTAGCGAAGAAATGAAAACCTTCTGCAATGAGAATGGCATAAAAATTTTCCACACCATACCATATTGGCCACAAATGAATGGTGAAGTTGAGCGCCAGAACAGAGCAATTCTCAAAAGGCTAAAGATCAGTCAAGCACTAAAAAATAATTGGCAGCAGGATTTACGTGACTACCTAATGATGTACAATAGCACTCCACATTCCGTAACCGGAAAAACTCCATGTGAACTCTTTTTCAGAAGACAGTTCAGAGATAAGCTTCCATGTGCCATTTATTCGGAGAGTATGGTAATAGATCAAGAAACAAAAGAAAGGGACCTAATTGAAAAAGAAAAGGGGAAAGAATATGGAGATCGTAAAAGGAAAGCAAACGAGGATATTGACATCAATGTAGGTGAGAAAGTATATCAGAAAAATCTGATAAGGACCAACAAAATTACACCAGAGTTCGATCCTGCTCCACATACAATCGTGAGCAAGAAAGGAGGTGACGTGGTGATAAGAAAAGATAGCTCTGGACAGGAATACCGTAGGAACATAATACACCTCAAAAAAGTAGAAGGGCAGTGGAAAGTAAGTAAAGATGATTACACACAGTCTGACCAAGGAGATCAACAAGGGGGTTCACGGGATGATAATCATTGTTGCAAATTGCCAACTTCTTCGTAAATAGACTAATCATGTCAGTTTACGTTTTGCCTAAATACATTCCATATTTTGAAATGATATTTTATTTGGTTTCTAGGACTACGAATTCTAATATCTTCTAGAACCAGGGATCACCTATATAAATTAGTTATAGTCTTAGTTCAATTATATAGTTAAGTATTCATAAGTTATATTCATGGTCTAATATTGTTCGAATAATTTAAAACATTACTAGCATTAGGTTAAATTATAATATGTTGTATTAGTTACTGAAAACAATATTAATAAAGAAAAATTAAATAATAAGAAGAAAGAGATGTAGTATATATGATTCATGTAAGATGATAGATATCAATAAAGTATGCGGGTGACTGATCATGACAGACTACAAAAGACGAGTCAGTCGGTGATACGTGCTGGAGTGATTAGGAGCTCCGTGAATAAAGTGAACTTATTGTGTTTCATTAGAAGTGTTTGAGTGAGTGAATAAAGGGGATACATTACAATTATCTATCACAGTTTATTTATCACGTGAAATCTGTAATGCTTCAACTTAGCATACATTTTGAAAATCAAAGTAGGCTTCATTAAAATTGCCAGCCATAGTTTGTCAGAAGTGAATGACTTGACCATTATTGTTTAGGCGTTTTCCTAGTTATTGTACCATTGGAATCATCTTCTATTTTGTACTTTTCAACAAAAGAAATAAACTTATTATTAATATTGTTTCAATTAATTTGTTGTCATTTACAGGCATATCGATTTTGGGTAACATTGGATTTTCCAAATCTCGTGTTTGCAGTCATTCAAATGGGTCTTCTAATATACAATTGCAGTTAAGGGCTTTTGATTTCTAATGTTCTTGAAATGTTCTGAGGGATTGAAAGCCCTATTAGACACCTTGAGCACCAGGGTATAGCCGTATAAAATGGTCAAAATTTCCCCCAAACTAAGTGGAATGAGAGTTATTATATTATTATTTTTCCATGAAGGAAATAAGAATAATTGATTGCCATGGGTTTATTGAAAACACCAGTAACTTGTTAATTTTTTAACGTACTGTGTGGTCACTTGTCAAGATTATCCTCTTCCGTAATTTTTGTCGTAGAATTGTGAACTTTATAGAATCAATAGATACATCAAAAATTACCAGAATGACTCAGAAGGGGTATTTACAAGTGATATACACTGCACGCCAGCAGCTATGGGAAAAATCCATAAATCTGTCTCACTTTTCATGAAAACACTCTCGTAACTTCACGTAGAATTGAACCATTTTGAAATGCCTATCGATTTTGCAATTTCAACAATTCTACAGCATAAGTTACTGCAAAATTCACAATTGTACGTCAAAAATTACTGGAATTACGGGGTTGCTTCCATAAGAAGTGATACATACGGTGTCGGCCGACTTGCGCTCTTACCGAAAATCGGCTGTCTTGTGCTCTACAATTTTTATAATAAAAATATATAACTATATACCTTCTTCACTTCGATCGGCCGAGTGGCGCTCCCTTACAATATAATTTTGAATCTGCTGTAATACTGGATTTTGAACAGGCAATAATTACCTACTGCATTAGAAAACATTTTTCTCGGTATTTGTATGGATTTCAAGTTTCAGGTAAGAGCGCGAGTCGACGGTATTCAGACATACTGTATCAGAACAATGAACGATTCAAATTTCTCAGTTAGAATTATTATCTAATTCTTGGTTGAGCAATGTTCTTATGCTTTTTTTCTTATAGATTGATATATGCGTAAATAATCTTGAATTATACTGAAAGACTACGCTGTAGTCAATTACAGAATGAAGAGCAACAACCTTAAACATTTTTATATCGTGATGGTTACTTATAAGGTCAAACAACAACAACAACAATAAATTTCCTCTACATAACGGGTGACCACGAAGTGAGGTACGCCCCCTAATTTTTCTATAGTTTTGAAGATACAGATTTCAAATTTTATATATCGCTATTACAGTAAGTACTTCTAATTCTCTAAAAATTCTCCACTTCCGGTTCAACCTCAAACTTTTTTTTTCATTTGACACCCTGTAAATTTTTTTCATTATCCTGAAGAGCATGCAATTTCTGATAATACTGAAAAATTTAAATTCGGTAGAAAAATGGCGGAGAAACAGTTGACTGTTCAATCGAAGAAAGTTGGCCATGAAATTGAAACTTAAATCATCACAACTGACAAACGACATCAGAAGTTACCAG
The DNA here is from genome assembly GCA_958298965.1 of Chrysolina haemoptera. Taxonomy (NCBI): domain Eukaryota; kingdom Metazoa; phylum Arthropoda; class Insecta; order Coleoptera; family Chrysomelidae; genus Chrysolina; species Chrysolina haemoptera. Next base: position 39,213,579 of record OY282584.1, on the reverse strand, counting down.
AGGAAGATACAAAATGCGATACAGTTGAAAACTGATGTTCTCATGTAATTGCAACTATTGTGTACGCTATTGATTGGAAAACATATTAATACTATTATTTATACAAGGAGATATTAGTTTTTGGATTGATTGTTTTGTTATATCATTTGTGTTGGTCACAGGTTACTCAATGAATTTTAATATTATTTTAATCTCAAAAAAAAAGATCTATCGTAATATTTTTAAGTTTGTTGACAAAAGTTTCTTCGAGACCCAATAGTGTGCGGTATCAAATTATTCGTAATGACCCGACGAGCCACTATGTTGCCATTTAAAAAAAATTGTAATAATGATTTAAAAATTGAATTTTACCCAGTAAATGCATTTTAACCGAAAACCGCAAAGTTGTATTCTTCCCAATACTTTAGGGCTAAAATTAATAATTTGGACGTATTCATAGCCCTCTAGATTCAAAAATAAATTTGGTAATTTAAAAAAATGTTGGTTACAAAAAGTAATAAATGATACATAGTTGTATTCAGAATGTCATACGGAGACAAAAAAGTGAAAATATACCGGGTGTCCCATTTAAAAATCGAAAGTTTATATCATTTCCGGTGAGACCGGAAGTTGCATGAAGCTGAGTCACTTGTGAAAAAATTCATTTTTATGTATCATATAGATCTTTTAAATTTCATTCCAATATCTTCAAAAACAAAAAAGTTATACGGGCGAGCCACTTTCCGTGGACACTAGGTATAGAGTGAGTTTCAAAAATGTGCACCATATGGAAAACCTTTTTATAACCGATTTGTCAGAAAATTTCATTCTTCATTAAAATTAGTACATTGTAGAATACTTGCATATAAGTTGTCAAAATTTCAAATTTCCAAACGGTGTACAGGAGGGAACAAAAAATAGAATTTTGATCAAAAGTAAACTACGCTGGCTGTGATTCCAAATTTGAATATTACTTTCAGTTCTTAACAATCTCCATGAATGAACTTTTTGATAATGTCAATAATAAGAGGTATTTTACACTTAATCAAAATTTCCATTTTTTGGCCCCCCTGTACACCGTTTGGTAATTTGGAATTTTGACAACTTTTATGCAAGTATTCTACAAAGCAATGATTTTTATGAAGAATAAAATTTTCTGACAAATCAAATTTTGGAAACTCACTGTATATAGTCGAAGATTTATTTCTGAATATGTATATTTGATGCTTCAGCGTGATTTTTTTAAATAGGACGACCTTTTTTTTTGCAGGTAGGTGCGAGCCAGCCGCCGGTATGCTGATAGCCTGCGCGGGCTGCGACAAGCCGATCCTGGACAAATTTCTACTGAACGTCCTGGAGAGGACGTGGCACGCAGACTGCGTCAGGTGTTTCGACTGTCATGCTCCTCTCACAGACAAGTGTTTTTCCAGAGAAAGCAAGCTCTTCTGTCGGAGTGATTTTTTCAGGTAGGTTTATCATATTGTTATTAAACTGATGAATCTTTCGTAATTTATTTCACCAATATCTGAAACGGACTTGGTTTATAGTAATCAACTTGTATTTTTCATATTCAAGATGCCTTCTGCAACAATTTGCTGTATTTGAATTTGAATGCGAATCTGGCATTAAAAAACACTCGTTAGAAAAAGCTTTATTTCCTTTCCTTGATGAACAAATAGCTATTTGATTAAACCAAGATAATCTTGCCATAGCGACATTCGAATCTGTAAATATATTGTTTCATTACTGACAGCCCATACTAGTCAGTACATCAGTTTATAAGGTGTGTCTGGTTTGTAGGACTTCAACCTTGAGTCAGATATCCTATTATATCCTGCGCTTTATCTTACAACTCTCCAAAGATTCTATAGTTGGACCTGTTTTAGAAAAGTCTCATTCATACAGGTTTTATTATTGATGCCACAGGCAATACTCATAGTCCACACTATGCAGGTTTTGTGATGAAGAGGACGAAACAGTCCCCCACATAATGTTGGAATGTAAAGCTGTGGCTCGTATGAGGATGGATATCTTCGGACACTGCGATGCAGAAGATATCATACCACAGGAAAACCCCGTGAGAAATCTCCAGAAGATCATCAGAAGATAGACCTTCATTGGGGAGCAAAAAAGGTTCTACACATAAATATCTGCACTTCGGCTGGAAGTCCAGTGAGAATCCTCAACTGTTTTCTGCTTAGAGCTAGCAGCTAATGTAGTCTTCACCTTCTGAACATGTTCTAAAAAACTGCTCCCGCCTTCGTTCTGGTATATTCCAGAAAGAAAAAACTTCCTCATAATACAGTATAAAAATGTCTGTCTAAGTATGCCAGTCACCCATCCAAAATATAACCCCGGCAACAGTTGGTGGGCTTTTAGACCGGGACCATCCAATTCAAGAATATTTACTTACAGATTATATACAACTCATAAAAATTACAGTTCGCACACAAATTACACTTTGGGCGTCTGGTGTACCAAAATGGAATGGGGTGCGGGGTGGGTGCGAGGGTTAATATATTCTTCGTCTCCGAATTCAAGACCATGCGATAAGTTTTTCGGTTTTTCATACTTCCCCAAAAAACTTATCAAAAAGACGGGAAAATAATGTTGAGCTTTAAATGTACTCATCTATCAGCTCGATCCTGGAGAAGATCCAAGCCTTGGTGAAGTAGTTCGTACTAACGGGGCTAGTTATCATGAGTTCTTGAGAACTTACACGCTAGGATTTCTGCGAGTTTCCTATTGGTAGAGATGAAGACGAACTAGTGTCTTTATATGTCCACTTCAGTTCGGTTTGGGCACTGCAGGTGAAACTGAAGCTGTTCTAGATGATGATTCCCTTTCAGGCGATGGAGACATTATTTCAAAGGTTTTCGAAAGGAAAATTAGTGGGAAGAAAAAACGAATTATTCATTCGAAGATTTTGATGGGTAAGGTGGAAGAAATAGCAGTCTGGACACCAACAGCTGATTATTTCAATTTTTTTTGTGTATCCATTTGGATTTTACCAGTAAGGTCCTGGTTTCGGAGCTCCGACACATCCGGAGGGCGCGCTGGTGCCATTTCCTCAGATAGTCACTCCCCACGTCCGTGGGGTGAGCAACTACTGGGTCCGATAATTATGTGTCCTGAGCAGACAGATTGAACCAAGGATGACAGCCTTCTGCATTCGTCCGGCTAAGATTTCTGCCGCATCACTGCAAGCCGGTATGATTTTTAGTTTAGAAAGTAGCGTGTCCATCATCCCACAAAGGACCACCATAATCAGAACCACAATTTCAACAGAATAATTTGGGTACAGCCTGCGGAGTTCAAACAATAAATCAAAATCCAATTTTTTTTAATTTAGTGCTTACTGGTGTGGAGAAAATGTTCATTCTTATTGAAATACAAATGTTTCAGTATGGTCAAGCTATTAATAAGATAATAATTTGATATTTTCATACAGCTAGGAAAATATTTTGAAAAAATAGCTATTTTCAATTTTCTCTCATTATCTTTTCAAACTTTCTATATGTGTATAAAGTTCAATTCTAAGCAACTTTTTGAAATAACTTTTTTTGATATCTTGCCATTTTATCCCACTTTTTGCTTTTTCATAGTAATTTTTTTCAATTTGCCGCCATACCAGCGATCACGTGACATGTTTCAAAATCGATTTTTAGGTTATCTTACATGCCCAAACTTTTCCCAAGAATATTTTTTCCAATACTCTAATAATAATATTTATTAATTATAGCATTTAATTTTTTAGTACTTGTTTTTCCATAGAACGAAGGAACCAATTAAGGAACTTCAACCCAATAAAATTACGGTCAGGAAACAAATAAATAATTATCTAAGAATAAACTTTTTTCCCATATGTACATACTTTTTGGCGGTCAATGTATTACTAGAGAACACCGACTTTGGCAGAATTCGAAACTGAGAGGAAAGGTATTCACAGTTGGAATAGTTGAAACGCAACTGTGTGATAATGGAGTTCATGAGTTTTATATGCTGTGATATTGTTTTTGGAGAACCATGAAAGGTTTGTGACAATGAATCTTCGATAATTAAGTCCCAATGAGTAAAAGTTTTAGATTCAAAAATATGAATGTTTCTGCACGAACATTATCGGAATCCGGCATAACTGAGACGGTGATACGACCTTTCCGTTCTACTGAATAACTGATTCGTCATACTAGGTTTTAAGTTTCGAGAATCCTGTTACGTTCGGATTAAGTGTTGCACATTGGCGTCACATTTATCAGATATTATCCGTTGCTATTTAAGAGGCCATGAACGCGATCACATTTGGGACGCTTTTAAGGGTAAAAGAGTCAAATGATAACTCAAAAACGGTTCGTTTTATCAATTTTAAACAAGATCAGGCTTCTAGAGGAAGTTTTATTCCACGTATGTGCTGTGATGGAAATTGAATTTTCAATCCACTTTTCCAAAAAAAAATGTCCCAAAAATGCAGTTACTTTGAAGCAATTTTTTGGGTAGATGAACAAATAATTTCAAAAAACATTACAGCACGTACATAGATCAACGTTGCACCTTTCTCTTTATACCAAATTCAGAGTTATCGTTACCCTAAAAAACGACCAAAATGTGATCGCGCTCATGGCCTCTTAATGATTTCTTGTTCAGTTCTAAATTCTCTCCGCATTATCTTTTGACTCATTAACAGTTGACACGGAAATACGAGGTACCCTACCTAACACTTGATTTTTTTGTATTCATTCATTGTATTCGTATAATCATGTATGTTCGTGAATGTCACCAAAATTGACGGACGTCACTGGTTTTTATTTCTTCACGTGTGTTTTGAAAAGCTTTGTGTCGACTTCGAAACGCTGAAATTGCCTTGTTATGCAGAGCTTTGAAGCTGTTAACCGGTAAATATCTAGTTTGATGGATTTGAATAATATGTTGGCACTTCGTTCCTCATAAAAAACTTTACATCGATACCTCCAATTGAAAAAGAAGGCTGGAAAGTCCAGGAATTCTATATGATGCAATTACAATATGATTGTTACCGTTTATATTCAATGCGATATTTTAGTGATATACAGGATGTTTCCGAAATTGGAGCGGTAAATGAAGTGCAAAGTAGAAGATGACAAAACAAAACGAATTGAAAGAATATTTTGGGAGTTATTGAATTTTAAAGTTTTCAAGACTTTTTTGGTAATCAGTGATCAGAGGTCCATAGCCTGCGCAAACCGGTCTGAAACACAGCCAGCGGGCAGACACGCTGTAGCCTGGAGAATCAAACCAGTGCCTCCCAAACAAATGTAAGATTGAAAGCGATTTCATAAAATTTCATAAAAATTTCGAAAATTTTCAATTGCTTCAAAAACGAAAATTCTTGCCATTTATTGTTACATTATGTCCCATATAACAACCCATTTTCCTAATTCTCAATTAACTCAAATTATGAATTAAGGAAGGCTTTATGAAAATTATAAGCGCAACCGATGCAACTTATGATAACTAGGTATCACATACACCATTAAACAAAGCCTCTGCTGAATACATTTTTTATTCAAACCTGTTGCAGAGACCTTCGACACAGTTCATCATAACAAATGTTTTCGAATATTAGCAAGTTACTTAATGTATAGGAAATAACCAATAAACAATGTGTTGAAGCGACGCTGGAATTGTTCAAATAATAAGTAGTTAAATTTCAGACCCTAGTTTATTTCCATCAATACAGAGAGTCATATAAAATTTAAACTGTTCTTTTAGTTTCAACTTACATTGAAGCAAAGTACATATACAGGGAATATTTTAAATGATGAGTTTAATTTAACGTGATGATTTCGTGACATATTTTATAAATAAAAGCTCATATTAACGTGTATCCTAACTTGATTCGTTTCCGAGTAACAGGGTGTCAAAGGTTTAATGAAAATTCTGTTGTTCATGAATTAGATACTCTGTAGTCTTTTCGATGATTTAAATTATTTAGTGTTTATTAGCAGGAGTAGGTACCCCGGGGCTCATTTCAATGATATTAGATTTTTAATATCAGTTCCAGTGGAGTCGTGAGGGTTACCTGATTGATAATTATGTTAAACAGCATTGTACGCTAATTTTCATCGCTAATCTTCAACGAATTAAAGTCAGCGGCGAAGAAACGGGGGTAAGTAACGCGCATCATTAAAGTTAAAAAATGTATGTAAAAATATATTTTTTTCAGATATTCGTCGCCATTTGAACATATCATATTTTAAAATGAAGTTCTGTTTGTTCAGTAGATGGAAGGAGCATTCAAACTGCTAGTTGATTCATTTCAAATTTGCGGCATTATAAAAAAGTGGAATTTTTACTTGTTCAGTTTGATAAAAACATCTAATATAGAGAAATACAGTGGGGAACAATGATTTTTACCATGAATATAATTCAGGTAATCCCTTTGCGACGCCACTGAAATTTTGTTTTTATTCTAAAATTTGTGCTATCCGTCATCCGCGTTTACTCCTACGAGCAACCCTCAAAAGTATTCGGAAGGCTTCTGCGAGCTAGGACTGACGAGGGTCTCACTTTTTGACGTAGATCCCAGGCAAGGTCGAGAATTCCTAATGAAAGTCGTCTAAGTATGCTATTTATCCCCCCAAACAGAAACCGATCCCAAGGCTGCTTGGCCTTCTGATCTACATCACCTGACTCATCCACTGCAGCTGTCTTTTTCATCAAAATCCATTATCTAATTTCATGAAAAGATGCAAAAACACACCAATAATATAGATTGTATAATCCAATCTTTCATAAAAATTCTTTACACTAGGTAATTCGTCGGCAAGTATTCAAAAGAAAACAACTACTAACATTTTGGTCGACGAAAATGTATCGGGGATTAAATGCGAGAGAAGTGAACCTTGCTTCAATGAAATGAACGATTTCTGTGAGAGATATTTTTTAATAACATTCTCCTTATCTAATTAATTTAATGATTTTTTCAATGAAAACTATATAGAGAGAATTAAAAAAAAACAGCTATCTGAATGAAAATGCGAATTTTCACTTTCAGATTTTTTCTTTCCTTTTCAGTTAGAGTCTTTTCACAATATCTATCAGATGTAGTTCAATGTCCAGCGTGGCTTGTGCCGGGGAAGTAGTTGTTTTCTGTTAGATATTATAAATAAATCACATTTTTCATTTTTCCAATTTTCATGGAGAATGTTACCCTTTTCAATTTAAGAATTATTTCACCCGAGGAAAAAATATCACGTATTACTGACCGAGAAGTCACGTGAAAGATATGGAAACCAGTATCGTCTATTTTGCAACTGGCGCCAACAAATGTTTCTTAACAATCTGTGGTTTTCAGGTAGGTATAATGAAAAATATTTTTCATTACACGTCCATAAATGCTTTTTCAAAAGCCTATGAAAGTATGAACACGATGTTCTTAGAATCAGAACATAATAAATCATCTGGGGCTGAAAGATATTTTCTTTATTTTCAAAAATTCAAAATTTTCAATTTTTTATGAAGAATGTTTTCCTTTTCAACATGACCTAAACTATTCACATCTGGAAATGTTCACTCTCTAATAAGAAATAAAAACATATTCATCCACTCGATTTCATCTCCAAAGTAACCTCTATTTGGGAAGTTAACTCTAAGTCAGTTAGCAACCTTCATGATACATTTTCATAAAGTACCTACTTGCCTTGTTATTTCAGTACCATTTCAGTACAACAGTCATTTTTCATAAGGTCAGAGCAAACAAGAATGAGGTATCCACTGAGTCCAAAGAAATGGTCAGAAAAAATACTCCGTGTGAACTCGCAATTACCTGTACATACTCGATTCGCCCTTGCGAAATAAAACTCCATCCATTTCAAACGCAACTGTCTCTCTCGAGTCTCGACTGAATGTACAGCAGCAGGCAGACCTCCCGATCAATATGTTCGTCCAAATAGAACAAGAATTGAGATTTAACGAGCTTTGGAACTCGTATAGTTCAGAACGCCGTATACCCTTCGATGCATCTTTGTCGTTTATTTTTGTTTCGTTGAAAATGTCGATGTTAGAGCTGATCGGAATAAATATTTTCAAACGTGTGCAAAGAGTTGTATTGGTGTTATGTTATATTGTTCAACTTGTGGCGTAATAATAATAATAATTACTCTTTGAACTCCGCAGGCTCTACCCAAACCATTCTGTTAACATGGTGGCTCTTATTATAGGGGTCCTTGGTGGTATGATGGACACACCGCTCTCGAACTAAAAAATCATATCGGCTTGTCGTGATATGGCAAAAATCTTAGCCGGACGAATGCAGAAGGCCGTCATCCTTGGTTCACTGCGTCTCCTCAGGGCACATGATTCTCGGACCCAGTAATCACTTGTGACACACGTGGGGAGTGCTTATCTAGGTGAACGGATGATTTGGGGCTTCGGAGACTGGAACATCCTTTTAGTAAAAAAAAAACATAGAATAATAATACCCAAACCATTCTGTTAAAATAGTGGTTCTGATCGAATGGTGGAATGATGGACACGTTGCTATCCGATTTAAAAATCATAAGCGCAGCCTTTCGATGGCCTGGATCGACTACCGCAAGACATTTGACAACTTCGCATGAGCTCATCTTGCATTTGCTCAGATGTCTTGCGTTAGCCGATCAAGTAATAGGATGCACTGAACAACTGAAGCTGCTCTGGAGGACTTGCTTGACCATAAGATCTGGTCAAGTTAGAAGGGGCGTATTCCAGGGAGACTCCATGAGCCCTCTTCTTTTCTGCATCGCAATACTGCCATTGCCCGTTGCACTCAGAAACACTCGCGGATGGATGACATGAAACTATATACCTCCGGAGAGGAGACATCAATCCTCGAGGGTGGTGCATGAGTACACGCATGCTATCGGAATGGAGTTTGGGATCGATACATGTGTCACGGTTCATCTCAAAAGAGGACGATGCGAGGAATACGGAGACGATGTCCAGCTCGTAGGTGGAAGCATTCTACATCATCTTGATACCGAAGAGACGTATACTTACCTTGGGGTGGAACAAAACGTCGCTTCCAAGAAGTTTTTATTGGAGCTTGCATCCTAAATCGTCTGGTTGTACTTTCCTAGACTACTGGGAGGCCGTGGACGTTTGAGTTTGGAGTGTCTACATAACAGAATGGTACTGGATGGAGTCTGTAAAATTATTAGTAGTTCAGATCCCCTTCTCTGCATGGTCCATGACCATGAAAAATCAGAGATTTGAGCTTTCCTTCTCAAGGCAGCAGCACGGGCGGTCGATGAACTTAGTCTCGTTTTCGACACTGAACGGGGTGACCCAAACTCTGTCACCGAGTTGGAGCCCATTCAGCAAAAAGCTCGCATTAAAGCTGCGGAGACTGACGACCACAGACGTATTTACAAAAGAAATATAACCTGAGGTTCAGGGTCAACCATGTTCATGAAGGGCCTTGGTATCTCGAGAAAGCTTACTGTATTTTTGATCTTAACAGTCAGTAATGCCGAAAAAAGTTTCAGAGGACCATCCTGGTGGTTCAAAGCAATAATTCTGTAATGAATTTGTCATCTGTGCAACCCGTCACATCAATGACTTCCAAATTGTATACTATACATTTCGACCGAACATGTGAAACCCTCAGCTTTGCCGATCTGCAGAGTTAAGACGTCATAAAATTTAAACCCACACGCTGATTTTTTCCCGAATTGCTCAATAAATAAATTTCAGGGGTTACATTGTCCGAGAAAATATTAGTAAACTTTAGTTTCTCTTTTTTCGTGCCATTGGGCCAGAGGCCTGTAAGTGTTTTTTTTGTGTTTTTGCATCGACTGCTAAGGTCATCAGCCACGTGTTCTTGGTAGACTGTGTTACTGTGACTTTTTACGCCACTTCAGAAGCAGCACAGAAACGAAATCTTGATATTCCGAGTTGTTCGCGCGGAAATTGAAAATATCATTTATAGCTCATTAACACTTATTTTTACGATTCAAAAGTTTGTTTCCATAGTTTCCAAGTTATTGATTTTTACGAGCTTTCCTGGGAATTTTCCCCACTTTCCATAAGTGTTCGCGTGCAGACATTTTTTTTCTTGAAGTACTCTTGTAAACGTGTACCAAAAATAATTTCTATTGGATTTATTGTCAGGTTGTAGTAACATTTTAGCTACAGCGGTTGGATTATCTCTCACAATCGACACAAAAACGTAAACGCAAACGGGAGCAAACATTTGAAACTGACTGACTAAATAATGAAGATGGGAAACTTGACAGAAAAATGTTTATGTTTGCTGTACGGACATGCACAATATAAGGAATCCTTTAAAATAACTTATCTATTGCGTAATTTGGGGATTTGAAACTTTGCTTCAAGATCTAAAGAATCAGTTTTATTGTCTCTCACTATTTTTATGTAGGTTAGAGTTAGAACCGCATGCCTTTACGTTTAAACAACCCAAGTGATGTAAAAATCCAAAAATCTATTTGGAGTTTGACTGCATATCTTTCACTCGCGTACGTTTTCGTTCTCGTTTGCGTTCACGTTATCGTTTGTGTTCACGTTATCGTTATCGTTTGCGTTCACGTTATCGTTTGTATTCACATTATCTTTCGCGTTTGTATTCACGTTTCCGATCTCGCACCAGGCCATTGTTTGAGAAGCTTCAATCACAAACTTTTTTCAACCAACAGTTTTTCTACTTTTGTTTTACTTTCACAATTTTAAACGATTTGGCCATGATATTATTTTCTAACGAACTTTTTCCAGAATATTTGCGAAACCCACAAAAAGATCCCTCTCATCTGAACTGTACTGTTATCCCACCGTTTGCACCAACTTCTGCTCTTATTTAAAACATCATGTTATGTCAAAGGTGCTCGAGACCTCTCCCAGCCTATTAAAAAAACAATTCCTTCTCGCGCGGAATACCATCGAGGGCAATCGTGTTTAACCAAGATAATTGCCATGATATGATGACAGTCTGGGGGATACCGGAGGGGTTCCTTTTGAATTCATATCGTGTAATCGTCGGGGAGACTTAAACGCTAGACCATTACCATAAATAAATGAGAGTGCACTTTATCCGAGTCGTTCATTTGCCCTTTATCAGAGGTTTTACTTTTTGCCGTTTCGATCCCTCTCTGTTATGTCGGAAGTCACATCTTGTTAGCAAGGAAGGTTGGGAAAATACTGAGACTTAACATGAATTCAAAGCTCAAATTAATGTTGTGGTCGAATTCAGTTTCAGGGTTTCAGCTGAAAGCGGTTCGTCCCTATAACTTTTTTGTTTTTGCAAATGGTTGAATGAAATTTGAATGATCTGTATATAGGTTTAGGTACGACCCAAAACTGCAATTTTTGACGAGTGACTCGGGGTAAATATTATTCACTTCTTTTGTCTCCATCTGATATTCTGAATACAACCATGTGTCACTTCTCAGTTTTGTATAACCAAACTTTGTTTTTCAATTCATTTTTTAATCTAGAGGTCTATGGATATGATCGAATCATTAACTGTAGTCCTAAAATTTTTGAAGAATATACTGTTGTCATTCGAAATGTTTCTGCCATGTACAACTCGATTTTTGAATTGCTATTACTAATATTTTCAAATTGCAACATTGTGCATTTTATTACGATTGATTTGATATCGCACGTACTTTAAATTTCAAACTTTCGTTGAAGAAACTCACTATTGTGTTATATTTGAAAAATATAAACATAATATTATTTATACAAGAAGATAATGTTCACAAGTTGCTCGATGCATTTTAATCTTAAATTAATCCCAAAACGAAAGATCTAACGTAATATTCTTGAGTTCGTTGACTAACCTTTGTTTGATACCTTAAAGTGTGCGGCATCAAATCAATCGCAATAATATGCTCTTTTTTCCTGACTTGACGAGCCACTATACTACCATTTGGAAAAATATATAATAATCATTCAAAAATTAAATACTACACAGAAAATGCATTTTGACTAATAACCGTGAAAAAGTCACTTGTCGAAAAATGCAGTTTTATGTATCATACAAATCCTCCAAATTCCATTTCAATATTTTCAAAACCAAAAGAAGTCATAGAAGAAATATTCTCGAACACTTAATATCTCATGCATTTTGCATGTATTTCCTTCACTTATTATAATAATAATGCATTTGGCATACAGAATAAGATTTAAAAGTTGTGTGCAGAATAATAACTGGTGAAACCACTAAAGGAAGATCCTTGAAAGTGGTGTAGAATTTCTTCTCCAAATTGATATAAAGTCAATTACATTTTTTAATACTCGCAACGCAACATGATTTTAACGTTTCAATATTCACTGAAAAAAATGTGGTCCGTTATATCAATAAATGCCGTTTTTTACCTCTCCGTTCATTAGCAAAATACATTTTTCATCGTGGCAATGAATAAATATTCACTGACTTTTGTAGATATTTATTAATACAACGAATTCAAGTTTATTGAGATCAACGATGATCGTTTTTACATTTATGAACAGTTTTCGTTGCTCCTGCGGAAAAGTTTATTGAGGTGAGGAAAGGGGTACACTGAGATCAATGATGATCTAATTTCAGACCTATGAACATATTTCATTACGGCTTTGAAAAAGATTATTGAAATGAAGAAAAAAGTACATTGGAACAATGTATATTATTTCATGAAAAAAATGTGGTACATAATATCAATGAATGCCATTTATTACCTTTCCGTTCATTGGCACAATTAACTTTTCATCGTGATAATGATTAAACATTCACTGATGTACGAAGGTATTTATTGATACAATGAATTCAAGTTCATTGAGATCAAAGTTGATGGTTTTTCATATTTATGGACAGGTTTCGTTGCTGCTATGGAAAAGTTCATTGAGGTAATGAAAGGCGTACACTGAATCCATTTGAAATTGTTCATCATATCACTGAACGTAATTAATGCTGTGCAAGACACTGTTGTAACAATAAAATAACGTTAGCATTGCCTGTCTTCATAGTGACAAGATGTGAATTGAAGTATCAAAATTATATATCGATTGAAAACTCCTGAAGATGTCCGTCAGATTGTGAATATCTGTTCATCAGGAAGATAAATGAGAATAAAATTTACGAATGGTTCTTTAGCGCATACCCTCTTGATATGTACGATTGAAGATCTTAAGACAAACTACAACCCAATATAATGTAGAAATGATTGAAATTAACAAAACTTTGGATTGCTTGATTCCTTTAAAACTATATAATCATCAAAATATAGGGCAATGCATTTTATTTCAGCAATTCTTGATTCCATCTATTTGAATATTACATCAATATGCCTACGTCCTCCTTGAATTTGTCAAAACAGGGTTTCCCATTTTCAATATAATATTCATTCTTAAATTACAACCCCTTGAAATTACCACCATGTATAATGATATTTCTTTGTTCGATAGAAATTTTTGCTTGGACAGTATATTCATTCTTCTGAGTCACTCGATAGGCTGAACAATGGCAGAAAAATCATTCAACCAATCCATATCGCATCTTCGAACACTCCAGATTTTTTATGTATATGGCGGATCCCACAAAAACCGAGAGCAAACAACCTTAAACTGTCGCTCAGCCGCCGCAGATCGCTAGCAAAGCGTAAAAGTCTGCGCCGATAAAAACGGAAACCTCTTTACCGCACACCGACATTTTTTTACATTTTGACATACTTTAATTGTTTCGTTTCAGGAGATACGGCACAAAGTGCGGTGGTTGTGGTCAAGGCATCTCGCCCAGTGACTTAGTGAGGAAAGCAAGAGACAAAGTGTTCCATCTCAATTGTTTCACCTGTTTGGTGTGCAGGAAGCAACTATCTACCGGTGAGGAACTCTACGTTTTGGACGATAACAAGTTCATTTGCAAGGAGGACTATCTCAGCGGAAACAAAGCGGCTGTGATCACTTCCCACCATCAAGGTGAGACTTTCAAATATTTTTTAAGTATCGGTCTTGCAAACGTATTTTTATTTTCAAGGAAATAATCAAGAAAATAGTTTTTTCCACAACTGCCAAATGTATTTTTTTTTGGGAAGGCGAAGAAAACCCTTTATAGGGAGGTTATGAACCTTAAATCACAAAGTCTACTGTGAGAGTCTTCTATCCCCATCCAGACATACTCATTGAAAACTTCACCCCCGTTTAGGCCTATCTGGCTGCTGCCTACGGCGAAATGTATGTGTCCACATCTACAATAAAACAAACGAATAACAAAGAAATCCTGTCAAAGTTTCCATTTATATATAATATTTATAGCATTTTGACTTCAAAGTGGGTGTGATATGGCAACCCTTTTTCCTTTTATAACTGTTACAATCTCAACATTCAGAAAATGCAGAGAAAATTTTCAAAATTCTTGATTTTTAAAATTGGTCCATCACTATTATTTTTGTGCAAGATATGGAACAACTTAATAGACTGTACTCGCCTTCTGGCGAAATAGGTTTCAATATATCATCATCAGGTATTTATCGAGCGCATATGAATTCATTCATTTCCTTATATTAGCTGGTCCTGTTAATGGAAACTGTTGGACAATAAATCTATTTAGATTATTATTGAGTTTTATCAACAATCGAAACATGTTGCGGCGGGCAACAAATTAACAGTAATAACATATACCCTTCTACTATTGAAACTATTCATTCACACTTGGTAATCCAAGGCATCTAAGGCTGTTTATTTTTCAGAAACAAGTTGACATCAATAATTGATTGAATTATAGTGAAATTGTGCAACTATGAAATAAATATACCTATAATAAGTCTAAAATGGAAAGCGATGAAGACCGAATTGAAAAAATCATGGATAGTGCGTTCATGAGATTTTTTTACATTGCGTGAAGAAAAAGGTATCAGTGTATAACTTCACAGAGTATTGATAACTAATACTAAAGAAAAATCAGAGTATCTTGATTGATTTGACCGATACTTAATTGATGGATATCAACAATTACTGAGAATTAAATAAAAACACTTGTTTTTTTAAGAGAGTAAATAAAATGTTCACCCTAATAGACCGTCAGATAATGACAGATTTTGCTGACTCATTTTCTCTTTTCTAGGATTTTAACCACTGAAAATTATGTCAGTGTTGAGCTCAAAAAGTAAAAATTTAGCGATCGGGCGTTTTAATTATTCTTGTGTGGAATTTTTTTTTTATCATCTCATTCAAGTAGGAACAATTTAATAGTGAAAAACAAAAGCCATAACGTTTTGGGCGCCATCTTGTTAAAGAGTACTCGCCGTTACTGACGCATTTTCTCGCTTATGGCCATCGACAGAATTGATCATTTTACGAGCTCAACACTGACATAATTTTCAGTGATTGAAATTCCAGAAAAGAGAAAAATATGTCATTTTCTGACGGTCTATAATATAGCAGTTAGAGTGCCCATCGGCCAAAATTTTACTGATACATACTCCAAACCTTCTGTATGGCTTCATTGGACCTATATCATTTTTTTTCAAATTGAATAACTTAAAAACTTGAACTGAAACCCGAAATTAAAATTCTATTGAAAATAATAAGGGTCAGTGGGGGTGTCCGCCCCGTTGAAAATGTCGAAAAAACGACCACAGGAAAATTCATTAATATGACCAGCTGATTTTATTAAGATCTATTCATTAAGAGCTATAAAACCAACTTTTCATATAATTGTCTTACAAAGATCATTTTCCGATTTTCCAGTCTGACGCGTCAATGTGGTTGATTTCGGTTGTGTTTTTCGAGAGTTGTAGAAGAAAATCTATATGTAACTCGTAGGTAAAGTGTTTTTTTTTCACTCGTAGCAATTGCCGCACTCCGCCTACGGCGTAAAAAATAAAGACTACTCACTTGATACATAAATAACTATGTTTCGTATATTTACTTTTTAGGTGTTATATAAGGAAAATAGAAACTAATAATATAAAAAATTCAGTTTTTTGTACTGGTATGGATATATTACCACGACTGAGATATTCAATATTGTTTAATTGAAATTCGTTTTATTGAACAGCATTTCTCTGAAAATTATAAAAAGTAAGCTCAGTCTGAGCGGTTACTATTTGCCGTTTGACTTACATTAACCCATTTGCTAATGTTATCCTGAATTTTAGCTCTACGGGGCTACTCAAATACAAATTTCGGCATATTCGATTAATATATTTTACGATATCGCCGCTCTACGTTAGTTATATTCTAGTTCTATCAATATCCTGGTACCATTTAGTATTTGTATATATAGACGTAAATTTGATTTTGTATTCGGAAGGGTCTAGCTTAATGTGATTAAAATATTAACATTTCATTAGTGTACCGTTCAGATGAATTGCATTTTTCCATTGAACCTAGTTCTCGGTTTCAATCGATCTCTATTATTTTTCTTTTACTTACTATACATAACCATCATATCGTGTTTAATTTTTAATTCCGTAATACCAGACAATTAGACAACTCCAATAGCACTGATTGGGTAAATCCCAAATTGCTTATTTTTTACATAGTGTATCATAAATGGGTGAATGATGAAACTGCTATGGAATTAAAAATATGGTGAAGGAACCAATATTTAGGGATGAATGGTGATTTTCCTCGAAAGCAATTGAACAAAATACCCCCTTTTTTACATAAAATTGTTGACGAAATGTAAAAATTATCACCAACAACTGATACTCATGAGTATATCATCACCTACACATATAGTAAATGCAATCAATTTGTGCTGAGGTGTTAATTTAATTTTGATAATCACTCTGGATATTATTGAACATTATTTTCTTTTTATGATACTATATTAAGTAGTCAAAATAATTTTAGGTGTTGACAGAAAATTAAAAAAACTTTGCCCTAAAAATTTTTAGATATCCTTTTAAGCAAACTTAGTTATTGCAGATTCCATTTAAAAAAATGGGTGGAAAGTAAAACTCCACTTTACACTCGGCTCAAAATCAGGTTTTACAATGCGCCTCGTATATTACGTGTGTTTGGTATCGACACCATCGATGATCTCATCAATTCATGTCTTTGGCAACCAAAGGCCTGAATTGAAGATATCATCGAAACTAAACGGTGAGGGCGTGTGAAAAAAAACTATTTCCTCCTACCCCTTTCCCCTAAGGAGAAAAAAAAACGATTGCCAATTCATTCAAAATAGGCACATAATATTGCCAATGAGAAAATTAACACTGAATCTCAATCCCGAATGGATAAGCTATCCAAATATGCAATGATTTATATCTCGAACAGCGTCGTTTACCACTATACGCCATTGCAGTAATTTAGATGGGTATGGATTAATTAACTTTCCATCATGCAAGTATAGGTCTGTTTTAAACTAAAGCAGTTGAGATGCGTTTTAAATTTACAAAAAAAGGTTTATTAAGTGGGTAGGAGGAAAAATCATATGTATTATATGGAAGTACAGTGCTGTTTCCTCCCTTGGAAACTATACATCCTGCGGGAGGAAAAGTGGGACTTTCCTCCCTTGTAATACGAATAGCTATTTCCTACTCCCATGTAAGTAAACATTGTCATGATGCCAGGTATAACATTCAAATTAGAATGAACCACTCAAATCGTGACATTTATCTATCTTGCATTTTGAATATTCGACAGTGACATTTTCATTCTTGAGAGTTCAAATTGATACTTTATAAATTATAAACCGATGTTTAATTTATTACTATTCTTTGTATGTCTCAAATATGAGCAACTCCGATATTGAAATGAGCACAACGCTACCGAAAATTGTTCTTCAGGCTGCTTCTGCTGTATAGAGAATATTTTGATCTTGTCTTCTTTTTCTCAATTCTCAATATTTCCTTTATATAGAAGGGATAGGTTTCGTTATCAAAAAAATCAACGGTTTTCAAATTTCACTATTAACTTCAATACCAATTATAATAATAATTAATAATTCCTAATTATTTAGTTACATACCAAATTTGATTTCCTAACTTAGATTCAGTTTGTTGTTGTTGGAAATTAAACCATAAACTACGTTAGTTACCTTCGTTTTTTTTTCTTTATACAAGACTCAAATAAACGCACCACCCAGTATAAAAGAGTCGTAGAAAAAGTATGGTACGTATCGCGTGTTGTAAGGCAATTACGCACTCTTGTAATTACCAATTTTTCCATTCCATTTTTACAATACTTGATACGTAATATTCTATTATTTCATACTGATATATTATAAACAAATAAACCCTCAGTTACCGTAAATATAAACATAATCTTTACTCCCTTGAGAGTTATACTAAGAATCTTTAACTCCCTCTGATGTATTTACGAAAACTAATCGACAATTGTCGAATTTTCTACTGAAATTATTTCCCGAATTGCAAGGAAAGAAGTAGTACGGTACGAGCTTCTTCAGCCTTTTGCAACAAATCGCCTGAAATCTCTATTACCTATCTTTAAAGATCCATTCGTTTTCACAAATTAATAAATTTAGCAATTATTTGCAAACTTGACAGTTGATATATCCATGGCCCACTTCATTTTCAAACAACGATCGTTTAATTCTGAAAACCAATAGAATTTGGTTTTTATATTTCATTTAGTATGAAATAAAATCAATTGTCTATCACGTGAGTTATTGGAGGTTAATAACCTCGGGTAACTCAACAATCTGTTGCCCTTTGTAATTAACATCCTCATAACTACCTTGATACATAAATAACTATTGATTTCAACCAACTATTGGAAAAAAAGGGTAAACAAATTTAAAAATATGATTAAAAATAACAAATATATAAGAGCTGATATTGAACACACGGCACACCTACCAGTACTCAGATATTCAACATTTAAACCATACATTTTATTATTTAAAGTGTAAAAACATTTAATTTACATTTTTTCTTACTTAAATATTTATTTTCTCTCTTCTGTCACCCCCCTGAAATGTATCTTCATCGTGCAATGCACCCCTAACCTAACCCCAAGTCCCCCATGCGACTTGCGCAACAACTATCAGACAGCAGGAACTGGAAGATCGAGGGGTAACGACAGACAGTCGACGTAATTGGTAGACGGAGCGTAATGGGAGGGGCTATGAACTACGGCGCAGAGCCCACTCCTCACTCATCACATCTATTCCGTTGAAACTAAACTGATGAAAGCAGCTCGACTGATTCAGCATACAGCATACATACTCTGTGAATTTTGTTGTTCTCTGTCGTTCTCATATGTGGTTTCATTAATGCTCATTCACATTGATTATATTTTCTTTCTAAAATGTTTCTGATGCTGAGAAATGCAACTGTTTCATTGCTAAAGTATCACGGATAACGTTCATATACGGTTAGGTTTGAGTGGTAAAATTGTTTTAGGTCTCGTTTCAGGATGATCTTTGTCCTTCGTACAAAGTTCCTTGCAATGGTTTCAGTGATTGGTTGTGTTAATATATCGTTATTTTAACAATGAAATAAATGCACACTCAAAGTCAGTGACTCTCTAACACATTTAAGTAAGTAAGTTTTCATAATTTCCATAAATTCCATATTTTGCATACTTAGGTGTTATAGTAAAGTCATACAATCATATAAATTTGCAAAAATTTGCTTTCGAATAGTATATGTACCTTTTCACACACGTTGAAATGTCACTAGAGAGCGTTACTGAAACCTACTGAAGGCATTTTCGTCAAATTGGTGCTTTGATTTAAGGCTGACTTCCTTGTTAATCAGAAATATGCAGCCAATCATTACAATAATGAAGAGTTGAAATTGCAAAACTTTTTATTAAAAAATACTTTAATAATAGATATACTTATTCACATGCGGAAAAGATCTCCAAAAACCGTATTTTCAAATATAAAAAACCGAAAATTGGAAGTTCGAAAATCAAGTGATACACATGTTAATATTTTTCCTCGCTCTTTCATTTTCGCATACTAGACTAAACCTTTTTCTATATTTTTCTGATAGTCAATCTTTGTCTTACCCGTTAACAACCACTTACTGTTTTCGTATCACGCTGATGCCAAGCTCTCTTTTGGTTTGGCTTATACTTACATCAATATAGGCTCCGCAAAAATATCCTTGAATATTAGCAACATAGCAATAGCCATATAAACGCAAATTCAATACAAGTTTAACTCTTCGTCGTTAATCGTCTGAACTCCTCTATTGTAGGAAGTTCGGTTGGAAACCTGTTTACTGTTATTTCAGACCGCAATGATTATTCACGATTGCTGGAATCAGCTGGTTGTGTACTCTATATTTCAAACAGACCCACCAGTACCGGACTTGGAATATGCATGGCTCGCTTAATACTAGATGGGTCTTAGACGAAGACCAAATAATAAAAATACTAGTTGAAACAAACTCTTGGTTCAGATATTCGTAAATAGTAGGGATATTACCGTGGTCATTACTTTTGAATATTTAGAGGCTTCGGTATATACTTTTTTTTGGTGAAAAGCTCTTTTTATTGTCAATTTCGCTTCTTCTTCTATATCGGATGCCTAAGAATATTCATCTGTTTCTTCAGTAATCATTATTTGGTCATAAAAAGTTTTTATATTTGGTTTCTTTATGAAATTTTAATTACCAGATACTGAAGTTACTTTGTCCCAAGTTTCTACTGATAAAATACGATGATAAAACTCCTCCAAATAATGAATTTATTGACAGAGCCTAAATACAATATCTATGAAATACAAAAACCGGAACAAATCTCACTCAACCTGGGGGTTACTTTGATACACCAATTAAATTTGCCTGGTAAACAAAAGGTATTCAATATTTGGGCTGAAATTGGACAATGCCACTATCTTATTGTGACTCCGCCATATATTGAATAAATATTTCCAGATTCTTATCCTTTCAGACATTTACAAATAGTTAAACCAAAATTTCAAACATCATTGAACTTCGAATTCGAAGTAAGTCCAAAAGACATGGACATCGAGGGGGCATTCAATAACACATCTTTAAACTCAATCTCAACGACATCGAAACGAAAAGGCATCAATGAGACCTGCTACAGGTGGATAGACTGTATGCTAAGAAATAGAACCATCTAGTTCTCTTTAGTGGGAGAAACACTAGCAGCCAAGATCACCAGGGGTTGTCTGCAAAGGGGGTGACTTGTCTCCACTGCTGTAAAATCTGGTGGTAGGGGACCTGCTAATCACACTAGAAAGGGGTGAACAAAAAACACTTGGGTACGCAGATGACATAGTCATTATGATCGAAGGTAAATTCAATACCACGGTTAGGGAAATAATGCAAATGGCCCTAAATCTGGTTAAAACATGGATAGGTAAGAAGGGCCTGACCATTAGTCCCTCCAAATC
Source organism: Chrysolina haemoptera (assembly GCA_958298965.1). Taxonomy (NCBI): domain Eukaryota; kingdom Metazoa; phylum Arthropoda; class Insecta; order Coleoptera; family Chrysomelidae; genus Chrysolina; species Chrysolina haemoptera. The sequence goes on along the minus strand of OY282584.1, from coordinate 39,192,308 downwards.
AACCATTGTAGCGTTTATCCATATATATAGCAGGAAGTTAGAGAGCTTATATAGGAATGGGCACATGGGAAAACGTGGGAGCTAAATACCAAATGGTGTATTCGATATACAACATTGTGGTGAAACCCATGATCACATACGCATCTTTGGTGTATACTGTTGGTCCTCCCACCGATTGACATAACAATCATAGGAGAGGCAAGAATGGGACTTCTAAGGCAGCAACATACGAGCAATAGATCGGATTACGACAGAATAAAAGAAATAGTGGGGGGCAACATTCTCGAAATAAAAACAACGGACTACATGACTCCTAGGTACTTCTGCAACATCAACTTTGAGGTTATTATACAAAATCGAAGGGAATAGACAGATGATAACATCAGGGGCCAAACCTAAAGAGAGGATCTGGTATACGTACGGATCCAAAACCAGGAAAGGAACTGGTGCTGAAATATACAGTGACGGGAGAAACTCCCAAATAAGCGTCTCACTAGGAACAAACACCTCCGTATTCCAGGCATAGATGTACGCTATCTTGCAATGGGCGAGATAAATCAGTATGAGCAAAATGCGCAATGCACGATCAAAATATGCAGTCAGCCGGGCGTCACTGAAGGCTCTTATGAATCTGAAAGTGATATCAAGACTTTTTGGGAATGTCGAGAAGAACTCGTGTTCTCTCAGAACACAAAAAATTAACTTTTATTTGCGTTTCAGGACACTGTGTTATCGAGGGCAATGAAAAAGCTGATGAGCTAACCAGAAAGGGCACATTAACTCCATATATTGGCCCAGCCCTCGTACTCGGTATCAATAAATCTTACATTCGAGGATACACCACGGAGAAACATTCATTAAGGGACCGTCAAAACACAAAACTGAAGAACTACTCAAGTTGGGCAGGAATCAAGTTAGAACAACAACGGGCCTTCTCACTGGTCACAGTCCAATGAGAAAACACCTGCACAAAGTGTAGCTGTACAGCGGAGAACTGACATTCGATGATGCATTCGGGACTGGGTCAAACGAAAACAAAGGACGAGGTGGACCGAAGTCCCTCTCATGGATCACGAGAAAACATTCATTAAAGTACCGTCAAAACACAAAACGGAAGAACTATACCCAAGTTGAGCAGGAATCAAGTTAGAACAGTAAAGGGCCATCTCACTGGTCATAGTCCAATGAGAAAACAACTGCACACAAGGACGCTGTACAACGGAGAACTTTCCTGTAGACAATGTGGTGAAGGGACAAAAACAGCCAAACATGTACTGTCAGAATGCAAGGCATTAGACCGCAAGACGCAAGCAATATTCGGGAAACCCAGACTAACAACCGAAGAATACAACAGTCACCTGGTGAAGAACCTGCACGTACCATAATTTTTCGAAAATGTTAGTGGTTTCATCGCTATGCTAGCGTACATTGAATATCAATTGGAATTATCTCTTCAAGATTATTTTGGAAATTTCTAGTGCATCTTTCGATTCTACAAAATTGTGAGAGTTATCGTTTTGGCAAACACAGCTGCAAGTATAAAATTCCCAATTCATGCGCGAAAAATCACATTATCACTGGATAGTCCATCGTATGACGAATGGGCATCATAGGCGTACATATTTTTACCCTCGCAGCTATGTTTGCCAAACTGTACGGGGGTGTTTTCATGAGAAGTGAGCTACACTGCATAGTCGATATACATCACAATGTGATTTCACCAGGCCATGGTGGACAGCATCTACCATCTATTCACCTCTTACCACAGGCAGTAATAACTATGGGATTATTGTCAGTTAGATAATACTGAGAACAGTCTTGTAAGTGCTTTTTGAAATCGATCAGCAGAGCTATCGTCTGTCCTAGCCTGGACCAGTGTCAAGACCTTCTGCTGAGTTCTTACTGAGTTCTCATGATTCTTAGGGCGTTTGAACGAAGATCTGAAGTCGTTTGAACCGTTTCTTCTTGGAAAACCTTTGTTTCAAGCTGAATCTGTTACAACCATTGGGTTAGTCTCCACTCCATCTCGCGAGTTATAACTTAAAGCGTATATAGAGTTGAAATAGATCGAACGTGAAGGCCGAAGATTTGTGAAACTTGAATTTCTTTCTGAATGACCGGTATATAACTACACACTTCAGGACAAGTCTAAAATGAAATAGGTATGCCAAACTGTTCCAACTCATTTTCACTTGGTTTGAATCTTCCTTCATTATGTCCCATACTTTCTTTGGTGCACTTGGTGTCTCATGGATATTATGACTCATTCATTAGATGATCGGTAGCCAAACGTGTAAGAGGGCTCGGTATATCAAGATCCCATCTGTTAGTGAGGTTCGAAATCACCCAAAGTCGAAAAAACAATTCCTATTTCTCAATGGTTGCCTGTGGAATAAATTTGCAGCTTACCTTTCCCATAGCTGATATAAATTGGGACTCGCAGACCGACCCTGTGCACCACTTTTGCAGAATAAAGCGCATTATGCACCAAAAAAAGATTAGATGAATCTTCCACTGTAACTAATATAATTTCCTTTGCTTACTTTATCGTATTGTCTGTGGAAATTGAGGCATTTCGACAATTAAGTCTCTCCTATTTCCGCTACACCAGAGCTATTGTCACTTGACCACAATTCTTAAGCATCTTTCAAAAAAATAGACCGTAACAATCGTTCACTTTATAGTCAGGTTAACCGGAACATTTATTTCTAGATGATCATTATGAAATCGGAAATCAACGGTAATTATTTCATGGTACATTTCCGGTTCGGTGTTTTCAAACGTGCATGTATTTTATAACCTTTGCGGTGTGTGAAGATATTCGTTTGTAGGTGCCCCATTTTCGCATACAAGCCTCGAATAGGGTTGAAAAGTAAATTGATTTGGAGTAAAATGGAGATATTTTTACGAGTGTCTCCTGGAGATAAAATACCTAGAATTCGATTATTCAGAACAGTATTAAATTTATTTGTTTTCCTCGTGTTCCTAACTATGGTACGAAATTACACAAGGTAATTCGTTAGGCCATTTTAAGGAAAAAAAATCAACGTCCTGTATCTCCGAAAACAAGCAACTCCGGACATATGTTCATAGGAACTTTTTTTCTTAAAACGACCAAACGAATCACCCTCTGTGGTTTCGTACTGTGGTCAGGAAACACGAGGGAAAAAAATAATTTTTGATATGTTATCCCCAAGAGCCTCAAATTGATATAGTTTTCAACCCTATTCGAGGCTAAATCTGTCACTAGCTGACGGTCTACAGTGTCAGTGTCTCTCGATTGATGATTATTTTCAAACAATTTTAGAAAAATTATCAAATCCAGTTGTGAGTAAAAAGTCAGAAGTTGGATTAGTGGCTTGGTGGTATTTTTTCAAATATATTTACAACTTTCAAAATAAGTGATTTTTCAAATAGACATTGTCACCTCATTTGACAGAAAAATCTTGATGATATTAGGGAATCTTCAACTAAACAAATTAGTCAACTAGAAAAGGCTCAGTTTTTAAGTTTATGTATAAGTGGAACAATAATTTCCAATTTCAGTGGCAATTAATTCTAATCGAAAACAACTAACTTTTTCTGTATATCTTAGTATCACAGAACTCGTAAAATTTTCATTAAGTTGTTGAATAAAATCATGTTTCAGCGAGGGTACTCACTTTGTGCACCCACATGTCTGAGTTTAGCTGTACATCCCTGGCGTAATCCAGCTGCTTTCTTGACTGGATCTTCTCAATATTTTCCTGGTTCTGTGGTCTTCCTCTGATGCTACAGTTCATGGTATTCTGTGAAAAGATTCGTCATCTTCCAGGTCCCACCCACAGAAAGGACAATCCACGATATCAATGACGGCCAGGTATCCGTTCAGTTGATCATTTTTGGTTAGGAGCCCTGTTATTAGCTTGAGATATCGACTACCAAGAAAGAGACTTCCTCATTGGTGTTTTCGAAAGTCCAGTCACATGGAGCTTCGATTGTCTCAAGTCAGGTGTATCCATTTTTGTAGTAGTTTTTCTTCTATTGCAGCAACAACATCCAGGCTCTTAGGGATTCCTAAGATGGGCTCTGGCCCAAGTGGTGATTTCCGTAATCCCTTCCCTCCAAGGATACCTGAGTGTCCTGGTATCCACATAAGACTGACTTTTTTCCGTTTATTTTAGTTTTCCAAAGCATTTTCACCCAGTGCCAGTATTGTCTCTTTACAGTTCGAACACAATAGGTCTTCGACATCTATTATCTAGATATTCTTGGACAAAGGTACATAATTTACATATACTTCAGCCTGGAACACATGCATACAGAAATGATATTTCTGTCCCTAGTCCTCTTCCATATATCCATCAGAGGGCATCGTTTGATGCTATGACATTTAATTCTTCCCTTCTAGAAATGACAATTTTTGGCCTTTTCTGAACTGGCAGTGTGCTGTCCTTTCTATCAGTTGAACGGAACAGCTCTCATCTGCCTCTTCCACGTGAAGATTTGTTTCTTCTTTGACCCATTGACTTGCGCAGTCGAGTATTTTCGAGTAAGTTCTGGTTCCCATGAAGAACAAAGTTCTGCAGTGTTCAGAGAACATCGTGAGATCCGAGGGAAAGAAGGTATGGGAATTGGTTTTCTTCCTGATTTTATGCAGGCTGTATATGCATCAGGGAACACCTCTGGAAGTGAAATACTTCTTGTCAGGAAGAGAAAATCAAGTTTCCGAGAGTCACTTTTGGCAATGTACCTCACATGGTTTTCCCATAAAAGGGACTCTTGATGATAAGAATGAGCATTGAAATTCAAGGTATCTGTGGTATGAATATTCCTGACAAACTTACGTTATGACAATGTGTCTAAAATGACAAGTTGAACCGGCCAAGCAAGCACTGTGCAAGAAAATAAGAATAAAAACCTGACGCTACTTTTTGTAATTATATAATGTTTTCTTTCAATTGCCGCCATACTAGTGGTTACGTGAGGTTCGTAAATATTGATTTCTATTATAGATTATTTGACATAATGGATATATTGAAAATATTGTTTTACAGGTGTCCTTAAATAAGTGTGTTCACTTAGAACTAATGACTGCCGAGGTACGCTAGAGTCTAAGCATTAGTGGACACTTGTTCAAGTCAACTGCATATCAATAATTTTTTTAGGTTCAAGTATATCGAACTCCATTCATAGGCGCTCACATGCTGTGTTCATTCGAAATATTCTACACCGGCCTCTTTTATTGGCAACCTCAGATCGATCCGACGAATTGAGTCTTTCCATATTCTAAATACCAAGTGAACGTCGTTCATGACTATATTTTTCGGATAACAAAGATTTATTATAACAGCGAAAATCTTAATGACATTAAGATCAAAACATTGACAATTATTGTCTCGTTTTCCTGACTCCTACGTCCTACTTTTCCTCAAAAATATTTTTCCTGAACATCTTTCGAGTGATAATAAAAAAAAAATCCCTATCTAGTAGTGGAATCTGGTGATATTCAATTATGAAGCTTTTCATTATCCAAAGGCGTTGCACAAAGTAATTATCCGCTACCACGTCGCAGTGATCAGCTATCAAATTCATAATGTCCACTTCGTAACCAGTCTTGAGAATGAATAAAAAAAATACGAATAGGCGCCACTAACTCAATTGCCAACTAGAAAGTCACAATACAATCGAATTTATAAAATAAAACTCGTCTTGCGTTTTCTTATCCTGTCAATCTAGAGTCGACACCTTCGTAACCACAATAGCAATAATATTTATCAACGCCGTCTAAAACGTGCCCGATATCTGATACACCTTTCACTTAAAATTACAAGTTGCATGTGCAAGCCGTAGCCAGAGCAAATAATAATAATAGTAATGAGATGATTACGTGCGATAGGATTGATAAGCAGTGTTTGTGGGATTTGCAGCGATCTATAATACCTACACATTATTTGGTCGACAGGCTTTTGCTGGCCTCTTAGCCAGCTCGATGATGCGGCAAGTATATCCATCTGACCGTATAAAAAAAAAGACAAAACACTTTTTATTTCTTATAGTATTTTTTACGGCCTTCATGCTGTTTTTAAACCGTGCAATTCGACAGTCATTGTAACGACTGCGCGCCGTCGGAAAAGAAACAGGGGTACTCAAACAAAATTGTTTTGGGATGTGCTTTCTTCGATATCCTTCCTTATCCCAAGTAATGATGTTCCTCTTGTTCCTTAATAACTTAGCTTGGAATACGTTCGTTTCTGGATTCCTAAGTATGCCATGGACATGATGTCATGAAGACTATATGAAACCGCGAAATTCTTTCGAAAAACTCTTTCAAGTCACCAGAGTTGATCGTGAATTGATATTGATGATAATGATACTCATTTACACAAACGAATGACCTGAGGGAATATCAATATTGGGTTTTAATACTGACCTGGTTCACAAATGAGTCAAGCATTTACAGTGGAACACAGTGATTCTGAAAATATGTGGAGACATCAGGAGGATAACAAATCCAAGGTGTTTCCTGTATACAGGCGGCACTAAAAGATCTGATACGCCGAACAGTTAAGATGGAAAAGTGTGGACGTACTGGAAACTCTGGCAGAACAGATTCAGTGAAACTGTGTTTGGTGATACAAAGGAATGTTAGCCAATGAAGAAGCTTTCCAAGCATGGTTTATTCACTTCATTTCTGGACCGCAACCACTACCTTCTATAAACGCCAGAATGTACAGTGGTGCTGTTTCTGAACAAATGAGTCCACGAGAAGCAAATAAACTATCAGAACGAAGAAACAGCAGACTATTCATTGGGAAAAACGAAATCAGCAGTTGCTATCTCTGATAAAAAAAATCGAGCATCATTTCATGACTTCTGAAAATACTAAACGTAATGTTTAGACGGGTAGTTGCCAGAAACAGGCACTGAACTGATTGGATTAAACATTTTTGGCTGCAGTGACTCCGGAATAACTATTGTAAACGGATCTTACTGGAACAAGATTTCATTGATAAGAATAATCTTTTGACAAACACAAGTTCAAATGGTAACGAGAAAAGCACTCTGCCAAAATTCTGCCTACATTACTGAAGATAGAGGACCCATATACGATATGTGTAAAATATTTCGAAGAGCTGAGTGGTATAGAATATAGAGGAATCGGAATAATACTAAAGCCATATACATAATGAATCTGCTAAGTTTGTAAAAACGGAGCACCAGCACGTGTCTCACTTGCATTGAACATCATTAGTTTTTTCATTTTCCACTTCATGCATAGTTTTGTTGGATATAGGAACTCCTCAACTACTGTATTGTGTACGAAAACCAATAGGTGTAGTGCTGTAGAACTGAGATTCGATAGGAAGTAAAAACAATGTGGGGAATACCAACAGAATATTGGTTGATTCTGGAGATACATATTGAGTTTGTCCATCTTTCTCTTATTTTGAATTTGCTACCTTATTTATTTCTTTTTCATGAAATATGGGTTGTATTTTGCACAAACAATAAGTTATTACATTATACCTACTCAGTATTCGAACGAGCCACAAAGCCATACCTAATATGATTTTTTTTGAAAAACTATATTCAATATTCTTAAAAAATATACATTTCGTGATTGACTTAATTTATATTGAAGTTCACTCCCTGTTTCAATAATTTATCCCAGTATCAAGCTAACTAAATTTTATTGTTGAAAATTAGACTTTTTTCTTTTTCAATTTAATGATTTGTACCTATAAAAAGTTGCTTCAAACTTGAGAAAAATGGACTTTATTTTGATGTTTTGCATAATCACTATTTTTTTTTTATTGTTCTATTCTCACACTTTGGATTACAAAACAGAATATGGAAGGTTTTGAATTCCACTCTTGAAAAATAACAAAAACTGTGTTCCAGTGAGTCCTTGGCCTCGATAAGACTGATTACTGAAGTATCCGTTACTTGAAAAGTACCAGTGGATGAGCTATTAGTGAATTCTATGACATTTTTTAAACTCTGTCATCGGCCTTGTTAAATACACCAGCGTTACCTTTTCAATAAACTGAATAAATAATGAATGTTTACATCCAAATTGATTTTGTTTCCATTAATAGGTTTTTTATAAATTTTTTATGAATTTACTTTTGATATTTTTAGTTCAAATGACATTGAGTTTTGTAATTTTGGGCCAATATAAAAAATTAATTTTTGGGAATGACTTTGGTTTATTTCTATAGATAGGTACTAACTAGATCTATAAATTAAGTTTGGTGCAGTTTGTTAGTGTTGATTTTTTGAAATAGGGCTGCCTACTATTTGTTTTCTAACCAGATTGAATATAATTTAGCAATTTATTAGTTATTGTTTGAAGTGACCACATTGGCTGGTGTATCCCATTGATTGGCTTTCATTTTGCCGACAATGACAGTTAATTTATCATTAACTTTCCATACTCTATACATTTCTTATTTATCCTCCTTCTCCTCTTTCACTTCTGGGTGGTATAACAAGAAAGAAGATATAAATTTTCAAAAAACAAAAAGCTTTGGAACGCATTGTTTGGGAAGAATTAAGGCAGATTTGGATATTGGAACTTGACTAGACATTTTATAATACCTCATTTGACACACCTTATACGAGGAAATTTGTCGGTATTCAGATTCGTCAATGTATACACATATAAATAACATTGCATTGAATATGAAATGAATATGAAATGAATATAACAGATACTTATACAGGGTGTTTCCGAAATTGGAACAATTAAAAAAATTGGTTGTTGGTTGAACATAATAATAAATGGTAAGAATTTTAGTTTTTGAAACAGTCAAAAATTCGAAAATTTTTATGAAATTTTATGAAATCGGAAAACTTTAAAATCAATATCTTCCAAAACAATTTTTTTTTCGATAAAAAAGTATTCTTTCATTTCGTTTCGTTTTGTCATCTTCTACTTCCCATTTCATTGAATGCTCCAATTTCGGAATCACCCTGTATATAATAACAATCACAAATATATTTATATAGCTAGTTTAGTGATAGATCGGGTTTGGTGCAGTTTTTTAGTTTTGATTTTTAATTCAGTTTTTGAGTGCATGTGCAAAGATTGGTAGATAAATAGTTTTTTATATTGAATACATCTATTCTGCTTCTTAATAAAGTAAAGTTGTTGAAAAAAGTCTGGTTCTCTTCATGCATATTGTGTAACTTGTAGATTTTTTTGGGCATTTTTGTTCTCCCCAGATTGTAATGCAATATCTCAAGAGAGATTCTGCTACTGAATTATAAATCAATAGCATGTTTTTACGGTGAAAAATCTCTCCTCAAACTCAATTTCAATATGAAGCACAAACAAAACACATTATTCTGGAGATTTTAACTTTGACTGCGGACCACGCGGTTTTAGGTGAAATATAGCGTCACATACGAATTTTCACTCGGCGTAGCGTATATATAATATATTTTTTCACTTCGTGCATAAAGTTTGAAGTTGGGAACTTGAAAGTTATGCATTATGAAACGTGTTTATGAACTGTGAACTATGAAACGCGTATATCGTTTCTTCTGAGTTTGCAGTACAATTAATGAATTCGGTAAATCTGCCTTTATTCGAAGCTTAGAAATAGAAATTATCAAAAATAACATCACCTTTTATCTACTCTACCTGGTTTTCGAATATGCTCTGAACGAATGGAGAGCTTTTATTCAAAATTTTACAATTGTTTGCCAATGGCAAGCTCATTTTTTAAAGGTTTTCCTAATGTAGAGAGGCACAAGAAGTTCTGAAACTTCAAGTTTACTGAGACAGGCTGCTGATGTTTTGCAAATCACTGCAAATGATCAAACGGTGCTTTTTGTTGCCGTGCGGTAATAGGTTGGTGATAATGAGAGATGCGATACTTCACCGAATGTATCGATACAGGAGAAGAAGCAAAGACCCATTAACTCTCAAATCTGAAACTGCAGATCGTATCGGTCAAAATTCCAAGTTTGATGCCACTGGTTTCTCCTTACATCTCCGCGTGTAAGACAGGCCGAAATCATTACGGATAGCAGTAGGAACTTGATTATTGTTGTCGATGTTCCATTGTCAAACACCTTGTTCTCACATCGGTCAGACCATGCTGAGCGGTACGGCTCCCTTTTCTGTATGAAAAAATCTAATTAAATTCTTCATATAAAATGTAGGTTTCGGTACGAGGACTATTTGGTGGCGTTGTTCACGCAGTCGGCGGTATATACGAACGTGTTAAAACCATTAGTGGTGATAGCGGTAATTAAATACAGATTTTGATATTCAAAACATAGATTTATTCGTAGCATGACGTATCTCATCTCAGTAATATATAACCGAATCCAAGATTAATTTTTTGGTTTGAGATTTCTGATCAAAACCGCCAGAGATTGTTGATAACGCGCTCATTGTCAGATTGTATGAATGTCTCGCTTTGAGTCCCATATTCACCCATGGTATCATAATAACTTCTATTGATATGCAATACTAGAATTTTGCCAGTGTATTGTAATGTATAATCTATCTAAATCAATTTGTTTAATAGGATATGAGGTACAAAGGTTTATAATATTATGAAGGTACTGTAAATTAAAAGAAGGTCCTGCGTACCTACTTTATATCATTCAATTAGAAAGGGTGTAGTTTTTTTCTGTGGAATATTTGATATCGTTATTTCAATATATATTTCCCTTCAATTATCAAGTGAAACCACAATTTCTTTTGTTGATAGTATCATTGGCAAAATTAAGCTCTGCGGATCCCAGATTAACTTTAAAACTATTCATCAATATCAAGACTAGGACAGAGTATATGTTTACTCATTAAATTCATTTGGGATAATTGCAATGCAATTTTTCTATCCAATTATGAACTTCCACTATGTTTTTGTTCTCTCTCCCGATTCTTTTATATGTTGGCAACATATTATACCATTTCCACTCCTTCCCCATATTCAACTATGATTTCTTTCCCTCATAATAAATAAATAAATTAATAAATTATATAGATTTGGTACACCATCTTTTTTTTCAAAATCATCATCATCATCATCATCATCATCGTTTATTTACACAAGAAGTATAATTTCAATAAAAATAATAACAAATAGTTGAGAAAATCTGGCATAAATAAACCTAACAGGGCCAATTAGTCCGTGAGGGACTGTCTATGGCAGTGTGTTTAGTCTAATCTTGCCGTATTCAATACAATACAATATTTAAAACTTATACATTTATATGTCAAACACACTAGATATGTAATAAACAAGAGTATAAAAAAGATAAAAATTATTATATAATAATAGATTTACCTATGTTTTCACAAGAAACAGCTTGGAAACATTGGGAACAAATAGAAATAAAAAATACAATATAAATATAAATTGGGGTTAATGATATATTGAAAAAACTAAGGTTAGGTTTTTGATATTTTCAATCTATTAATGCATGGAAAAAAGTTCTGTTTTTTTTCAGGATCCATTCTTTAACATGTTTTCTGTAGGAGTATTTAGTTTCAATTATTTTAATATTTGCAGGTAAGTGGTTGTAAATTCTTGGAGCAATATAACTAAGAGTTCGTTGACCAATTGCTTTTTGACTTTTGGGGAGGTGCACATTATCTGATGTTTTATTTCGTGTGTTGTGTGTATGATCTATTTTTATGAGGTAAGTGGATTTATTATTATATGTGAAAAAAAGTATATTTTTTGCATATATTTGTCGGAGGTCCATTACTTTCAGGTCTTGAAATAGTTCTTCAGAAGGATATGAAGATGGTTTGAAAGCTATTATCTTCAAAACTCTTTTATGGACTACCTCTAATGAACTAAGTGTGGTCTTTCTAACACCCCCCCAGCCAATGATTCCATAACTTAATAAGGAGCCGACGAGTGCGTGATATATTATTTTCAATTTATCCAAGGAAAGAATGTATCTACACTGATAAAATTTGTACAACAAAGATCGAATTTTTTTTTTCAGGTTCTCTATCTGTACATGCCATCTTAGAAAAGAATCAATATAAATGCCAAGATATCGTACACTTTCAACAAATTCGACAGTTTGGTGATCAAAAAATATTCCTTTATATGCAGGTAGGTTCGTTTCATAAGAAGTGAAAGCTAGAATTTTTGTTTTATTGACGTTAGTTGTTAGTAAATTATAATCAAACCATTTTTTTATTTTCTCCAGATCTTTTTCTGCTTTCTCCCTAACTGTATTCCATGACTCGGAGGTGTATAGAATGACAGTATCATCGGCAAAGGAAACAATCGTGCCAAGTGAATCTAGACTCAACAAGCTATTTAGGTAAAGTAAAAATAGTACAGGACCAAGGACTGTTCCCTGTGGAACCCCACACGTAACCGTCCTTTGTGAACTTAGTGTATCCTTTAGCACAACCTTCTGCGTACGGCCACTAAGGTAATCTTTGATAAGGTTTATTGTCACTCCTCGTAAACCTAGATGTTCAAGTTTCTCCAGCAGAAGCTTGTGACTGACCGTGTCGAAAGCTTTTGCCAGGTCCACAAAAACACCCAAGCATGGTTTCTTTTGGTCAACGAATTCATATATTTTTCCTGTGATGAAAGCTATAGCATCCTGGGTTCCGCAATTTTCTTGAAATCCGTATTGCCTATCGCTGATGATTTTATGTTTTTCTAGATATTCCATCAATCGTTTTTTAATAATTTTTTCGAAAATTTTCGAGAAGCATGAAGTTAAAGATATAGGTCTATAGTTGGCCATATCTGTTTTCATTCCTCCTTTGTGTACTGGTATTATATGAGCGAGTTTGAAAGCCCTCGGTACAATCCCATTCACAAGACATAAGTTGAAAATCCAGCATAGTGGTTCGGCGATGTATTCCGAAATGAGTTTGACTGTTTCATTTTTTATTCCATCGGGCCCTGGGGCTTTATTATTTTTCAGTTGTAATATCTCATTTTTTATTTCAGAAGGTGTGGTCGGTTTTAGGTAGATTGAGTGCATGTAATTTGGATGTTTCTCCTTATAGTTATTTTTGGAGATTTTTGTTGCTAGTTTGGAGCCTATTTCTGAAAAATATTCATTCAGTGCATTCGCGATCTCTTCTGTGTTTCTTATACTTTTACCGCATTCAAGTTTCAGTTCATTAATGTCGTTGCTTTTTGACTTAAAATTGTTTGTGAAATCATTAACCACTCGCCACATGTGTTTCGAGGATCCAGCGTGCTTATCGATTTCTGCACCGAAATAATCGCTTTTAGATTTTTTCAGTAGTCTGTTTAGTTTATTCCGGTACGATATGAATTGTCTCCGTAGGTTATCATTCTGGGGTTGTGCCAGAGACCTTCGATGTAATTTATCCCGTGTTTTTATTGATTGGATCAAACCATGGGTTATCCAGGGTTTTTTCTTTTTTTTAGAATTCAATTTTTGTATTTCAGTACATTGATCAATGATTTTTTTCAGTTTTTCCGAAAACATTTCGAAAGCGGTATTCGGATCAGAACATTGAGATATATTGCCCCAATCAGCTGCTATCACTTCTCTCAAAACTTTCCTATCATTTATTATTTTCAGAATTTTATTATTATCTTCATGTGTTGGTATATTAGTATGAATGTTGGTATTCAATAAAATAGTGTAATGGTCGGTTATTAGTGTCTTGAGAATAATTGAACTGAAATTGTGTTGATAATCTTTGTTTTTGCTTCGGACAAAAAAGTGATCTATACACTTGCTTGAATTACTAGTAACTCTCGTTGGTTTATTTATCATAGAAATAAAACCTTTTTCATATAAAAGATTCAGATAGTCATCAGTTTCAGTACAACTTTCTAGAATGTCGATATTCATATCACCTACTATGAAAGTGTTATCGAATTCATTAAAATTGTGCCTATCTAAATGTTCGGATAAAGAGATAATAAATTCTCTCAAATTAGTTGATGGGGACCTGTAAATAGCTAACAGATTAATAGTTGCTTTATTTAATTTGATTTTCATATTTATTGAGTATACCGGGCCAATTTTAATAGTTTCATAGCTGTACACAAATCCTTTTTTAATATATATCACCACACCGTCATTTTGGTTTATTCTAGTGCTGGTGTGTACTATATCGTAATTATCGATATTGAATAATGTTTTGTCTTCTATTTTCCAGGTTTCAGACAGAATAATACAGCTGGGGGGCGAAGATAACTGGGACAGTAATGCCTCAAGTTGTACGAAATTTTTTTGTATACTTCTAATATTACTATGATAAACGGAAAAATATTGAGAATTATCCAGAGGCATTATTTTATTAATTTCTTCCACTTCATTGATTTCTGTAGCATCAAAGGTATTATCTGAGAAGTATGTTGTGAAATGGTCCATTGTATTATTTTAGTTGGATGGTAGTTTGTATGATATAGTTACAACATGCAGTTGATCTGAACATTAATGCTACAGGAAAACAAGTGTTTTATAAGTGAAGTGATAGAAAGAAAGCTGATTTATATTAAGATTAGGTCTATAATTTCATTTGTTCGATCGTAGTCTTGGTTTTTCTTGTGTTACTTTCTTTCCTGTTGTGGATTCTCTGGAACTAGAAGCGGGAAATGAAATTTTCAGGAGGTCGTCTGCAGGGTTCCTGTTGTGCTTGAATGTTTCTTTATTTTCGAGAGAAATTGTCCTTTGAATTGTTGTAGGTGTGTTTGGAGTGCTATTGGGTTTAGGTGATTCTATTTCTTGTTTTTCCAGTTCCAGAAGATCTAATGCAGTATACGTTCTTCCTTCCACGTGCAACTTGTTGTTTTTTATGAAACACTCCTTGTTGTCGTCTTGTTTTGCCAAAATAAGATGTTTCCTGAGGATTTTATAGTGATCTCTCTGTATAGGGGTTAGATCATTCGAAATACTTATGTTCGTACCCTTCAGATATTTGCAATTCTGAAGAACACTTTTCTTGGTGAGATTTGAATGAAATTCCACCTTAAGAGGACTTTTTCCACTGTTTCCCAGAAAATAATAGTCGTTTATGTCCTTCTGATCCAGGTCAATTTTTAAGAGGTTCTTAAGTTTTTCACACAATGAACTGCAGTTGGAAATGTCACTTTTTTCGCAAAGCCCAAAAATTATAATATTATTTTTTCTTTCTCTTCTTTTCAAAATCTCTATTTCTTCCCGTAGTGATGAGTTTTCCTTTTCGAGGTCGTGCACTTTTGATTTGAGTTCTTCGAATTTAAGCAGTACTCTAACTTCACTAGCCTCAATTGAATTCTTAATTTCACTTCGGCTCTTCAAAATCTCATCCATCAATTGTTTGAGTGTTATATCTGAATCAGGCATTTCAGCGCAAGAGTTCAGAGATTATTTACAGCGTAGGTGGATACCTTTAGACTGACTATCAATATACACTTCTTAGTCCAGCGTTTTTTGCGATTGTTTATAGGTATACGGTAGGGATTTGATTTCGCTTCTTAACTCTTAGAATTTCGTGATTAGGTAATTTGTAATACAGTGAAACTGAACGTTGATGTTTCCTCTTGTTTTACGTAAAAAAATCTGGTATTTAAATTGTGTTTACATACCAGAAGTTTTAATTATCCACAGAGGCAGGTATTGATTGACTGTTCACTAAAGCAAACCACATACTATATAAAATCATATCCAATATGAAATTTGTTATATTATCAAGATGAGTAAAATTTTCTCACTCATTTTTTCACTCTGAGAATGTCATTTCAACAACATAACACTTTTCATAAAACTTTACTCTAGAATATACAGTTTGTAAAAAAGACATAAGAGTTTCAAAAATGCCTATCATATTTACTATGATAGACATCAACTTTGTTATTTTACTTGATTCATCCTGTATAATCCTACATTTCTTGTTGGATATCATCATTACAAATTCTGTACTATTCGATCTGATATGTGTCAAAATCGCATATATCTAATGAATGAGAGAAATTAGAAGATTCGAAAAGTTGAATATCACTGTCGCACTTATTGCTTGATATAATTCCATCAAACCTGATATCACTGCATTTTTAAATAAAAGTGTATAACTAAAACAAAAAAATGTAGTGGGTGTTACATTTAAAATATAAAAGTTGATGTTTATTTCGAGAAGCACCTGTTGTGGATAAGTCGGGTGCATGGTGTCGATCAGAAAGCCAAGCAACCGTGGGAGCGGTTACTGGATAGATAACTGATAGCATACTTGGATGGATATTTTCTTGGATCGCACGTTAAAAGGTATGACCCTCGTCATTCCAAGCTCACACAAAATTTCCGAGGGTTGCTCGTAGCCAGGCTGTCGGATGAAGGTTAGAACAAATTTAAAAAAAAAGTCCGGTATAATCGAATATAATACAGTTAGATCAGTAGCACTGAGGAATGAATTTAAAATACCCAGTCTAGTTATAAAATTTATAAAAGGTATTATAACTGCCCCTATTTAAGGTCTTTATTCAAAAAGAGAATTCCCAACAGATCAACAAGGCTTGCTCAGTTCTTCGATGTACCATACGTATCAACAAGTAACTGTTCACCCATCATTACAATGATCAAAACATCAAACAACTTCCTACTACTATCAGATCTCAACTTTGCTCTCCCCCCCAAACAATTTTATCGTATACTAAAACCCTTCGTTTCAAATTTGGAATAAGCTTTATTTTTATATATATTTTTTGTTTTCCATTCGACTATGTGTGGTAGCGCGATACAATATTACTGTATTCACAGATATTAGAATCATTATAAATAACTGTTGGACTGTAGTCACATTTGTAATAAGAAATATGATTTTCATGTAATAAGGTTTTTTACCTGTTTGAAAATAAATAAATAAATAAATAAATAAATAATTTTTGGAATAACTGAACGTTTCCACAAGAGGAAACACCACACTAAGAACTGAAAGACTTGGAAGAATCACTATTAGATCAGCACAAACCTCCAAAAATAACCGTGCGACCGATATCGAATCACCCTGTACATAGAAAAAGACTGATGCATTATCCTTGAAAAAAAAAATTACAACCATATTTGAATTCACACAGGGGCATTCTAAAAAATCTTCTACTATTGTGACTAGATGTACTGCTTCCAAAAGGCGTTCACAAAATTCTACTACTCATACCTCTTCAATCAAAATATAATAAAACGGCATTTTTGAAATCTTGAACCTATATAGAAACAATTTTTTAAGTTGTTAGACGTATAAAGAACACCAATGCATATGCTTGCAACTGTTCAGTGTCATCAATAATTTGTCAAAAATTCAGAGATATCCCAATTAGAAAGTTCATTAGGAATATTCTTCAATAAGCACAGAATATTTTGATTCATTTCAGTCTTTTCTGCTAATTTTATTCTTTTCTATGCTTTGAAAATCAAATGAATCTTATAAGTAATATTTATATACAGCTTGGCAAATCTATTAAAGAATATCGATAAAGGTATGAGCTGTGCGAATCAGAATGAGAAAGTATTCAGTTATAATATACAGGGTGACCCAAGGTTAAACCGTCAAACGTTCAGTATCGGTTTATTATAGGCGAAAATAAATTTTTTTCTTCATATGAGCATATGTTCCAACTTGCTTCGTTTTGGAGATACAGGATATCAAAGTTTTAAGAAAAAATCAGTTTTTTATTCATAACTCAAAAATCTTTTGACTGATTTTGATAAAATTTGGCATGCTTATTTGTGGTGATAAAAGTCTTATTTTATTGTACTTAAAATTAAAAAAAAGCATATTTTTTTTAACTTTATTATAATTTTAACTATATTGAAAACGAAGAAAATTGGGACACATGCTTATATGAAGAAAACATCTTATTTTCACTCAAAAAACCTATACTGTATTCAATAGTTTGTATCATTAAATCATATCTTCCTTTGTATAAATATGGTAAATATGTATTACACATAGAGCTTGGAAAATCTATACAGTGATATGAAATCGGCACGCCTATCGATGCGCGGTTGCAGAAGAGCTCAGTATACAGGGTGACTCAGGGTTAAACCACCAAACGTTCAGTATAGGTTTTTTGACTGAAAATAAGATGTTTTCTTCATATAAGCATGTGTCCCAATTTTCTTCCTTTTCAATATACAAGGTGTCAAAGTTAAAAAAAATTTGCTTTTTTTAATTTTAAGTACAATAAAATAAGACTTTTATCACCACAAATAAGCATGCCAAATTTTATCAAAATCAGCCAAAAGATTTTTGAGTTATGAATAAAAAACTGATTTTTTCTTAAAACTTTGATATCCTGTATCTCCAAAACGAATATGCTCATATGAAGAAAAAATCTTATTTTCGCCTATAATAAACCGATACTGAACGTTTGGTGGTTTAACCCTGAGTCACCCTGTATACTGAGCTCTTCTGCTACCGCGCATCGATAGGCGTGCCGATTTCATATCACTGTATAGATTTTCCAAGCTCCATGTGTTATACATATTTACCATATTTATACAAAGGAAGATATGATTTAATGACAAACTATTGAATACTTGGAAAAAATATATGTATATAATTTGTGTATTATTCAAATAAGTAAATTCTGTCTTAAAAAAAAAGAATCTTCATTAAGTGATCTTTCCGATTATAGTGGCTGATTTCTGGTTAATATTTTGAGAAAATTACATAAAAAAATACCACTTTCAAATTTTTTTGTCAACCAAATGTTATTTTCCGATTCGAGAGCAAACAAAAAATGTAAGATTATTCGGATAGGAAACATATATTAAATTCATTGATATTTAATTTTCTTCATGCGGCGAATAGTCTGAAGTCGGCCCCTCTACCTACTCAGAAACAAGCACAAATTGACAAATCAAATTACTGTTAAGCGTTAAATTAATATTTCACTAGAAAACGGGCATTTGTTGCAGTATGAAAATGAAAACCACTTTGAAATCTATTCCCTCTAATCAAACATTTATACTCTTCTTTATTTGCAGTGCATTAGCAAAAAACCATCGTATCAGTTTTTAATTAAAAGAAAACTCAGCCGAACATGTATATACGGATCTTCCAAAAAAAAATCCCCTTCGTAATAATATTTGCTCTCGGTACGGGGTAACAACTTTTAACAAAGGGGTGTGTTTTTACAGGCTCCTGTGCGTTTTAACTTCGTCCCTTTGGGCAATAAAATGGAAGCGATACGGGTATTGATCCTTGATTTTCGAAATGCTTTTGTAGCCGGCTTGTAGTGTGTTAAATAAACAAGGAGATTGCCTGACAAATAGTCGGTATACTTTTGAGAACGGCGTTAGAAATGGAATGTTTTACCTCAAGACAGTTGGACTAATTTTCAACTTCCTCATAAATCACATATCTGTACTGTAGTACGAATGTGCTAAAAAGTTTGTTAAAAACACCGTTTTCTAATTGAAGTTTACTGAAGACTTCAAGATTTTCTATAATTACAGATAACATAAAACAGATAACAGAAAATGTCGAATTATGACGATTATTTCTCTCCAATCAGACACCACTAATTTTTCATAATTTACATAAGTAACTGATTCACAAGACCTGTTTAACCGCGGTAAAATTTTGGTCCTATATATTTGTTTTATTTTTGTCGTGTATCACTTTTTCTGACAATTCTTGGTAACTTGTTATTAAATACTTTCTTACTGATCTTTATCAGTAAAAACCTCCATTTTTGAAATAATTCTTATACAAATATTATGACATTAGGCGATGAAAATACTTCATAATTTGACATTTTCTCATGTAAACTTTGCCAAAATAGTTATATATGATACAAGTGTTAAAAGTGGGATTTTATTTTGTGAGTGGGGAATATTGCGAAACGAGCGTTAGCGTTGCTAGTGGGGTTGACGAGCAAAATAAAATCACTTTTAACAAATGTATCATACAACTTTTTCTGTACAACTGTTACTGCTAGTAGGAAAAAAACAAAAAAAATTATAAGATCCATAAGGATTCGAACTAATTCAATACGATTCGGTGTTGAGACAAGAATCGATTGTAGCACCACCAAATTTGGTATGCTAGTAGTTTTAAAATTACAGGGGTAGTCACAACTCTGCTAAAAATGATCGGAGAAGAAAAAGAAAAAGTTTATATCGTTTCTGCTCCTACTTTCTCATGCAAATATAATATGCGAGTATTTGAGAACCTAAAATGTGTTTTGTCGCACTTCACGGAGAAAATCATGAATAATTTAGTAAATATGGAATTATTATCCTAAAGCAGCAACCCATACCTCTTTGGACCATATGAAATAATTTTAAAGTAGTGTGACAGGTCCCACTTATACATGCAAAAAAAAAACTTTGTTTTACTCCTGCCTCATTTTCAACCTACCCATAAAATCGGCATTCTCGACACTAAATGTTGAAAATAATAGCTTATTCATATCCTGCATATATATATTTAATAACGCTATTGTGAAATGCAAACCTCAAGCTTCAAATTACATACTTCATTTTTTATGTAGGATGTGTATGAACGATTATTTTCAACTTCTACTGAAGAAACCGGGATTATGGGTGAGTTGAAAACTGAAGCAGGAGTAAAACCCAGTTGTTTCTTTGGCATGTGTAAGTAAGACTTGTCACACTAGTCTTGAATCGTTGCATATGGTCCAGAGAGGGTACTGATTCCTGCTTCAGTATAATTATTTCATATCAACTAAAATATCCATGACTTTCGGATCCTCCGTGAATATCGTAGAAGGGTTATGTGAAGTGGAACAAAACACATTTTAGATACTCAGATATGTTATATATGCATGAGGAAGTATATAAAAGTCTTCAGGAACGATATGCACTTTTTCTTTTTCTTCTACTATAATTTTTAGCAAAGTTATGACAAATCTAATTTTTGGCCCTGCCTGAAGTTGCAGTGGCGGTTTAGCTCGAGCATGAAATGTGACGTCGGCGTTTAACCACGTTTTCTGAGGAAACGAGCGTTTTTCATAAAGTATTACTGAAAATCGTTCTTGTGGATAATTGAATTATCTCTCAACCTATCGAAATCGTTTTTTGATAAATCTTATATTTTCTGAAATAACAACAACAATAAATATATTTTTTTAATGAAAAATTTTTTAGGTTTCACCCCAAAAATGTGTATGATACATTTGTTAAAAGGGATTTTATTTTGCTCGTTGGGTTGCTCCACTCGCTAACGCTCGTTTCGCAATATTCCCCACTTTTAACACTTGTATCATAAATAACTACTTCAATGCATGTCAGGATGCCCCAAAATATCAAATATAGGATTTGTTGTTTGTGAAAAAAAAAAAAAATTAAAAAATGTCAAAGGACCCCACATCAAATATATTGTCTGAGGTGAATTCTTTCCAAAATTTGAGAATGAATAGATCAAATGCCTCTGAATCAGAGAAGTCCCTTGACTAACAAATTGATAGTCGTTGAAAGAAGTTATGAGCTCTCGAAGATTCAACTAATATAAATATGATACCCGAAAGAACTGTTCTGTTTTTCAACGACCATCAATCTTTGAATCAAGGAACTGAGTCAGAGACATTTCGTGAGTGCGCGTTTAAAAGGGGATATGTCAGTTTTTAGTGAAATTGGGGTTATGTCCAGAAACAGTTGATAAAGTAGTCCTTTAGATTTTAGTTCGAAAATATGAATAGGACATTCATAAAATCTGTTGTGGAATCATCTGCGACTGAAAGACAAACTTTAGTTGTTTTCTTTTAGATATTACAAATAAATCACATTTTCCATTTTTCAATCTTCATGGAGAATGTTGCCCTTTTCAACATAGTCCTTTAGGTTTGTACAAAAAGGGGTATGTCAGAGGGCCGATATCAAAAATGTGCATTGATGTGTCTAGAGAGTAACGTTAGCATTACATCAAAACTTGGCATGTGAAAGGGGTTAAATCGTAAGAACTAACATCTGTTCTGCGCATGACTTTTTGTGACGTTCAAACGAAGTTAACTCTGACTTATCTCTCTTCGCACCAATTGGTTTCGTGCAGAATTAATAGACCCAGGAGGTAAAACAAACACAATCGTAGAAAAAGACGAAGAAATAACCTTACTTTTTCATTTCGTTTCGTTTGCTGTTCTCCTATTTTTAACAATTTGTGAAAATTTGTGATTTTTTTCCAAAAAAAGAACGTTTCAGTATAAATGAAGCAAAAAAGTGGGGTTAGGTGGGTTGTCAGATTTCTCAGGTTATGTTGTTTTACCTCCAGGGTCTGTCAGTTGTGCATGAAACCAATATTTATTATAACCACATTACTGACCGGACTGTCGTAGTCGTTTATCCTGATGAGGATGAAGAGGATGAAGAGGACGAATCCTGAGAAAAAGAATTTGGCTAAGTTTTCCTGGTTATTTTATGTATTTATTCGTTCTTTGAAAAATAAAACGTTAAATAGATTCCAAGGTTGGACATTTTTTTGTTACCTAGTTCCGGTGAAAAAAGGGTTGAGTTCAGTGAATGTTTTGAGACTTGGAAGTTAAGTCACCCAAACTTTTCTAAATGTTTTTATATAATTTTTTCAAATATGTCACGTAAAAGAGAGTATTATTTATTATAGTTTCAACACAGTGAATTCTTTTTGAATTTTACCAGTGATCTTACACTTTTTGTCAAACACATATTGCCCAAAATCTCAATTGCACTGATTATACTGACTTACCTTCTTATGCACGCGCACCCGCGACTTGATCTAATAATTCCCAAATTTTGAAACGATTTCACCTCTCAGTCATATTTTCAATGTATTTGGTGGGGGGGTCATTTTATTTTCAATGAAATTATTCATTGTTATTTTTAATCTAATTCTGACTTTATCTGTACTGAATTTAGAACTTTTATTGCGCTCTGGCAGATTCGGTAGTGATTGTAATCCCGAGTCAGATTCATTCCACTTGAGCTGTGTTTTGAGTGGTTTTTCGTACGAGTATTGGGGTACTGTGTAGTATGATATAATTTCCAATTCGGTAATGTTGACTTCATGGATGATTTTGGTGTACCCAGTATGTGGTTGGGTTCTCCAATTACATGTATGTTTCAACTGACCTAAAAAACTTCACTCGGAGAAACACATAGTAGATAATATTATTCTGAATAATAAACAAATAAATGTGTTTATGTTAGCTTCGAAGTCGCAGTAACTGTTAGTCGTAATTTATTGCATCTGAATCGCATTAATCACTATTCCAAGTTTACAACGTTCATTAAGTACGTTTCGTTAGAAAATATTTGCTTTGTATAATGAATATGTACCAATGTATGTAATGGTTAAAAGTACGTGTGTTAACCAAAACTACAGTATTGGTGGTGAATTATTCATTCAATATTCTGGTTCCAGAGAACTTAACAGACAAAATAAGGGAATTTCTGGAGACTCTGAATCTCAGGAAACACATTCGTAGGCAATGTCAAGACGGTCATTCGTTGTAACAACGAGCCCTGGAAAAATACGATAGATAAGTGTCCAGGGTACTATAAAGGGATGTATTAGGTTTGACTGAAATTTTTGAGTCGGTTTCAATGAAACCATTGTAATGGAGTAACGAATAATGCTATTTCATAAGAGCATCGGGATGCAAAGAGAGATAGATCGCTAACATATTTGCGGTATTCTAGAAAAGTAAGCGAGTTTTTAAGCCATCACAGATGGTGCAAATTGCTTTCGTAGGCGATCATAAAGAATTAACGATATGTTAAAGAGAGAACTATGTTTTTAACATGCTCATTTGGAAAAGTTGTGATATTCCCAATTGGTATGGTATCTACTTTCCCTCGGCTTTCACGATGATCTCGAAACAATACAGGATTTTTCCATTTAATTATAACCATGTATGAGATCAACAATTAAAGGAAATCCGTACCATCCATTTTTGGCTCTTTGTAAATTGAAAATGTTCACTGGCGTTTTTACGTACAAATATCACGTTATGCAAATGGATGCTCAATGAGCGAAATAGATCCTCGTTGATTCGACATGCTTTTTTTCCGAAAACAAACTTTTTAATTGTTCCGGTTCACTCTCACTTGTCGGTGCGTAACAAAGGTATGAAAAGAAACAAAAGAAAAAGCGTGTTATATGATCAGTAATTTCTAAGGCATGACTTGTGGCGGAGAATACACTATCTCTGGAGAATCGCTGTGAAACAGTTGACGATCAACTCGTCACAGGTGGGCGGCTATGTGTGAAACACTTTGTGGTTTTAGGTAGAAGTGAGGCCTTTGAATGACTCCTAGATAAATAATTCCTGTCTTCAGTGTTGGGTAGGCACTTGCAAAAAGTATATGTTTGGTCAATAAAACATTTAGTTATGTTATAAGTAGGTGTTTGTTGCTCATATCTTTCAGACGACTCGTGGTATTGACCAACACCTTTTGAAAAAGAAATTGGAAATACGGTTTTTATCACCAGCAAAATATTCCTTCAATTACAGAAATTACATTTAATAATAATAACATAAAATATAATTAATGAACTGTTATGAACATCAACATTTCTTGGATCCCTTCCTCTCAATTCATTGTAGTAATTTTAGGGAAACCAGAGCCATAGCTAGGCGGTGGCAAATGATGTTATATTGAAACAATGAAAAATTCTATTAAATTGTTCAGACCCCAGTATTGGAGAGCCCAGATGTTTCAAACTTTTCACAAAAGGGCATTGCTACGGTCTTGGGAAAATCACTCTTGAAAACAGTAGGCATTAATATAAATCGTTTGCTGATATTCAAATAATTATTCAAAAACCTGAGGTCATTTACATTAAAGACCAAGCACCGTTTCAGTGGAGTAGGTAGCTATATACTTATACGTACTACTTACAGTTTGATAATCATAGACGAAAACTGAAAATGGCTGTTTCCAAAAAAAATTATTGATTACAATTGCTTGTGAGTGATATGTATTGACCTATTATAGGTTAATACATATTATATCACTTTTATGCATAATACCTTTATGCAACAAAGCAAAAGAAAATCAGCCGAGAGAAAATCCTCAAGGACAAAAGATAGCAACTAGAGACCTAATAAGAATTGATGATAAGGACAAAACTACAAATACTACACTGAGCAAAATGAAGATAACATATTGGTATATTCAATAAAATTAGGATAAAAATTACAATATTTTTCGGTAACTCTGAAAACTTGAATCGTAAATATTAATATAGGTACGCCCCCCAATTTTCCTATAGTTTTGAAGATACAGATTTCAAATTTGGTTTGTCGCTATAGTACTTGAATATGCATATTTTGACGCAACTACTGAAAATTCACAACTTAAATCATCACAACTGACAAACGACATCAGAAGTTCTCATATAATTGCAGTACCCATATATTCCAACCTATATATTTTTCAACCGATTTTCAATTTTGAAGAACAGTATTATCTTCCGGATAATGAAAACAAATGTACAGGGTGTTTAAAAAAAAAAAAAGTTTGTGTCACTTCCGGCTAATCCGGAAGTGGTGAATTTTCAGTTGTGGCGTCAAAATACCAAATTTGAAATCTGTATCTTCAGAACTATGAAAAAATTGGGGGGCGTACCTCACCTCGGTATAGTACCAGAAATTATTGTAACCATCGCCATACATTTTCCTCCATGTACCTCTCTATACGTGTTTCCGAATTTGAGGCAATTGAGAAAATGTGTTGTTATATGGAACATAATGTATCAATAAATGGCAAGAATTTCATGAAATTATTTGAAATCGCGTTCAGTTACCTTTGTTTGGGAGGCACTGGTTTGATTCTCCAGACGACAGCGTATCTGACCGCTGACAGTGTTTCAGCGCGGTTTGCGCAGGCTGCAGACCTCTTACCAAAAAAAGTCTTAAAAATTAAAAATTCAATATTTCTCAAAATAAATTTTTTTCTACAAACGTCAAAAAATGACAAGGTTCGCACATTGACAACAGTATGCGAAGTGGCACTTTTTTTCATTTTCCTTCGTTACCATGACACCGTGCGCGAAGTAATGTGCGAAATATATTTCGCACACTGCATGTAAACTATATGGGATTTTCAAATTCTAACCTATATATATGGTCCTCAATCAAGCAAAAAACAAGAAATCGTTTATTTATTAATGTAGAACAATAATTAAGGTTTTCAAATTGTGAGAAAATTTTACACTACCTAATTTTATTTGTTATTTACAATATTAACATTAATGGTGCAGCCAGTGCACGAACCAATATTTATTCCTAAACCAGATAACTCAGATTCAGCTCGTGATATCGTAGTTTCGGGGGTTGGAAGACTATCCATTTTTGACTTGCAAGCAACTGCCATAGAGGTGACAGCACTTGATCTTGAAATTTCACAGTCTAAAATTTTATTTGATATTTGAATTTTGTTATTGATAGAATCCTCCACATATCCTTCGGCCACAGTCGAAGATTTCCATCCTCCATGTCGCTTCAAAACACATATATCGGCCCCCGTATTAGCAAGGAGTGTGGCTGATGTTCTCCGAAAACAATGACCAGTGTAGGCATCAGGATTTGGTAATTTTAGGTGTTTTGCTATTAAGCTAGGCATCTTTCCAATACTATTTATTCCAACAACTTGGTTAAAACATCTCTTATTTTGATACTTCAAAAACAATCGGCAACTGGTAGCATAACTTGGACGAAGAGCCGCATATTTTCGGTAAAAGTCAGTATAATATAAATTTGAAACTGTAAAAATTCGTTGTATATTCGTTTTTGTATCGGGTACTTTAACAATCAAAATAGAATTTTTATCTTCTATGTCATCGACCGTCATTTTAGTGAGTTCGTCACGGCGGCAAGCACCCGAAATACCCAGTATTAAAACCACCTAAAAGGAAATCAGTAATTCAAAAAACATATAAAACAATCATCAAAAATCTACCTTAACCAACAAATAGGTTTCATCATCTGCCTCTCTTATGAATTGATCAACTTCCTCTCTAGTCAATACCTTAGATTTCTTAGGATGGTTCGCAACTGACAATTTTTTCAAATATGGAACCAACTTGGTAAATTTCTTAAAATCCACATTTTCTTTAACATTGAGTGTTGCCTTCAACATAGAATACATTGCCCATAACGTGGAAGACTTCAGCTTCTTAGACTTCTGTGCAAAATATGCCAACAGCACATTTTCGGATATTTTTCTGGCTTTATTTGCTTCACACCACTCTTTAAATTGCTGATATGCATTTTCATACTGGCGCCTCGATTTCTCCGGTAAAAGGTTGGAAATAACGGAATTGGCCGCATCGATCAAGTTAGGTGGGGTACTGCTTAGTTCATCGTCGCTCGAAATTTCCATTCTTTTACAATAATAAATATCACGCACGAAATTGACGCGAATAAAAAGTCAAAAAATAATTATCGAGAACTGTCACTTTGAAATAATTGTCAACAAATGCCATTTTATTTCCATAGTTACAGTCAAGATGCATAGAAACCCTACAGTAATTACTTGATTTGGAAAAATTATTTAAGCCAGTTCAATACTATTTTTTTCATAGTTATTATTTATTTTAGAACAATATTTTTGACGTTTGTAGAAAAAATTTTGTTTGCATCTCATGCGCGAAATACTTTGGTAATCTCGACTATTTTTTTTAACTCGGCTGCGCCTCGTTAAAAAAAATCAGTTCTCGATCACCAAAGTAGCATTTCGCGCACTAGATACAAAAATAACTATTTTCGACTAGTGCACTAGTGCAATAAAGTTTTTATTGCACTCATCTGTCATTCTACTTCAATGTACAGTTGTGGTCATTGAAGTGTTGTACAGCAATTGTATGCTGTCTAAACTTCAGAGTACAAAAAAGTGTTGTAGAAGGTTTTGATTACCAAATAACTGCTGTGTTTCTTGATTGAAATGGCGTTCAATCAAGGATCACAGGAGTTTTTTGGTAATCAAAACCTTGTACAACCCTTTTTCGAACTTTGAAGTTTAGACAGCATACAACACTTCATTGAACACAACTGTACGTGCTGTCATCATAACAAACATAAACGATCAAACCCACTACATATTTAGCGGATATTCTATGAGATTGGCAATACGTTTCAAATTGTTACATGTTTTATATTATTTTGTATTAATGTTAGCAGCCAGAGTTAAACAAACAATGCCTTCCCGAGAATAACTCTTTTGTATTAGAAATAATAGATTCGAGATGTCAATGCGTTTTACTTCAAAGCTAAATTTTTCCATTGGTAGGTATCCTTCAAAAATTTGTGGTGCAGAGGATACATTTTTTTTTCATTTGAAAAGGTCATGCAAACAATATGCAAACAATATGGTTCAAAAAGAGGAAATAAAGTTTAAAATGAACCATCCTGGATATCGCATACTAGAATGAAACTTTTCGATTAATTTAACTGGTAGTTCGTTTGTGCAACACAACCTCATGGTTTTGAAGCTTTCAGTTTCAATTATCATTGAAGGCATTCACCCCCCTGTACGTCAAAGTGTGTTCGTATAGATAGACAAATCGCGTATTCCGTATGCATTCGACAGTCATCTGTTTTCTTAAGCCGGCGGCTCTAGATAAAGCTCCGGTTTTGTTTACACGCTGGAATTGAAACAGAGGATGCGTGCGTGCTCTTTAATGTTCAGGAGAGGGGTAGAAAACTCCCAGAAGATTTTGAATATTCGTTGCGGGATGTGCATAAAACCTCTTTCAGATTCATTTGGACTCCCGTCAATATTACTGAAAAAAAAAATAAGAATTGTCTCAGACAAAAATCCCAGAAAGAGACTGCGCTGCCGCAAAAATAAAAATACATTCAAAAACGGGGCATCAAGGAGTATAAGACCTCTTTCAGATTCCTTTGGAGTCCCGTCAATATGACTGAAAAAATAAAAATAAAGAATTTTCTCAGACTATGAAAATCGCAGAAACAGTAAAGCTGCTGCAAAAATTAAAATACCCTTAGAAAGAGGGGATCGAGATGTGTATAAATCCTCTTTCAGATTTCTTCGGACTCCCGTCCATATGACTGAAAAAAAATTAAGAATTTTCTCAGACTGAAAATCTTTTTTATCTTTTATTTTTTCCCTAATTTTTTGGCATGATAAAAATTAAACTTTCACATTCTATGAAAAGCATTTCTCATGATAGGATAATACGAGAACTTGCGCTGTTTCTGATAAAGTATCTGCAGATTTATTTTGTCGCCACTCCAAGATATCTAGGAATACACGTTTTTGGCACATTAGCCAGAAAATATATCTAGTGTTGCAGACCAAAGGACAACGCACACTCCTTATGCAAAAAGTCTTTCGGTCAAATTTTCCAAATTTTTAGTATGTTGTTGAACTCTGCTTCCTGAACAAAAGTTACAATAGGCACACAAAAATTCTATGTATAGTTTACGAGATACAGAGTGTTGAAGTTGTAAGATGGAACTTTCAGGCCATTATTGGATGAACTTTATTGCTGGGAATATCACAAAATTATTGGTGGATTTTCGATCTACACCATACTACTATACTTGGCCAGTGCAATGTTATGTTTTTCAAGCATTTTTTAAAACTGTATACAGGGTAAATCATGATTTTTTCCGAGTTACACAAAATGAAAATAATTTCAGAACGGAGCATCAACGTCATGAGTCCGATCGTAGGAAAATTGATTTTTATGTGTTCAGTATATCCGATAAGATTCACTGATTCCAAAAAATATAATTTTTCCTTAAATATACAGGGGAGATTAAAAGTATAAGTGTATCTGTTATATATTCTTTGGATTACATGATTGGATCAATTCAGTTAACCAGTTATATGTGCCATGTAGCCACTTGACAGGACGTAAATTTTGAATAGTATACAGTGTGACTTAAGAATACACGAGACTAATATTACCTAAAATTAGCGAAATAACCTGTATAAAAAAAATTAACCGGTCAATTTTCCTTATTTCTTCACATTGTATAGGGGATATATCACATGAACTTCTGTGAAAAATACAGGAATTTTCTATGTCTAGTTTTCGGTTAATGGATGGAGATGCTGAAAATCCGATCGTATGATTATTCATTTGAAGGATAATTCAAACTAATTCCTCACAAAGTAGCTCCCAACTTTTTTCCCACTGAGTGTATACAGAATAACTATTTAAATAGGGCTAGTCGAAAGTAAGAAATACGGGGTCGGTCAGTATATAGGTATTTACTTAAAATACTAATGTAACTATATAAATTCACACTATGGACAAATTCAATATTGATTCTTTCTTCCTTCATACTTTGAAATGAAAACGGAAAGTTCCTTTACCATGAAATCAATGAAAATCACGCTAATGGAATTGGTGAATACTAACAAATATAAAAATAATATCTGCTATCGGAATATTGAACAATTTGGCCACTCTTCAGTGAGGTTTCAAATCTGTCATGGGAGGTATAGGTTGAAAAATGCTTAAAAAGCATACCATTGCACTGGCCAAGTATAGTAGTATGGTGTAGATCGAAAATCCACCAATAATTTTATGATATTCGCAGCAATAAAGTTCAGCCAATAATGGCCTGAAAGTTCCATCTTACAACTTCAACACTCTGTATCTCGTAAACTATACATAGAATTTTTGTATGCCTATGGTAACTTTTGTTCAGGAAGCAGAGTTCAACAACATACTAAAAATTTGGAAAATTTTAGCGAAATACTTTTTGCATAAGGAGTGTGCGTGGTCCATTAATAAAAATACTTGTTGAAAAAATTCAAAAATTTCTGCATACTTGGAGTGGTATTGAATATATTATTTCATAGCACGAATCAGTTGTTTAGATTTGCAACCTTTTACGTTGACCGAAACATACTGTTTTTTAATCGTTGTAATTTTTTTGGTCAAGTTTGCAAATTTGTGTATGTATCAGAATAGATGTTGTCAAAATTTGCAACAAAGTTTCAAATATTTTGTAGTTATTTCGAGACCACCTTGAAAAAATGACAACGAATTAGGAAATATATGTTCCGGTCAACGTAAAACGTTGAAAATCTGTACAACTGTTCGGGATATTTTTCCGAAGTATGTCGAGTTTGCAGAACTCTTGGATTTTTTTCTTATGGCATTTCAAAGAAAACCATTAGTTTTTGCTAAAAAATAATGTTGCTTATAATTGATTCAAATATATTCCATACTATTCCAAGTTTGCAGAACACTTTTTTCACATTTTTTCAACAAGTATTCAGTAAAGTGCCATTTTGACAATGTTGCGGATTTTGGAACAAGTTGCAAATTGAGATTTATTGCTCAGTTTGAAAACTTTTGGAATTATTGTTAAATTTTCAATTTTTAATTCCAATCTCTACTGGCCTATCTTCGTAGGATCGAATAAAATTTTGATACAAACTGCGAAACTGAATTAAAATTCAGAGAAATTCCAGATCATCAATCAAAATTTCGTTAATTTAGTTAACGACATTATTATCAACCATATTAACCGATATTTTGTTGTATTCTCTTCTGGCTATGATCTGAATTTAACACCAATCTGAAAATCAGCTAAATCAATGAGAGTAAAACTAACACTGTTATCAAATCAGCTGCTTTTGAAATTTTCACAATAATGTTATTATATTCCAAACCGAAACGTTAATTTTTCGAAACCCTATGCAACATGAAACCTGCAGGTCACCCGAGTGCCGCCTGGGCTCCCGAGACCTATGACCCTCGTCTTTAGCATTGTTTTCCGTTTGAGTGTCAGAGTGTTGGATATGCTGTCTGGTGGACGACGGCTCCTCAGGGCTCGACTCACTGCCCACTACGTTGTCCGTTACGTCGACGGCATGCCAAAAACAAAACCCAGCTAGGCTCTACGGCTGCAAGAGCCGAAGACTTGCTAGATGTCTCTGATGGGTGATGGGGGCGAGCGGGAAAGACGAACGGATTTCAATTGCGAAAAAAAATTTCAGTTTCACTTCGCAGATATAATATATCATAATATTTATTTATGATATAAGTTCGTGAAGAAGGATTTTCTTGTATGAGCGTTCAGCGTGCACTTTGTTGAATGAGGTACATAGTACAGTGTAGTAACCACAACAAAATGAGAACCACAAGTCAAGAATGAATCGTAGCATTTTGAAACTTGGCACATGACTTCTTGACATCATATATTGATAGAAAAAGAATTGTTTACCAAAATATCAGGTGTGGAACCCAAAAAAAAATGTATTTAAAAAATTATATATTTTTTTTGCTGTTGTTTCGGAAAGTATAAGATTTATCAAGGCGAAAGATAATTCAATTCTCCACTAGAAATATAATGAGTGATTTCTCACAAAATGCACTTATTTCCTCAAAAAACCTGATTAAATTCCGATATAAAATTTCAGGCTCTCTTTAATCCACCACTGCAATTTCCGACAGGGCCGAAAATTAGATTTGTCATAACTCTGCTAAAAATTATAGTAGAAGGAAAAGAAAAAGTGTATATCGTTCCTGAAGACTTGTACTTCCTTATGCAAATGTAACATGTGAGTATCTGAATATGTTTTGTCCCACTTCACATAACCCTTCTACGATATGTACGGAGGATCCAAAAGTCATGGATATTTTAGTTGGTATGAAATAGTTATACTGAAGCAGGAATCAGTACCATTTTTGGACCATATGCAATGATTTTAGACTAGTAAGACACTCCTCACTTAGACATGCCAAAGGAAAAACTGGGTCTTACTCCTGCCTCAGTTTTCAACTAACCCATAATCCCGGTAATTTCTTCAGTAAATGTTGAAAATAATCTCTCATCCACATCCTACATGAAAAATGAAGTATGTGATTTCAAGCGTGAGGTGATATGATTAGGCGATTATTTTCAACATTTACTGAAGGGAATACCGGTTTTATGGGTAAGTTGAAATTGAGGCAGGAATAAAACAAAGTTTTTTTTGGCATGCATAAGTGGGACCTGTCACACTACTTTAAAATTGTTGGATATGGTCCGAAGAGGGTATGGGTTGCTGCTTCAGTATAATAATTCCATATTTACTAAATTATTCATGATTTTCGGATACTCAAATATTCGCATATTATATTTGCATGAGAAGGTAGGAGTCTTCTTTTTAGCAAAGTTATGACCAATCGATATTCAGCTCCGCCAGAATTTTCAGCAGCGGATAAGGGTGAACCTAAAAGTTTCATGAGAAATTACTATGAATAATTTTTATGGAGAATTGAATTGTCTTTCACCTTGTTGAGTTGTTTTTTCGATAAATCATATACTTTCCAAGATAACAGCAAAAATCTTTTTATTTATTTTTAAACAAATACCACCCCTGGATTTTTGGAAAATATTTTTTTTCGTGTTTATCATGGTTCCAACTACTAGCATACCAAGTTTGGTGGTATGCTACAATCGATCCTCGTCTCAAAACCCAATCATACTGGATTAACAAACGAGTTTAAATAATTATCAAAAGTATCATCTACACTAATAACAGTGCGTGAAAACTTGATTTATGCACTGTTGTGAAAAAGCTATTTATGATAGTAGTGGAAAAGTGGGTATTTGAAACACGAGTGTGAATGTTTGCAGAACTAGTTACGCTTGTTCTGTAATTCACACCAGTGGTTTAATCACACTTTTCACGAGTGTATCATAATTTTTTTTGACACAGAATATAATTAGAAAAATGTATGCAATATTTACTAAAGTAACGATGTCGGTTGTTATGGTTTGTTCACAAACAAATATTGATCTTTTGTGGTAATTCGAAGATCATGAAAAAAACGAAATATGGAAACTTTTGATGATCAAAATAATTATTAATCAATAAATAGATAAATATTCTGGGGCATCATATAAGGAGGAGTGGATTTGCCAATAATAATGTTAAAGATAATATAAAATTTGTTCAGAAACAAAAATATATGAATACATATGTATTGAAGATAAATATCGATAAGTGCAAATACACTTGTTTCGATTAAAAAGAATATTGATGGTTTATGAAAATTCACTTCAAACTTCATCGAGCGAGTAGAGGAGAAATTGTAATGCTCTCTCAACATATAGCAAGCAATTCCATACGCTCTCATGATACCACCATACCCAAGATGAAAACTTTCCGATACTGTATACTTATAGAATGTAATATCAAAAACTGTCTTCATGAATAAATGAATAGAACTCTTCAAAATCATTATAACTATTCAAACAGTAAAAGTCAACGTACTTGACTCAAACATTTGACCACACGTCTGAAGATTTCATTCTCATAATATCACTAGGGCGTGCGAATAAAAATTCAAATGATTTGACCAGTGGCAACGGGATTGATGAATATCTGATGGAGAAATCTTTTCACTTGTAATACCCCTAGAGCTTCAATTATTTCTGGACTTTTTTTCGAGAACACGAATATTTTGAAAATTCGGTGAGAAATTTTCACACCAAAATATTATTTAAAAAATACTAGGATAATGACTCTGATGGTTTTGAAATTTAAATAGTCTTTGTACGTTAATTCAAAAGCAATATGAGGTAGGATAACAATTATAAGCAGTGGGATTCGATCTCACTCTTTAAATACCATTTTAACTATAAACGTCAAAAAAATTTCAGTACAATTTCATGCTCCTTACCCCAAGGAGAGATAAGAAAATACAGGCATTTAATTGCTAGAAAATATTAGGCGTGGAATTTTCTAATTTATCGAACTTTCCTGTGTTATTCTATACATTCATTTTTTATTGTATAATTTTTTTGCCGATTTCAACGAATGACAATGTAGAAAACCCATTTCCCTTCATCCTTAACTTTTAATGCGAATTGAATGAATAGAAAATGTACATTGTCAGCTGACAATAAAAACAAAGTACCTTAGAGAATCCTCGTGGCACGTTTTCAGGTAGAAAATTTTCACCATACGAATTTTTTAAGTAGCCAAAACGTAAATGAATAATTTGAGATGAGGGATTTTATTCGTAGAAATATCAAAATATAAGCATTCAATTCAAAATATTCCAATATTATGTCGTAACTTCGATGCATCAAACCTGGTTACAACGTATGTATATGTTTTCAACTTTCAGGCATTTTTTTATTATTGAGTAACTCTGGTGTATTTGTTTCTTCTTCTTCTCTCGTGTCACTTTCATATGTCGGTCTTTTCATTCTGCTTCATTACTATTCTTGTTTACTATTTTAATATATATTTATTTCTTTTGATGTAACCTTCGATTCTTCTAATTTTATCTCTGATATACTTCTTTATGCTCCTTGATTAATACAGTTTTTCCCTTTGGCCAGGTATGCCGTGTGTACAGGTCAACAACATCTAATTTGATGCATTTCGATAAATCCTAAATTCTCCCTTCAGTTGAGATGAGCTTCAACATTAGGTATCATCAGAACTCGCGAGATTGAAGAAGTTTCGTATTCTGTATACTTCATCAGTGTTTAAATTACTCAAATTATGCATTTCGAGAAACTCTAAATGTACTAAAGCATATGGAATGAACAGTTAACTTGTAAAACAAAACCTAGGCATGCAAAATCTGTTGGCAACTCTTTTCAATGCTTCCATTGCAGAAGGATGATTTCCAGATATCTTGAAAGTCAAGGAAGTAATTTACATTTTCAGAAGAAGTAATCCATAGACCGACATCTATCAGTTGGATTTTCTCCAAAGTTTTTGAAATCATATTCAAGGTGAAACTCATGAAATATTTCATATGGGGGGTGCGTCAGAGATCTTTTCTGGGTCCTTCTCTATTCACTATTTACATGAACGGTATATTTCATTACTCAAGAGTGCACCTAACAAAGAAAGTATTATTTCTTCAAAAATGCATAAAACTGGTTCAGTACCAACAATTCGAAATTAAACCTTGATAAAACTCAACAACTTATTATTTCTTCCAAAAACGCAGGTAATGGTAACAGTTCCAATTTTCTTGTGGTTGTTATTGATGACATACTGACTTGTTCAGTGCATACAGATCAACTCTGTATCGAGAGCTTGGCAAATCTAGCAAGGAATATCAAATCGGCCCGCCTATCGATGCGTGGTAGCAAAAGAGCTCAGTATACATTATAACTGTTCAATTTAATACTACCCTCTACATCGTCCGAATACTTTCTCATTCTAGTTCGCGCCTTTCATTCCTTGCTAGATTTGCCAAGTTGTATGTTCCAACACCGTTCAAAAATGTTTTTTTTAATTTTTACATGCTCATATAAATTATAGTAGTCTCGTATATGGGGAAATCCTAGATACGCTGTTAGGGTTTTCTAAATATAGAAGAAAGGAAGAAAGAAATCTTCAGAGATCTGTCTATTACGCCTGTTCCATCATAATTGAATAGGCGATAACACAAAATTTAAAAAATATTTTTTTGTACAACTGACATTAAAAATGACGTTTTTAATTCATTGACACATGAACTAAAAACTGACGTTTTCACAAAATCACTTTTAACACTAGTGTTAAAAGTACTTTTAACACTAGTGTTAAAAGTAAAATGACAGATGAGATGATGGATACTCAGTAATATAGATCTCTCTAATAGAAACACTTCAATCAGATATTATAATCAGAACACCTACTCAAGAGGAATCGTTTATAAAAGTTCACACATGTATTTGGTCGTTTGCGCAATTGATAATACTAATTCCTTTTGAAGTTACAAACGAAGTAGTATTTAGTCCAACTGTAGAATGTCCTTCATCACTGACAAATAATGACATTCATAAATAAAGTGCGTTGGGGTTTATTATATTTGAAGTATCTGTCAGTCAGCCTTGTAATCCAAAGATCGTGTGTTCGAATCCTTATGGATCTTATTTTTTTTTTGTTTTTTTCTTACTAGCAGTAACTGTTGAACAAAAAATTTTGTATGATACATTTGTTAAAAGTGATTTTATTTTGCTCGTGGGGTTGCTCCACTCGCTAACGCTCGTTTCGCAATATTCCCCACTCACAAAATAAAATGCCACTTTTAACACTTGTATCATAAATAACTATTAATTGATTATGTAGTTTGTGCAGCGTTTTTTGGGATTTTTTTTTTTTATTTTTTTGTTAATTTTTTGAATCTTGAAAAATATTTAAAGTCGACAAAATTCAAATTGCTTTTTTCTCGCGCCATTGCAAATTGTTGTGACGTACTCCCCCGAGAATTCCGAGCAACCAATAGCATTGCCGTTTCACGTCACAATCAACCCGATTAAAATACGCCCTTTGACTGATTGGACTCGGGAGGGTACGTCACAAAGAGCGCCAATATTAGAAACCTTGAAATTTGGTGATTTTCAGAAACAAATGGAGATAGCTGTGATTGAAATTTGACTTCAAAAATATTTTCTGGCTTCATTTTTATATGCGTTGTGTATTTTAAAGCATATTTGTAGCGATAATATTCTTTCGTATCCTCACCTAGTGTTATATAACAATTTAGTTCTGAATGATCAGTTAGACCTGCATAATTCTGCAATAATTATAGTTATTACCCAACTTCTTGATGATTATAATCCATACAATTGATTCAGTTATCATTAGTGAGATTTGGTACACGTTCCTGTGATTACCCAGAATTTTTGTTCATTACGGTATATATTTTTTTGAATAAATTGGAAGTTTTTTCTTTTCTATTCATCAAGTATTAACTTTTTGTGGTAATATAAGACACGACTGTTGATGAATAGATGTATTTATGGAAACAACGAATTCCCAGGCAATGTGTTCAAGACTACCCTTTGTTTTATCAGAAATTGAACAACCACCTGTATACCTGTTTCAGATACCTTATTTCTCTTCAGTACCGGCAGTGTTTCCACAGAGAATATAACTAACTTCCTGTGTACACACCATGTCTAAACCCTTGTTGCCCCCATGAAAATGTATTTGACGTTAATATATGAAATATGACACAGTGAGAAACGTTTTTGGCTCGGGGCCATGGTTTCTTGAGCGCAAGAGGTCGCTTTGAAAGATGTGTTTCTGCTTATTGGACAATCGATTTTGATTTATTCCTTGAATATTTTTCATTTCCAGTTGTGCGTCTTCTAACAAGTTATAAATGAGGAGAGTTAGTTAGTTATACAAGAAAATATTTTAACAAGATTCAAGGTGAGATTTATGTTGCTTGATTCGTTGTGATAATGATGGTGGTCCGTTTAAGTAGGTCAGCAGAGTTGTTGCATCTGGGATTTGATTTATGAATTCAGGATTGTTTAACTAATACAAAAAAATCACTGTTTTAGGAACGAATAAGGTTATTGAACGACGCATAGCGAAGTCTGATAATTTTATGTTGAAAATAACATGAGAAAAAATTTTAGTTCGAAAATATGAATAGGACATTCATAAAATCTGTTGTGGAATCATCTGCGACTGAAAGACAAACTTTAGTCGCTATTTTCCATCGTTCAAGATAACCTCTTGGGAGGTATGTAATCTGTTGTGGAATCATCTGCGACTGAAAGACAAACTTTAGTCGCTATTTTCCCTCATATCCATCCCTGATGTGTATGCTTCTGAAGAGCCTGTTTTATTCCAAACCTATATCAATCCTCCTGAAGAGCTTGGCAAATCGAAATAGAT
Organism: Chrysolina haemoptera; assembly: GCA_958298965.1. NCBI lineage: Eukaryota > Metazoa > Arthropoda > Insecta > Coleoptera > Chrysomelidae > Chrysolina > Chrysolina haemoptera. Next base: position 39,153,800 of record OY282584.1, on the reverse strand, counting down.
TTTTCTCGACCAAAATGTATTGGGGATTAAATGCGAGAGAAGCGAACCTTGCTTCAATGAAATGAACGATTTCTGTGAGTGATATATTTTTAATAACATTCTCCTTATCTAATTCATTTAATGATTCTTTCAATGAAAACTAGAGCGAATTAAAAAAAATCAGTTATCTGAATGAAAATGCGAATTTTCACTTTCAGATTTTTTCTTTCCTTTTCAGTTAGAGCCTTTTCACAATATCTATCAGATGTAGTTCATTGTCCAGCGTGGCTTGTGCCGGGGAAGTAGTTGTTTTCTGTTAGATATTACAAATAAATCACATTTTTCATTTTTCAATTTTCATGGAGAATGTTCTCCTTTTCAATGAGAAAAAATGTTTGCCTAGTCTGAGAATTACTACTTACATCGCTTTCACCGCTGCTATCACTATCCATATTTATTGTTTTGAATAGAATCAATTCTCCCACTCAACGTTCTTTAGGTTTTGATTAATTTGACCTCTTCTTCGCGGTGAAATACAGAAAATAATCAATTTTTTTTTGTACAGTCACCATTTTCACTAAATATCATGATTATTATTATTTGATATGAAAATCCATAAAATAATAACGTCATACTAGAGAGGTTAGAAAAAAACACTATTGCTTATATTTTACTTTATGTAACTTTGCTAAAATATGAAGAAAGGTTTGATTTGAAAAAATTAAATTATCCAACACAAACTGAATTTGTCATTTTGTCAATTTGTCATTTTCGAAGAAGTAACTTTCCTGTATTACCAAAAAATCCAATGAACCCAGATACTGAGCATAAATTATTCATATCCAGAAATGTTGGAGTGAATTGTTTTGAAGCATAACTGGTAGTCTTTCAAAAAAAAAACCTTGAAAAGGTTTAATTTTTAACATGAATTACAAAATTGTGCCATACAAATTATGACAACCCCACCAGAAAGGAATTTTGATCCTCTATTCAACAAAAGGATATTTTTTTTATAAAATTTTGTGCATCAGTAATGATGAAATTAATTTTGAAATTTGGGGTATTTCTCCCTACATATTTGGTTTTGTAGAATATGTTGAATGACCTATTTCGTCTTATTATTTTTATTAAAAAAAATTTACTACTTCAAAGATTGAAGCGCAAGTGTATCATATTACATTTAGAATGTATTTTCAATTCATTATTTAATTGAATGATTGTTGACAATGACCTGCGGTCGCGTCTTAACAATATACAATCATTTTGGAACTACTGAATGACATTTTTTACGACTTCAATGTTTTTTTCCAAATTTCTTCTGTTAACTTATTCTGTGAATCTGCAATATTGTCCGGTCGACTAACACAACATTTTTGTTTGAAATAGCCCAATGGAAAATTCCTAATCAAGGAGGGTCAAATTATGAGAGTAGGGTGGCCGTTCAATACTTCTACGTGTACCAACTCATCTGTTATAAAAAATTTCTCTTCAATAATTTTTAAAATAAAAAAAACGGTGTATCTCCATATTTTTGGTGCCTCGCAATCTGTCTATTTCATTTGGACAGTGAACATTAGTTTTCAGTGTAAAGATTTTTTTTGTCTTTGCGAAGATTTCATGTCCATTGCGCTTCTAAGATATCATCAGTCGTTCCACCGTTAGCATTTTATTTTATTTATATATATTTATATATATATATATATATATATATATATATATATATATATATATATAAATATATATATATCCATTAATGTTTTAACAATTTTAAATATGACGAATTTTATCAAATTTTAAATGACATCCTTTCAATTTTATTTGTTTTGTATCCATATTCATCTTGCACAATGTGTCTCTCATGGTCATGATATATATGATATATATATATATATATATAGAGGAAGGGTAGTCGTTGCTGACTAGTTAGGTATGGAACTAGTAAATAGTGGGGCTTTGCAGCAAAATCAAAGAGTACTACTTTAAAGTTTGTCCAAGCTTTCGGAAATTTAATAAATCATTTCCATCATCAGGGATAATCTTTGTTGAGATTGTGAGACGCGATGTTATTCAACAATAAGTGACACATTGTGCAAGATGAAAGTTGATATAAAACATGTAAAATTGGTAGGATGTCTTAAAATTTTTTCATAAAATACGTTACATTTAAAATTGTTAAAATTTTTTTTTTTTATTTTTGACCACACCAGGCCAAAGCAATGCTCTCTCTCTCTTGACATGTTTTATATCAACTTTCATCTTGCACAATGTGTCACTTATTGTTGAATAACATCGCGTCTCACAATCTCAACAAAGATTATCCCTGATGATGGAAATGATTTATTAAATTTCCGAAAGCTTGGACAAACTTTAAAGTAGTACTCTTTGATTTTGCTGCAAAGCCCCACTATTTACTAGTTCCATATATATATATATATATATATATATATATATATATATATATATATATATATATATAGGTATATTTATATATTAACCTTTTCTATAGCTACTGAAAATGGTGAGTAAAGAATAAATCGGTAAAGTGCGATCAAAATACATTTTTACTATAATTTACTCAAAATCCCGAATTATGCTTCCTGCGGTGCTCGACACAAACAAGAATGCCAGAAGGGTTGAAAGTTGTCAATTCTCTATTTGTACATCCGATCAATCCTTCTTGCGCAAAACATGTCAAAAACAGAAACATTCCCGTATTGAGTTCCGCACCCTTGATCTTGTTCAGTCAAAATCTTACACATGTTCATCTGTTTTCCTCCTCCCGCAGCAAACACCCAAACTCAAGTTGGCGTTGAGTGTTTCCGAACGGAGAGACGCAATTTGGGAAGGGGGAAGCGAGGGAAAGTTAATCGATAGTTAAGTGAGAGTGTGCGTAGGGTAAACGACAAGTATTTTCATTGGGGGTGGAAATTTAGATAACTGAGAAAGATGGACGGAATGCTAATAATTGTTTCGTTGCTGTTGAATTTTTATTTGATATTTGCAGTCGAAAATCAACAATAGAATAATGAAAGAAGTAGAAATCTTTCAACCATTAAGACGATGGAAGTCCGAAGTACAAGTATTCAATAGAATAATAATCGCACCATTTGCATAACGAGAACAAAACTACCTATATCTATATTGACATCATATTTCATATTATTATGTATAATTCTCAAATCGTAGCATCGTTGCATACACTATTTTTTTCTATGAGCACTCATAATAAAATCAAAAAAGTTGTCTCTGAAATTTATCAATCAAGAAATATTGTAAAAAGAAAACTCGAAACAGAAATATCAGGAAATCACTACGTTGATTTCATTTTGGAACAAATTTTCAAATACATCACCTCAGCATATTCTTTCAATACATCACCATAGTTACTGTTGATTTTAGTGGTGAACAACCTACCTTATAGAGAAACTAGGTCTCAGTCTGTCAATTTAATAAGACATCTAGGAAAAAAAATTAAAAAACCAGAAAAAACGAAAAAAAACCCTGGGAAAAGAAGATTAATTATTTCATCTGATCTAACCAGAACGAACTAACCTTACGTAGACATTTGGGTGCGTGGTAATTTTATTATATTTCGTATGGGTTTTTTCCGTTTTTTTTTTTTCTTTTTTTTTCCGGAGGTATTTTTATGTAACGTGTCCATTAACTCTTCCAGAAACTCGTTCAGTATAGGGTAGGTTGCAGACATTAGTTATTGTCTGCAGAGACCTACCCTATACTAATGAGGGCAAGAACCCAGAAATCGATCTATAGGTGGTCCAAATGTTTCGATTAACATTTCCATGCATTTAGCAATTGCGGAGATAGCCTTGTAGGAACTCTGCACGGAAATTCATTGGATGTAATTCAACGTTCGTCGTGGTATTAGCCAGGAAAGTAGTTGTTTTCTGATGGATTTTTGACCCGAATACTCCTATAGTATAGGATTATTGCAGTGAGCATCCTGGTATGGCAGGACATCTAGTGTTGAACTTGATTAGCTCATAGTTAAATAGATTTCTTCTATTTTTGATCTATTTTTGATAAATTTCAATTGTATTAAACAACACCAGAAAATAAATCATATTTCTCAAATGCTGATAGATCACATCATATTTAAGAAGTAAAGTTTAAATAAAAATGTATGTAAGAGATCTATGTCACTATCACTTTAGGCCGTTTGCTTCTCGACCATCCGTGGAGCGTGGGTTCGAATCCTGGTCCCGTACATGGCATCACACGTTGAAAGGTGAGGACTACGTCTTCCCTAGCTCGCACAAGTCTCTCTAAGACTTCTATAAGACTTCTAAGGGTTGCTGGTAAGGGTGCAGCCGGTGACAGAAATAACATTCATTACTGTTTTGCATGAATCTGTTAAAAGCAATCAAGCAGTATCCAATTGGTGAACATGTAATGAAAATTTCAAAACTGGATTCCCTGTGCCGCATTCTTATACCATGCAGGTACATCAATAATAATTCAGTAAATTGGAAGTTTTTCGAGATTATTTCCAGCATCTGTCAAAATTTATTCAACAGTAAAAACACAAGAGCTTTTTTTTATCGGATAAATTTCTTTTTGTAACGAAATAATTTTGCCAATCAGTAATTTTACGAGAAAAACTGACATGACAAAATCGCGAGACCGAAAGTCGAGCGATTTTGTCAAATGTCAGTTTTTTGAGCAAAATTACTGATGGAAAAATTTTGAGTGAAAAAGAAATTTATCCTTATAAGAAAAGCTCGAGTGTTTTCTGGCAAGATAAATTAACGACCGAATATATTAATGAACAACAACAATAATTATCTTTATTGATACAATTAAATTATTTAAATGAACAATTATTAAATACACAATTGTTATAAATTGTTTGGTTTGGTGTACTGATTTCAAAATTTTCTTCTCTGGTATTCACACATGTAGAATATTCATTTTGATTTTTCTCACTCGAGGCTCGTAAGGAACTAATAAGATTTTCGTGATGTTCAGGTATTTGGAGGAATTGGAGGTAAGGTTTAATAGAAGATGATGGTGAGTGTCCCGTTATCTTTATAAGGTGTTGGTCACTTACTCCTGCTTTTGCTAACTGGGAAACTGTACTAGCACGGTTCGAATGATTGGTAATTTTATTATTTGTGATGTCGAGTCCAATTTCAGTTGCAGAATATTTGGTCCAAGTAGAAATCGTATTAATACCCAGTGGAACATTTTTGTACCAACCTTTGGAATTTTTATTTTTCCAAAAGGGATTTGGAGTTAAAAAAAGCCGTTCAGATGTTATGTTTCCATTTCTTTTTTGTAACAGTAATTTTAACAATGCAACGGGACAAATACCTTCATCCATTTCATTTTTTGTTATCCATTTGCTGTCTGCCAATTGTTTCGACCCACCCTGTGTCGTCTTTGAAAATATTATATTGTATTCAAATCTTCTTGTTGAAGTTCCATCTTGATATTGTTCTTCTTTAAAATAGTAAATTTTACAGTTTGTAGCTTCTCCCCCCCTCCAAGCTAATTCATAAGAAGCTATATGAAAGAATCTTTTTTGTAATCCCTCTGGGTTGTCTACCTCTATTGCAACTCCATTGATGGAGTAATCTGACACATTAATTGCTTTACATTTTGATTCATTCAGTGAGATCGTTTCCTTTGCAGTATTCAGTGACAGAAGCAATATCACTTTTGAGCTAATTCGTGTGTTCTTCAGAGCTGATCTTCTTCATGTTCATGTTCAGATCATGTGCGTATAACAAGGAATTAGCATGGTCGATATTGTCAGATATCTTATTCACAAACATTGTGAAACACAATTGACCCAATATAGACCATCGTAGTACCCCTAAATTATTAGCAAAGGATTTGACTAGGAGTTGTTGAACCTGACTACGTTTGTTCTAAAATAAACTTGTATCTTAATTAAAAATTTGTATCTTATTGAATCTAATTGAAGTACAGCTAAGGAAAGTTTGATGGACAAATTAAAGAACGCTGTGAGTACATATTTAAAATCGTAACTGAACGAACATCACCATGCTTTCATAGTTTTTCCACAAATAATAAAAATGGTAGGAAATCAACTCGCTTCACTTCAATCTCAATTAGTATAGTTGATATGCAAATACTGCCTCATTTTTTATCCAAAGATATGACTCATTAAATAATTCGATTTGTTAAAGTACAGCGTTTTTCATTCGGAATCGATCTCTTTCAACGGGACTCTCGTTAATTATGGCATATACCATGATTATGGATATTGAAACAACTATTAAATTAACATAGGAGAGACAGCCGCTTTTTCCCTGTTCTTCTCGTTGAATATTTATGAGGTCTTACATTAAAACGCCAAGTTTGATGAAAAATTATTGTTTTATTTATGACCCTGAATTCATTTGTTATTGTTGGTTAAATGCAACATGCAGCATGAATACATCTTGGAACAACAGTATTTGTTTTTTTTATTCAGCACCTTGTTCAGTACGAAATATAATCAAACAAGTACAAGATAGTGCTATTGAAATTCTCTTTATAAGTACAATCAAGAACTGAAAGTGATTGGAGTTACCGTGTTATATAAAGATGGGGCTCCAAAAAATTATATGTCATAAACAACACTGTCCTCATTGAGAAATGCTGGTACGTGAACTCACTGTTTTCTCAATAGGTATTTAGAGCTTAAGTGATAGATTACTGCTACAAAGGGTCTTAGGTGGGTCCACATTGCTCCTGTTCGTGCTCATGCTCACGCTCGTACTAGCAATGCACTAAATTTTCTGACAAATCTATAATAAAAAAGTTTTCCATATGATGCAATTTTTTTAAACTCACTGTGTCTGGACCACATTTTGATAGGCAACTCAGTTCATGCGTATTCGTCTATTTATGAAAATTCATAAGAAGTATGTTTCATCCGTTAAACAGAAGTGTGAAGGTCGACCTCTCTTCGGCTCCTGTACTACGAGGTTGTGTTGATGACTCTCGCCTCAAAAATTCTTTCCACAAAATAAGAGTTGATCGGCCTCACCGTGTATGATGGCATGCCTGCTCTTAGCATTTTGGCACAGAAACCCTCATCCCAGACGGTGTCGAAAGCTTCCTTCAGGTCCAGTAGAATCATAACTGTGTTGAGATTTTTGGGGGGAGACCTCTTTCACCTCGTACAATCAAAGCCCAACTGCACATCAGGGATCATTCTGGCTCATCATCCATCCCAAGATTAACTTGTCCACTATCTTGGCCACCACACTTAGCAGCGAGATTGGTCGACAACTATCGAGTTTGTGGCCATCCTTACCAGGTTTCGGGATGGGAATTATCATAGCTTTCTCAAACCTCTACATCACTATGGTTACTTGGAATTCTTGTAATTCACTATCACTATTTTCTAGCAGGCAAGAATAGGACCGTTTTCAACAAAAGCTGTGGAGATCGAGTGTTTTTCGAATATTGCCGCTCTAGAGCGGAAATGCCATTTCTTGGGAAACGTCAACTTTGCGTTGAGATCTGAAAGCGTCAAAGGCTGCTTTGGTACACTGTATTTTCAGGTTGAATTCGACTAACGAACGTAAGATTGAGGATTATTTCGTATATTTAAGATCACTCCAAGATGTCTCATGAGAAGATAAAGTGTCATTCGACTCGAAAGCGGTATCAGATTTTTTAACATTTGAATTTTGAATCCCGTCATTGTGTTCAAATGGCCGTGTCGAGTTGCTGATAGTGTTTTATTTTTTATGGTTTGATTTTGCTTAGAATAGTGACGGCGGTTTTTCTGCTGCTACGAATTATGGTCGTTGATTGTGATCTCAGAGTAATAAAAGACATAGAGATGCCCTGCCTATACCTACACAAATACTTGTTTTGAAGTGAACATGAACTATCCTTTTCTATACAATTTGTGGGCGAGGGGGGCGACGGGTGGTAAAATGTTATGAACAGTTTGTTTATATTTAGAGTATGAAGGTTCATAATACAAACTAAGGATCAGAATGAAATGAGCGGGCATACACGAAACTACCCGAGTGAAAGACTTAACATGTATAAGGCCCTCGCTTGTAAACAAAGTTATGTTGACTTCAAGACAAGGATGGAGAAGGCATCTCTATTGTCTTTTATTACTCTGAGATTGTGATGATGATTCAGTTTACTAATGGTAGAATTCTTTCTGAAAAAATTCAAATGACGCCATCAAAACCAATCAGGGAACAAGCGCCCCATTGTAAGTATTAGTTTGATGGGACTAGCAAAAATTATATTGTTATTACAGAAGACCTCGTGGTTGTTTATGGACTTCGGAGAATTTACTCGGTCAGATGCACTTGGCGTTGTATAGGGATGTCAATTTTTATCAGGAAATCATTCTGGATATTCCAATCAGGCGATAACGATCACTCTGTATAACAAGCTGGTGCAATATTTTACACCTTCATAACTCAGACCGCCACAAAAATTTGCATACTATTTATGACAAACAAGTTTTTGTACCCATTGTAAGTGGACGGCGTTTTAGTAAATATATTTGACGTTCCGCTGTTTCGTTTTTATTTTGTTGCGAACACTCTAAAAAGAATAATTACATAAATTCTTTGGTGTCCTGACAAATGGAATGTAATTTTTTTGTTACTTTTTGAAACATATTTACCTACTGAAAGAATGTTACCTGAAGGTGTGAATGATGGTGAATTTTTTATTGATTTGTTTTCATTTCACATGAAATGTTCGTTTTCCCAGAAAAAACGTCCATTAGAGAATGAAGAATTCGGGTGAATATATCAAACGATACATCTAGACATGTCTTGTTCATTAGTTTAAACAATGGAGAACTTGAAGAACAGAAATTGGCTGTGTAATTTGTGATAACACGAATATCTAGTCGTGCTAAAATATACTTCTTCAGTCACAGTATACTATAGTTTTAGAAGCGATTCCAACAATGCTTCACCAATGATGCTTTTTCGAATTTTATCTTACCGGCACGATACACGTTAAACAGAAACAGCTAGTTTTGCAGTTGTAACGCTGCTGAAGCAAAAGTTTCATGTATCATTAACACTTATCGCAAAAAAGCGCAGCAATCAGCTACCAATTGAAACTACTAGTGTGATGCGATACTGTTCAGAAACGACAAAGTGGTAAATAGTTGCTCACTAGCTGCTTATAGGGGCAGTACTGAAAGGATTCGAACTGCCCTATTTTCTTGGGTTGCATAGTTGAAAACGTGTGTGACAACATGCATTTCTGTAAAGCTTATTTTGTTCCATAAACACAGCTTCCTAGAGTCACCACACTTTGTCGTACTACGCTATCAATCCGTTTTGACCCACTGGTGTTGTAGACTAGACAAAACATCTGTTTAAGATCCGATCTGATACATAAGTGTTGTTGACTTCAAGTATAATCAAGTCAAGTTTAATCCCTTGTCTACATCCAATCGATGTCTATAGAATCAAAAATCAAATCTGCATGTAGCAACCACATCGTCAAGTTTATTTTGTGATTTTCGCAGAAAGCTCTAAATGCCAACAAGGATATTTTTATTCTCACTTCTATCTCTATTTCTTCAATATTGATTGCACATTTGAGTGAAATTGACTAAGGCAGTGTACTTCCAAAATGGAGAAACACGGGTCTGCGGTTGCTTATTCATATAATAGAGGGCGTGTCCATTAAATTGATCATAGTTCCTCTCGAAAGCACATCCTTTTCTCTATATATATATTTATATATAATTATTTAATATTATTTAGCTTTATTCCTGATATGTGATATGGCATATTTTGACAACTATTTTGATTTTCCTGTATCTTAGTTAGCAATATATGAGGAAACTTCACTTACTGACCGAATGATATAGAACTGAAAGTCAAACTCATTCTTTCATTACTAATTATAACAATTGGGGTGTAGCGACATAACAGCTTTTTGTATATTTAGAGCGCAAAGTGATAGATTGCCGCTCGACAAAGACGCACATAATATTACATTTAAAAAAATTAACACTCGGTTTACTAAATGTATGAGCTAGGCAAATATCCAATAATTCATATCCCTGACCAAAAAATTGAAAAATAACTCATACCTCAGAAAAAAAAATCACCGGCGTCGGCCGAGATCGAACCTGGCCCCAATCTGTTTAAATTAGTTTGATCGAGAAATTTCTCAATTTTTTTCCTTCTGAAGCGGAAATACTGTCACAAAATGACATTCCTTGAAGAATGTCATATTTGCGTTGAAATCTGAAAGCGTCAAAAGCTACTTTGGCTTTGGTGAGCGGTTGTAGAAAAAGGATAGTATCTATTTCGTGAACTTCTCCCACCTAATAGAATAATTATTTATTTTTATACCTAGTTCGTTTTAACGATAAATGTTGTGTTACTTTCCACAGCGGAAATTGAGAACTTTGTTATAAAACAAGTAAGTACGTTGTAATTTTCTACGTGCGATGACACTTAATGGTTAGAAGGTAATATCTGCTCGTGATAGCTACAACAGGAACTTCCTCAATAAAAGTTTCTAGTTTTAACATCGCAAATAGTGCGAAAATCTGACTATCTAACAAAATGATGATTTTCAATTAAAAATATTCAGAATTATCAACTATTCAAGTTTTATTTATCATGCAAATTATGGATCGGGTTCAGTAACATCAATATGACAAAATACGTAGTTGATGACTTCTATATTAAATCAAGAGTATCGCAAGAAGCATTTGGTGACACTGAACTCATTTTATAAATTTTTGGTAGTTAATGACTTCTTGCACTGAGCCGACGATTTTCATGTTTTTAATTTTATCACTTCGAAGGTAAATCCAAAAAAACGTAGATTTTTTATATTTATGTGATCGATGACAATCTCGAAAATCACCATTTTGTCAAGTTTTGAGAGGAAAAAAATAATCATTTTGAATGATTATAATACACCTTGGCCGCTTCCACTACATAAAATTTCCCATGCATGTTGAAAATTACCCGAACTTGTGGAAAACCACGAATCACAATTTATTTTCATCTCTCTTGAAAACCAACACATCTGCTACGTTTCAAACCTCAACTTTATACCATTATGACGGTACTAGCTCAGGACTACATCGGTTAACCGCAGAACTGTGCGATGTCTGTTTGAAGAGAAGTTATACAAGGAGTAACATCAAAACTTGTAGACCATCAGATAATGACATATTTTGCTGACTCATTTTCTCGTTTCAGGGATTTTAACCACTGAAAATTATGTCAGTGTTGAGCTCAAAAAATGAAAATTTTGCGATCGGACGTGTGCTAGGCATATGAAAAAAAAATTCTCAAAATTTTCCGGCCGGAAAATTTACTTAAACAGCTGATTGGCTTATGGGAATTTTCTGTCGGGTTCCTAACGATATCAGATTTCATTCTGTCGATTGCCATAAGCGAGAAAATTCGTCAGCGACCGAATATTCTTTTACAAGATGGCTCCCTTATTTGCACCCTTTAAGGAAATTCAAACCTTATGGCTTTGGTTTTTCACTATTAGATTGTTCCTACCCGTTAATGTGTTAAAATGACATAAATGAGAGATTGAAAAAAAAAAACTATTTTTTTTACTCAAAAAAAATTAATTTTCCATATTTTTTTGAGCTCAACACTGACATAATTTTCAGTGGTTAAAATCCCTGAAACGAGAAAATGAGTCAGCAAAATATGTCATTATCTGATGTCTATTGTAACATATGACAATATGCAACACATTTTCGAAAATATCTTGAAACAATGATTTAAAATTGTTTCTCTAATACCTATATGGAAAATGTTCTTACTATTCAATTCTAGATGGCGTTAAGTTCAACAGTATTGAAAAATGGTTAAATAATAATAATTATATATACCGTTCTACTACAGCTGCATATGGATAAACGTATGCGTGGTGCATTCTTCAAGAACATCGAAGACATCGGCTTATTCAAAACTTAACCTAGACCTTTCTAAGTCAAAGTGAGCTAGATTCGGATTCAGCACCTTGGTCCACCGTAGTCGCGTGATGGGTATAGAAGTCCCTAATACTAGATGCAGAGCCTACCGCAGGGCATCTGAGAACAATTATGCATGCTTTGTAAAAGCATGTCCAGCATATACGGTATCAGCCAATATACATAACACGGCACTACGAGTGTTATACAGTATCGGAAAGTTTTCATCGGGGGTATGCTGGTTTCATACGAGCGTAAAGAATAGCTTGCTATTATGTTGAGAGAGCATTACAATTTCTCCTCGACTTGCTCGAGAAAGGGATATCGACGTGGCTGTTAATTCGTCGGACGAGGTAGTAGGGGAGTCATACAGTAGTGCTTCTCTCTTATTTATGTGGCATTATCATATCATTGCGTTCCTTGTTGCTCGCATAGATTTGTCTATACCCCGATGACAACTTTCCGATACTGTATTACCATCTACAATACTCATACGGTACCGACGAGAACATCGATGTTGCCTCACGCTCCGAGGGATACTGAGTCCACAGAAACTGGTCGTTTGATAGTTAATCCTGTCAGTATAAGAACCGGTCGGTTTCCCTAAAATTTTTTAACTCGTACCTTGATAAAATATAGTTCGCGATCAAAAATTTGAAACAGGGAAAAAGTTTAACACAATGATTTCAAATTCAATCGTTGCTGAAACAGGCCACCGCAACTTTTCCGTTGCATGTCGAAATATGAGAAATGATAAATGCGAACATGGTATGAAGGCTTGGGATCGCACGTAAAAAGGTAACAGCATCGTCCAAGAGCGGATACAGAGGAGGGGTGTGGGGGCCGCGATCCGAAACCCGGCAACATCCAACCGACCCGTATACAGTGCGGACCCAAAGTTCGTCGCCTTCCCTGTAACTTCTTTATTTTACATATTACAAAAAAATGTTAAATACATAAGTTGTAGGGTTTCATTCGATCTTTTTAATGGTTTAAGTTTGATTCCTACAGAGTGTTTCAAAAAAGCGCAGCGACTTAAAAGTTAATTTTTTTTAATATTTCATTGCATGATCGGTTAGGGATGATCATAAGGAATCCAACAATATTGAGTTTGATGCTGTTATCACCAAAGCCTACGGAGATATCACCTATTATTTTATCCATAAGCCCAATGAGTGGGAGAGAGAAATTTTTTCTGGCGGGTCAATGAATTCTCTCTCACACTCATTGAGCTTGTAGATAATAATGGGCGATATCTCCGTAGTCTTTGGAGATAACAGCATCAAACGTGGTATTGTTGGATTCTCTATGATCATTCCCTACCAATCATGCAATGAAATACAGGGTCCTATTTAAAAAAAATCAACTTCCACGTCGCTGCGCTTTTTTGGAACACTCTGTATAAATGAAACTTGACCATTAAAGAGATCGAAAGAAACACTTCAACTTATATATTTAACAATTTTTTGGAATATATTAAATAAAGAAGTTACGGGGGGAGACGGACTTTCGGACCACAATGTATGTTTTAGTTTGTTTTTTATTTCTTAGTGTCACCTGTTGCCCGTTTTTTTCCTGTGATTACTATTATGAATTTATGAATCAATAGGAAGAGACTCTGAACGCCGGTTATACCTTTTGAACATATTGATCCCAAAAAAAAATTCCGTAATATATCCGATCAGCATATGGATAGAGCGATAATTACGCCTATCCTTGACAAATTTGGATGCCTTGTAGGATATTCAACAACTTCGGAAGTTATGGACTGATTGTTGGGAATATTGATACTGACATAGAAAGGCACATATCTTAATTGTGAACGAAATAATTTTCCTAATATTCGCAGTCTTCTCAACATTTTATAGTGTATTTACATTTCAAATACGGTCGATGTCAAGAAAAGCACGTGAACGTCAAACTAGAACAGAGGCGTATTATTATGCTTGCATGTTAACCTGGTGAAGTGAATTTGAAAATGTATACATATTTCATATACTTCCTAAAATATGAACTAAACAAGATCAGGACAACTATTTGAAATAAATAGTCAATAACTGAATTGAAAACACAAAAACAAATCACCGCGGAAATTTTACACAAAACGAGCTTTCATAATTGTAACGCATCCAAGCTGAATACTGCTCTGTTTTGTGTCGGGTCAATTGATGTTCCAAAGACCAATAGCGCTGCGAGAATTGGCGATCACGTGGTGGACCCGCTGAAAGTATGCATTGATCATTGTTTACATCGTACGTATTTGAAACATGAATATAATAATAATAATAATAATAATAGATTTTATTGCCTCAAACTACATGTATTACATTTCACTCAATTGTGAGATACTCCAGTTTGTCTGATCTATTCGATAGCAGAAGCTAAAAGGAGTTTTTTCAGGCTAAGATTATTGAAATAAAATCTGAGGTCGACAATGACTAAACATAGGCGATCCGGTTTGGCGTTATTATATGACCATACGAATATTTGTAGTATGAATTCAGATGTCAGATTCCTGTGATTTTTAAAGTATTAGCTTTAGGTTTTATATTCATCTTATTTTAATGGGTATTTTTAATGTTTTGTTGTGTGATTCACTACTTCCAATCCTTCAAAATACAACATGGAAAAAGAAAACGAAAATCATAGATGAAACGATGAGGACTAACGAAAGCAAGCAACTTCAAATTAAACAAGATTTGCTTCATACAGCCCTAGTCCCATATAAGTGTCAATAAAACAACTTTTTTGGCTCAAAGAACTTGCGCCCCCCTTCCAGAAACGTGTCCTTTATCCACCTCTGCCCTCATCTTTCCTAGCATGCACAAGTCCTTTGAATACTTATGGATGTTGCTCGTAAGAGTGTAGCCGATTGAACAATTTTGCTTTAAAATTTGGTTGAAAGTTGTAATTATTGACACTAGTTATTTTCAACTGGAAAAACAATCAAAAAATTTGAATAATTCTCGCTCCTTGTTGAACTCAAACTTTTTTCTTATTGTATCGTGTTCAGCGAGAAAATCCAATAGGTATCTCATTATTTTCATATTTACCAAATATTGATGTACTAGAGCCAAAGAAAAATTAGGTATTATAGGACTTATTCAAATTGGTAGGTTCACCCTGTAATTTCATCCACACAACCAATCATTACTTCTTGTATCTGAGACCGCATGGGGCCCGACTGGGCCCAATTAGTATTGGGCCTGCTGGGAAACAAGGCATTAAATGTCCCCGGCCCCTCTAGTCATAAGTCTTGGTGGAGCAAGAAATACAGTATTTCACACCTTCGAGCCGATATTCACAATGTTGATTTAGTATGTTTGCTAATTTTAAAAAATGCAAACAAAAATAATGTATCAGCTGCTAGACAAAATTGAATCTTGGGTGTATTTGTTTCGATTCATTAGTTTATTAAAAATGATACATGTAATCTCATTCGAACTTTTTATGTCCATTGAAAGGTTTATGATGAACAGAATTTTCATTTAAATATGGATACAATGTTGTTTTGATTCACTTAATGAATTCATGGCTGAAGGGGCGACTTTCAGAGTAATCGAAAAAGACCTACACAAGTTTTAGTGCCTTTAGTATGGCATAAACTTCTTCTTTCTTCCCTTTGATGTTATCCCAAAGATGATAGGTATTGTTAAAAGTTTAATTTGTTTTGTTTCAGAATCTTTGATGGGCTCGGCATCCGAAGATGACGACGATGATGACAATAGTACGGCGTCCTCAGTTTTGAAACATCATTCTTTACATGGATCTCTTACCCCCGCACCTGGTGAAACTAATAATAACTCTCTGCCTCACTCAGATATCAGCAGCTCAATAGGACAGGTAGGTAAATAAATTGACTTACATCAGTCATGTTCACCATTACAAAAATACATAGTATAAACTACATATAACTTTCATTATTGGGAAGTCGTATCTTATGTTGGCTACATCAAGGGCACTACTAACATGATTACACTCAGAGTGGTGCAATCCAACTAAACAATCTTAGGCCCAAAGGATATCTGTTGCTCGATAGGGGTAACAATGCAGTTAAGCTACAGGTGCACAAAATATTTTAAATAAAAAAAAGTATTATCGATATTTCTTTTAACGTGTTTATTCAAGGGGTCTAATGATATGCTAGGGATTACAATTACATTACACTTTATCCAATTAGGTGAAATATTCACGTCTGCAGTTATCAGTAACCTATTGCATTATTTACATCAATTAACGGCTTTCCTGCAAAAAGTCTTGTTGAAAATTGAATTTAACATAATGAATAATGAAAGTGTTAGAGCAACCAAGCGTTGAAATTATAATTTTTTTACATGTAATTACAGGTTAACACTACATATTGCGAACCACGTATGTACTTATTGTATCAAAAAACAATCAAAATTGTTGTTACCTATAACTCTTGAAAAATTACCAACGTTAAAATCGATTTTAAGATGGTATTGAAATCTGGCATACGGTCGAAGATTTATTGTCATGTTATTTCTCAATTAATTAACAATGATTCAATAAATTGACGATTGGGTACTCAGACGTTCTTGACTAATTTAGGTTGGAGTCATTTTTTCTTCACGGATTATACGAAGGGACACACACCGGTACGGTAAAACAGGGAAACATAAAGGTCCAACTACGCTGCACGATTTAGTCGAATTCGATAAAATTTAACGCAATTTGATCGTGTATTTTCGTCATTCAACCAAGTCTACGCGATTTGATTGTATTGGATGGCAGCTGAACCGCTGCAGCAGTGCAGTGTTGATTTGATGGTTTATTTGATAGTGTTCATTTCTGATTTTCAGCAAGATTGTACTACAATCATATGCGATTCAGTCGAACTGCAGAATTTGATCGTGAGTAGGATCCTATAGGCTCTTTAAAACTTCGAATCAAACTGTTTTTGAGTGAAGCTGTTTTGTGTGATTATACAGTGCGGCTTTTTATAGTCCCCCCCCCCTGTTAACTTTTGAACGGTTTGACGTAGAGCGATAAAAAAAACCGTTTCGAGGGTTTCACCGATACTACCTTTTGAAATATAACACATTGTGATTGCTCGATAGATGGCGCGGGGGGGCACAAAAACATAACTTTTTTAAATGGCATGGGGGGTCGAGTGACACATCGTTAAAAAGAGAATTGGATTCTCTATTCAACCATTTAATTTTTTTTTAATTTCGCTAATATTTTTTTTCACAATAAGCATTTGAAGTGTCAATGTAACAAAAAGAAAACAAACTAATTATGACATGTAGTATTTAAATAATTAGAAGCAAAATTGTTGTCAATTAACGAAGCAAGTGTTCGAAATGTCCACCTAATACCTAATACCTAATAACATTATTCAACATGTCTGCAGTTATACCAGCACAAACCCGTGTTATTCGTTTTTTAAGTTTTTCCAAAGAGTTGGATTGTTGCTCATACACTTTGGATTTGACGTATCCCCACAGAAAGAAGTCACAAGGTGTAAGGTCTGGTGATCGTGCCGGCCATTCGATTGGTCCACGACGTCCAATCCATCTCATAGGGTATGTTACATCCAAATACTCTCGAACTTGACGTTGGAAGTGAGGAGGGGCCCCATCTTGCTGGAAGGTGATGTGTTCCTGAAATTCGTTCTCATTTTCTTCTAATATTCCAAGTATGAGTGGTTCAACCGTATCTCTTAGTAAATCCAGGTACAAATTACCGTTTAAGTTTTCTTCCAGAAATAAGGGACCTACAAAATGGTCTCCCAGAATTACAGCCCACACATTTACTTTCTGTGGGAACTGTGTGTGACCTTCTCGAAAGATATGGGGATTTATATCACTCCAGTATCGCACATTTTGTGTATTCACATTTCAATTCAAAAAAAGGTACTTTCATCTGAAATATTCCTGATGTAATTGGGGTTCCTAGCTATCTTTTCCTCCATAATTTCCCAAAATTCCATTCTTCGGTCTGTGTCGTCTTCTGTGAGTTGGTGTAACATTACTAATTTGTATGGATGGAACTTGTGTTTCTTCAAATATTTTTTTACTGTAGCTGTTGAGACCCCAATCGTACTTGCTACACGAGAGGTACTTTGTTGCGGATTTACCACCATTTCGGCAATTATCGAAACCTTTGTCTCTTCCGGAATTGATTTTCGACCAGCTCCACCTTTCCTACGAACACTGCCAGTTCTGTTGAATTTTTCAACTAGTTCCCTTAAATATTTCCGAGTTATAGGATGTTCAGGAAATTTTTCATTAAAAATTCTCTCCGCTTCGTGGTAGTTCCGATGGGATGGGCCTCACCAAAATTATAAATTGCTTCAATTTTTTCTTCGAAAGGACGTATACGAACCATGATGATATCAAATATTCAAAGTAAATAATAATTATAAGTAGACAAAACTCCTCAGTGAATATGAATACAATAATTCATCAATCCATTGTACTTTTATAGGTAACTAATTAATTATTGTCATTTAAACAAATCCAATAAATAGTCCTTTCGTAGTACCTGTTATTACTTTTGTCATTAAAAATAAATGAAATGGGTATAATTTCGATATCCTAATACCTGATTAAGCTTTGAAAGGAATTCAAAATGAATAATTATTAATGTTGTGAAATGTCTTTATTGACCGTATTTCGTAGTATTGATTGCAATTGTGAATCACTAGAACAATTAAGGTATTTTTCTTCAAACATTATTATTTTAATACCACCCAAAATATTTTCCGTCCCATTATTTCACATCAAACCCTTCAAAAGTTATTGAGGTAAGGTAAGGAAACGAATTCAGATCCGCTCTTACACTTGACACTTCAAATGCTTATTGTGTCAACGTGTCAACGAAATTAAAAAAAAATTAGATGGTTGAAAAGAGAATCAAATTTTCTTTTCAACGATGTGTCACTCGACCCCCTATGCCATTTAAAAAAATTAGGTTTTTGTGCCCCCCCGCGCCATCTATCGAGCAATCCCAATGCGTTATTTTTCAAAAAGTAGTATCGTTGAAACCCTCGAAACTGTTTTTTTTTTATCTCTCTACGGCAAACCGTTCAAAAGTTAACAGGGGGGGGGGGACTATAAAAAGCCGCACTGTATTTTAAAATGTTTTGTCTTGCTACAAAACGTTTTGGCCCAGTGTAGAAACATATTTGCAAATATGCCCATCAAAGACATACTGTAGCAATATCATTTTCTTCCATCGACTCCATGATACTTGAATACACTATGACAACAGTATTGCAGGAATCGATCACGCAGGTCGGAATCGATCACCCAGAGGCGTTGTTGTAGACAACTCGTTGAAGTGCCCACTACATTTGCACTGTTTTGCTGCACAGCAACATGTTTTGCATGAAACCGTTTTGCTTTCAGGCAAATGTTTTCTATTACTGCGTTTTTGATTTATCGGTGTGTGGTCAGCCTTCATTTCTCAAAAACGTTTTCCTTTGTTACGTTTTTGATTTTTCGGTGTGTTGCCAGCCTTACATTTGAAACGTTCCGTATATTATAGTATAACTGTGATAATTTGAATGTCATTTGCTATCGCACGCAGATCAGGCTCACAGAAAAATTTGATGTGCGATCGGCCATATTATTTCTATCAATAACTGTAAATTTAATAACAATGAGAGTCCTGATAAATGTTAACACGAGTGTACCCAAAGGCACAACCTGAGCGATGTTAATATTTCATAGCGTTTTTTATGTCTTTATCATGAAGCGTTCAAACACTATTTGATCTGTATACTTTTTTGTCTATCACCAGGATTCGAAGACGGGCCAAGACGACTCAGAAGATCAAACTTCCATAGACGGCGACCCAGAAACGAGGGATTCCCAAACGGAAAACAAAAGTCCTGATGATAGCGGAGCCGGCTCAAAACGTAGGGGACCCCGAACGACGATCAAAGCGAAACAGCTAGAAATACTAAAGACTGCCTTCTCACAAACGCCGAAACCTACCCGGCATATACGAGAACAGCTTGCGAAAGAGACTGGGTTACCCATGAGGGTTATTCAGGTTAGTTGAATTAATATTTTATTTCAATCCAATAATAGTCCATTAAATGAAAATCAACAAATTGCAAAACCTCGCAGTTTTTTTGTCCTGCATCGATTTGCATAAAGATTTGGAATTATGCTCATCTTACCCTCTACTTCAAAATCTATATAATGCCGATGGGCGCTGTTTATTTTTTAGGGGTGAAAACTACCTCTAATTTGTTAAAACTTATAAAATTACATTTTCAAGCTTAAGATGTGTGAAATTTGGTTTGACTTAGTTGAATAGATTATTTTATATCTTATAACAAAATATCAAAATATATCATCCCTTAAAAATCAACCCTTGTTAGAGCTTCATAAAAAAAATATGTACCATAAAAAAATTACTAATTTATAATATTGATACAATTTAAGAATTATGTTGCTCTTAATAATATATGTACTATAATTTCATTTTGCAACTTTTGAAACCACATAAATCAACCCCTATTGTAGTTTAATTAAAAAAAAGAGTTACCCTTTGAAATATTATTATTATTTTTCACAGTTTTTTGCTTGAAATATGTATTCATTTTATTTTACAGCTTTTCAATCCTCAGAAATCAACCCCTATTGTAGCTTGTACGAATTAATCCTGAAATTATAGACGCATTTAAAAAAGAATTATAAGGGACTTGAAATAATAAAAATATAATTAAGAATTTTATTATGCCTAACCTAGCCGATTTATTTGTATAACTATAACAAACACTTTGATTTTTTTCAAAAATATGAATAGGATAGTCATAAAATCTGTTGTAGAATCATCTGCGGCTGAAAGACAAACTTTAGTCGCTATTTTCCATCGTTCAAGATAACCTCTTGGGAGGTATTCATATTGAAAAAAGGGGAACATTCTTCATGAAAATTGAAAAATGTGATTCATTTGTAATATCTAACAGAAAACAATTACTTGTGTTTCTGTTAGGTATTACAAATAAATCATATTTTTCATTTTTCAATTTTCATGAAGAATGTACCCCTTTTTTCAACATTTGAATAATTCTTAAAAAATTGTCATTACACGTGCTATTTATTTCGAATTTGATAATACACTGGCGAGGAATCAACGAGATTACTCACACACGTAGACATGAGCAGATGTTGTCCCAACTGTTCCAAGCATTTTAATTAGGTCAAACTTCTAGGATTTATTGACAATACTTTTCACCGATTTTTTCGTAGAAAAATGTAGGGACTGACTGGCCTTATTTTCATCGTAACTCGCTCAATTTTGATGTTACCGACTCTTTATGTAATTAGAGAACTCCTCTAAGTTTTCGTCGTAAAATACAGGAATCGTAAAAATATTGGTTTTTTCATACGCTTCAATTTTACTCACCACAGTTTTTTTTTTGACAAAATGCATATTTTTCGAGTTATTCGCGACAAAACGATTCAAAACCTTGAATTTTTCATCGAAAAGCTTTCACTTTCAATCGCGTATAACAGGAAAAATATTAATTTCACAAAAAAAAATGTTTTTTACTTAGAATAAGTTTCTCCATCGATTCATGTGGTTAAAATGTAACAAAAAATTCCCATCTCCAAGATGGGGTGGCAACCATCCCCAGAATATAAACGCCCCTCGACATGATATAGATTTTGATCTTTAGTCTATTCTTCACCTATTGTTGAAATTTCAAGTAAATCGATGTGGGATGAAAAAATTGCGAGCCAAAAGGCTTCATTTTCTGGACTATAATGGTGTAGACAAACAACGATCGATCATTCTCATTTCATCACTAAAGGTGTTCATATGATATAATTATTAAAGAAGACTATAGCAACAGAACTATTAGAGGTTTGGAATTAGTGTCAGTGTCAGCAAAATCATGTATAATTATTGTACAAATCAATAAAAGGTTCTCAGTAAATTCTTGAATTTCACAAGAAAAAGTGCTGTTTATTTCAGTTCGGATTCATCTTCACTAATAACTCATCTTCCGAAATAACAGTTCTTAAAAATAATTAGTACGCCCCCTATCATTAACTTTTCTTCTCGAGGAACAAACCAAATAACTTATAATTTATTAAAAATG
This sequence comes from Chrysolina haemoptera, assembly GCA_958298965.1. NCBI lineage: Eukaryota > Metazoa > Arthropoda > Insecta > Coleoptera > Chrysomelidae > Chrysolina > Chrysolina haemoptera. The sequence continues at coordinate 39,131,796 of OY282584.1, read as the reverse complement.
TGGGAGAAGAATTATCTAACCTATAATTACAACAGAAATCGTAGATTAATTAATAAAAACAGCTGAAGACCGTTACTAAATTTGAGAAACGACCAGCTATCAAGAATAACCCGAAATACCGAGAAGGATCGTACGTTTTTCGGAAACCGACCCATTTGGTCGACCACACTAGACTCTCTGGGGTGCATTTTCAACATTAGTAATTTTTTTAATTGGTCATTGAGATTAGATATACCTTCACTGAGCAGAATCTGGTAGTTAAGCTGAAGTGTTTGAAAATAATGCGACCCATGTGTAAATATTCTAATAACGTCTTTATTTGACTGAAGAAATTTTTCACGCGAATTGTATGAGTAGAGAAAACAAGTTAACAAAATAGGTTTTTATGATGTTTATGTTTATCTTCATTCAAGTAACAATATAAAAGACAATATTTCGAATATATGAAATTACGTTTTACGTTTTCTTGCAACTCGGAAAAAGTGGATAACCAAATCCCTAGAAATATAGACAAAAAAAATATATTTCATAAATTGAATAAAGATTCCAATAATGAATCACTTCAACTAGAATACACAGAATATGTCAATCGTTACAGAATTTGCCAATCATATATGATAACAGAACGGTAACATTCTCGCTCTTGATATTGAACAAATATTCTACACTTGCATCATATGCATTTTGCGTGTACTTCAATAAATCACTTGTATTAGAAAAATATTCTGACATTGTTATGCAATAATAATGTCAGCCTTGACTGGCAATTGGCATCGTGGCAAGATGTGAAATGAAATGTCAAAATAATTTTTCGTTTAGCTTTCCATTTTATTATATGTGAAATTGGTGGTCTGTTACTTGGTTAGAATGAAAATTCGTTATTCCCATGCACTCGCATCGAATTTTTCATTCTAACCGTGTTACAGAATCTACTATTCAATCTCAAGATCGTGAATGTGAATTCGAACATTTAATGAGATATCGCGAACGACGTTGATGGTTAGGAGTATTTTGACATTTTCTTTTGTTTGTTACTTGGTATATTACATTTGCTTCTGATATTGGAGTGTATGTATATCTTTATATAAGTTCTCTACCCAAAAAATATTGGTACTTAGTTCTTTGAGGTAGCTCTAACGGGAATTGTTTGACTATAGAGTGCGATCACGAGAAAAACGTCGAGAAATACATGTATTGTAATTGTTAGCTGAATGTTATAAAACAGTAAAAAACTTGAGGCCCATATTTTTTAATTAAAACAATAAAGTTGACGATGGAATTTAATGAACGAAACGTCGCCATGAAAATGGGTTCATATAAGATTAATAATCTTATATGAAATATGAAACAGTATTAAAAGTTCCTTTTATTTTTTTTTTTGATACCACATTGACGGGAATTCTATGACCAAATATTGATATTTTTCGGAGAAAACATCGAGAAACACTGTATGGTAATACTTAGCTGAATTTGTTATAAAAGTGGCTACAAAAATCGATAAAAATGCTAGAGGTCCGTATTTAAAAAAATAAAGTTCATGATAGAATCTAATGAACGAAACGTCGCATTGAAAATTGGTTCATATCAGACATAACAAACATTAAACATTATTGAAAGTTCCCCTGCCTTTTTCTTATATCATTCGAATTGGAGGCGGTAGAGCCAAAAAACCGAAATACAACTATTTTAGTTTTTGGCGAATATCTCAAAAACAACCATTGACGACCGCGCTGAAACACTGCCAGCGCGCAGACACGCTGTGGCCTGGAGAATAAAACCAGTGCCTCCCAAACAAAGGTGACTGAAAGCAATTTCATTAAATTTCATAAACATTTAAAAAAAAATCTATTGCTTCAAAAATGAAATTTCTTGCTATTTATTGTTACATTATTAAAAGAACCATTGCTATTTAAGATCTGAAAAAAGCGCCACAGAGAAAACACCATAATAATATGAATGGGATACCCATTCATCCAATGATAAACTATATTCCATATTCCACGAGTAGAGTAATAGTTGATTTAATGATAAGACTACATTTGGTTACAAATTGGATTATATCATCAGTTTGAATATAAGGACCCATTGGATTCCAATGGATGTTTCAAAGTACTTGAATATCAACAAAATATACTATATTAATTTTAGTAACGAATTTATCATTGATCGCATCTTTTATTGAGTTAAATTCTATATTAATATAGAATATATAATGAGTTATATTCACTATATTAATATAGTGATTGAATATTAGTAATAATGAAAATTGTGTCATTGTCCGATCGTCAACTCAGTTCTAAAAAGATTTTACTTCTATTGGTAAAGCAGGAAAAAAAATTGTGCCCAACATCTGGCAAAGTTTTTCCTACAAGAACACACTTTGTAATGCATTGCACTAGTGCAATAAAGTTTTTATTGCACTCATCTGTCATTCAACTTCAACGTACGTGCTGTCATCATGGCAAACATAAATGTTCAAACCCACTACATATTTAGCAAATATTCTGTGAGATTGGCAATACGTTTTAAACAGTTACATATTTAATATTATTTTGTATTGTTGTTAGCAGCCAGAGCTCATCAAACAATGCCTTCCCGAGAAAAACTCCATAATCAAAACTGATCCGCTTTGTTCTAAACCGTCTACCTGCATAGAGCAAAGTGTCTGTACTATGACCACACCTCCTGATAACATACGCGCTCACGGCTACTATGATTCTGATTTTTATAATGCAACTGTATACAAATGTCAGTCAAAAATTATATCTGACAATTACAGAACTGAAAGTTTTAAAATGAGTATTAATAATGGAAAATAGATGATAGTGATCTGTTTCAATGCAAATCGATAGTAATAATCAATTATTTAAGTTGAGCTTTTCATCTTCCAACACCTAGTGCCGTACCTTAATAAATCATTTTTTGCTTTTTGCATGAACGTAGAAAAAATGTTGTATTCAACTCGTTCAAAAATTTCACGTCGAGTGCAATAAAGACTTACTTTTTGCACTTGTTGCATAAATAACTATTGGAGTCAAGTATCAATATTAAAAACAACTAAATTTAATTCAGTCTGACCGGATATAATAGTCCAATGTTCACGTCAACTTTTATACTTTTGGAACAATTATGTTTCATTGATGGTTTTCAATACTCTTCCACTTATTGCAGAAATTACAGAATACATTTCACGCGAGTGTTGCTGGGTTTCAACTTCAATGAAACGCCTTCGGTTATATCAACTATACCACTCTAATCACAATTTAATAATGTTTTGTGGGCTGAACAATTGTTTCGATTGGTGCAATGTTGGTGTTTTCGAAAACAAGGTTATAGTTGCATATAGTACAGTATTCTTTCTGTATATTATTGCTAATTTACCTTGTAGGTCTCTCCCTTTCCGAGGCAATAGCAATAGTGGGATGCTAAAAAAACGGCTTGTATATATGATCATGAAGTCCTAAATAATTTCATGTTATCCATAATATACATATTTCGAATCAACACGAACTACCCCAGGATGAATTTTTCATGAATTTATGTCATCGAGATAATTTGTAACCGCAAGTAATCGACTTGTGGTGCCCTTTATGTTTCCCTTTTCTTCGGACAAAACGTAACATACTGGCAGACCGCCCCCGTTCCTATTGAACAGAACCCAGGGGTTGGAACTAACAATACTCTTTTATGCTGTTATTGTAGCGATCTATTCAAGTGGGTAGCTATATTTCAACTTGAACCAGTGTCGTACGAAATAATTCGACCTGACTGTATTAAGTTATTGACATGAACGGAAATATATATTATCTTCATTATACCTATATGAAAACACTATATTTACATGATTATTTAGCGCACCGAAAGTGGGCTTTTTCCTTGTGCAAGCACGGAAAATTTTACGGTGCTCTAGTGTCAGCTGCCTACTCACATATCAAAATAAAATAGTATGTTATTGACAGGTCTCTTAGCTACCTACTTACATGTCAAAATACAATAACAAGTTATTAACAGTTCTCTAGAAATTGTATATTTCCTTAGCAACGGAGTAAAAAATGCTTTTTTATTATCTATTTACAGCAAACACAAATTGTACCATAAGTATTTCAATAAATAAAAATTAAAAATACGTGTTTTTATCGTTCAACTTTAAAAATTAAAGTCTTTTAACAATGTATGGTTTTCAGATAGACATAACGAAAAAAATCGTTCATTACACTTCCATAATAGTATACTTTTCCTACGACCACATCATAATTATACCAAATAATGTATAATCAACATCTGACATATTAGTAACAATATATCATTATTAAATACGACACACCTAGTTTATTTCAAATAGAGTACGCTGCTGGGCCCCTACCTCCTTTCCTTCACTATTTATACCATCAGTTTTCGAAGTTTGATGCAACTGGTTAAAAATGTAATTTTGTAGACTTTTTTTTATTCTACAGATATTAAAAAAATAAATGAAACATTTTTAGGTGTTGGCATTGAATTATAATCATTTTATTTCAAGAGGACTGTGGGCCCATTGTCTTCTCGGGCCCCGGGACATTTGACCCCCTCAATCCGGGCCTGTTAGGATCAAGAACTTTGTTCTTCCTAAATATTAGGTCTTCATTGATATTTTTGGTAGGATTTTTAGGGAGTGCCTCCACACACAATGAATGCACCAATATGACAACATGTAGTTGATGACTTCTGTATTAGATAGAGGGTATCGCAAAAAGCAGTTCGTGAAATTTAACTTATTTTTAAATTTTCTTGCACTAGGCAATTTGTTTAAATCAGCCTCCAAGTAATATAGACGATACCTATTGACATGTGTCCAAGAAAATCCAATAAATAGTCCGACTGAGAACCATTCTGACTTCATTTATTTTTAATAATAATAGTAGTAATAACAGATTTATTCGGATTAAATTCACATATAAAATAGTAGACCGCACACTTACAAACATTATTATAAAGAATTATTTAAATTTGATTGTAATAATTTCGGATTTTTGTGACGATACCTTAACTGTTGTTTCGCCATTGAATTTTTCTCTGATGCTCTCAACATACCGTTTCTATCTGCTTTCCTTTCCTTTTCCAGTACTTTCACAGTTCTTTCTGAATTTTTAGAGGAGCTATAAACATATAATATACAGACGAAACCATTCACTCTATTCGTTTGATATATCGAAGACCAATACTATGACTATGATGAGCACAGTCGAAATATCGTTCGAATTTGAGAGTACGCATTGCATAATAGTATTATCTACTTCACGATATGTTTTAGTCTAAATTATTTATGAGATCTACGCCACTGGCAAGAACAGTAAAATAAGCATGGCTTTTGTACTATATATCTCAGAGGGGTCGCCTTCAATGTATCTAATATTTGACGAATTATGACTCCGTTTGACATGTGGTAGTAGAAAATTGAAAAATTAGCACAACTAGCCAAATTGTAAGTTAATCACTAGCACAAGCATCTAGTCGAATGGGGTCTCCGACAAATAAAGTGAATGTGAATTTGTAAAAACCTGCAAAAAATACTAGAATCCAACCTTGTAATACTTTGTTTAGTTTTTTTGAATTGTGGTTTCCAGTGGAATTTTTGTTTTTTATCATATTATATGGCAGGCGTTAAAAATAATCAATGATTGATGTGACCTACAAGGCGGTTGATTGTTATGTTGAAATAAATGGTTATTTGTCAGTAATAGAATAAAATATTAAGCTGATAAATCAGTGAACTGAAACATTTTTTCATAGGAAGAAAAAACAAAATAGTTATTCATTATACAAGGGGAAAAAGTATTAGATTTTAGCTCGAGGTTGTGTTGTCTCCCGACGCGAATCGGAGGGAGACAAAAAACCGAGAGCTAAAATATATTATGTTTCCCGGGTATAATACACTATTTTTTTCTGTGACGTGAAAAACGACGATTTTCGGTTAGCGAGATCTTCCACATTTTCTCTTATGAGCAACCATTTCATCTACATATACAAGCACGGTTCATAGCCGCATCGATAGGATTGCGGCTTACTACGACATAGGTACGTGGTTCAAAGCGACAGTTAGCCATTTTTTTATCAGCTTTTTTTGAACTTAGGAATAAAGGCAGGTTAGGTTAGTACTGTGCATGTTGAGTGAAGAAGGTAGGAGGTTGGGTTAGAGCCGTTAGAGCCCCAAGCTGAACATCAGATGCATTAGCAGATATCTACCTTCACCTTTGTATATATCTGAGAAAAAAGTACTAAAAGTAATATTTTAGTACCTGTCAACAAAGATAAAACATCAAACTTTTTTCCCGTCACGGAAAAAAAAACTATTTTTCAATGTTCATGACTATCTGATTTAGCAAAATCGCGACGTTTGTTTTACAGAATTATTGTTTCAAGTTCCAAATATACTAATTCTTGTCCTATTTTATTAACAGAATTTCAAGTGATGATATTTAAAACGGAATTTTGAAAAAATTATCTCAGGTGTGTGAAATATCATCATTGAATTGTTTCTAATGGTTCATACATGTGAATGAAGCAAAGACGTTTGTTAAGTTTCAGTGTTTGTTGATGAATAATTCTCTATTATAGGCTATATTACGTCTCTTAACTTTCAGAAGAATGTATCTTGTCGTAACCTATATATAGCGCCACCATACAACGGTTACATGGAATTATATAATACTAATATAATAATAACAATAATGATTTTATTCACAACATACAATAATTATATAATTGAATGAAACATATACAGTATTAATGTACACTTATATAAATTAATTATAAATCTTACGTAACATATATGTTTCCGAAATTGGAGCGATAAATGAAGTCGAAAGTATAGAAGATGACAAAACAAAACAAAATGAAAGAATACATTCTTGTAGAAAAAAAAATAATGAAAAAAATAAATAAAATAATCAATAATATTGAATTTTGTAGTTTTCAACATCTTTTTGGTAATCACTGATCGGAGGTCTACAGCCTGCGCAAACCGCGTTGAAACACTGAAGGAAGGAATATATTGATATTTATTATTTCACATTAAATATAAATACGTGGAAATTTTAAATTTTATAATGCTAGAATATAGAAATGTAAATATAAAAGGACTAACTGCATGCGATTTTTTATTGTCAGAATAAAATAATTGAATAGTAGAGAAACGGGCAGAATAATGCTGCTAACAGATAGGTATGATGATTCACTCACCTTTCCATATTTAAAAATAATTCTTCATCTTAGAATTTTAAAATCAGGGCTATTAATTTTTGAGTTTTTATTCTCTTACTATATTTAAGTAGGAAATTTTTATTTGATTCATATTTTTTTATTCTTTTTGGTTCACTTTGGGAACTTCTCATTATCTGTTTCACTAATATGCTTCACTCAGACTTCTTCGGAAGACATATGGAATCAGCAAACACATATATTTTCGTAAAGTATCTGGGTTATTTGTCACAGTGTCTACTTCATTTCAGATACTTTTTCCGATACATCTCACTTATGACCACGATGTGTGGCAAGTTTTTATGCCTGCGGTTGGTAGCATTGCTATTTATAATGGTTTTAGTGTGGTCCCATTAAAATTGATCGAAAATAACTGCAACGCCGGCTTCCCATTTGAACTTCAAATCTAATTTCCTCTCGGTAATTGTTTTCATACGAAATTTTACAATCGAGATATAACTGTAAAATATCTACATCAATTTTAAACTTTGGATTAGTGCAGAATTCAATTCAAATGTAACATAACATAGTTATTATTAGTTTAGTTTTGAATTTTTCTAATCTTGTTGTAAATTTGATTGATGATTTGTCACGGAAGAAATATGGTCAATCAATCCATACGATGAAAGTTTCGATCTTGAAGTTTTTTATTATATGAAGCACATTCCAATAAAGAATACTTGTGCTTGAGCTCGAAAACTGTTTTTAGAATCTCCTGCTAGAAAAAACAGGTTATCCTGGTTTTATATCAATGATTCATTTCAATACAAAAAAAAACAGAATAAAAACAAAAGAAGGAATCTACGTTACAATTATTCTTGAAAGTGACCTCCGTCAACCCTCATGAATATAAAAATGCTTGCAAACAATGTTGCAAATTTATCATAAGATGTAAACTGCTATTTTCGAAAGTTCGCAGAGCTTTTTTGGAAAAGAAAAAATACGAAAATATTTACATTTTAATATTACCCTCATTTCCGTGTTGCAGGCGAGTAAAAACTAGGATTGTTAACATTTTTTTTTGGACAAAATAAACATTTCTGTTTTGTTTGAATGATTGCAAATGCATCAGACGATCTGAATTGCTATTTTCTAACACTTCGAAGGTTTGCAGAACTTTTGCAAATTTTTTCGCGCTAATAATGCGAAAATTCTTTAAATCTGATTTTCAATATCTTCCGTTCAGAAAAAAAGGTTGCAAAATCAGTCCTAATATCATTTGAACGTACTATTCATTCTACTGAAGTTTCAAAACGTTCGTAATTATTATTCTGTTATGTCTAGCGATATCTACTGGCCTAAGAGAAAATATCACGTAATCTAGTCCTATCAGGCCTGATCACGAAGCATTACTCTTCAGTATTTTTCTTGGTATATTTACAATCAAACCCTAAATTAAATACGCATGTGTATTTACATATTTTGCAAAATATCCGTATTCATATCGCAATTTGTCGAAACCTCAGACCCGTTTTCTTCATGATCCTCTCCACCAGTTTCATGAAATGAATAAATCTTTAGAAAAATAGAAAAATTTATATTCAATTACGTGAGAAATTAGTCCCAGCATCTCAGATTTCGAGTGACTGTGCCGAAGGTAAGAGGGCGCCTGTGCCTCGAATCTTAACCGTGGGGTACCACACCGACCATCGGCACTACAAAGACTCCCCGATGGTATAAAAAACGGCGGGGGTGCGTTCATCTCGACCGACAACTGTTGTGAGGACGGGGCGGTTTGGTCTACGCATTCGCTACGCCAATAATTCATTTTTCAGAAGTGGAATAAATCTACAGGGAGAACAGAAAAAATAAAAAAGTAAAAATTGTTCGATTGTGGAATTATGTATTAATAGGAAGTTTGGTTTTGTGGAGATAATTTGTTTTTGTCATTTTTTTTTTCAACCTTCCACAGTTTGAAAATGAAAATCAAAGAAATCTTTTCGAGTGTAAAAGGTCAACTGGATCAATTAGCCCCGATAAGTTAATGCATTAACAAGACTATTTTCACTTGTAATATCCCAAGGCTTTTGATGATTTCGAAATAATTTGTCGCTAATTTTTGACAGCCAGTTGCTTGGTAACAGCCCGACGCCGAAAGCGGGGGGCTCTTACCTAAAAGCAACTCGCTTGAGGAAATTTAAGACAAATTATGAGAATTTATCGAGGGATATTCAGTAAGAAATTTTTTTCAAAGAATTAAAAAGCCAGTTCACCTAGGTACCTAATGCATTATTTTCGAAAACACAAAGTATTTTTCTTGTGAGAGTTTACTAGTCACATTCCAAATAGTTTTGATGGTGGCTTTTTCAAATTCTGATCCAACTAAATTCTTCATGTTTACGGCCCAATCTTCAAGTATACGCGGCAACTCTTTAACAGTAGTACACCATTCGTTTAAGTCCTATTTTCTCACCGCACCAAACTCTTTGAAGATTTTCCACGTGTACTTTTAACTCAATGTAGTATTTTTGATGAATTCACTTATAATGAAGTATATCAAATGCTTCTGGTCGAAGTTATTGACATTTTAAAAATGTCATGTAGCTCAGTGGTTGAGACTTTCTCGTTCGAAACCAGTGACTGCTGGTCGGCTAGGTTCGAATCCTTAGCGACTACAGATTTTTATCTGATGGCCCGAGAAAGTGCTAGGAATCGCACGTTAAAAGGTAAGACCTCGTTAATCCTTGGCTCGCACAAGTTTCGACTTTTGAGGGCTGCCGTTCGTAAGGGACGACAGCTGGTTAACGGAAAAAACAATTTTAAACAATTTTTAATTCTGTAAACGTCAAACTATATGTCATTTGCATGGTGACACGATTTTTCAACAGTGATAATTTCCCGGGTAATGTTTTCTGATTGGCTAATTCTGGTCACATGATCGTAAATACGTAGATAAGATAGGTTCAAATTGAATGGAAAAAATTTTCGTAGGTAATATTACAAGACCATGACAAATAGCCGAATATATTTTCTTCATAATTCTATCGAGAGTACTTTATATTTTGACAATTAAATGAGACCATATGAACATAATAACCAGAATAACTCCCGACAGCTTCAGCTGGAGGGAGTTATGCTATGATTATTAATGTTCATATGGTCGAATTGAATTGTCCCAAAATACAAGTTACTCGAAATGAATTAAAGAAAATATTAGTCTCTATTTGTCATGGTCGAGTGATATTTAGGAAGACTATTTCACGAACAGCGTTAAATTATTCATATTCAAGTTCATATAAACTTAAAAAAATACATAAATCCTGTCCAGACAGACTCTTCACTCATTTTTTTTTTTTTTTTGAGATGGCTTAGCTTACTTGTTCACTAATTTCCTTAGTAGAAAATAACCGAAAACGAGACATTTCAATTTTGAGTTATGTCAAACTTGACACTTTTTTTTGTTTGTTTACGTAAATATCCGCGTGTTTACCTAAATCATCGTGTTTACATGAATATTCGCTCATATTGCATGTCATGTGACTTCAACCACGTAATTTCATAGGTGCAGCCATGTGTGAATGAAGTAGTCACGAAAATTTATCTACACTTGCTACACTTGCATACATTTCCTTGATTTGAATATTTTTAATTTTCAGACTGGCATGTTGTAGTCCCATATAAACCATATCAAGTTGTGCAGTTATATTTATTGTTATATTTCATTACTACAAACATTTTGAATCACACTTTCCCATAGAAGCGATTGTTCTGCAACTTCATATTATGACCAGTGTTTCCCAGGTCGTCCCATATGTCATTCTTTTATGTGAACGAGTGCAATTTATAGCTGCTTATACGTCATCCTAACTATATTAGGCTTCGGGCCCGATACCGGAAAAAAATTGATTACCTCACCGTTGATACTTCGTATACAGGGTGTAACCTATCCTGCTCTTGCACTCCCGTGAAGGACGGGTGTATAATTCCATTTTATAACGAATGACAGGTGTGAAAAATTCGAAAAAAATTTACCTATATGGTGTTGGAAAATTCGTCGAAATAATACTGGAACTTCCGGTTGGAAGAAACTGTGTAATTTCGAACAGCGGTTTCCAAGATTTTCTGAATTTTCCAAGGAAATTTAAAATTTCCACAATTTTTTTTCGAATTTTTCACACCTGCCATTCGTTATAAAATGGCATTATACACCCGTCCTTCATGGGAGTGCAAGAGTTTAGATTACACTCTGTATGTGTTCTTCATGTCGAGTTGGACGAACAACATTCTCGCCCCAAAAAATTTTCCACTAAATTTTCCATATTTTTATCAACCAATTCTGAAAAAATGAAATGTGAGGTAATAAATGGTATGACGTCATAACATGGCCGATCGACCATGTTTATGTACTTACTAATCTATAAAAAATGTCGATGGGTTGTCTTCTGTAAATGTTTACTGATGGGAAATTTTTTCGGTTAGGTTTTTGGTGATCTACCAAACTTCAGATGAATCAACTTCATTTTCTGTATGTTCTCATTTGGATATTAATGAAGTTTCAATAAAAGCTTTGGAATTGTATTGATAATTATCAAGAAATTTTGTTATTGTTAATGCTAAAAGCGCATGCTTCTTGTCAAGTTCTCTTAAAATGAAATTATACAATTCCATAACATTCGAATTTTCGATAGAGAACATACCCCACCTAGAAATCGAATAATTCTCTTAGAAGGTATATTATTAGACCACCCCGTAAGGGTCGACCAACCTCGTACGAATTCGTTCTGCTAATATTCCAGAAATGCCCGTTTTATTAATGGTCTGCTGGGAATAAAGATTTGCTTTATAGACTTTAATGGGACAATAAATATATAATGAATCGTTATTATATATTTTCTGTAGAATACGACTCAATTACATGTGGCAGCAAAATAGCCCATAAAACTTGCGGTTAAACATCTTGGTATCATTGGTATCAAACAAATCTGATTTCCATTCTATAGATACTTACTTCATATTGATGATTTTGAAATTCACTGGTGAATTTTGAATTTTAAAGGGATTTTTATGAGTAATCAAACTTTCATAAAAATGTATATTGAGAAACTATTCACAATCTGCTCTTCATTTTATTTCTCGTAGATATTAATCATAATCATCCATTGATATAAGAATAATTGGAAAAAAAATTATAAAGTTTTGATATATTGAGATTATACGCACCGAAAGGAGACTTCAAAATAAAAAGAGTACTTAAGTTAGAAGTGTGAGCTTCACCCCAACACCCACCCCCAAGAAGAATTGCAGTGGTTTTTCTCGTTTTTCTCGTTTTTCTCAAAAACGCTTTGTCCCACAGAAAATTTCATTCCTATTAAAATTGATCCCTATTAAATTTTATATTGAGCAACGCGCGAAGTTTGGGGTTGCTTTCAGCGGAGATTATTTATAACAAAGTTTTGTTCATCTGACTTAATTAAACATGAGTTGAACATGTCAAAACAATATTCGATTGTTGCAAGGGTAAGAAAGGTAGTATATTTTTAAGTAATTTAACATATATTTCGTATAGTGAATATAGTTTTATTACAAATAAGTATTTGAATCCTATTATACTAAATCTGTATTTATCCGCAAACATTAAAAAAGATATTGCAACCAGTGGAGCCCCCAAGGTTTCAGCTTGGGGCCATCGTTATTTTCGATATTTATCAATGATCATTGCGAAACACTATAGATGTTTCTGTTTCTGATTTGAATGATTGTACTATTCTACAGGAACAGGTCAACTCTTTACATGATTGTTGTTTGAAAAATCACCTTTTCCTGAATATCTCTAGAAGTAAAGTATTGACTTTCGCTAGAAAATCCTGCTTTTTTCTCATCCTGCTGTTTTTTACTCATACTCAATTAATAATACAATTCTAGAGCATGTTGATAATATCGAGGAGTTCACTTCGACAATCAGCTTATATTTAACCCGTACATAAACGAACTTACTAAATCAGCATATCGCGTATATGTTTTCATATTTAGAAATTGTAGGAACTTTAATGATATCACTGCACTCTCATCTCTTTTCTTCAGTCTAGTGAGGTCTAATATAGAATATGGATCATTAATATGGAATCCCATTTATTTCATAGTCAATCCTCAACAACTATCAAGAAAGTCCAGAAAAAGTTTTTGAAATTTCTATGCGTCAAGGTTGGAGGAGTTTATCCACCAAGAGGATCTGATTATATGAATTTACTAAGCATATTCGATTTCATATCTTTAGAAAAACGCAGAAATCAAGCATCTATTATATTTCTGCATAAGCTCTTTAATGATGAAGTGGACTGTCCAGTACTATTATCACAAATTGATGCCTAGATTAGAGACTAGAACAAATACCACTTTTAAGTGCAAAAGAACCCAAACAAATATTATGTCTAAAGCACCAATTAATGTGATGTGTTCTAATGCTAACAAAATATAAAATATGTGTGATATTTTCAACTTCTATAAGAGTGAATAAAGAATTAAATCTCGAGCACATCTATAAGCAATTTGGAAATCAATCATGGATGAAATCTTTTTATTTTTATATTATATCCCTGCCATCTTATCATGTATGTTGTTATACTGTTACTACTTTTAATTATAGACCGGGAGCCAGCGACATTTATATGATAAAGGTTGGTTCATCTTTTCATCTGTCAACGATATTTTATAAATACGTTTATTTTTAAATTTCAACACCCTGTAACTCAGAAACGAAACATTTACGAACATTTTCATAGGAACTTTTTTTTTAATACAACCAACGAATCACTTTCTCCTGTTTCTTACCGTAGTTAGAAAACAAAAAATTTTTACATACAATTTTCACGTAAAAGGCAATGTTTCATTGTCAGACAATTTTTTTATCATGATTTACACCTAATTTAAAAATCTTAAAAAAATTCGTGAAAGTCGTGAAATCGACCACTCTGATGCCTTCAGAGTCGTTCCTGTACTATGTGTCACTTATCCAACAACAACTTCACAACTTCCTGCCGAGGCCAGGTTCCGACAAATAGCTGGCAGCATACGTTTTTCTGCCTTCTTAATGAATAAACTACCGGTAAAAAAAATTCAGCTTTTATCATTTGAGACAATTTATTTATTTTTTTCATATCATGGCAGGAGTACATCGTTCTACGATACAGGTGGCAGAAGGTGATTTTTTTTTAACTGAAATGTCGTCAAACGATAGGTAAAGTTTCAGCTTTTATCATGTTTGTCAATTACTCGTTTTTTTTTTACAACATTGATAAGCTGCTGATAAGCGTTGAGAATGCCTGCTGGTGCGCCGGCAGGAGTTGATTTTATGTCAAGATGGCGTTAATATGACACTAAAATAATTAAAATTATTGTTTATCAAATGTGTCAGAGAAAAATGTCGCTAGCTGCCGGTCTATTATATTTCACTAGATATCCTTTAAACAAATGCTTCATTATTAAAAGAAACAACTTGTCACTACAAAAAGATACCTTTTTGGATGTTTATACTGCATATACCAACTTCATTCGAAAGATCTATGGTCAAAAAGTTTCTGCGGTTTTCGACGGTTACTCCGAAGATAGTACAAGCACAAAATGCGTCGAGGGTGAAAGGCGATTGCTGAAGCGTTCGAGTCGTGAGATCTTTTTTGATAGCAATAATTTATTAGTCGAACAAAAAATTGAATTCCTGGGTAAAATTCAAAATGAGGAATGACTCATTTCGCAGCTTGTTATGCACCTGAATAGCAACATCGGTACTTCAAATGCAGTAGATGATGCTGGTGTCTAGATTGTTCGTACTGCCACCACAATTTCTAAGAAAAACGAACACGTTTAGTACTGGATCTGTTCAAACTTCAACTATCCGAAGGTAGCCTTAGCGAGCAAACATACGCTTACTTTAATGAGTTAGTGTAAGCAAACAGCACAGTACTTTTTTATTCCCACATTAGGTGCAGCAAACTTCCCGACAAATGGTACAAATATGGCGGGAACAATCGTTAAAACCGGAACTATGGAGTTGGAACAAAATTTAACTCTTTCACCTTTGCTTCAAGTTCATCATTAATAACTTGCAACTGCAAACGAGGTGCGGAACCTGTCGTGGTCAATATTGTATGAATACCGATTACATTGTAGAAACTGTAGACGATGATAATATGTGGATCAGTGTAGCTCAGTGGAAAAGGCCTATAGGGAAAATCACCAGTGGTTAGTGTGGAAACGAGCAGCAAACATAAAATAGGTTAAAATATATGTTTAATCTCCAAATGTCAAAACTATATAATTTATTTTTTATAGTCAGCTATTTTAGAAGTAATCTTATATATATATGTATATATACATATATATAAATTTCGTGTCACGATGTATGTTCGCGATAAACTCCGAAACTACTGAACCAATTTCTATCAAATTTTGTAAGAATTTGTAATTTGGTCCAGCTTGGGAGATAGGGTAGTTTTTATCTCAATTATTGACCTCAGTATTTGTTATTGCAAATTAAATGTTTATTATACGAGTTTAGTGTGTATTTATCGATTAGTTCTATAAAATCCTAATAGGTGGCGGTTTGGCATCTAAGTTTTACAGATATCTGGTAGATACCGGCGTATTCCTATTTCTAGATTATAGATGGGTGATTGTATTAAAAGAATTAGAAAAAAATTGATTCAATCTATTATAATTACTGAGCCTCAGCAACGCGTGGTTAAGTCAGCTATAAATATATAAAAGGAAAGTGTTAGTGGGTATGTCCAGCCTCATTTCTGTGACCACCCACTGCCATCCACTTGCGGTTGCAATGGTAGAAGGCCCCACGTGTGCACTTGCAAGTACAGTGAAACCAGCCTACCAATAGACGTGAAAACGTCGTAGCACAACGGATTATAGCCCGTTATATATCCAGTGATAAGGCACCCACCATAATCAAACGCGCAATTTAAAATCTATCGCTAGATTGGTTTCACTGTAAGGGAGTTTAGATGTGGGGTAAAAATGTGCAATGAGATACTTCTACTTTTTGGAATACTATAAAGAAAATTCTAGAATGTTCTTTAAGCTTCTGGAAAATTCGAGATCTCCGTGCAATAAACTGGAACAAAGTCTTCGTAATGCTTTACAACATACTAAAAAGACCATTAAGCGTAGTTTTTGAAAAGCCGACCATCTTGGAGAGGGCGTGATGAGGAAACGTTCTGGAAATCTCTAGAATATAAAAAATAAATTTCTAGAAAATACGAGGAAAATTCTAAGAAGTTCCGGAAATTTCGAGATCTCCGTGGAATAAGCTAGAACAGAGTCTCCATAATGTCCTAGAACATACTGAAAATACAATCAAGTAAGTGTTTAAAAGTTTGGTCACCGGGTAGAGAGCGAGGTGATGTAATTTTCTGGGAATATTCCAGAATATAAAAAAGACATTTCTATAATATAAGAAAGAAAATCCTAGAATGTTCTTGAAGCATTTGGAAAGTTCTAGAAAATTCGAAATCTCTGTGGAATAAACTAGAACAGGCTCTTCGTAATGTTTTATAACACACTGAAAAGACCCTCAAGTTCTTTTTTCGAAAGTTCGGCTATCAGGAAGAGGGCGTGGGGAGAAAACTTCTTGGAAATATCTAAAACATATAAATGAAATTTTTAGAATATGAGAAAGAAAAGTCAAGAATGTTTTCGAAGCTTCTAGATACTCCTAGAAATATCAAGATCTTCATTGGATAAGCTAGCACATAGCCTGCGTAATAATGTTCTACTGAAACATACTGAAAATACAACTGAGTAAGTTTTCAAAATTTTTGTAACCAGGGAGAGGGCGTGGTGATGTAACTAACTGGAATATTCTAGAATATGAAAAAGACATTCCTATAATATAAGAAAGAAAATTCCAGAATATTATTGTTGTAAGGTTCTAGAAAATTCGAGATCTTCGTGGAATGAACTAGAACAGATCTTTCATAATGTTTTTAACATACTGAAAAGACACTTAAATACAGTTTTTGAAAAGTCGGCCATCAGGGAGAAGGCGTGATGAAGAAACGTTCTGGAAGTCTCCAGGAAATAAAAAATATAAAAATATATTTCTAGAATATACGAAAGAAAGTTCTATATAAGTTTCTAGAAGAACTTATAAGAACTTATAAAAATTTCGAAATATTCGTGGAATAAGCGTAATGTTCTAGAAGACTCTCGAAGACTTCCGAGGGTTGCTCGTTTTATATACAAAATGACTTTATTTATTTTATTTATTTGATTTATTTATTACACCAACGGGATAACCCCCATTACAAAATATATTACAATAACAATAAATTATGTTAGATTTATAGAAAATAAAAGTAAGTTATAAGAAATATAAAATATGTAGCTAAAAGATAAAGATATAGCTTAAAACATATAAAGGATACTATATAACACAAGTATATGTATAAATCGATGAACATTAATCAATTCCACTAGCTTTACATACATTTCATCAGACAACAGCTCAAATTTATTATAATCATAAATAAATAATCATATGTTCTATAATTTCATTTCTTTAGATTTTTTAAAGCTAATCAAGTTACCATGCAGTACTTCCAAATTATTATCATTGATTATTTTTAAATTTCTTTAGGTCTATGTTTTCCATAATTGGTGAAGTGGAATGGAATATAAAAAAAAAAAGAATTATTTCTCAGTAGATCACTGATCGCTGGAACATTGATAGAGATCGGTTGTAATAAGTCTGGACAAATTATAAGACCATTGAATAATTTGAAGATGAAACATACATCACTGTGGGTTCTCCTTCTTTGCAAAGAGTACATCTTCATGGCATCTAAAATATGTGAATAATCATGATCTTGTGCGGGGATTTGTAACTTGAAGGCACAGTATCGTAAGAACTTATTCTGGATTTTTTCAATTCTCAAATTGTGTACTATATAATAGGGTGACCACGCAATTGAGGCATATTCCATTATGGATGCTACTAATCACATATAGACCTTTTTGTTGTAGTTACAGAGAAGTCTTGACAATTTCGCAATACAAATCTCAACATTTTTGAAGCCTTTGCTACCATGCTTTGTATATGTTCTGTAAAATTTAGATGAGAATCGAACACAACTCCTAGATCTTTTATTGATTCAACAGAATTTAGCATATCTCCTTCTATGTAATAAGAACTGTCAAATTTTTTTGTTGCTTTATAGAAGCTAATATATGAACATTTGACTGGGTTAAGGTGAAGTTTGTTCTCATAACACCAAACGGTCAGATTATCCAAATCTTCTTGTAATAATAACTGATCATCTGCTGACTTTATGCTCTTGAATATTTTTAGGTCATCCGCAAACAATAGATATTCACAATTTTGTATGCATCTTCCAATGTCATTGATGAATAAAATAAAAAGCAATGGCGCACAATGTGATCCTTGAGGGACACCTGATAGAACTTCAATGTTATCAGACTTACTGGAACCTATTTTGACTCTCTGCGTACGTCCTGATAAAAAACTTGACAACCACCTCAAAAGAATATTACTGAAACCCATGAAATCAAGCTTGGCCAGCAAAATATCAAGATCTACTCTATCAAATGCCTTTGAGAAGTCTGTATAAATGGAGTCCATTTGATATTTGTTCTCAAAGGCATTCAATATTCTATCCTCGTATATTAGCAAATTAGTTACAGTTGATCTCTTAGATGAAAAGCCATGCTGATTATTCACTATTAGCTCCCTGCATGAGAAGCTCAGCTGGTCATAGATTATACTATCAAAGAGCTTTGGTATGGATGATTGAATGCATACACTTCGATAGTTTTTTACATCTTCTTTTTTACCTGATTTGAATATGGGCATAATAAAACTTTGTTTCCATCTGCAAGGTAATTCTCCAGTATTCAAAGAGAGATCAAAAAGCAAATGCAATGGTAATGTTAAAGAATAAATGCAGTTTTTCAAGAAAATGTTTGGAATTCCATCTGGTCCTATGGTGAATTTATTTGGCAGTCTATTGATTTTATTGAATATCATTTCTACAGATAATTTTGGACAATGTATATCATATTTTGGCTTGAGTATATTGTTTTTGTTATGAGCATTATCATTTTTTAAGTAAATTGTTGAAAAGTAATTCCCAAATAATTGAACTATTTCTTTATTATTGACAGCTTTTGAGTCGTCCAAATACATGGACTGAGGTAGATTATATGAGGATTTTTTGCTTTTTATATAGTTCCAGAAAAATACTGGATTATCGTTTAAGTTATTTTCGATATTGTTCATATAGTTATTGTAGCAAATAAATGATAATTCCTTGCATCTAGTTCTGAGAATAGAAAATTCCATATAGTGATGATTGCTTTGTGACTGTTTGAATTTTTTATGAGCTTTTTTCTTTTTTTGTACTAAGTTTCTCAGTTCTGAAGAAAACCATTTTGGAAAGTTAGATGAACTGTACCTCTTCAGTGGAACAAAAAGAGCAACTGCCATTTCTATAATTTCATAGAACTTTTCTACTGCAATGTTAACATCAGAAGATCCCAAACATTGGTACCAGTCAATATGATTCAGATAGTTGTTAAGGCCGATATAGTCTGCATTACGAAAGTCGTAATAGTGTTCTCTATATTCCAGTGTTTTTTCAAGTGAGTTCAAAGTAGTCGTGATTGAATAAGCTGTATGGTGAACTGAATTTGGTAAGAGTTGATCTATTGCTGTAGAAATTGTTATCGCTGCTAAGTTTGTGAATACTAAGTCTAAAAATACATTTCTATTATTTGCAATATTGTTGATTTGTTTAAAGTTTAAAAAGGCATATGTTTCTCCAATATTTACAGCATATGAATTCTGCGGGCAATTTACAATTACTCCATATTCATCATTATTCCAGGATGCAGTTGGTTATGTGAAGGATAATTCAGAACTAAATCTTCAATTGTTTCACAATGCGCAATATATAACTCTTCTGATGAATTTGGTGGTATGTACACTCCCCCTACTATCATTGCCTCTCCCCTAACTATACATGATATAAATAATTGCTCTACGGTTTTATGTACTATTTCTATGTATCTAGCTTTTAATATTTTCCTTACAGCTATAAGAACACCGCCTCCTCTGGTTTTGTTGCTAGATATTTCACTTAGGTCGCACCTGAATATGTCATAAGATTCGAATTTTATTTCCGCTTCGTTGATATCACTTGACAAGAACAAAATATTATAGGTTCATGATGGCAACTATCACATCGATATCAAAATTTTAACATCCACGTGGCTTTGAAACCTATTTTCCACCATATGAGGATATTGAGCCCGCTACACACATAACGATATATCGTTACGATTTCAAACTGTACAGTTGAATCAGATAGCCCTAGTGTCTCCACACGCAACAATTTATTAAAGGAGGTGAAATTCGCACTGAAAGATTGGCATAACTATTTAAGAATGAACCAGGAGACGTACTTGAAGGACTTCTCCACGGACTTGTGCTCTCACAGCAAACTCTTTAATAAACTGAGCGATCATTCGGATCGATCGCGGCGTCGTATCCATACGAAACGATAAAACTGTGCACACGCAAGTGCTAACGAATTATCGAATAGAAAATGCAACTGAAAATGAACTGTGTAAATGAAATCTGCAAGAATTTGTCATACATACGTTCGACAAAACTGTGCAAATTTACAGCACAGATAGATCGCTACGATAAATCGTTGTCGTTTGAAGCGGGCTTTAGGAATCACTTTTTCGCACTACGCTTCCAAAAAACTACTTGCCGATGGCCTGGGTTCAGTAAACATTAACCAGATCAAAAAAAAACTTGTTTGAAAAGGAGTTTGAAGAGTTAAATAATGAAATCAGTGGGATGGAATCAAACAACACAATTCCATTCAATATTGGAAAAGAAATATATTTTTCTCCAGATTTTTTGGGGCTCAATATCGAAATTGTCTTCGCAATCTATGAAATCTCACGAAAATAACATTAACTTCAAATCATTAAAACCGTTTGAATTCGACTATAGAATTCATCATCAAAAAGAACTCTAATCAACCCAGGAATCTGTTCAATCGATATTGAAGTAGGTATAAATATTGATGTCACAATACTTTTCTTGATAATTGTAATCTTTGCTAGTAATATGAAAAACTTTCTATACGCACCTGGGCTTGTATCCTGTATTTCCAAGTTTTGAATACCTACTTGCCAATCTCAGCCTTATATGCTTAGGTTTCGCAAATTGATTCATCGACCAAATAAACAATTTTACAAGCCTGGATTCATCAATAACAATTTTAAAGAGGCATAGAAATATTCATGGATGAGAAATGTAAGCGATTGCCATTTTAAAACAAGACATTTCTTCATTTTCTGAGTAATATTACCCTTTACACCTTCTGGATGTTATTAAAACCCCTTTCAAATGGGTTTGCTCTCAGTTTTGTTGTAACGTTATTTGAGGACTGCATTATTCACTCGATTACCTACGTTGACAAATAAACATGTTAAAATTAGTCTAAATGCGCATCCTCAACACATTAGCTGTCATCTGGCGACGTCTTCTTCATAGCACATTTGTTAAACCTCTCAAAGAATTTCATTTAAAAACTAGTGGAGCGCGTCTTAGCGTATGTCCATCTCAATTGTGCGTAGTACTGAGGTGTGGTCTAATATATCAAATTTTCAGATAATCTGCGGTAAACTTGTAATTACAGAGACACGTGCATGTGAATTTTCGTAGTTATGTAATAGACACAGCGTAGACGAAGTTCATCACACTTGTTTTTGATAAAATTATAACAATCAAGTTGAAAAGTTTAATTTTCATCAGATATGTTTGGAAATTGATTAATTATTTGTGGATTCAATCACCAATTCATTTCAAATATACCCATCAAATATAAATTCCACTGTATTCGTTATGTTATATCATATATATCATACACATTCACAAATGTTTCTCTTTGTATGTTCAATGGAATCACTCAAAAATTTGATCCGAAATATGATCATATCATTATACGATGACCAACAAAACTTTCGTCGGAAGTAGACATAATTTGTTTATTCAAATGATGTGTCTGTCCTACGAGCGTCTCGCGACAGTAACAGCTTGCCTGTTACGCGGTACACGCGCTCTGCGATTGGTCACTGTATTGGCGGGAAGTTTAAATGACAAATTATTAGCCGATCTACCATGACCTGACTAACCCAGCTTGCAAGTTAATAACTGTGAATTTTTTTAGCGGTAGTTAGTTGAAAATGCGTGAATTATTATCCAAACCTAACCTGACCTGACTAACCTAGCTTGCGAGTTTGGAATTGTGAAAATTGTTACAGATACTGAGTTGAAAATGATTGAATTATTAGCCAAACCTAACCTGACCTGACTGACCCTACGTAGACAGAATAACCATACAAAATTTTACAATATAACGTCTGTTTATCCAACACGTAATCAGACCTCTGACTAACCTTACTGCTTACATAAACAGAAAATCCATCCAAAATTGTTTACATAATGACCATTTATCCATAATTCAGAGCACTTGCATTATTTTGACAGCTTTCCCCTCCAGCTTGCCCTACCGTAGCAGCAACCGTAGCAGAAAAGTTGTTAATGTCGCGAATCACTCCTGGTGTCCTTCATATTTTATTCACAGTCAATAATTGGGTTCCATACATATTTCGTGTAGACCATATCATAACCAGAATTCATAGATAACTGAATTGAATTGAATATTGTATTTATTTGTGGCTAATAAAAATGGTTCTATGGAGGGTGAACTATGTGTGAAATGTATAATAATCAAAAATTGAATCGGAAATCTAAATGTTACAATATATAATTAAAAAATAATATAGTGAATTGCCAATGTATAAAAAATGCAATTATGTCAATTGCCCCAATTGTTCTTACACAGTATATATTGTTAACAAGCTAAGGTCAATACAAAATATGTTTCAAAAAAATATACTGATGGAAACATGGGAAAATGAATATGTTGTCCTATTTGAAATAAGGAAGTGGATGTCTACTTCTAGAGGAGTCCAAATCTACATTGACTCAGGTAGTTCTGATTTTTTTATGTCTTTCAGAATGGTAACAGATTTTTACCTCATCCCCTCCCTTCTGCGTTTTCCATTATCTTAAAAACCACTGAAAAACTGTAATGTTTCTAGTTTTTTGCTTGTAACTCCTAAACGATCAAAATTTCTGTTCTGTTTTCTCAGGACTGCCCAGCACAATATTTGCACAAGCTGGAACAGTTCAGCTTTTGTGTAGCCATAAGCTGCAGTACAGCCGGTGAGGAATTTGCAGACATGCTCCATTTCTTGCCATCCTTATAGCAACCCTCTCACCCATCCTCATTTTCATTATTATGCGACCACTGCATCACCTCCCTTTTTTCCGTCAAATTTACACCCATCATATTGGAGGTGAACATACTTTTTGAGACTTGCAATTGAAAGGTAAATAACATCTCCATAACTAGCCTAAGTGCATATTTGCTAAAGTCAGTTTTTCATAGAATTTAATGAACGGAAAAGTGACAATTTTGTTGGGATTGCAAAATTATTGAATTACTCTTGGAAGGAATTGTCTTTTCTACAAAAATCAGAACGAAGCAAATTTGGCTACAATATACAGGGTGTTTCCAAAATTAGAGCGATAAATGAAGTGGGAAGTAGGAAATGACCAACAAAACGAAATGAAAGAACACATTTTTGTCTAAAAAAAAAAATTGGGAGATATTGAATTTTAAAGTTTTTAAGACACTTTTGTTAATAACTGATCGAAAGTCTACAGCCTACGCAAATCGAGCTGAAACGCACTGCCAGCGGGCAGACACGCTGCGGCCTGGAGAATCAACCAGTGCCTCTCAAAGGTTAAAGCGCCAATATTTTGAAAATTTTTGCATGCTTCAAAAACAAAAATTCTTGCCATCTATTGTTGAATTATGTCCATATAACAACCCATTTTCTTTCTTTATCGCTCCAAATTCAGAACCAACCTGTAGATAAAGTTTAGGAGTTGTAGGCGAAAAGTGTGCCGTTTTTAGGTGGTTTTTCAAGAACGCGGAAAACGCAGAGGGGTGGTGATGACAAAATTTTGTTTTGATTAACTATCTTAACATGTCGAACAACATATAAAAAATCAAAACTAACTGTTTTAATGTATGGTTGGGCCTTTTTCTACCCCTCTAGAGACTGCACTATTAATACAGCCACCAAATTTATTTCAGTGAATTCACAATATTCAATATACTATATACTAGTTATGATTATTCAGTTTATTGAAGAAAACTGTAGATCCGTACAACCGTTTACTGGAAACTTTATTATCATTAAATTCATCAATTGATGGACAGCACCCTATAACTGAAGCCAGACAAAATATCAAAATGGTGCATACAATAGCTGTCTCTGGTTCAATAAATCTGTAATTTTTATAGTAAAAGATGTACCTTTCGAAAAACCTCTATTGTACATCCTAGTATCCAAACTTCGTTACAATGATTTATGGATTACAAAATTCACATAAAACGACATCAAGCACTTCAGAGAAGGCAGACAAAAAAGAAAATGAAAAAATATGTGGAATCGGTCAAATAAAAATTTGACATTTACACATTAAAGCGCTTTGTGCCGTCCCGCCTATAAACTACAAAAATCTTAACACCTGAATATATAAAAATATAAAATATTTATAAAGCCGTAAAACACATATTAAAAATAATATTTATATATCTGAAAAAGGCCGCCTCAACGTTTTACGGCTCGAATGAGTTGTTTACGACGACCGCCTCAAAACTCAAGTTGGCTATGAATCCTCGTATAAACCGAGTGAGCTGGTGCGCGTTAGCATTTCAGATCCTTTCGTTTTTTGTTTTCTTCCTTTCGAGACATACTTTGTGTTTCCATAAATTACATCACCGTAAAATTGCTCAGTTTCAGTTTTCTCGTTCACGTCAAACAGATTTTCTAAATCTTTATTGCGAGAGGTTTAGATGAAGGTTTTACGATCGCATTGCATATGTTATCCAAGTGCATTCGAAGAAGAGGATGTATTAAGTATGTATTGTAAGGCAAACGTAAACTTTGAAATATCTGACATGATTGAAATGAAGAAAGTAAACGTCTTCGATCGATTTAACCCCCATATGCAGACGAATAATATACGTACAGCTTGCAAATCTATAAAGGGATACGAATATGAAATCAGCACGCTTATCGATGCGCGGGAGCAGAGGAGCTCAGTATATACATTATAACTCTTAATGTACAATTCATACTATCTTATCGTTCAAATACTTTCTCATTCTAATTCACGCAGCTCATACGTTTATCGATATCCCTTTATAGATTTGCCAAGCTGTACTCAACTGTCTCGAAAATATAATTCATACTCGAGTCAAGGACAAGAAGCTATACCTACTATGATGGTTTTGTACCATTATGTCAGAAATATCAAGCCTTCGATTCGATTCGACGAAGAATTCAGTAAGAACTGTTGAAAGATCAGTTTTCTTATTGGGAAAAATATTCTCAATTATTTAATTCGCCAATTTTCCCGAGCAAAATATTTCAAGGTCAGTTCAAAGTCTCTATCTATTAAAGTCAAAAAGCTTCGTTTCAAATTCCAAAATTAATTAAATTTGCTCTGCTCTTTTCGTTTCATAATTCAACAACACACTCAACTATGCGTTTCGAAAATAACGTTCAACCAAAGTGTTTGTTTCAAGGATTCATCCGACTCATGATATTAAAAACTAATTCATCCCCAAAACAATCAATTTACCATAGACTTTACCAAGCATTATTAAAAAAATAATAATTTCGACTCCTTCCTACAATGTCAATGTGAGTTATTATTCACAAATGATTTTAAACTCGACCTCAAGGGTCCTTTGAACCACCTGACAAAAAATGCAATTTTTTTGTATATATTTCATCCCCTTTCGTTCAACCCCTCAAAAGAACATCCCACTGCTATAATATTAGTTTCACTGATAATATTTAATATGTTGACCACAGTATTATAACTATTCTGTCTTATTTATTTTAGGTGTGGTTTCAAAACAAAAGATCCAAAGAGCGACGGCTGAAACAGTTGACGTCGATGGGGCGGGGTCCATTTTTCGGTGGTTCCAGAAAAATGCGCGGTTTCCCTATGAACCTTTCTCCAGGAGGCTTAGAAGATGGCCCACCAGGCTTTCCGTACTTCGCTGACGGTAAATTTGAATTTGGCTATGGAGGACCACCTTTCCATCCTCACGACGGACCGTTCTTTCCTGGACACCACCCAGGAGGCGGACCTGGAGGACAGGGTTTACCTTTTGGACAAGGAGGTACGAATAGTGTATTCTTCAACAAGCGTATAATGATAGCTATTATTCTCTTATTCTCTCTTATTCCAAAACGAGCCGTAGGCTACGCGGCTTGGTGCGTAATTTTTCGATTCGTGCGTAATATACCATTTTCTACGACCACATGGAAATTTTATGCGCTTTATTGATCAAGGAAGTAGGCCGATTGTAAAACACTTTTTCATTTCTACATCGCAAACTGTACTGTAATGATCATTTCAGTACAGGATATTTCATTTCCCACGACTTTCATGAACTACTAGACTGTCATTTTTATGATCAAAATAATATAAGATCGTATCAAGTTTGTTAACGTTCTAATAATTTGACATTTCACATCAGTATTTACAAAATTCGTTTAAAATAATAAGTAATTGAAAATGAGTAGTAATAGTGAGGATGATTTGACATTGACACCGCTAATTTCAATATAAAGACTGATGACAATCGAATTCTGTATTTTCGAATAGTTGGAACGAAGTGTCTATAGCAATTAATTTCATCATATTATTATGTGAGCTCGTAGCAACGACTAAAAAGTGAGGGGACATTCAGGTTTTGGATAGTGGGGTTGAAGGTTCAAATCCCACATAAACCACTTTTTTTTTCTTTTTTGATTAGTGTTCGATGTTTATTATAATTTTCAATATTTGCATCTTCCATTCCTTCGTGAGGTTGTCTTTATTATGGGTATCACGACGACAGGAAAGTTTATGATAAAAAGTGCTATTAAAAGTATTACAGATTTGTTTATGATTCAGATGGTCGTAGAAAAAGTATAGTGTACAATTTGCATGAAATGACCCATTTCCCACTCGTAGGTATATGAACAATTGTAGTACTCGCTACGCTCGTACTACAAATTTCGTGGGAAATGTATGCCATTTCATGCTCATCAAGTTTATGAAAGTTTTCATGAAAAAATGTGATTTTACTCATAATATTAATAATAATAATATGAATTTTAGGATCTCTGAAATGGTTCTAATGATTTGTATCAAATTTTGTAATTAGATAAAGTTTTGCGTTTTAAGGTCATTTGTATAGGCGTTAAAAAAGGTGATTTTACAAATAATAATAATAATAATGTGAATTTTAGAATCTCGAAAACGGCTTCAACTTTTTGGATCAAATTTATTATTGAGATGCGGTATTGCTACTTAATTTCATCTATTTATGCGTCTTTTCTCAAAAAAGGGCATTTTACTAATAATAATAATAATAATATGAATTTTTGGATCTCGGAAACGGCACACTGTATATGACCGTAGGTAAAGGATAGTACGTAATGCGTGTTGTAAAGCAATTACGCACTCGCCGCTACGCGGCTTCGTGCATAGCTCTTTTTCCATTCGTCCGTAATATGTCTTTTACAACACTTGTTACGTAATATACTATTACCTCATAACAAGGTTTCTTTTATAAGCTTTTTTCAGTTTATTTGCTAAAATGTATAACTACACTTGTATGGCTATGTATATATTTATTTGTGAATGAAATTATTATTATTGATAATATCATATTTCATCATTCCATCAGGAGGTCCAATGGATCATTCGGGTCCTATTCCAATGGGTGCTGGAGATTTCGGAGGAATGCCGAACGAACAGAGTCAATTTATGCCACAGCAAGGACCAGGACCTGACATGATGCAGGGTAATGGGGGTGGCCGGGGAGGAAGTCCCGAATTCATGTCACCCGGAAATTTCTCTGATAACCCCCAGCAACTTAGTGAAGGGTTGGTGTGGTAGCTGGCAAAGGCTCTGGCGAAAAGAGCCAGAGAATGAAAGTTTTTATTGTACATACAGGTGATAAATTTTGTACTCTTGACTTGTTTATTTATGTTATTATATTTTGTGGTGATTTGGTGGCCGTGAAGGTGTGTGGAAGGTGCGAGTTACATAAAAACGAAGAGTAATCAATTATTTGAAATACATTCTTATTTCTGATTCTACTGCTGATATGTGGTTTCACTCATATTATTTCCGTCATGAGATGTTATTAAAAAATGTTTCTTCATCCTGAACCACTTTCATAAAATATGGTCAAACACAATCACAAACAATAACCCGCTACCAAATCGTGACAACTATTTCAGTCTGTCTTCTCGATGTGTTATTCGAATCACACAACTTTTTTCGTTTTGAACAAAAAATAACATTCTGATTCCTACTTTCGCATATTTTGGATAAGTATTTGATAAAGACCCAGTGCAATTTAATTATTTGTGAGATCAAAATCACCTGTTATCTGTTTTTAATATAGTAAATAATGTTTGTAAATATACATATTCATTCAAAAACATATTTTTTATTTTATAAAGTAATGAAATTTGTAAATACTCATTCATTAATTTTTTAACTTCTCTTGACCTCGTGTAATATGTTTTGTACATTTTTCAATTCCTAATTTTAACTAAGTGCCAAGCAACATGCAGAATGACATATTCATGGTTTTATTTTTTTTTTATTTCGACACCGAAGTGGAAATATGACAAGAATTTCCTTCGGACATGGTCTGTTATTTTCACTATGAATCTGTCAGACTGTTAATCCGTATTTATGTATAAAAATTAATGTATTTATAAAATGAATGTATAAAGAAGAAAGTAGTTATTTACTTGTATATATTTGGACTATTATTACATGTTATGTTGGAATATTAAAATACTTTCTTGAGAAGATTTACTTGTAATACAAAACAGGTCAATCTTCTTGAAGTGTCAGTGCAAAACTTGCCTAGTTGTCGTACAAAATAATTGTACAAAACTATAATTGCTGTAAAAAAGCCATCCGGATATACATATATTAGTGTAAATTGTTAATATTAGGTGTCCTAATAAATCACACATCTATATCAATGCTGTTTTTTTTTCTCTTCTGAAGCTGATTGTTGGCAAAACGCGCGTCGAGTGAAAGAGACGTATTTTTGGTGTTTTGGATAGCTTCTTTTCTTGAATTAAGAATCATACAAAGTTTGAAAACTGTGAGGGGGTGTCAAACAAAGGAAACTAGTGAGAACACCCATATTTTCACGATCTAAAGCATATAAAGAAACTGGACATTACTGTATTTGCATTTACATCTAATTATTTCATCTTAGTGCATTCTCCGATCATTGTTTCATAACACTATATTGCAAAATACCCGCAGATATCCATAATAGACCCAATTCTGAATGTACATGGTCAATTCGATATCAAGCTCGCCAAAGTACGGGTGTACATTGACATACTGAAAATTGACAGAACAGTGTTGCCAGTACTCGCGATTTAAAGGCAAATTGAAGGATTGTTAATTGACATTCATGTCAAGTGAATAATGAACGTATGTACTTAGAATGTAATATTAATGAAACAAAGCATATCAAACTGACTCTTTGGCTCTATTTCGAGCATTCATTCAAATATGAGTTTATATATTTTTTTTACATTCATGCAAAAAGCAAAACTTTATTGAACTATATTCAGTGGGAAAAGAAGTTCTTTATTGCATTAGTGCGATACAGTTTTTATTGCACGCATCTGTCATTCTACGTCAACGTGCTGTTATCATGACAAACATAAACGTTCAAAACCACTAGATATTCAGCAGATATTCTGTGAGATTGGTAATACGTTTCAAACAGTTACCTATTTTATATTATTTTGTATTAATGTTAGCAGCCCGAGTTAAACAAACAATGCCTTCCCGAGAATATCTCTACAATCAAAACTGATCTGCCTTGTTCTAAGCCATCCACCTGCATAGAGCAAATTGTCTGTACTATGACCACACCTCATGATGACATACACGCTCACGTCTACTATGATTCTGATTTTTATAATGCAACTGTGGTTATAGAAACGTCAGTCAAAAATTGGTTCTGACAATTACAGAATTGAAAGTTTTAAAATGAGTACTATTAATGGAAAAAAAGATGATAGTGATCTGTTTCAATGCAAATCGATAGTAATAATTAATCATTTAAGTTGCGCTTTTGATTTTCCTTCACCTAGTGCCGCACCTTAATAAATCATTTTTTGCTTTTTGCATGAACGTAGAAAAAATGTTGTATGGAACTCATACAAAAATTATTTATTGCGCTTACTTTTTACACTTGTTGCATAAATAACTATCAACGATATTGTTTCTGCAAAAAAAACGTGATATTTGGTATGTATAAAACACTTTTATCTAATATTGTCTGAAACGTTACACTACAATATTCATATCATATTGCCATGTTCATTCACCTTTTTGTTATACAAATATACAAAAAGGCCTGTACGCAAATACCTAAAATACGAGGACACATATACTTGAACCGTGCTACTACAATAAAATACCTAGTATGTAAAAAATGGGAAAATTAAACCATAGATAACACAGAGCCTACTAAATTCAATACGTCACAGAGACTTTTTAAAAAAGTTGGTTACAAATAATCCAAATGATGAACACCTAAATAGATATACAATATCGGAAACTTACCGTCTGGGGTATGGACAGATATCCACGCGAGCAACAAGGAACGCAATGATATGATAAAACCACATAAATAAGAGAGACGCAAAAATTACTAATGAAGCCAAAGCTGAATACTATAAAAATCAATTTGAAACCAATAAAAATGATTCCAAGAGAGTTTAATAAGGTCTTCATGCAATAATGTTGATACAAAACCCAATATTGAAAACATGTTAGACGAGAACAATAAAGAGCTATCTCCTAACAGAGTGGACTTAAACTTATAAACTTAAAAATCCCCCTAAAAATGCTGGGTCATTTTTTTCATCCCCTATTAAGAAAACAGAAATGATTGAGGTAATACATTTCCTTAACAATGATAATAGCACTGGAAATGATGGTATCAGTGTAAGTTTTTTGAAACATTCACATGTTGCCTTTTAATATATCTGCTGCACGTAGTAAATTCAATTCTTAAAGATGGGATATACACAAATCTACTGAAAAACTCAATGATCACGCCGCTCCATAAAGGATCTTCCAAAAAAGAACTCAGTCATTATAGACCGTTAGCTGTGACGAAGCATATTTTTATACCCTATCTGGGGTGCATTGAACCACTTTATTGTCCGTATTATTATATAAGGCCTTCAGATGAGACTGCTTCATTGGGTCACCCTGTAACCTTCCTAGAATTATTCGTATTATTACAGTCTAATATTATTATTGTTATTATGTTAAGTAAGTTAGGAAACGTTGTTATCATGGTGACAAGTTCGGAAATCGTCATTCGTACAATCTCTACCCGCCCTGTAGATTTATTTAAAAATTTCCGTTCAATTCAATCATTGCCTCTTGGCTTCACCAAGAATTCCCGTCCCATTGTTTTTGTGATGTGTTAAAAATTTTAACTTTTGAATAGTTTTCCAGCTCCGGTTTCTTGTAGGTCATGTTTTTGATGTCTTAAAAAGTCAGAGCAGATTTTTTTTCAGTTTTTCATTCAATTTTCTACGTCACACCGGTTCCCTATAAATACGAATTCAACTCTTCCTTAGAAGGAATTCCTTTGCCTGTGCACTTGTGCCCGAGTAAGATATCGAGTATTTTGTTTTGCAAAGTTTTATTTTTTTTTCTTTGACCGGTTGATTTCCGCCTGAGAAGCAACCCGTATATTCCGGAGTGCAGTTTAAATTGGCAGCCGTACCAGCGTACAGGAAAGCCGTAAGCTTTGAAACGTAATCTTTCGTATTATTTCGACCATTTGAAATTGTCAACGTGTTTCAAACCAGGAGTGACAATAATTTTGAATAAGTAATAGATTTGGGATATCTGTGTATTTTCTGTTTAACAAAGCCGTGTAAGCCATCAGACTAGAATCCTTCAAACCGTCGTTTCAGCCAAACACTCTACTTTTCCTCCCCAAGGCGTTGGTCAGCCCGTCGGCAGGAGGAAGTGACAATGGAGTGTTGTATTCTTCAATGTCCCTAAGGTATTTGTTAGCCCGCTGGCAGGACATTGACCGCGAAAGTCTAATAAAACGGTGAGGGAGTCATTCTGTTCGGGAATTCACCTTACGAAATAGTGTTCAGGTAGGGAACTCCAATCGATCTTCAATCTCGCTGTGAGTTGCCAGTATCCTTAAAGAACAGAACAATCTGTCACTGGCGGGATCAGGCTTCGCTTGAAGAAAAGCAGCATTGCTTCAGTGTTCCCAAGACGTTTGTTAGTCCGTTGGCAGAACACTCGCGAATCCGTTACATTGGAGAGTCCTTCCGTCGAAATTCATGTGCTTATATTATTAATTGCTCAAAGCCCAGTGGAAGTGGCTAACTTGCCGTAAGCCGTGAACGTAATCATCCACCAGAGCAAACATACTGCTTATTTATGAAATTGTTTAGACAGAACACATTCGTACCCATTACAGATATTCCAACGTCCCAAGTTATATACCGAGCGTTTTGTTTAATTGAGCGGATCACTTTGAACACTCGTCAACCTGGTTAAAGCACCCGGACAGTCTTTCTATAAGCCCGATAATCCTGAAACCGTATCAGACACCTGCTTACCGTGCAGAACTTGCTTCCCCTGAGTAGTATTTATTATAATATCGCATTGTCACGAACACTCACATTTCAGTTAGTTTTAGTATTTTGGAGACATGTTAAATGACAAGCACCAACAATAAATGTTGACATTGTTATACTACATCCTTTTTTTTTTCGACAAACCCGATTACTAGACATCTCTAAGTAGACAAGTAATCGAAGCAGCCGGTATTTCAGCACCCTCAAGAGATCGCAATTAAAGCCTGCAATCACTTGAAAGCTCTTGGTCTCTAATCACCCCATGTGACCTCTGGAGTACCGTATCTCCATCTGAAGCTGCCCTGGGCCTCCCACCGACTCGAGGCTGGGAGAAGTGGAGCATACCACTCTAAACAACTGGCGCCCGAGGCAACCGTTGAGCGTTGAGTTGTTCTCGTTAGAGGAAACCTACCCTCAACAACCGAAGCGCCATAGTGACGTCCGCCTTTTTGTCCTGTTAAGGAAAAAAGAACGTTACATAGCCATTGCCAGCAATGTTAGCAAAATCATAGGAAAATGCATCAAGCTGAGGCTTGGTCTACTATTTAAAAAATCTTAAACTGTTATCATGCAACCAATATGGATTTAGGCAAGGGCTTGGGACAGAAGACGCAATCGTCAGGGTAATAGATTACATATCTGAATCGTGGTAGAAAATACTTACTAATATTCTTGGACTTGGCAAATGCCTTTGACACTGTGTCACACCGCATTTTACTAGACAATATGTACAATTTGGGTATCAGAGGTATTACCTTAAACTTGTCCAAATCTCATCTCAGTGATAAAACTGAGCAGGTTAAAATTGGAGAATTCATAAGTGAGTCTTGCCTGGTAGAGTATGGTGTCCCACAGGACACAGTGCTAGGTCCAGTCTTATTTACCAGCGACATGAATAGTCTACTTCAATTGGTATGTGGAGGAGATGTGGTCTGTTATGCTGATGACACAGTTTTATGCTTCATGATACCACGTGGGATCTTGTATGTAAAAAAGCTGAAGTAGCTATGAGTAAAGTTGAAACGTGGGTTGATACCAATTTACTGACGCTTAATGTCGACAAGTCCAAATTCATGTGTTTAACTTTAAATAAGTGAACCTATCCCTGTAATAATACAATAAAGATTCACAACACAAACTGCCATGACTTTGCAACTTGCAATTGCACTCAAAAAATTTGATTAGTATCTAACACCAAATATTTAGGATTGTTCTTTCATTCACACGTGAAGTGGCAGTATCACGTTGAGTATATAACACAAAATTTTACCAAATCAGAGAGTGGTTGCCAAAGAAAAATCTAAAAAATGTGTACATGGCCTTAACAGAGTCGGTTCTGAATTATGGAATTGCCGCATGGGGCTCGGCCTCCAAATCTGTTTTGTCCCCACTAATCATAGCCAAAAAAATAATTCTGAAAATCATATTATATAAAAGCAGAAGATTTTCCACAGAGCAAGTGTTTGAAGAGGCTAGAGTTCTGAACCTTGAACGGTTGCACATAAAAAATGTTTGTAGATTACTACTGAATAATAAGTATATGACGCAAGAAGTTTCGCATAGTATTAATTACTACCCGTGCTGTAAGTCTAAACCACGTTACATTTCCAAGCACGTCCTTTACATCAATACAAAAATCACTTTATTATATTGCACCAAAAATACCCAATATTATCATACTTTCACAATTTAAAAATCGACCTCATAAATTTAATAAGTAATGGTTATTTAACGAACAAGTGCATTAATAAGGGCGATTAACAATCGAGATATTTAATCGCCATTTTAATTTACGAGTTTGTTACAAAACTTTTCCGTCGGCCGTAGTTTTATAATAGAGATATTTTACTTTCAATGTTTATTTATTTAACGATACGATAAAAAACAATCACTATTTCCTATTTATATACCATGACCTATAAGTCGAGCAATTTTTGTCAGTTTTTCTCGTGAAACTACTGATGGGCAAAATTATTTCGCTGATGGAAGAATTTATCCGTTAAAAAAAGCTCTTGTGTTTTTACTGTTGATAACTCTGGAATTATTTTCAATATTTTACCTACCTCTGGTTGGTGATTGCATGCGGTATGTCAAACTCGGCACATGTCTCAGATATATGAATTAAATATAGTCATGCTCGATACAGAGATTAAAAGATTAACTTTCAAAATGTTCAAACTCGGCACATGAATCTCCCTCTGCTTGCAAGTAATAGACTAACGTAATATAAAATGCGATATTATTTCAACATATTGCAGTTTGCAATTTCCACGCACTCAAATGCCTACGTATGGTTAGTTCGTTCCGGTTATATCATAGTAAATAATTACTCATTCTTCTTTCAGGGTAAAAATGTCGCCCAATCTAAGTTATTCAGCAAATAATCTAGCCGTATACGTATACGTTGGTTAATGGGGGGTTATGTACCTGCAACAACTTTATGCCGAGTTTGTACTTTCAAAAATGTAATTTAAAATGCATTTGTGATTAAAGAATTAGGATGTGCCGAGTTTGATGCCGCCCGATTGCATACTTGCCAACTGAGGATTTCGCATTGAAAATGCTACATTATCATTTCTTTCAGGAATATAGTTTTTCATGCCTTCCATAAAATAAAAAAAGTTAAAGTTTCATTTGTGATAAATAGGTATTTTTTCTATGATTTTATACATGTTAAATCAGTTTTCATAGTTTGTGTTTTCAAATTTTATAACATTAAAATATTGGAATTGAAGTATAAATTACTGAAAAGTAAGACTTGAATGCGCCGAAAGTCAAACTTAAATGACAAGTCCACTTGAGTTGTTATTAATTTATTCATTAAGTGAATAACTTCTAGTCAGAACAAGTTCTAGTATGAGGAAATTGTACATACAATAATAAAAAGGATTAACAATTGCAATTGAAATATATCATAAATTACTGATGAATAGAATAAACATACAATGACGTAAAATCATATTAACTTCATAAATCAGTGAACAAAAACTGAATCGTTAATAGCAGGATATCAATTTCAGATCGGGAGGTAGTGACATATTTTGGGATACGATTTTACTCAGTATGCCTTTTAGAAGAAAATATTGTCCGTATATGCTCATGATAATAATGCATGAATGTCTTCCTGGATTCTTCATAATAAATAATAAAAGTAATATTTTTTGAAAATTATGTGTTTCGGTACGATTCCAATCAGGCTGTCACATGTTTCGTAATGAAGTAATAATAGAACTAAAATACTCGAAAAACCATTGGCGTATCGTTACGGTGAGCGGAGAATTTCCTTTTTCAAATACAAGGTCACGTGACCATGCATACTAATCATTGAATGAATTTGAGAGTTTCTAATCAAATTGAAATTTGATTACATAAGTTTTTATTTTTAATATTGAAAGAAATTTTCAAGTAATTTATTTTATATATTTCATCTAAAGAAAATTAGTCTGTAAATGAATATAATCCATTAGTTGGTATATCAAATGGAAGACGATACAATACCTACTTAACGTTTTTCAAATAGGTAATGCAACCAAATATGTGAGAATATACAGGGTGTTTCCGAAATTAGAGCAATTAAGAAAATTGGTTGTTATTTGGAACATAATGTAATCATAAATGGCAAGAATTGTCGTTTTTGAAGCACACAAAAATTTTCAAAATTTTCATTTAAATTTTATGAAATCGCTTAGTTACCTTCACTTGGGAGACACTGGTTTGATTCTCCAGGCCACAGCTTGTCTGCCGCTGGCAGTGTTTCAGCGCAGTTTGCGCAGGCTGTAGACCCTAATCAGTGACTACAAAAAAAATGAAAATTTTAAAATTCAATATCTCCCAAAATAATTTTTTTCGATAAAAATGTATTCTTTCATTTCGTTTTGTTTTGTGATTTCCTATTCTCCATTTCATTTATTGTTCCTTTTTCGGAAACACCCAGTACCGGTAATAATAATAATCATTTTTTAATCGAGTTTTGAACATCTGCTCAAAGCCCCAATAATTGGAGATAGTTTTTCGGAAGATCTCAATATAATTGCCCTATTTCAGTTTTTCATCAATCCAAATACCAAGATACTTTATTTGTTCAGTCCATTTCAATAATTCATTTTTGATTTTTGGTTAAGGGAAATATTTTCTTGATATTCTTTTTAATGCAAAATCATATACGTACCCAGCTTTATAAGTATTTATCGATAGAAGGTAATCGCAGCTTTCTTAAAATTTTGGATTAACGTGGCCGTTATTCTATGGAAATCCATAATTATTTTGTCCTCACGACATGTTTCGATACACGGTATCTTCTTCAAGCGAATGTAGCACACTAAATTATTCTTCGTTGAAAAATACTTAAATACCTTTCATATCAATCAAGATAATTAGGGCCTACCTATAATTTTCGAAGATTCCTATACTCATACAACTTTTAAATTGACAATGACAATGTACTTATCTGGAAATCTCAAAACATATTGTGGCGTATCCGAAAAAAAAATTCCACATAACGTTCGGTATGAATCATCGGACGGCTCGTCGCATCTCTAACAGCGACTCGAAGTCCTTGAAGCGCCGTGCCGCGAGGGTCTATTTTCAGCTTCAAATAGCCAATAGCCACCTGAAGGAGACTATTGAAAGAGCAGAGTGAACATAAATAATAATAGTCCAGTGATTGTGATATAAATTAGTTAAGGTGTTGAAATAATTGAAACATTGTATGTATTCTGTTTTTAGTGACAAATAAATTATTTTATAGTGAATTTGTGATAATTTACCAATATAGCTATTACTTAATTAATTGAACAAGTTTAACAAAGGGGAACTGTTCGGGTCCAATTGATCATTTAGTAAACAAATTGAATTTTTCAATTCATTAATTCCCAAGAATTCTTAGAAGAAGGCTTAATTATTTAGAATTCTTGAAAATTAATTAAAAGAATTTAACGGCATCTCAAAATATTTATTTAATAATTTTGCCAATGGCTCATCCAGGATATTTTTAATTCAAGTCAATAAACCTTCAGAACCAAGACATGTGTTTTTAAGTGTTTATTATTTTAATAACTTCATTTTCATCAGTTGGCAACAAAACATTGTAGTATTATTATGTTTTGGATAGAAATTCAGGCCAGTAAAACTAGACAATCAATTCACATCAATTCCAAAAGTTTTCAAACTTTGGCTAAGTGAATCGTACATCAAGAAAGCAATACATCTCAGTTTGCAACCTCTTGCAAATTACGCAAACTTGTCAAAATGGCATTCAACTTGAATTTTGCTATATAAATACTAGTTGAGAAAATTTCAAAAGTTCTGCAAACTTGGAGTAGTATGGAATATATTATTCTATATTACAAATCAAGTTTGCAACCAAGTCAAGTGTACGAAACATTTGTTTTACCGACCTAATGTTTTTCTTTGATATACCATAGGAGAAAATTCCAAAAGTTCTGTAAACTTGGTAGATACATCGGAAAAATATTCTGAACAGCTGTGCAGATTTGCAACCTTTTACGTTGACCACACCAATTTTTTTCAATTCGTCAAGGTTGCCTCGAAATAATTACAAAATTTTCAAAACTTTCGTAATTATTTCGAGAACACCTTGTTCAAAAA
The DNA here is from genome assembly GCA_958298965.1 of Chrysolina haemoptera. Taxonomy (NCBI): domain Eukaryota; kingdom Metazoa; phylum Arthropoda; class Insecta; order Coleoptera; family Chrysomelidae; genus Chrysolina; species Chrysolina haemoptera. Next base: position 39,093,087 of record OY282584.1, on the reverse strand, counting down.
AAAGTACCACAAATCAAGAACGTGAACGGTCAACGTAAAAGGTTGCAAATCGACACAACTGTTCGGAATATTTTTCCGATATATCTGTTAAGTTTGCAGAACTTATGGAATTTTCTCTTATGGTATATCAAAGAAAAACATTATAGATCAATAAAAAAATGTTCCGTACACTTGAATTGGTTGCAAACTTGATTCGTGATTTAAAATAATATATTCAATACTACTACAAGTTTGCAGAACTTTTGGAATTTTCTCGACGAGTATACAGCAAAATTCAAGTTAATTGCCATTTCGAATGTTGCGTACTTCGGAAGAGGTTGAAAACTGAGATGTATTGCTTTCCCGTTGTATCATTCACTTGAAAAAAGTTTGAAAACTTTTGGAATTATTGTTAAATTTTCGATTTTTCATGTTTATCTCTACTGGCCGAATTGGGATATGGAATGTTATTCTGAAAGATTTTATTCCTTTCGCTATATTCTCGCCACTACTTGAAAATTATTGTTTATAATAATATTGCCTATTTCTAAATCATCAGTAAAAATGTTACCATTCATTTTCATTGATTCAATCTCATTCCAATTTTTTTTATTTCGATGTACTTCTAAGGCAATAAATGATAGTGTCCCACATTTTCTTTTGGTTGCCTTCAGAAGCTTCAAATTTCTTATTTACATAGTGGGCTTTTGCTCTTTTTATCATTAACTTCATTTCTTTGTGTTTCATACTCATCAAAGATTCTTCAACTATCTATACCTTGTTTATATTATTATTACTATGTAATAATTGTTTTCACGTGTTCTCATATAAGTTTCACTGATGACCGGGTTTTAGCTTTCAAAACGATATCTATGAAATCCTGAAATTTTTCACATTGGGCTTGAAATAATTCTTTGAAAATAATTTGTTTGAATTTAGAGTAACAAATTTTGATTAATTCACGTTTCTTGAATTGTTTTCAATATCTAATTTTGCAACTGAAGTTTACATTATTCTATGATCAGTAATTAAGTATTTTCTAATGTTATTTTGGAATTCAAATGATGGCAATTCGACAAAATATGAACTCATGTAATTCAAAATATACAGTCTCCTATTATAATAAGTTTTTGATTTGTTTCCAGGAGTTTATCTATGTATTGTGAAAATGCCTCTAAGTTTGAATTAACTAAAAATAATTTTTAGTTTAGATCGAAATAGAGAAATTTTTATTTCTATTGTATTAAATTCAACATTCAGATTTTCATCAATTTTCTAAAATTTCAATCCATTCCGTAAATAAATTGCTGTACCTCCACCCTGTCCATCATCACGGCAATGATGAATACTAGTAAAGTTGGTAATATTGAAATAATCAGTTTCATTTGATTTTAGGTTTCTGTATTTATCAATATGTGTGTTTCTTTATGTTCCTTTATATTTCTTCAATATAACTCCTGTTTCATTCAGATTGTTTGTCAAACTACTTATATTCAAATAGGGTGTATTAAAATTATTGAAATTTCTAAGTTTACTTAAAATATTATTTATAATTTGTTCTACTTATAGCCAACATTTTTTTTTTTTTAATAGGACAATCAATACTTTTTGAATCATAATTAAGACTTTCCATTTGCTATTTTGCAATTTTTATTGCATAGATTTTCTCGACCATTGCATTTATAACTGTAGTGATTCCTTTCACAAATTGAACACGATAATGAATTTCGACAGTTTTAAGAAACATGATCGAAAGTATTGCATTTCGAGTAGGGTTTAAAATTAAAATCTTCAATTTTGAATTGATATTATCCAAGGATCAAATCTCTGTTCACCAACTTGAGAAATGATACACCAATCGTTTCAATATACACTGTACATTTTTTGGAATATTTCGTTTCCCTGGAGTATTTAACTGTTAATACATAATTTCCATCAATGTAATTACACATCCGCAGCTCTTCCTTCAGTTTATCAATACTTTCAAAATGCTTCGATCTGATGAAAATCAGTCTTGGTGACCTGAGTTCCGAAGCCTTGAATGAGTAATCTTTCCCAATTAGGTTTTGTGTAATATCTTCTAGTCGTTTTATCTCTTCTACAGAATTTGATTTCAATAATACTGCTTTTGTTCCAAATTCGTGAATTCCAGTTATGCTAACCCTGGCTATAACTGAAATAATTTTTGTTGACAAACTTTAGTCCCTATTTTCCATTGTTCAATATAACCTCTTGGGAGGTATTCATGTTGAAAAGGGGAACATTCTTCATGAAATTGAAAAATGAAAAATGTTATTTTTTTTGTGATATCTGTATCCCTATTCAATTTATTCAATGAATTCTCAATGAAAACTGGAGATAATTGAAAAAATCAACTATCTGAATGAAAATGTGAATTTTCACTTTCAGATTTTTTCTTTTCAGTTAGAGTCTTTTCACAATATCTATCAGATGTAGTTCAATGTCCAGCGTGGCTTTAGCCGGGAAAGTAGTTGTTTCCTGTTAGATATCACAAAATTTTACATTTTTTATTTTTTCAATTTTCATGGAGAATGTTCCCCTTTTCAACATGAATACCTCCCACGAGGTTATCTTGAACGATGGAAAATAGCGACCAGCGACTAGCGAAATAGCCGCAGATGATTCCACAACAGATTTTATGAATATTCTATTCATATTTTCGAACAAAAATTCAATTACTTTATTCGACCCATACAAGACACAAACAAAGCAAGCTAAATAAAACCGTTTAATCATTTAATAATAATATATTCTCTGAATGAGAAGGTACCTACTTCTTTGCTGGCGCAACTCCATCAATACTCTTGTCAAAACCATTCAAATTCAGTTCAAATGCCATTCGTTTCATTTCAGAGATTTTGTTTCAATTCGTAACTACTTCGATGCAGCTTCTTTATGGTAATAACATCAAAATCGACATATCGCGGCTTTTATTCGTTTTCAGTTGACCGGGCTGAATATTCGATCAAAAACCTCCCGAATTACAAGAATTCTACGTTCCGAATCGGTTTGAATTCTTCCGCAAATGTTTCACTGTTCAATGCCCACATGAAGTCTGCTAGCTGCCAGTCGGAACTCTGATGTGTGTCAGTCGCAGCCTTCTATTCCCATACAACTTATTAGGCAGTTGACGTGTTCCGACCACATTTATTATTTGCCCCATTCGTTTACCTCTAATGTTCGTTGTTTTCGTGATGCCAATTCTGATCTCAATTCTAATCCCGCCCTCGTTCAAAGGCAGATGTTTGTGGAAACAGTTCTGCTGTTGAAAAATTGTATTAGCATGACACGTAGGTATTACCCTCAAAATCAGGCTGCAATCGAAAACTCTGTTTCAACCATTGGTTTTCTCATTTCCTACTAAAACTTTAATATTAATTTTCACAAATTTTTGGTTTACAGAACCGCGGTCTATGTTCTGGAAGCAGAAGTATAAAAAGTTTAAAAAATCAGAAGTATATAAAATAATGATAATAATATATATTCGTTCACTAGAATAATTGTTCGAATAAATACAGAAAGTTTCACGTTAAACGGAACTTGGGAAAGAATGAATAATGTATATTAAATCTCTCCCGAAAAAATAGATTGCACTCATAGCATTTCTTGACGTAAAAGGGGCATTTCATAACAGCTCATAAGCGTCTATCAAATCAGCCCTCAGGAAAAGAAACGTTGCTTCATTCCTGAACCGGTGGATATCTGCCATACTCAGTTGTAAAGTGATTCGAGCTCTATTCGGGGATGCAATGGAGATGAAAGTCATGGTAGTACCCTGTTGTGGATCCTCTTGGTAGGCAGCCTCCTTTCAGACTTGAACCAGTGAGGGGTATACGTCCACAGTTACGCTGAATATATCCTCATAATGTTTATTGGAAGTACATGGAGGTCTGTGTGGATCTGATGCGATGAACTCCTCACAGACTTACATATGTAGTGCTTGAGGAGAACCCGTAGTGCTTGAGGAGAAACCTCAAGTTCAACCCCTAAAAAACACTACTGTTCCTTTCAACAGATAAATAATCTAGAGATCAACAGAACTCTTCGAATCTTTAGTGAGAGCCTACAGATGTCAGAATGAATCAAAATAACTGGGGCTAAACCTAGACTTAAAGCACACCTGAAGTAATCTGAAAAACGTGCTGACAAGGGCAAAGACATCACTAATGATGGTCAGGTGTTCCTTGGGCAAAACTTGGAGACTTGGACCCACACAATCCCCTGGCTATTCACAAAGGTGGGCTGGCTAGATTAAAAAGGCTAGTCATGTTCGGAATCACAGGTGCTATATCCAGTACTTTGACGATTAGTCTGGAGACGATTCTGTACTTTCCTTTCTTGAATTCTCATATTCAGACTGAAGGGGCAACAACCTAGATCACTCCATTATAATTGCGGTTATAAGAATTGACTCAATTCCTTCGGAAATACATACACTACCAGCTTACAAAATGGGAAAGTCACATCAATATGAGTTTGTATTCGAGAGTAGTTAGTTATTGTTTTAGTAATTAATCAAGTGATTCTTTCAAATCTATAGACAGTGTGGCTAGGAATTGGCCCTTTTGAGCCTTGCATCAAGCGGTCCCTAATGGGACGCGGTAGTTGTAGGTGAGAGATTTATTTATTTTATATTCTTATCCATTCCCCCTGTGTTTATACTGATGGCTCCAAGATATTCAATGCGGTAGGGCCTGGAACATACGGGGAGAGACCGATGCAGGTCATTATTCTGGGCCAGAGTACTCAAGCCTCTATATTCTACGGCAAGATGAAAGTTTTTGCCGTTTGCAGAGATTCTACGGAGTGGTCCTAGAACCAACCCAGTTATTCTGCGATCATACATGCATGTTTTTTTTTTCAATTCAATATGGGACACATAAAAACCCCCCCGACCTAGGAGCACAAAATACGGTGAAACTTGTCTTAGTATAGCTCACAGAAACATCCAGTTGAATGAAAGCAAAGTTGCCCTAGAAAGAGTAGGGGCGGCGACAACTCTTCACCTGAACCAGCCTGTGGAATTCCTTTCGGAGACATTAAGCAGGACGCGAAGAAATGAGTTGAGTACCAACATTCTTCCTGGGTAGCGTAACGCCAGTTATCAAATACGAAATATGCAATACCAGACCCCACTGCATGGTGAACGGTTGCTAAACGACGAATACACTTCCGAAAATTCAATTAAGGTGAACAATCAGGCATCGGCCAATGCGAGTTGAAATACGTCACCATCGTAGCGTTATCGAACCGTGGGCCAACGATTGGACGATGCAATGGACGTATAATATCGTATAAATACAGATGGACTCAGCATTGCTATACCTACAACATGAATTGTTTTGAAGTCGCTCAGTTTGTGGGCGGAAAAGAGAAGGTAGTGATAGGCTGTGATCTTTCCACAACCGACAGGAGCGCACGCATTTTATAAAAATTGGGTTCAATGATGAGAAAAAAAAAATTAATTTTAAATAATGATGAAAGTATCTACGAAAGTGATGGAATATACAATTGATGGACTTCGTGAGACAGTAAAAGTTATTTGACCTATCTGATTGCCTAAAATATTTCATCGACTGAAATGTCAGATAGTTATTCAACATCATCGATCCTTAGAAAATAAAGTTCATCATGTTTGCAAAATTATAAAAGACTTTCATTGTCTATGAATGAATAACTGAAGACAATCGACTGAAGAAAAAAGAGGAATTAAATTTATACAGTGTCCTGTAGAAAATTCGCAGCATATGGAATATTCTTTCATTATTGATTTCTCAAAAAAAAAAAATTGATAAAAACTCTGCTTCATCCCAAACCTGAATTTAGAACACCAGAATTCGATTTTTACGACTCTATACGAGGGAGATTAAAAAACATGCTTGGTTTTCAAAAAATTTGATCTATTTTGCACACTGGAATTGAAGGTCAGGAGAAAATATTGTTCAGAATTGAATGTTGATCCGAAATTTAAATCATAGCCACATGTGAACAATTTAATTTTTCAACTTTTTTCCCATTTTTTCCTGATCGCCCTGTTCGACATAAGGAATACCATGCTAGACGGATGGTATACTCTTAGTATGATGATATCACTCTCTGGATGTCCTCCTCTTTCCCGCTTCTCTCAGAATATCTCATTTATTGAAATATATGACGGAATTTCGCAAAATCTTGCTGCAAATAGTAAGTAAAACTGAATTATCTCCGAGATATGATGCCAGAAAGAAAATTAAAAGAATAATGGGGCATATTTGGATCAAAAAATGTTATTGGTAATGTGAAAATGAGCACTACTGCATGGCTCTAACTTCTCTCCTAGTAATATCTCATGATATTTCGTATCATTACTTCTCGCGGGCCAGATCATTGCCAGAAAATTGATGTCCTGCAAATACCGGCGGACCATGTGTTCTCGTATGATCATGCAATAATTTGAATTATTCGCCAACGAATGAAGCAAATGAAATAACATGGGGTTCAAGAATATTAGTTTTATACCAGGTTCCTACCTGCCTCCAAATTCATAAAACTCTAAACCATTTCCGATCCTCCGTCAAAGCCATCGTTCCCAGAATGTAACATTGAATGAGACATAATCTCGACTCATCAGTGAAGAACACTCGTCTTCATCCACCTCCCCACCCAAGTGGATGTGCACGAGCAAACCCAAGTCGTACTCTACGAAGTTCCGCGGTCAATAATAATGATCCTGTTACTGCCCTGTATGGCATCAAGCTGCGATACCTTAATCTCTGCTCGGTATTATCTCCTCTAGATCACATTAGTTTGGGGCTTCCGCGCTAAAGTCATCTACTTACACTGCGACCTTTTCACACATATTGTGTGTGCCCTTCTAATCGTTTAGAGCCCTCGCAGTGGCATAATACATTCACCAATGTTTTCTCTTCTTCCTGACAAAACCTACATAGCATTCCTGCTGCCATACCGATTGTACTCATATATGTTTGTTGAGCCTACAATGTCATTGACGAAATACCATATTTTTCATTCTTCACCAATTAGTACCGATAGAAGACTTTTAAAAAATTATGTGAAGAAACTGGTGTGAATGAGAAACTGATATTACTGAAAATATAGTATATTCAGTAATACCTAATGCACTTATTTTGCAGCCTATTTTGTACAAGAATTTGTGTTTATCAATTTCAAAGCAGGGTATATCTGAAGCCACTCTTACCATCCATTTTTTGAGGAACCTGGTGGGGAGCAATTCTTGAATGTCTACTACCTTATGTCGCATACGGCACAATATCTCCATTTCTTTTCAATGCACATTCGAGAAAGACGACTAGGGTAGTAGACATTCAAGAATTGACCTCCTGAAAACTATGTGAAACTATGTTTGTGTTCATTTATCAAAAATATCATGAATACGAAACAACTTATATTTTTTGAACAAAATAAATTTGAAAGAGATTTCAAATTATACAATCCTTGCCCACCGTTATTCAAATTCAAAATATTCCTTGAAAAACAATCGAAACAACGAAACATTTCCAAAAACTTAGGTCCATATGCCCTTTTGCGATTGATTACTACTCCTAAAAATCCAGTTAGAGTATACAAGATTCTTTTTTTAATTATGAATATTATAATTTCTAAATTGATTACTTTCATTGCGGACGTCCATTCTCTGGATTTGTTGCTATAAGCATGGACATTTACATGCACATATATGTGCTAATAGTGCACTAATCGCCAGCTACTGTGTACCGAAATATGTCGCGATTATAAGAAAATCTGTGGAAATGTGAATGTGTTTACCGCAAGTTCATATTCCATGGATTTCCATCGAGTAACGACCGAGTCAATGCAAAATTTCTAGTTATACCCGCTTACTTACTTAATTTCACACCAATCAGAGGCCATGACTGAATAAGGTCGAGATAATATTTGGTAAAGGCGCGGAACAAACAAAAAAATATTATTTTTGTAATTCAGAAATAACAGGGATCCTTAACGAATAAATGAAAAAGACCTAGTACATGCAGATGCAGCGGATTTTTCCATGGTGTATTCTCTCCACATATAAAAATATGAATACCTTTTTATTTTGTTCGGCAAATACAAATTATTATGATATCCACTGTAACGCCCATGATCATCACAACTGTTGTTAAATAGTTTGAAAAACCAAAAATATGGTGCCATTATTAATTAGTCTCTGTATATATATTTACAATGAATATATGTCCGAAATTAATGTTTTAATAATAATCACAAAAACGCAATGGCGGAATATGTCGGAACTGTGAGAAGTTTACTTTGTGGAAAATATAAACTAATCCAGTACGATTGGGTTTTGAGACAAGAATCGATTGTAGCACCACCAAACTTGGTATGCTAGTAGTTGGAACCATGATAAACAGGAAAATTCCAGGGGTGGAACTTTTTTTTGTTTTCGTTCAAAAATATATAAATAGATTTTTGCTGTAATCTTGGAAAGTATATGATTTATCGGAAAAACAACTCAACAGGGTTAAAAACAAATTAATTTTCCACAAAAATTATTCTTAGTAATTTCCTATGAAATGCGCTCGTTTTTTCAGAAAACGTGATTGAACATCAAATTTCAGGTCGACCCTTATCCGCCGCTGAAAGATCTGGCAGAGCCGAATATTTGATTGGTCATAACTCTGGTAAATATTATCGGAGAAGGAAAAGGAAAAGTTCATATCGTTTCTGAAGACTCCTATCTTCTGATGCAAATATAATATGCGAGTATTCGACCTAAAATGTGTTTTGTCGCACTTCATGCAGATGTTTGCGGATGATCCGAAATTCATGAATAATTTAGTAAATATGGAATTATTATACTGAAGCAGCAAACCCTACCCTCTTTGGACTCTATGCAACAATTTTAAAGTAGTGTGGCAGGTCCCCTTATACATGGCAAAAAAAAACTTTGTTTTACTCCTGCCTCATATTCAACTTACCCATAAAACCGACATTCTCTTCAGAATATGTTGAAAATAATCACTTACTCATATCCTGCGTATATGTTTCATCACACTATTGTGAAGTGCAAACCTCAAGCTTGAAATCAGACTTCATTTTTTATGTAAGATGTGTATGAGCGATTATTTTTAACAATATCTAAGAAACTGTCGAGATTATGGGTGAATTGAAAACTGAGGCAAGAGTAAAACCCAGTTTTTTCTTTGGCATGTATAAGTGAGAATCGTCTCACTAGTCTAAAATCATTGCATATGGTCCAAAGAGGGTACTGATTCCTGCTTCAGTATAATTATTTCATTTCAACTAAAATATCCATGACTTTCGGATCCTCCGTGAATATCGTAGAAGGGTTATGTGAAGTGGGACAAAACACATATTAGGTACTCAGATACTCACACGTTATATTTGCATGAGGAAGTAGAAGTCTTCAGAAACGATATACACTGTTTCTTTTCCTTCTACTATAATTTTTATGACAAATCCCTGCCCTGCCTGGAAAATTTTTTTAGGTTTCACCCCTGATTTTTTTGGTGAACAATTTTTTTTGTAATAATACATGATGTCGAGATGTCATGTGCCGAGTTTTATTAATCACTCTTGGCTGGAATTTGTCTGTCATTACTGGATTAATAAGGAGGACGATTCCTGCAGAAGTTGATTTACATAAAGAAAGGTAAATAGTTACAGAAGTCAAAGTAGAAGTTCATGAAGTATTGAAGTACAAGTAGTTGAATTAGTAGGTACCCACTGAAGTAGATAGATTATTATCATTTTATTTCATTTTTACAATTCGGTTATGGGGATTAATTGTTGATTTTGGAGCTGGAAATAAACGAGATAAAACATCCAGTAATTTCTGTAGCCCGAACCCCAGTATCTTAACAGTACGGTTTGTAACCTCCTCTGGACATTCATTTATTAAACGCATGCTCGACTACGTCGCGCTTGTGTTTCAAATATTTGATACTGAAAGGAAGTTTATAACACTTCATATATCATATTTTGACCTAATTCAACTAATCAACAGATATAAACAAAAACGAATAGTCATAGATATTTTGAAGGGGTTGAATATTCAAATAACTCTGACTGGATCACCCATGCTATCTCCATTACCGCAGTTACCCACCGATCCAACGAAACCAAAACAATCGAGCACCAATTTAAAAAAATAAAGAGAAGAATAGCATCGACGAGCGCTCCTCCTACACACCGTCACGTCCTCAGAAGCACGTCTTCTCAGCCTCCTGGATGCCTCTCGCACGGAGAGCCCCACAGCCTACTCTATAATTAGAGAGCGAGCTTCTACCTTAATAATATCCTCGACGGTCGGCTCCACGGCCTCTCTTCAGATTATAGTGTTTTATAGTTTGCCAACTTCCAGTCGGATGACCACGGAGGTCACCGTCTAATGTCAAACAGAAATCTCGACGTGTCTTTATCTTTTTAAACTGTTCAGTGCCGTTACGAACTTACAGGAATATGCCGTCGATACTTGAAAAAAACCTTTTGATAAAGACATTTGTAACTTACAAAAACACAGAAAGTTATGATAATTCTGACTTCACAACTAGGAATTAGCCTAATTCCTACTTTTCAAATCGGAATTAGCCTAATTCCGACTTTGCAACTCGGAATTAGTACACTGATAAAAAGGATGTCTTCAATCAAATATATATATCCTCTTGAACAGAATCATCTTCTGAAAAGAATAATTATTTCTAATTGATGAATATACTCTTATTTCAAACTTATTGAACTGTTTGCTTCTTTACATAAATTATCTTGAAATGAATTTGTTTGCATTAATACATTCCAACTCTTTACCCTAGAGAACTCCTACTTGTGAAAAATGCTCCTTTTGACTCAAGAACATATGATATCTTGGCGAAACCCCGCTACCGGAACGACGCGAACCTACGCGAAAGCGCGCACTGCGACTGCCGACTGGGACCTCTATCCTGTTTGCTTTTGCCCGCGTTTCGTTTGGAGGTTGTGTTTGAATCATAAGTTAAGTTGTTAGTTTTGTATTTGACACAGTGCTCATGTGCAAATGTGCTGCTACAGAAGTGCAATATGGAGGTCCAATTATTTCTGCACGATTTGAATTTAGGTCATTTATGGAACAGTTGTGGAGGTAGGTTGAAGATATTTCTTTTTTCAACAGGTGTGTGATAATGGCGAATGACGCTGTCGTTTCTATATTCGATCGCATTTCTATGCGTCACCTACGTTAATTATATAGTTTCTGAAATTAAAATATTACAAAACTATTCTCATATATAACCATTATACCTCAATTGTTCGCAGTTGCTCTCTGGTTGTTGAACTGTACCATATGAACATGGCTTCCATGGCATATTTTTATAACCAAGTGCACATTTGTACTGAGACTCCAAATTCAGATAATCTTGAATCAAAAATGTATTGCATTATGAAGAAGAATATTGTTCGTTATTGAAGTTGAAATATTCTTGCCTCAACCAACTCACACCATCGAACAAAGAAAGTATTCACAATAGTGTTCATTATCAAAGTTGAAATATTCTCGCACCAAACAACTCTCATTATTCAGTGAAGAAAGTGTTCATATGTCTCAAAACAGTTTCCTTTCAAGTGGTCAAGAGGATTCTGTCAAAAAATCAAACTGATATTTGGTTGGACCTATTCAAGAATACAATCAACTTGAATCAATGCAATTATGCATTGATGCAAAATATCCTTTTTATCAGTGTATAATTCCGACTTTACAATTAAACGAAAAATTTCGACAAAGTCGAATGGGTCCTCTCCACACTATCCCACAAAGTGGAAAATATAAGGCAAATATTCATCAGAAAACAACTACTTCCCTCTACGAACATTGAATTACATCTGACATTAATTTCTATACTATTTCATATCTACATATTTGCGGTCATGTGACCAGAATTAGCCAATCACAAACATTGCACTGATAATGGCCCCTGATAAGTGCCCCGGGAAATTATCACTGTCGAACAATCGTATCACTATGCAAATGACATATAGTTTGACGTTTACTCAGTTAAATTTTTAAAATGTCAGTTACTTCGAGCAGAAATGGAAATATCAAAAATGATCAATAGATATACTTAATTATAAGTGAAAATACATCAAAAATACTGTCGTAAAAGTCCGAACACCCCGTAAATGTATATTCGTTTTCATGATTATAATTTTCAACCCGGTCAAGGCAATGTTATTCTTCGAATCATGTCTTGTTTTATATTCTCGTAGTTTTCATGTTTAAAATAGCAAATACGAGTTTTCCAAAAAACAAGTGATGGTTCTATCAGGGAGTTCGTTATCGACCGTGCCAAAAGTTAGTTAGGGAAATGGGGGGAGCTGGGGAGTAAATGAGAACCCAGAATAATTAGAGAGTCTGATGATGTTAGTTTTCTTGATTTGTATTGTAAGTATTTTTATCCATTGTAATAACTATTGAAACATAACCAGCAGGGAGAAATTCATTTTGTTTTACCTGTTAGTGAAGTATTTAATTCAATTTCTAGAGTAAATTCCAATTTCATTATTTATTTGTACTTAACTGAAATACACTTTGTTTTTATATTTTCTACCTAACAAGTCGTGATTAAATCCCAATCACGACAATACTGCATTAGGTTAAAAGTACACGTGGAAATGTTCAAAGAGTTCAGTGAAGTGAGAAAACGAAACGTGTAGCGTTGAAGAGTTCCCGCGTATACTTGAAGATTGGGCCGTAAACATGAACAATTAAGACGGATCAGAGTTTGAAAAAGCCACCATCAAAACTATTTGGAATGTGACTGGTAAACTCTCAAAATGAAATACTTTGTGTTTTCGAAAATGTGTTAGGTAGGTATAATGGTTTTTTATTCTCCATCAAAAAAAAATTCTTACTAAATATCCTTCGACTATTGATAAATTCTCATAATTTGTCCTAAATTTCCTCAAGCGAGTTGCTTTTAGGTAACTGCAACTCGCTTTTTTTTCCACCTCATGATTCATTGAAAACATAACATGGTTTATTTGTTCGTCTTCTTAAACAATATACCTGAATGCTCAAATTACAGATAGTTGTTTCAAATTGCATCGAGGTTAAATTAAGCTTCGAAAACGTTTTAATGATAGACCCGTTGCGTACAGCAATAGGAAACCCCAAATAATAAAATGTATGAATTAACCTAGTGTCTTTTTTATCAATATCCACGATCTGACACGACAACTATATTACCGCGTTATCTATACTGTCATCAGAACATAAAACTGCAATTACGCTTTCAATAGATAAACATTGAACCCATCCGAAATTATTAAATAATCAGTGAAAGCATTTGTTTTTTTTCCGGGATCTCATATCAGGCCGATTCCAATTCAAAGAGCTTTTAATCGTGCATCAAATCTTCTTCGATCTCCATCCCGTTTTAATTTTCAACGGACGGTCTCGGTATTAGTATTAACATTTTTGAAATTTCACTTTATTCGTCACTAATAACTGATTCATTTTGTAATATCACCATAATAGGACAGTTTTTACTTTGGAAATATCATCTACTAGCATGAAACTTTTAAAATATGAATGATAGACGCATGCGCTTTGACTGATTCGGAATGGCCTTGCATTAAACTTGTCAGGAAATAGCATAATATGTCCGTTGGTCTTAATGAAAGATAATTCTTTCTGAGGGTAGCGTTGGGATGCCCAGAATCCAAACATCCACTTGAACCCCAAGACCTACAGTAAATGTTGGCATTCAATTTCACTTCAGGACCCGCCAGTGTCTCATCTTGTAAATGCTTGTAGATGAATGCTTGACAATTCGTGTTCTTTTATCTTTCTGCTCAAACCTTGCCAATCACTTATTTTGCCAGATCTCCATACACTTTTGTAACTTTGGCTGCTTCTGTCAGCAAGTAACAAAAATCGCAGTGCACAAAGTCTTTAAAAGTTCCGAATAGCATAGTATTTTTGATATTCAGGTCATTTCATAGTTCCAGTATAATAGTGGGGAACGCTGCAAGACTATTGCAAAGTCTTGTTGTTTTGGTCTCTTGGAAAGGCCCGTAGGCCTGAGGAAGGCTCGAAATCAACATTGTCTTGTCTTTATTCCCATATCTGAACAGTTCAATTGCAATAATGGCAGTGGTTCACTAATGAAATGTTGAGGTCTAGTTATAATTTGGGCAAAGTTTTTTTGGGTTTACCCTGACAAGTTTGCGTCCCCAACGTCGCCGCAGGGGTTTTGGGGGAGAGGATTAGATATACCTATCGCTTTCCTGCCATTTGACGTCATCTATATAAAAGTGAATTAATGACAAAATCATCAAATACAACAACGTGCATTTCGAACCATTCATAAGGATGGAAATAACTACTTTCAAAAATAATTGTTCAGTCTACATGCCACTTTGTGAATCTTCAAACACAAAGCGATTAAATTAATCCAAGCCATGACTAATAAAAACATGAAAGAAAAATGAAATAGAGCATGCCACGAGTGTCGTCCGGCTACTGATTCCGATCAGTCGCGTGATCGAATTGACCTTTGCATGAACAAAACTCACGCGGTTGCAGGATGAATCGTTAACGAAAACACCTGTCACTTTTTGGCATGTGGCATGTGGGTTTCAGCCTTCAATGTTTTAGAGGGTGGATAGCACGAAGCTTTAATAATGAATCCAAAATAATTGGCATTCGGTATTTTAATCACGTCCATCGTCTTAATGATTGAAATATTTCTACCTCTTTTAATTTTTCATAACGTTTCAATTGTTTGAATTTGCAATCGTCTGGTGAATACTGACAAATTTAGCAATCGTGTGGTGAATACTGACAAATTTATATGCTCTACGTGATGTTTTTATAGGGCTGGCGGTCTTGTGGAGCGTATGGTTTCGCGCTTTTTTTTCCCTTTAACTGCCACTGAACGGACTCCATTCATTTTTTATTTCTACGCTCGGTTTTTTGAGTTTTAGATTGAACCAATGGTCCTCTCCATGAAGTACACTACCCTCTTCCCAAATTCGATGGTGCCTGTCCAGGCTTGATCAGTAATTCTGGATTTAGATGCTTTCCAGCGTTAAGTTCACTTTCTGTGTTCGATTATTCTTACGGATTATGGCCTCTAGTCCTCTCAGATTTAGGACCACATTCACATGGGACTTCGAATATACACTTTTTTCTGGATTGTGTTGTGTTTCCATATTCCATATCCTATATTCCATGTTTCATGTTTCATGTTTCATGTTTCATGTTTCATGTTTCAGGTTTCATGTTTCATGTTTCATGTTTCAGGTTTCATGTTTCAGGTTTCATGTTTCAAGTGTTCTTGTTTCATGATCCTTGTTTCTTGTTTCATGTTTCTTGTTTCAAGTTCCATGTTTCATGTTTCATACTTCATGCTTCATGCTTCATGCTTCATGTTTCATGTTTCATGTTTCATGTTTCATGTTTCATGTTTCATGTTTCATGTTTCATGTTTCACGTTTCACGTTTCACGTTTCACGTTTCACGTTTCACGTTTCACGTTTCACGTTTCACGTTTCACGTTTCACGTTTCACGTTTCACGTTTCACGTTTCACGTTTCACGTTTCACGTTTCACGTTTCACGTTTCACGTTTCACGTTTCACGTTTCACGTTTCACGTTTCACGTTTCATGTTTCATGTGCCATGTTTCATGTTTCATGTTTCATGTTTCATGTTGCATGTTGCATGTTGCATGTTGTATGTTGTATGTTGCATGTTGCATGTTGCATGTTTCATGTTTTATTTTTCACGTTTCACGTTTCATGTTTCATGTTTCATGTTTCATGTTCCATGTTTCATGTTTCATGTTTCATGTTCCGTATTCCTTATTCCGTATTCCATATTCCATATTCCATATTCCATGTTCCATGATCCATGTGCCATGTTCCATTTACCATATTCCGTATTCCGTATTCCGTATTCCGTATTCCGTATTCCCTATTCCATATTCCATATTCCATATTCCATATTCCATATTTCACATTTCACATTTCACATTTCACATTTCACATTTCACATTCCATATTCCATATTCCATATTCCATATTCCATATTCCATATTCCATATTCCATATTCCATATTCCATATTCCATATTCCATATTCCATATTCCATATTCCATATTCCATATTCCATATTCCATATTCCATATTCCATATTCCATATTCCATATTCCATATTCCATATTCCATTACACATATTCCATATTCCATATTCCATATTCCATATTCCATATTCCATATTCCACATTCCACATTCCATATTCCATATTTCATATTCCATATTCCATATCCACGGCAAATAATAATAATAGCCGTCCTCTACCCGCACAGGCCATGCCTTTGGGTACACTCTACGAGTGTTTATGAAAGAGTATTATTATTATTATTATTATTATTATTATATTCCATATTCCATATTCTGTATTCCGTATTCCGTATTCCGTATTCCGTATTCCGTATTCCGTATTCCGTATTCCGTATTCCGTATTCCGTATTCCGTATTCCGTATTCCGTATTCCGTATTCCGTATTCCGTATTCCGTATTCCGTATTCCGTATTCCGTATTCCGTATTCGGTATAATTTCGGATTCCGTATTCCGTATTCCGTGTTCCGTGTTCCGTGTTCCGTGTTCCGTGTTCCGTGTTCCGTGTTCCGTGTTCCGTGTTCCGTGTTCCGTGTTCCGTGTTCCGTGTTCCGTGTTCCGTGTTCCGTGTTCCGTGTTCCGTGTTCCGTGTTCCGTGTTCCGTGTTCCGTGTTCCGTGTTCCGTGTTCCGTGTTCCGTGTTCCGTGTTCCGTGTTCCGTGTTCCGTATTCCGTATTCCGTGTTCCGTGTTCCGTGTTCCGTGTTCCGTGTTCCGTGTTCCGTGTTCCGTGTTCCGTGTTCCGTGTTCCGTGTTCCGTGTTCCGTGTTCCGTGTTCCGTATTCCGTATTCCGTATTCCGTATTCCGTATTCCGTATTCCATATTCCATAGTCATATAGATACTGTGATCATCACCGTCAAACAGTGCTTTTTGAATGCTACTACGTTTTTACAAATTGAAGTGGTTAAACTTCGTCAAAAAAATTTCGTTTTTTCGCGTGGAGATCGCTAAACATACTTTCGTTCAGTTGACTGTAAAATTTTTCTTGTAATTGTTTGTCAAATCCTGTTAATCTTGTATAACAGTTATTCATCATTTGTGTATGCTGTGTATAAAAAGTTCCAAAAAAACCTACAAAAAAGTGTCAACTGATAAGAGCCCAATTGATTCGTGGAATGCTCTTTAGTCCAGGAATAATAGAGCTGATTTTGTGCATACATTAATACTCCAGTGGACTAGATAAAATGGTTGTTAATAAGTGATGAAAATATCGGTGATAAGTCAGTGGCTTGCGATAGCTGTCATATTATCCAACTGAACAGTGTACTGGCTTAAGTGCATCTGAACTTCGAGCTGTTGTTATTCAGAAGAGAACCTTGTTTTACTTTTGTTCCGATTGCCGTCAGGCATTCAAAAGTGCACCCAAAATTTTGAGAGAAGTGGAAAACCTTAAGTCTGAAGTTACCCTGCTCAAAGCTGAAATTCAAAAATTGAAGGATGAAAAGAACAACTTTTCAGTAACAGATGATGTCATTAATGAAATTCATGAACGCCAAAAAAGAGCATATAACTTATTGATCTTCAATCTACCTGAATTATCGAAAACATCCGAAGACGCAAACCAAGTTAAGTCACTATTAACTGGTGTAGATGAAGATGTGGTGAACGTCAATGATATGAAAATCTTTCATTTTGGGAAGAAGAACAAAAACGGTCATCGTCCACTCAAAGTTGTTTTTTCTTCTGCTCGTGAAGTGAATGAAATCTTAAGAAATAAAGTTAAATTAGGTCAGGCAAATAAAATATTTTTTCAGCCTGATCTGACTCTTTCCCAGAAAAATCAATACGACTCAGTGAAAAATGAACTTACAGTTCGTCAACAGGCTGGTGAGCAGAACTTGACTATTAAATATTTCAACAATACACCGAAAATCGTTAAAAAAAACTAAATGTGGGCAGCCCTTTGCTATATTACCAAAATGTTAGAGGACTTAGAACTAAACTGACGGACCTCAGCCTGAATGTTAGCAATTGTTCTTATGATATTATTATT
This sequence comes from Chrysolina haemoptera, assembly GCA_958298965.1. NCBI lineage: Eukaryota > Metazoa > Arthropoda > Insecta > Coleoptera > Chrysomelidae > Chrysolina > Chrysolina haemoptera. The sequence continues at coordinate 39,074,938 of OY282584.1, read as the reverse complement.
TTCTCTGAAACCTGGCTAACTCCTGAATTTACGGACGCTGAACTTGGGCTTCTCAACTATAATGTCTACAGAACTGATCGTTCAATTGAATCCAGTGTTTTCAGCAGGGGTGGTGGAGTATTAATTGCTATTAAGAAAACATTTTCCTCTAGTTTAATTCAGTCTGATCCTTCGATCGAACAGTTATTTGTTCTCTTTAATAACAAATTCATAATTGTTGCTGTATATTTTCCACCTAAATCTATACCTATTTTATATCAATCATACTTTGATCAGCTTATCACCATAAGCGAGCAATATACTAGTGCAAAACTCTTCCTGTTTGGTGATTTTAATCTTCCATCAGCAGTTTGGGATGTAGACGATTATTGTTCCGTTGCCTCTCCTCTACCTACAGCCGCCCAATCCGAGGTTGATTCTATTGAAACGATATCCAACATCTGTGCTTTCCATAATCTTTTCCAGTCCAATGAAATAACAAATGACAGAGGAGTTACCCTTGATCTCATTTTATCACCATCAGATATTAAGGTACAGAAGGCTGTTGACATTTTAATTCCAGAAGATTCCCATCATCCTCCGCTTGAATGTAATTTACCACTCAAAATTGTAAATGTACTATTACGACTTCCCTCACGCAGATCATGCAGCAATTCGTCTGACCCTTGAAGCAATTGATTGGGATGGAGCACTTCATGGTGAAGAGCTCTCTGAGATGGTCTCTATATTTTATGACATACTTTATTCCATCATTGATCGTTTTGTTCCACTAAAAAAGATCTGCGAAAGGAAGTTTCCATGCTGGTATTCTCCTGAGCTGAAGAAATTACTTTACGAGAAGAAAGCAGCACACAAGATTTACAAGAGTACAAGGTGCCCTGAAAGCTATGCAGCATTTAGTAATTTAAGATCTAGATGTAAATCTTTATCAAGAAAGTGTTACACAGATTATATTCAACGCACTGAACATTCTGTTATTAATAATGTTAAATCTTTTTGGAAATTTGTGAGCAGTAAAAGGGAAAATAACACTATACCTGATACTGACTCTTGGTGATTGTACTGCTTTTAATGGGAACGATATTGTCAATCTATTTGCTAAACAATTTTCTTCTGTCTACACAAATCAATCATTACATCCATATGATATCCATATCCCATCCATGATTAATGTGTCCAGTTACCACATTGAAATTTCTAAAATCTATGAAAAACTGACTGAACTTAATACCAACAAAGGTCCAGGTCCTGATGCAATACCCCCTTCTTTTCTTAAAACTTTTAGCTTCATTTTGTCCCGTCCACTTTTCTATATATTTAATAAGTCTCTTGTCTCAGGTGAATTTCCGGATTACTGGAAAACCTCATATGTCACTCCAATATATAAATCTGGTCGAAAATCTGTTGTAAGTAATTATCGTCCCATTTCTATTCTTAGCGCAATCCCGAAAGTTTTTGAGAGCATCATTTCGGATTACCTTACCTACGACTGCTCCTCAATTATAGGGTCCCAACAATTTGGTTTCACATCTAAAAAGTCAGCGGAATTGGGAATGATTACATATGTTGATTTTTTGTCGGATGCTTTGGAAAGGGGTTTACAAGTTGACTCTGTGTACACTGATTTTTCCAAAGCCTTTGACAAAGTTAATCATGAGCTCTTGATCCACAAACTTTGTTTATACGGCGTTGATGGGTTTATATTGCAGTGGTTAAAGAGCTATCTAACGGAAAGAATACAAATTGTCAGGGTTAATCATTACTACTCTCATGCCATCGCAGTAACATCTGGTGTTCCACAAGGGTCCCATTTGGGACCACTGCTATTTAACCTTTTTATTAATGATTTAATTCAATGTTTCCAAGATAGCAAAGCTTTGCTTTTTGCAGATGATTTAAAATGTTGAGACTACAAAATGATATAGATAGCCTATCTAACTGGTGTTCGGAAAATGGAAGTGTCTGAATGCATCTAAATGCCACATTCTTCGTTTTCATAGAATACATCACCCAATCACTTTCGATTATAGAATAAATAATCTGACCTTAGACTCACTTTTTGAAACCAAGGATCTAGGCGTAATCCTAGACTCGACACTCAGCTATAAATCTCACATTGCCACAGTAATTCAGAAGTCTATGAAGATGCTAGGCTTTATAAAGAGAATCACCTGTGATTTCACTTGGTCCCCCCATTATATAACATATAAAATGAAACTTGAAGCTGTCCAGCACAATTTCCTGAGATATATTGCCTTCAAGATGCGTGTATTCTATGATTATGCTTCATTAGAACACATATTAAACATACCTTCTCTTGAGGTGCGCAGAAAACAAAGAGATTTATTACTATTATTTAAAATTATCAATGGACTGTGTAACAGTCCTGAGCTTCTATCCAAAATTTCTCTACTAGTCCCCAGTCGCTCAACTAGGCAAGTGCAAACATTGTATGTTTCTTTCCATAGATACAATTACTCATACAACAGCTTCATCCCTAGAACTCTTCGACTAGCTAACTCCCTGAATAACCTTTCAATCTTTCATACATCAGCTTTCCACTTCAAAAACCACGTGTCTAACCTTGCTCTTTAATACCTACTTATGTATCTTGCTCTAGTGTTATTTGCCCTGCAAGAATTTGATTAGTTTATATTGTTATATTTTGTTAATTTATCGAATATTTGATCTAATTGTCACCTTATCATTTTAAAACTGTATTATTTTTATGCTGTATTTTCAATCCACTTTATTGTCTGTTATTATAGCACTGTGATATTTTTACTGAATTGGGCTTGCCCGTTAATAAATAAATAAATAAATAAATAAATATTCCATATTCCATATTCCATATTCCATATTCCATATTCCATATTCCATATTCCATATTCCATATTCCATATTCCATATTCCATATTCCATATTCCATATTCCATATTCCATATTCCATATTCCATATTCCATATTCCATATTCCATATTCCATATTCCATATTCCATATTCCATATTCCATATTCCATATTCCATATTCCATATTCCATATTCCATATTCCATATTCCATATTCCATATTCCATATTCCATATTCCATATTCCATATTCCATATTCCATATTCCATATTCCATATTCCATATTCCATATTCCATATTCCATATTCCATATTCCATATTCCATATTCCATATTCCATATTCCATATTCCATATTCCATATTCCATATTCCATATCCCATATTCCATATTCCATATTCCTTATTCCATATTCCATATTCCATATTCCATATTCCATATTCCATATCCCATATCCTATACTCCATATTCCATATTTCAGAGAGCAGAGAAAGCAATAGTTACCAGCTGTGCAATCCTGTTCGAAAGGAAGACGTGTTTCCAAAACTAACGCAGTTTTGGGAAGGACTTCACGGGGTGAAGAAAACTATCCAACGCAGCCCTAGGACTGAGATGAAAAGCGTTCATTTGTAAAGATTAAAGAAAGTTTAAGTCAAAGCAGGAGTTGAACTCGAAGTCTATAGAAGTTCAAGTTGAGATTCTTATTGTATCAGTAAATTAGAGCTGAATAATTAGTTAATGGAATTTATTATTTTTTTTGGAACTGCAAATGAAACAGTATCTATTTGTAGCCACAAACCCCAATATCGTAACAGTATTATCAATCATTAGAAAATAAACTTATTGGTTGGAAATGTCGCCAGTTATTAGAAATAATTCAACAGTGATGAGTCGAAATCTATGATAAAAATATTCTATCCCTTTCTACTCATACGTCATAAGGGAGGCCTAATAATGATAATAGTAAGTCTCAGAATTATTATTTAACGTGGTCTTATCAATGAAAATTAGTCCCCTATATGAAAAACCACCTGAAAAAAATGTTTTTAACTGCGTCGGCGGCATAACAATTTTGCAGACGGTGTTGCATATACTCTCAAGTTCGACAACCAGTTGAGAGGGATACATATCATTAACGTCGTCTTGAGCTCCGATATTACGTTATTACGATAATCGCATCCACAAATTGCTGGCATTACTGACCTGGCTTGGTCTCTCGCGCCCCTTGCCCCAGGGCCATATTACACAACAGGAAAATACTGTGATATTACAACAATGATTCCGAGCATCGTTTTCAGCTTATGTGTAGTAGAGTGTGAATAGGATGTCATGATATATTTACTTCGTTATTAAGATGAAAGGTTTCAGTATAAGATGGCTCTGGGGCCTGTAGGGCCTGTGGTTACTTCTGAAAGAAATAGAATGGTTAGTGGACAGAAACTATAAATCTAAAGAACCAATTTTTTTTATATATATGAAGTAGGGGGTTTATGCCAATCCTGGACCTCCCCCCACCACTGACCTTGAGAGTGACCTTGGGGAATACCTTCAGAGGATGATCTGGTTAGTGGTTGGTGACCTTGAGGGTAGTCGACATTGGGGGTTGATGACCTTGAAAGTTGGTGACCATGGATTTTGAAGGGTGAATTTGAGTATGGGCCACCTTGAAAGTGTGTAACCTTGATATCAATTGAGCTTGAGAGTGGATGACTGTTCAATTGGTTGACCTTCACTGTAGACCGATATATTTGAAGACTATTGAGTAAGAGGGTGTATTGAAATGAATTTAGCATTGACATATTCGGTTGAAGTGACCTTGAATATTTTTCTATCTTCATTCATTTCAACCTCAAATATACCCCTTCCCTTCAACGATTGCTATAAAAGCTAGAGAGTAGATACTTACGAATTCAGTTTGCACCGCCCATAGTACCAGAGTGAGCCTTCATAATCAGTTTTTCCGAGTTGGCATCGAACTATAGTGCACCAAAAGGAACACATCGCAATTCAGGTGAAAATATTTTATAGTTTTCTACCATAATTTCTACATATTCGAAAATGGATACCCTAAAATTTGATTTTGAAAAAATAAATTCTGCTATTCAACACATAGAAACTCTAGAACAAAGACCTATAACATCACTAACGATCGGTAAAGCTTATAAAGTTGAAAAAATGGCAATGTATTCTACAAGATATGGTAAATCTATTCAGGTAATTCTGTTGGAAGATAATGTCAAATTCAAATCATGGCTTCCGAAACGAGTCACCGAGCAATTAACAGATGAGATTATTCAAATGATAAATTCATCAAAGTCCAAAGTGGTAATAACATATATAGGGCAGAGTTCTCAGGAATTTTCTGGTGCGAAAACCCGATCGTTAGTAAAGTTCGATGTGATAGAGTAAAAGTATAATTATAATATGTAAATTCATGGTAGAATATAAAATATTGTTAATCCACCTACTCAAAACGTAAGGTGAGTATGGTATAGCTTGTGATAATGATTTGAAACTGATAGTCACTATTTATTTTTCAGAACTTCCATACAAAGATGTGGATGCAATATTCCAGCGAGTTGTGGACAGAGGCTGTAGATATAGATTCTGCAATTGAAAGATTGCGTTGTGAATTGAATGATTTGAGTTGGGATGCACTACATTCGGCAAATTATGATATGAACATTTGTTTTGATGTTGAGGAGGTCCGACGAGTTTTGGAGCTCAGCAATAAATATGACTTTGGTGTAAAGTTGTGTAACAAATATTCCTATGGACTCATTAGTTTGGATGAGTATTGCAAGCAGATGATTGAAGCGGAAATGAGAAGATTTTTATCAGACCTGATTGCATATTTACCAGGAGATATAACAGAAAAATATCAACTGAGAAAAGACGAGTATAGCTCAGATGGAGAAGAAGGGAATGTGTGTCAAAGTGGTGAAGTTTTGCAGTCTACATAGAAAATTATTTTTAGTACGCATATATTAATATTCATTTTATAAATAAAAACAACATTGAAAGTATTTTTTTTTTATTTACTACTATATTATGATACATTCAAAATATGAAAAATAAGATACATATCAATAAAATATTATGATAATCCAATCTGAATTGAACCATTGAGTGCACTATAGCTCAAATAGGCATCGTGTAGTATAAGTGCATATACTTTCGTGTTGGCGGGAAATTTTGTCTTTCGGGTTTCGAACTCAATTTTGATGTCGACGGTGGATGACTTCATGGCATCAGGTTGATGGGAGCAATCGATGACGAAAAGAGGATTATTCCGGAAGCTTCCAATATCCATCATTGGTTCACTCATAGGCTTGTTGTAGTAACTGCGTTGGAAATTTTCGTAAGCATAGTAGGCTGAAGAGTCCAATTTTTTATCGAAATCCAGATTCCAACGTTCGTATGGAAATACTTCAGAATTCAAATATAAACGGATATTATTTATATTTGCATTAATAAACTTCGTCGCATCTTTTGAAATATTTTCGGAATGATCTGTGTCTTGGAACCCGATAATGATGAATCGAGGCCTTTCGAGGCTATTGGTAGTTTTCACAGCCCATATGTCTGAAGCTGTATCACGAAGTGATGGTAACTCATAAAGATCCCACATACGGTAGGCCATTTTGACTTTGGCACTACTATTTTTATTAATTCGGTTCAAGAGCTTCAATTTCTGGCGATCTTCTGGTACAATATGTCTGATTCTCCATTCTATTTTTGTGATTTCTAGTTCAGCATCGACCTCGCCTATGAATGAATTTTTGAAAGATCGAGCTATAATCAGAATGAGTTCCTGCTTAACATTCAAAATACCCTTGGTGTAATCTTCAGCGAATCCCATAATGTATTTTAGGGGCAGTTTGCCGCTGAAAAAATTACTTGCAGGATCCAGTATATCTTGTTTATTCTGATTGAGACCCCAACCTATTGGTAGTAAACTATTCTCATGTGTTTTTCCGAATGATACCATAGTTTTCAATGTGGTTGTTATGCCTGGCTTTCGTACAACTGCAACTTGTTCACCACCCATTTCGTAGCGGATTTCATCAAACAAGAAAGCCAGAGCATTATTGGAAAGATAACATCGTTTGTTGGGCTCTGAAGGTGTGAATTTTCCCTCGATATAAATGTAGCTATCTGCTATATCGAGAATTAGATCTTGAAAATTGATGGGAATTCTGATTTCGTCCGAATTCTTATAATATGGTGATCCATACGGCTTATATGTATGCTCATGCAAACTAATCAGGGAATGATCGAAAATTGGCTCTTCAAAAACTTCTAACATATCGCTTGTAGTGAAAGCGGCCATGTTTTATTTCTTCTTGGTATACCTGATCTTCAAGCCAATTGATTTCAGAAAGTTTAGATTACTAGAGCTGATGGTATATCTTGATTGTTCAACGGGCTCACGTGAAATGAATCGGTTTATGATTTTTCTCTTCTTTATATCAGCATGATCCTCAACCCCATTGTACATACACCGTTTCGGTTTCAATCGCCGGACATTATAACAAAACCCCATTGTATTTTCTTGGCAGAGGTCAATATTACAATTTTTTCAACTCCAATTTTATAATTATTCTTTCACCATTGAACTCGATCAGATGCCCACGATCGTCCAAAGTGCGCAGAGTAATGTTGTCGAGATACTGACGGCCTTCGGGCTTGATTGGCATATAAATTATATTTCGTGGTTCCTTTGTGAGTTTGTATCCTGGCTCGACATCAATATCGAATTCGAAAATGCTGTGACATTCCTCACCATTCAAATACGCTCCAGAAGTGACGTTACAATCCACACGGATTATTCTCACATTATTGATATTCACAGGTAATGTTGATTCATGTGTTTCACCGATACCAAAGACCTTAGGCTCGAATCCTAAAAGACCAGCGATAGAGTTTTCATGTAAGAGGTTGATGTAATATTTCGATCGCATTTCACATTTCAGAGTATTGTTGTTTGGATGTAGGAGAAACACATCATCCATATTCTTTTCGGTGACATTTTCAGCCAGTTTCTCTTTAGATCTAATGGATCGCTGTATAACTTTATTGATTTCATCAATTTCATAAGCGCCAGGTGGAATTTTAATGGTTATGGGTGGAGAATTGATTCGTTTTGAATAGCTGATCACATTATTCTTCACAGTAACATTGAAAATTGAATTGTAGGAATAGAAACCATGTAAACCCAAACCATAACTGCTACTCGTATCCAATTCGACTGGTGGGTAAAAGTTAGCGCTCAACTCGCTTGAGTCTCCTGATAGCGAGAACGTTCGTGACATGACTGTTCAATTGTTAGTATTCCAGGACATTTTATTGCTGGAAACAGAAATGATACAGCATCCGTCTCTTTTTTGGTGGTGATGTTAAATGGGTGTCAACATCATTTTTTGCTACTACATTTACATCCTTCACATTACAGTAGCAACAAAATATTTTTCGGGGTATTGGTCCATCATTCACATCAGATGAACTGCAAGTATCAACATCATTATAATGCTCCTGGCAGTACTGATACTTCAAGACATCAATATCATTTTGAAGGTGTGGTGGTAGTTTATCCCACACTGCCGCAATTTCCCCAGCAGCACATCCAATCAACACTTCTTTGGGCATATCAGAAAGTTGTTGTTTACTCATTTTATTCAAACTACGTAGTCTAGAATATGCATTTAATGAATGCGCCATCCTCTTTATGCTTTCTCTATCCTGGATAGGGGTTTTGTCCATAGTGGCTTACCGTATAGAAACTGCACACACAAATGACCACACCACACTGTATTGAACCGCTGGTGTCGCTCATAGTTATAGCAAATTTCACTAGCTGGTTTTGGTCCACTGTGAAAATAACGAATCAGTTCTTTGGGGGGAGGTAAATCACCAAAGCTGTCATAGTATTGCACTGATCCTCCATTTTTTTTATATGCCACCCAGTGTGTTCCTGGACCGTATCGGCTATCTAAATTAACTACTGCGGATTCACATCGATGCGGTCCTGAAAGTGGAAGATCGTCACGCATAAATACACCGCGAAAATTTGTAATTTTCATTTTCTTAGCGATTAATTTGATGTCAATGTCAGAAAGAGCTCTCCGGGGTGGCATACTCATAGGTTTTTTGAATTCTGATGCTTTAAATATAATCCTAGACCTTTGCGGTACGGTTTCAAATACATTCCTTTGCCACTTTTACCGAGAGCAATAGCTTCCATGTACTTATTGTGGCGGTTTGACTCATTCAACTGGTCTCTACTAGCTCTTGCTGCTTGTACTGCTTTAGTTATACCTGCTGCTGCTCCAGTAAGAGTGCCAAGTGCTGATAACCCAGCAAATATTGGTATGAGTGGTAGAAGTCCACCAACTTTGGGAATTGGTATCACCCGAGGTGTACGAATTTTATTTTTTCCTCCTGCCTCTTTTGTGTATTTACGGGCTGCTTTCAGCGCGATTTGGGTGGCTTTTCTCAAATTATTTGCAACAATTTTACCTCCTCCTGCTTCACGTAAAACATCTCGCACCTTTCTTACAATGCCAGAACCGAAGGCTACTACCTTTCTAATATTTTTTGCTTTTTTCTTCTTAATTTTTCTCATAGCTCGAATATTTCCCTGTTTACACGGTTTAGTTGACTCGCATCCCATACCAAATCGACGCTTTCCCTTCATTATATTTGTAACCAACCAAGCAGAACCTTTCTCTCCAAGAGAAGCGTTTTTGTCTTTGAATCTGCTCCAAGCAGCTTCTTCAAGCTTCTGGTCTGCCTTGTGCCTACTGTTGAGATCCGAATTCAGTGAATAAGCAATATCGTGCTCCTTGCATGCGAAATCTAGTTTATTTATGCCGGGATCTCCTCTTGCCAACCTCTTATGTAATCTTGTTCCAGGACCACAGTACTGATAACCACCAGGTAGATGCAACTCAATGGGTAGTTTATTGATTAGAGAATTAACCAAACCTCTACCGCCCACTTGTTTACGTTTACAACCGTTCTGATTGAGTTTTGTCATTTAAATAAAAGATTCAGCGAAGCACTGCACTTATATAGTCTCTAGCTGTCGTACAATGCGCATTGTGAAACAGAAACAAGAGTTTAAAATCGATAATTTTGACGAAAAAGTAAATGATGGACTGGGGAGGCACAGTGAACGACGCCATGGATCTCTCCTCCCATTATCAATTAGGGGTCTCATTATTGGACCTTCGAATTGTGGGAAGACAAATGTGATGATTTCTTTACTAACTCACCCACTGGGATTGCGATTCGCGAATGTGTATGTTTATTCAAAATCTCTATATCAACCCAAATATGAGTATTTACGAGGAGTGTTGAAGCCGATTGAAGGATTGGGATTTTATACTTTTGGAAATGTCACGTCTGGAATAGTAGAACCATCAGAGGCTAAACCTGATTCGGTATTCATCTTTGATGATGTTATGTGTGAAAAGCAACATGTTATTAGAGCATATTTTAGTATGGGGCGCCATAAAAATGTTGACTGTTTTTATCTAGCCCAAACATATTCCCGTGTTCCGAAGCAATTGATCAGAGATAATTCAAATTTCATTGTAACATTCAAACAGGATGACATGAATCTCAACCACATTTTTTCTGATCATGTATCGCCAGATATGACGTTTAAGCAGTTTCAAGATATGTGTGCAAAATGTTGGAATGACAAATATGGATTTCTAGTTATCGACAAAGATAGAGAACTACAAGAAGGTCGTTACCGTAAAGGGTTTGACAATTTCATATATCTCTGATGTTTTTTAGATATTTGGCTCAATCTGAAGTTGAACAGGTCAGTGATACGTTAGCATTCAAAACGTCAATACTATGGACGAACAAAAAAGCGATGAAATAGATTTGAAACGGAAATTAATTGAGGCAACAGAGGCAGTTCGAAAAAAATTTAATTACATCATCCTCAATGGTAACCACAGACCCCGAATCACCAAAGGTAGCGGACAGCAATGGGGAAGTCTCCAGCCATATTCAAAAGTTGTTATCTGGAAATTCTTCATATGATACGATATTCGGTGTCCGGTTAGACCCCATTACGAATAAGCTAAAAATGGGCGATTCCAATGTAGACTTTATTGAAGGAAGAATTGTATTCAGTAAAGATGGTAGGACCATTGGTACTTACCAAGGCACATCCAACTTATACAAGTTGATATTCATGAAAGTACCTCCGGGAAATATGTCTGCTACTGAACTGAATACATATGGTGACATACTCAGATTAACAAAAGCAGCGTATAAAAATCACGACCAAGCACAGGGTTTATTGCCTAATAAATGGAAGAAATATCAAAAAATAATCAAGCCATTATTATCTGTAGACAACACATTGGAAAACCTTTCTATAGGAGGTGCTGGAATAATGAAAATACCATCCCGAAAACTATTTGGTGGAAACAAACCCATAAGTTACATTTATTGGAATAGCTTGGATGAATTAATCGACAGGCTTCGACTCCTTTGGAGTTCAAAAATGGCTGGACATACAGGGCATGATAATGAAATATTATCAATAATAGAAGAATTGCGCGAAGAGGGTTTAATCTACTGAACGTGTATGTATATTATTTCCTGAGTGTGTGAATTATGTTCATTCTTCTGAAGATATTCCAACGATGAATAACACAATCGACAAATTTGGTCGTAGACGGGGTGGTGTGAAGGTGATTGTTGGAAGATCAGGAGTTGGATTCATCCTCACAGCAGATGGAAATTATAATATTCAGAATAAACGTCTGTGGAATATTGGTGAACCCTCCGACACGAAAGATGCTACCACTAAGGGCTATGTTGATGACCGCATAAAAGAGACTAAGGAGTTGACCCTGTCCGCTGTGCAAGAATCAGTATCATCAGTAATTCGTGAAGCGAGAGCATATTTTGATTCCAAAATTACTGAACTCAGATTTGTCATCGGCAAGAAGTCGGATAGCTCAATCGAGCAAATTTCCAAACTGGAGCAGTTAATCCATACTTTAGAAAAGCGAATCGTTAAAGTAGAGCAGTCAACAACCAAGGCTCCACCTAAACACTGGAGGACTGGGCAATTAGCTTTACCGCCTTCCTGGGAACCGACTTCTGTAATAGAGAGTTGAAATGAGTACCGCTAAAAGGCAAGTTGTTGAGGAACTGCATAAGCCAGCTCGACGAAATTTTCCACGAAGGAAGACCATAATTAAAGGGTTTTCAGATTTATGGCAGATGGATCTGATGGAGATGCAGCCGTATGCAAAAGAAAATAAAGGTTATAGATATATCCTCATCGTAATAAACTGTTATTCAAAGTTTGTATGGTCAAGACCGCTGAAAAATAAAACGGGAAAATCCGTTACCGCAGCAATGGAGAGTGTGTTGAAAGACGCAAAGTACACACCGAAGAACTTGCAATCCGACCAAGGCACTGAATTTTATAATACAAAATTTTCCTCGTTGATGGCGAAACATCTGATCAATCATTATTCGACATTCAGTACTAAAAAAGCGGCAATTGCGGAACGAGTTATTAGGACATTGAAAAGTTGGTTGTATAAAGTTTTCAGTTCAAGGGCATCACAAGTGGTTGAATTTCAAGCAGCATTGGAATGAAGCCCGTTGAAGTGACATCATCCACGAAACTGAATTTGTATAAACACGCCAAAATACATGCGAAATATAAAAGAAGTAAATTCAAAATAGGAGACGTAGTTCGAATAAGCAAGTACAAGAGCATATTCGATAAAGGTTATACAGCAAATTTCACAACTGAACTTTTTAAAATTGTTAAGGTAAATAGTACAATGCCTGTAACCTATGAGCTTGAAGACATGGATAAGAAACCAATAAAGGGCTGTTTTTATGAAATGGAGTTGAGTAAAACGAAGCAGCCCGACATTTACTTGGTGGAAAAAATTTTGAGGGGGAATCATGGGAAAGTAATGGTGAAATGGTTTGGGTTTCCCAACGACAAAAACTCATGGATTGATGAAAGTTCGATCGTATAATTGAATATCTGTATTTTTTCATCAAGTAGCCATAAACTGATATTAATTCGATATGTGAATTTTATGAGTTATATATTTATAGTGAAATCGTTGATATAATGTTTCTCTCATTACTATAAATGAATAAAAAATGAACAATACTTGGTGCAATTTTTTATTTTTCGTTAGTCATACAAAGTGTTTATTGATGTTCAATCACTTCATAAATGTATCTCCTTATTGGAACCACATGGGTTTTCCTCAACTCTTCCCGCTCGGCTCTCTGATCTTCGTTCAAACACCAGCATTTGAGCAGATGGTCTATTCTGTCTTTGAAAAAAAACCCGACACATTCACATAATGTCAACCCCATTCGACACTGTTCGCATAGGTTTTTCCAACAGTCTGTTTGGTAGCTGTCACAATTCGTACATCGCTGGAAATCCAAGGTCTCCTCTGCTCTGCAATCCCTACAGTCTTCTCTAATAATACCAAAGTTTGTGGTGTCCATTCTTTCACCACACTTTCGGCATTCCGTCCATAAACCGAACCGTTTTGTCACTTTTTTTGGAGTCCTCGGAGGGTTTATTCTTTCACACTCTTGACACAATCCAGTGCAGGTATTGATAAAACTCGGTGGCCATGCAATGTCACAGTTATGACATGACAAATTTTTATCAATCACTAATGGATACACTGCAATTTTTGGCTTAGAATCCCACTTTCTTGATGTCGACATATCTAGAAATGATGAAACTTGTGTGCTATAATGTTATGAATTAGTTCTACGTTAATATCATAGTTGTTTTCAATCATAGTTTTTGTCATGTATCACAGTTGATGACAGTTTTATATAATGTCATGATATAGTTTTTGAAATAAAGAATTATTAAACGTTATATTGCAATCCATTCACAACATATAAAGAATCGCATAGAATGATCCACCTCATTCAGCGACCCTCATTATATACAATCCGATATACCCTCCACCTAGGTATCCTCCGAAGGCCTTGAAGTCCAGTGACCTTCATGTTGAGTGACTTTCAAATGACATTCGAGCACTGAATGACCTTCGAATATGGAGTGACCTTCGAATATGTAGTGACCTTCGAATATGGAGTGACCTTCGAATATGTAGTGACCTTCGAATATGTAGTGACCTTCGAACACCAAACGACCTTCGCATCTCAAACGACCTTCGAGCAACGGGTGACCTTCGAATTTGAAATGACCTTCATCCCCTCACAGTATTGGAAAAACCATATAAGGAGAGGACGAATACCACCTCTGCATCAGTTTCATTGAAATATCAGAGTAGTTCGTATTGAAATGGCAGCTCAACAAAATGATAGAATGAGTGTGTTACGAGACCTAGTGGCTATCGATATAAATCATGTCGAAGAAGATGCAGAAGTGGACGATGACATAGCTGAAGAAGTTGCAGCAGTGGACGATATAGCTGAAGAAGTTGCAGCAGTGGAAGTTGTTGAAGAAGCAGATGTTGTGGCAGAAGGAGCTATTGCAGTTGCCGCTAACGATGATGATTGTTCTAGCGAGGATGAAGGGATGTACGAAGATGGCCCTGATGTAGATGGTGAATATAGGTGCGTGTTCAAAAATATAAACAGTGTGAGGGATGTCGGTAGAAATATGTATTGTTCGATAATTTCATGCTGGATGGTTGTAACAACCACCGAGGATCGTAAGGTTCTATGCCACAAGTGCTTCATGCTGTACAGTGAATTAGTCGATAGTGGACATTATAACAATGTAGATCTGCATTATAAAACGGACTTCAATAATATTCCCGATTACGACTGTGTGGCTTGTGGAATGACTGTTTGTCAAGTGCGCCTAATTGACACTTGCCTGTTTTGCAATACAAGTTTTAAAAAAATATAATTTTACAGAGCGATTGCAAATTTCCGAATACTGGAATATGGCCCTGCAGACAGTTCCAGTGATGTGCATCGGTGTGGAAGTGTTGCTCGTGTTTCTGTTCAGGAATACGAACCGCCGGATGACATCAGCGATTGTTCAACAATTGAATTGGACTGGGAAAATTTACCAGATCAAAGCCATTGGTGGTGTCCGGCGCAATTGTCTGAAGAAGATGGCGGGGAAGAGGTTATCCGAATGGAAGAGGCATGCGATTGGACTTTTAGACTTTGAGTCGGGGTGTTTATATTAGATTTGTATAACGTATAGCATAATAATAGGGAAAAAAAGACTGAAATATATATTTTAAATGAAAATATGTTTCATTCATTTGATGATCGATAGCTCTATAGTGAATAATAGCTCAAAAAAATTATTCAAGTGGTATAAATACTACTAGCGTGTACATTTCAAAGAAACTGTGTTTGGAAATGTCTGATGTCACTAACTAAACATGTGAGATTTTTTTAAATACTCTGAAATTTCTTATATCTTTTGCAACATATTTTCAGACACACATATAAAACATATTCGCTTTCCTGGGTGTATTTCAGCTTCAAAATATACTTTCAAACAGTGAGATATATATTTTCTAATAAAAAAGTGTATGTAATATATTAAAATGAAAGTGGCATACCCATCTGTGCATCAAAATGTTTAATGAAAAACTAGTGCGCATCCATTATTTCTAGCTATAGTTGGTATTTAACCAAAACTCGTTGTGATGTATATGAATTGTATCAAAATATAACCAAAACCTTCAACTGCGCATACATTTTTACCCCACATTTTGAAATAGCTCCATTTTGGTTTAATGCGCAAACGGGAGCTTACAGAAATGCGTAGTAATGAAAATTCATTTTTCGAACACTCCCCTGTTGTTAAAAATGCTCTCATATACACTTCATATCTTTCTTGAGTATTTTAGTTGGTTGGAGAGGGAATATTTCTTTGAAAATTGTGATATTTTTATCAGCAGCCATGTAATATAATACATAACGGAAGTAGTGAATCCAACTGCGCACCTATATATTCAATAAAAAACCTATGCGCATCCAGTTTTCTAGTCTGGAGAACATTTTCAGTGCATATATGACAGAGAATCATAGACATGTATGGTAGCATGGTTAATGCCACCCACTGCGCATAACTTTTCTCTGTCACTTTCCTAAAAGTTCCGTTTTGGTCGCATACCTAAACCAGTTACCTGACTTGTGCGCAGTTGATTTCCCCTCCCCCCCCACACCCCCCCTAATTAGCCCCTACCCCACCCCTGCCCTAGTGTGAGGCCATCCGAGTTCACCCACGTATACAGTTTTTTTTTTCTCGAATTGCTCGGAACGAGGGTCTTTCCCCCCCCAACAACTAACCCCCCCCTCCCCCCTCCCCCCCTCCAAAACAACATTTTATTTTTTTATTTATGATTTATTACAAATACGAACATACTAACATACTAACATGTACTTAAACTTAATCTATCTTATTAAATATACACATTCAAATATTATTTAATGATAATATTCATTTTAATAATTACAATAATTAAAAACCAATTATGTATACAAATACGATATGAATATATACCCCCTCCCCCCTTCTACTTTAAAAAACACAAACCTTTATTTACACTCTAATACAAATACGAACACACTCAACTAACATGTACTTAAAATTTAATCTATCCTATGAAAAATATACATTCAAATATTATTAAATAATTTCGTATCAAATATCACACACGCACATATTCATTTCTCCATAAAAACTTTAACCTTCTCCTGCAGCAATTTAAGTCGTCTGCTCTCTCGATTGAGCGAGAGCTGCGACTTAATTGCTTTGGCCTTCAGCGTTGGCAAACTTTGCCTAAGCTGATTACTGTCACCCATAATTCGTTGCTGGCGTCCGTCGAGCTCTTCCAATTGTCGTTTCAACTCCTCCTTTCGATTTTTTATTTCTTCGAGCTCCGTATCGTACGCCAGCAACGATTTCTGAACGTCAGAGACCTTTGCAGCAGCTTCTCGATGTTCTAGATATGCTCGGGCTTTTTTGTTAACAAAATCCGAAAAAACATCTACAATTTTCTTATGTTGTTCTTCCGCATTTTGTGACCAAACACTGCCATCACTTCTACCACTTCCCAAAATTGGTGATACCGATGAACTTCTACCAGAAAACACTTCAGAATGATCTACCGATCGATTCGGAGAAGTGAAACCAACGGATTGCTTTGCTGAGATGGGACTTGCAGGTGACCCACTGGACACCGAAAATTCGTTGGAACCGGCTCCGTCATTTTTTGAGGCCGATTCCTGTTTTTTGGGAGAGTTAGCCGGGGCCGATGATTGCACTACCTCTCTTCCCAAAATTACCGGTGACGGTGAACTATCTTCGGAAGATAGAACTACCGTTGGAATCGGACTATCGACGGATTGTTTCGATGCCAGAGGTCTTGTGAGTAGTCCTCTCAGCAACGGAAATTCGTTAGACTCAACTTCGTCACTTTTTGTGGTAGACATCCTTTGTTTTTTGGGGGAGTTTACCGGTGTCAATTCTTTCCTTTTGGAAGACTTATTCAACGATGAAGGACCCGCTTCATCGTTGCTTATGTCTTCACATAAGGGGGCATATGGTAACAGAGGTGGGGTGAAGCCCTTGATGTCCGCGAAATATTTTTCCATTTCTACATCTCCGAATTCTTGCATATCTGCCACCGATAAGCTGGAATAATGGAAACTCGGTATGTCTGTGCTGTGAATTTGTTCAAAATCCAAATATTTCGATTGGTCGGTTGCTGTTTGTTCGGGTTTCTGTATCCTAACATCACTTAATATATTTATTTTTTGAGTCGAACAACCAGCAACCGAATCTTTATTTTTATCATCAACCGCGTCTCTAGTCTTTTCGTTAACCGCGTCTTTATTTTTGTCAATATTAATTGTACTAAGATATGCTAACGTTGCCAGCATACTAACAACCGACTTTCCACTATCCTGAGAATTGGGACTTTTATTACCTTTCATTTCGGTTATCCAATCACACCACTCTTTCACAATATCAATAAAAGCACGACTCACAACTTTACCAGTGGGAAGAACAGGGTACAATGATGCATCATGCCACCCTCTAGTTTGAGTAACCTCGCACATCCCCTACTCCGAAATTGTACAGAGCCTGCGCACAGGTAGAGATATTGAAAAGAGACCACTACAAGGCCAAATTCTTTTGGGTCACCTTCATACACCCTGATCGTTCAAAGCAAAGGAATGCGGTACAGGTACCCACGCCTCGCTACCTGCTGCTAGACAAAATAAGGAATGCGGCATAAACTCGCATTCTTCAAGACTAGACCACTCAAACACAGTATGGTCGATAAGGACCTAAGGAATGTACATCGGTACAGTTTTTTCAAAACGTTGACTACAACGAGACGAAAGAATGTTATTTATAATGTCTATTCAGTCTATACATACACGTTAAAATTGAAAATATCTATTCATTTAATATGTGGATGCTATACAATATATTTTGAATATTTTTATGCTACACTATGAAATTAACATATATGAGTAGAAACAATTCGGAAATGTAATTTCAATATCGAATATTCATGCTTCGAAAATTGTGTTTTTTTTTCTTTCGATATGAGATATTTCTGGATTATTCTCCAACATATAAGTGGAACCGTTTTTCAGTACCTTCTATGTCAAAATATAGGTTGGCATAAAAAAAAGGAAAGGAAAATATATGATATGAAACGTATCAAATTATTGGTTCAAATATTCGTGAAAACAGTTTCATAGCCAATTGTAGATGAATATTCCCTTTTCACGCTATCGGATGAATAATATAAAATTTGTTGAATGATAATTAAGGATTTGCGTTCGCTTACTTCGACTTATTCTGCTTCCAGTAATGAAATCAGCAAATCCAAATTGTTGACAGGTTGTGAATTATTATGAATCGCAGATTCCACAATGTTTGAACACCATAACAGATTTTGTTCGGGGTCCGTTTGATAAAATTCAATATCGTTGTGGCCCCACGGCAATGTTTTTGTGGTATTGGGTATAATGAACCGCTTGTCGTCATGGTGTGACAAAGCGACTTTATTTTTCATTTCAGTAAATATGTCGTGGGTATCACTTTTGAAACTATTCATTTTTCTAAGTATGGAACCACCCTTCTCAACAATATTTTTATAGTCACTTTCGTGCAATTGTTTGATAATGACTGACTTTTTGACCCCTTTGGCTTTCTCCAATTCATTTTTAACGGACTGAACAAAGTAAGCTTTGGCCCCAGTACCATAAAAACTGATAATGGGGTCATTGGGAAATTCATCTTTCATATTCCCCAGAATGGGTTTTGTAACAGGAATGCCAAAATCGTTTCCGATGTTATAATTGGAGGTATCGAATCTTTCTATATTTTCGATCATGAATTCGTAAAAGTTTTTATTTGCTATTTTCAATATAAAAGAATCTGTATCTGTGTACAGTAGTGAAGCGTCATTTCCAAAATTACTTTTTATGCATTTGTAGTAAAAATCGTACATTACTGTTTTTGATAAATCCAATATACTAAATCCCAAATAAAGTGGTTTATCGTAACACACTCTTACTTTTCCCATATGAATAGCGACAAAATTTTCTGTAAATATTGAACATGTTTTGAAATTTGGGTTGGAAATCAGACAATTAGCCCCCAATGACCTTTTTATATTCTCCCAATGAGTAACCAGTTTAATTTCCCTTCTATTTTCCACATTTTCCAGAGTTTTTCCATACACGGCATTGTTCATTAACTTGAAAAATTGTTTTTCGAATTTATTCAAAGCTTTATTACGCATTTTTGTATTCAAATCGATATATTTCTTAAGTCATGACGATTGCCGAAATTTCAAAACCCTATGTGTTTTCATAACCATCAATCCGTTTTCTATAGCTTGTTGAAGAGTTCTATAATGAACGATATAGTTTTTTTTATCTGATAAGTTCGGTATCAACTTGCAAATATTGGATTTTGAACCTGGTGGAATTATACTTTCGACTAGGAAAGGTAAATCCGAATGAGAATCATGTAATTCTTCTGGATAATGAATGTCCACTTCAAAAACATAACCAAAAGGAGAATCAGCAGAAATACTCATCACATCCAAATCCTGTATTTCACTGGGTGTCAACCAGGTGAATCCACCAATGGGCAAAGGTTGAGACATGCTATGACCATACAAATTTGTTGCATCCAAATACGATATGTAAGATACGTCTTTTTTGGCATCGTAGTTAGGTAGATATTCATTGTTTGCGACATGCATTCGGTCACTACATTGACTTATTCCACCACGTATACCTTTCTTGAAAAAATGTATCATGTCAATATCAGTCAAAAGCTCCAATTCAACTTTTGTGTATCTCAACATAGCGTCCCAAGATAAACCTGGGGCGGTATAATATTGGGCAGGATCCAATTTATAAGTGTTCAAACAAATCCTCCGAAAATTCTCGAATGTATCAGTTAACAGTAAAACATCCGATTTCAAGTACAGATCTGAATATTCTCCCAAACTTCGACATTCAAATAAATTCCATACCCGTTGTGCCCTATCATAGCATTCATCTGAAATTTGTTCGTCATTTAAGTTATCATAAAATTCTTCTTTCGATGGTAGATGTGTGATATCTAATTTTTCCATACAATCTACGAAACTGTATGGAAATACACCTTTCTGTTTCATCAACTGAAACTTTTCGACATCCGGAAAAAACTTTTTAGTGTCTATGAATTGATCTTCTACTAAATTTGCACCGAGATTCTGAAGTGACTCCGAAAGAAATTTATAGCTATCAATGAACCTTAATTTCATGAAATTATTCTTCAATTTTCCATCTTTACCCAAATAGCTGTGTGTGAAAAGATGTTTGGTGAATGAAATGTATTTTTCTTTGGTTTGTGGAATGACATCAACTCGATCGCCCTTGTCGAATAATTCCTTGATGAATAAGTGGCAATCATATCCGCTCATATTATGACAAATAATTGGTATAAAATTTGGAAGTTTGAAATTCAAATTACATTTAGAATGAGCTGCACCAAATCTCTTTTTTCCGGTCAGGTGACAATGATCTCTCACTTTGACATCACCATCTTCGAATATATTATCACATATGCCACAAGTCTTTGCATCAGAAAATTCTTTTTCTTCTGTCTCAGATAATTGACCCATTGGAACAACATTTTTTAGATGTTTATGATATATATTCTTTAAATCGTTTTGAATATTTGAGACGAATACTTTTGCAGTATCGACCCCTCGATACGAAACAAATTTGTCGAATTTTTCATTGAAAGAACATTTTATGTAGTATGCAAACGAGTATGGTTCATGAATGTGAGTTCGGTTGGTGTAAGAGCAATCTGGATTCGGTTGACAAGAATCAATTGGTTTCAGAATTGACTCAAAATCTGCATAAACGACAAACGGAACTTTCATCTGCTTTTCGATATTCACAAATTTCAATATATTTTCAGGAATGTATTTACCGAACTTGTCGATTTTCAATTTTTCAGAAGGTGTGGTTGTACACACATGATTGCAGTCATTTAATTGATGCTGGGTCAATGATTTTCCGTTAGCAAAATATAATAAACAACCATCACAAAAATATTTTTTATGACCATTGGCAGAAATTTGGCTTGAAACTAATTTTGACAAATCCTTAATCCAACAATAATGATTTTTTCCCGTTTCATTACTGATAAGTAAAAGATTAACATGCCTGGTGAGTCGTTGTTGTGAATAATGTAGTGGACCTACAACTTCATATTTCATTTTAGATTCCTCAAATTTTTTTTCCAACCCATATACATTTATAGAGCAATCATTGGCAACTTCGAATTTTGAAATTCCACTTAATTTCATCGGAAAATCTATACCTGATACATTCAGCACTGATTGAAAGGGTGGATAAGAAGACACTTCGGAAACCCTACGATCCGCCGGGTAAAGTGCTGATACCACAGCCCATGCAAAACAATAGTTATCCTCATTTCGCACATTCACCACACCTTTTTTCGACTCGATATAATCTGGCAGCTTTATATAGGAACACGCACCAAGAGGGCTATACTTGTTCACATTCATTTCTGTGAACATGATTTTCTTCAGGCTCCATCCTGCAATAGAAATGATTTTACATTCAAGGTATGAATATTGATTTTTGGGCAATTTATATACCTGAGTCACGATTTTCGAATTCTGTACTTTGTGCCGTTATTGTGTTGATGAATTCATCCAAAACAGCATTAAGATCCATGGACTGGTCAACTATCTGGTTCGGAGAATTGAAACACTTTACCTCGGATAATTCCTGGGTCTGCAGAATATGTGAGCTGAATAGTTCCATATTTACTTTCACCGCACTATGTATCTTCAACACACCTTGCAATAATGAAATCATTTTCTGTTTGTATGCATCAAAAAATGTTTTGTAATCCATATAGTTACTACCGCTCCCAATCCTATAGCTAACTATTCTACATTTGAAAGCACTTTTGATAATTTGCACGTCTTCACCCAATTGAATGCAAGAATTGGATCTGTGTTCGAGTGTTCTTCGATGTGAAACCATCTGACCCATTGGAACTGGTTTATTACAACAATCACAGAAATGCATATCGTTTTGCGATATGGGGCTCAATTTAGACCGTTTACTAGGTGGCTCACCTGTCACCGCTGTACAGGATTGCACTTGATGGCGATGTAGATTATCACTGCGAGTAAAACTTTTTCCACAATTGCAAGTATACATTTTGCTCGATTATCGGCTATTCAGAAGGAATATGAGGTCTGAAACTCGTGTTTCTTTTTATATTAGTGGTTGAGGTGGAAGAGAGAGGATAAGTTCACTTGCCCTCAAGGACATTTGTATTCATGGCTTCCTTTAGTTACATGTCAAGGTTACCATTCCCCAGGGCCATCGAAACTCTCAAGGTCACCAACCCTCAAGGTCACTAACCACCAAGGTCACTAACCACCAAGGTCACCATCCCTCAAGGTCACCAACCCTCAAGGTCACCAACCCTCAAGGTCACAAATCGTCAAGGTCTCCAACTCTCAAGATCACCAACTTTCAAGGTCATTCACTGGGCAAGTGAACCTCTGAAGGCTATTCTCCAAGGTCACTCTCAAGGTCAGTGGTGGGGGGAGGTCCAGGATTGGCATAAACCCCCTACTATATGACACCCTGTATATTATACAACCTTTGAAATTTAGCGATGATCTGCTATAGATTATAAGATAAAGACTGGATATCATCTAAACATAACGTTTAAATATCGTTTTCTGAATTATTTTCATACTTTTTGTTTGTTTTACCATACTGGTACTATTGATTGGCATATAGTTTACCATCTATATTTTGTATCGATTACTACACATGAGTGAAAAATAGTTTATGAATTTCGTTATCTAAACGAAGAGGAATTAATTTTATGCGAGTTATAATCACGACGTTTCGTTTCGTTGTCTTCAGGACATTACAATGAAAAAGGAAACCAGAGATGGATTACAGGCCGGGGGTGTCACCTAAGAACGTCCCCACAAAAAAAAGGGCACGCAGAGCTCCGGGGACCGAGATTTCGCCAATTGAAATTCGTGATTGTCGTGGTTGACCAGATGAATTGAACCCGAAAATAAGAAGAGTTTGGCAGAATGCAATGCAGAGAACTGATTTTGGTTCTGAGACAGGATCGAAATACTGTTGTGCAGATCATTTTGATGAAATTTGTAATTTTTTGAACTCTGAAACTATGAAATCAAAAAATATATTAATACATTTTGTCGATTAGAAAAAATCGAATAATATTACATTGCCCTCAACCAAGGAAATAATAAAACTGATAATAATACTCTCTCATAAACACTCGCAGGGTGTACACAAAGGCATAGTCTTTGCGAATAGAGGACGGTTGTTATATTATTTGGGGGGGGGGGCGCTCCGGGCGACTTACTGATTTTGGTATGGTAATCACTTTTCAGCTGTAGGAAAATCTGGAAAACCTACAGCATTCGAAAAAGGAAACGGCTCTATATAGTTCCAGAATCTAATTAATGACATTCTTCAGAAAATAATGAGACTCATTTGTCCAGAGACAGAAGCTAATCCGTCGCCAAAATCATCTGATTTTGATATTAAAATTAATATGAAGCCAAATGCGCCAAAAATGCTTACGGACATTAAAACAGTTGTTATAACGTCATAAGATCTGCGAGACAATTTCCGAAGATTGAGATTTCAATCTCAATTAGTTTGGGACAGGATTCGACTTAAAATTGTCATGGGTCCTAAGAGGAATAGGTACTTCAGGAGAACGAAAAAGATATATCTTCAATCCTACTGAATGAGCCCATTGGACTCATATTCTTTGACTAATTCGCTTTTGTTGTACTACAAGGTAAAACATATCTAGTAAGTATCCTCAATCTGTTTATGTGCAATTGGGTGTGTATCGTGATAATGTTTACGTATTTATTATAATTAGTTGAATATTCATTCAACAACAATAGTCCTGACTTGAACTTTATATTGTCATCAAAAATAGCCACAAATATATATATATATATAATCATTCATCATAGCCTCGTCGCCTGCCTGTCAACCTACTTTTCATAGTCCTAACGGCATCGACAAACGAATTCCTAATAGAGGTAGGTTTCCCTAAGTTTATCTGCTGTTCTCAGTGACAAATGAATTAGTTTTAGACACCATGTGGTCAACTTTACACCATAAATAACGACATGAGGGCTTTTCACACACATTGAACCACATTCACGTGTTCTGTGTCTGCGGCAAATGCCAACGTGATCTATGTTACGACCAAATTAGTGCGTGTAACCAATAATGTTAGGAGATCAACAACACGCACTGGAAGGTGAGAGGCAAAGTGTAAGGGATGAAATGGGAAGATTTGGAATGTTGGTTCCTCAAGTCTGTTACCTAACAGTATATAATATGCGATCTCTGCTAATTTTGTGAGTGTTCATGAATGTAAATTTAACTTAAGCAAATACACAGCGTTTTCACCTCTCATGGAAACACCCCCGTAATATCTGATTTTTTTCGTGAAATTGTAAAATTTTTAGAATCGATATATACACTAAAAATGCACAAAATACCTCTGAGGGGTATTTCAAGTGACATAGGTATACTACACCAACAGCGATGAAACTTACAATATTTACGATAAATGATAGTGGGAGGCGAAATAGATCGAAAATGTCTTCGAATTCGTAATATGAACCATCTTTTACCACTGATCCACTTTGTTTTTGAAGAAAATTTAATTCTGAAATATTTAAATTTGTTTCACTTCTCATGAAAACATTACCGAAACATCCGTAATTTTGACATAGCATTTTTGGTGGATCTATCTATTCTACAAATTTCACAATTCTACATCAAAATTATGAAAGTTACGGGGGTGTTTCCATGAGAATGATAATGAAATGATTGTTCTGTTTACGAATATTTTCAAATTATTTTGCATCCTACTACAGCTTTTCGGAAATATCGGTTGTTCCATATAGCTACTGGCGTGCAGTGCATATTACTTGGAATTACTCATTTCGCACATTGTTGGTGTGTCTATCAGTTCTACAAATTTTAAAATACTTCGCCAAAAATTACGGGGATGCTTCCATGAGTAATGAGCCACACTGTATATCATTATATCATTATTCCGTAGTAACATAATATTATCAAAGGATGTTCCGTTCTTTAGTACCTTTTACAGATGAAATCAATCGAAATAAAGGACCACGCAAAAACCTTAGGGGAAATGACTTTCGGTGAATCCTTCTGATTTTTTGGTATGATGAATTTTTCAATGTCCTTATCAAAAGTCTCCACGGGCACAATGAAAAATAATGGAGAGTTTTTGAGGAAAAAATTGCTCAAAGTCGGCAAAATGGGGAATTCGGTATAGTAAAACAGGAGAAATAGACCGTGTTATTTTGCAACTTTACGCCTCTTGGAAATTGTGGCATGAGCTTTAGCAATTCTTCCATAGGTCTTGTGTCTTTACAGCACCGTTTGCCAATAATTGCAGACTATACAGGGTAATGCATAAAGCCGTATTCCGAAGAATGAAAGAATAATTTTATGAACATTATGAAAACAACAAATTCTGTGAAAATTATTTAATGGATATGGATAAGGTTATAAAGAAAATGATTCAATTTATATATAGGGCCTGATACAGGAAACAATAAGGAAAGTATTGATAAGGTACATGTTACAACACTATAAATATGTACGAAAAAACGTGTCGCAAGATTTATTAAAGAATAACCTTGTTGAAACTACTTTTCACCGTTCTGATCGAATGTCTCGATAGGCACAACGAAAAATAATGGACAGTCTTCGAGAAAAAACAGCTCAAAGTCGGAAAAATAGCGTTTGAGGAAATGAAACCTAGAATCTGTTAAAAATTAGCAATGTTTCATTATTCTCATTCTTTCAATCATCCTATCATTCCTTTACGTAATAATGTATTTGACATAATTCTACATTAATTTTTATTCATCATATAATTTAACCAATCATTCCATAATCGCATTCCTATATTGTCACATAGTCTTATCTACTTTATCCACTACTGAACTAATATTTCAACCGGTATCATGTTTTTTTGATCAAGTTACCAGATGTCTATTGGTTGTCATGATGACATATCATTTATAATGTCTATATCACGTAACGTATACATGGTAAATGAAAGATTTTTCTAAAGTTTGAATCGTTTGCCAGTTTATGTGATATTTCATAACTCTCTGATGACTTTCATACAAAATCAAAGACATTGTTTCATATGCAACAATATTTTCCATATACAACAAATGGCAAAATTAGATGGGGTGAACAATGAAGAAAAACGGGAGATTGCTATTCAACAAAGGAAAGAATCAGGACTACCAGATATTCCCATTGACAACTTTACAAGACTGTGCATCAATTGTAATAGGGCAGTAATGGAAGAGATAACTGCTTTGCAAGACGACTGGACGTTTCTGAAGCTGAATGTTTTGAAACAAACTTCGAGCGAATCGTGCGTAGTATGTAATCGGTTAACTCTGAAGTGCCGAGTCAATGTTTTTGTTTTGCAAAACATTTATATCAGAGATAATGCTAGGTCTTGCATACATCACTTGGATGAGTTTCACAGATGAAGAATTCAAATCGATGATTCTAATGAATAAGGATCAGTTCCGCAATATCTATACCTACCGCGATTCTGTACCAGTAGAAGGTGGAGACAGATATATTTTTAAAAAAGATGTCCTGGATTTTTTGTGCAAACTTAAACAAGGGCTCTCCGACGACTTTTTGAAAGTAATTTTCAAATATCCTTGACGGCAATGCACAAGTATGGCAATTTCAAATGTGAGAAGATCACTTGCACAAAGATTCGTCCTAGAAAATATTGGTTTCGGTTCAGTCACTCGGGAACAATACATTCAACGCCATGTAAATGAGTTCACAAATATATTATATAATTCAAGTCCTGAACAACGTAAAGACATTGCATACATAGATGGGACGTATTGTGAAATCGAGAAAATAAGAATTTCAAAGTTCTCCGTCAGTCTTACTGTAGACACAAAAATTACCATTTATTGAAGCTAACATTATTTGTTGCTCCCAACGGTTATATTTTGTCAATTCAAGGACCTTACTTCTCCGACCCCAGAAACAACGACGCGTCAACTTTGCGAAATGATTTTCAGCGAGATATTAATGGTATAAGAAACTGGTTTGTAGAGGATGACATTTTTGTTGTCGATCGTGGTTATAGAGACGCCATTCCTCTTCTGCAAGAATTAGGTATTGTACATAAAATGCCCTACAGTGGACAGCCTGAACAACAACCTACTACTGAAGAGGCTAATGCCTCTCGCCTCGTGACCAAAACCCGGTGGATAATTGAAGCGCGCAATGGACACATGAAATCAATCTTTAAGTTTTTTTCGACCACAATATCAACCCATCATGTTTATCATTTAAGAGACTTTCTTCTTATTGTTGGAGCAATCATTAACAAATACCACCGAGTGATTGACATGAGAGGAAAAGATGCAGAATTAGTCCAACTGATTCTGGAAAGATCTCGCCAGATAAATAGGGTACAGAACATAATAGAGGAACAAAATCTCAGGAGGAGACGTGGAAGATGGATACCATTGGACCATCATCATTTTCCTTATTTTCCTAGGCTGACTCTGGACTATTTACGAGATTTGACTGTCGGTACATATCAATTGAGACTGGCTCCATCTTATTTACAAGATTCAAATCAGAGGGAAGCACCAAATGAACTTCATTTCGATACCTCACTTTGATATCCCGGATTACTGTGTTTCAGAGTTTTTTCCCGTCATCGCAACGACACAAAATATAAAATGTGGATACAGTACACAAATGAAAATGATAACCATATAACAGGTTATTATTGTACTTGTAAGGCAGGTGCCAGAACACTGGGCACATGTGCTCATATATCAAGTGTTCTTTGGTTCATTGGTTACGCCAGCCATGAACCAAATGTCAAGTATCCATTAACAAACGTGTTGGACAACATTATCGATACGGGAAATCGAAATGGAAATGAGGTGGAACCTCGTATCATTGACAGAATGCGCTTCAGTTCTAGGTTTCATTTCCTCAAACGTTATTTCGCCGACTTTGAGCCATTTTTTCTAGAAGACTGTCCATTATTTTCCTTTGTGCCTATCGAGACATTCGATCAGGACGGTGAAAAGTAGTTTCTACAAGGTTATTTTTCAATAAATCTTCCGACACGTTTTTTTCGTACATATTTATAGTGTTGTAACATGTAACCTTATCAATATGCCTATTGTTTTTTACTTTCATTATTGTTTCCTGTATCAGACCCTATATATCAATTGAATCATTTTCTTTTTAACATTTTCACACAATCTATTGTTTTCATAGAATTGAAATAAGAAAAGGAAGAAAAAATATAACTTTTGTCCAGTTTCCACTAACACTTTACTACTCTATTACGACTGGTTTCGGCTGTTACACCATTTTCAAGTAACTACAGATTACATCATCATTATATATATTCACGAACTTGATGTAATCTGTAGTTACTTGAAAATGGTGTAACAGCCGAAACCGGTCGTAATAGAGTAGTAAAGTGTTAGTGGAAACTGGACAAAAGTTATATTTTTTCTTCCTTTTCTTATTTCATCATGAATTTCCACAAAATAAATAGATCATCAATCGAACAAGTTCATAGAATTAATCTTTCAGTCCGCGGAATATGGCTTTATGCATCACCCTGTATAGTCTGCAATTATTGGCAAACGGTGCTGTAAAGACACAAGACCTATGAAAGAATTGCTGAAGCTTATGCTACAATTTCCAAGAGGCATAAAGTTGCAAAATAACACGGTCTATTTCTCCCGTTTTACTATACCAAATTCCCCATGTTGCCGACTTTGAGCAATTTTTTTCTCAAAACTGCCCATTATTTTTTGTTGTGCCCGTGAAGACTTTTGATCAGGATATTGAAAAGTTCATCATACCAAAAAATCAGAAGAATTCACCGAAAGCCATTTCCCATAAGGTTTGTGCGTGGTCCTTTAGATTTTCAAGATATTTGTTTACTTACTGTGATAATCTCTGTGAATATAAAAAAAAGATAATAATTTATTGTTTCCGCACATTCGACAAGTACAGTTCTACGAACATAGCTGAACATGTGAAATTCTCGTTTATTGCGCGAACGTTAATGTTGAGTGACTTATAACTGGATATATTACGGACTATAGACCGTTGTACGACAAATGCGCATTATGGGCGTGCATGTTTTCACGGTTTCAACTATTTTAGTACAACTGTAATAATTATGTATACACCTTCATACGTAGGTGTCAAAGTCTGTATAAAACTTATGACAAAAAGAGACTGATCTACTGATAAAAGTGCACACCCGAAATCGAACTATAGGGCCGGCTTCTGTTTCAAATCATGGATGGCGAAGACATTTCTGATAATAGCATATTGTATGCCTAGGCGGTAAAGTGGCGTTTTTCAGGGCGAAAGAAGATATAGACTTCTTGAGGCCTGAGCACTTTACTGTCGTGGTTCACACATAACTTTATCCTACACAATAATTGTTGGTAATATCTTATCTACAATTTATTAAAAACTGACAAGTTAACTTCAAACAAACATCAAATATAACAACTTATGATATATGTATAATGCTGTCTTTACTAACGTCATTGAGGGTTGGGAAGTTTCACATAACACACCTCTACTTCCCGACCTCACTTCCCGCCCCCATTTCATCTATTCTAGATGAATATTTTTCTGACATTTATTGACTTTATCTGACATGTATTTATATTGGTGACAATTGTATACCCCGTAGTAACGGTAACAATATATCTACTTGATTATTCTTGTCGTTAAATGTAATATTTTAGGTATGTTCAGAACGAAACAGAGATTTATTAATTTTGATCGAAATATGATGGTTGTAAATAAAATAGTATACAAACCTCGGTAGGAAGTTTCATTCCTGTCTCGAGATGATAGCTAACCTCGACGCTTTGCGTCTCGGTTAACTAACTAATATCACGAAAGGAATGACTCTCTTCCCACCTCGGTGTGTAATATACTAATACTGACCTTTAATGGCGTCGCCACCTAGCGTGAAAATGTAAAATGTATTCAGTACAAGTTAGTAAATCTCTCGTTCACCACCTGAAAATACCACGCTCTTAAGAGGAAAAAAAAAACAAATAAAAATGACTTTTTAGTCATAGACAAATAAACTATCACACGGTGATGTGATTATCATATCCAGACCAGATGAGTCAAAGTACTTGAAAAACTATACAGAATAAAAAAATCTAAAATAATTTAGATATATTCTCTAGAACTGTAAAATATCAATGAACAAGTTTCATTATTCTTAACAATTCACTATTTCTGAAAATATTGATGTGTTTGGAGGCACTGGGACCTGGGCACACCAGCAAATGAATTCTGTCAATGTTAGGATAACCAATTATAAACTTGAACGAGTGGATATAGGGATGCAAAATTCTCATCAGAATTAGTGCAATATTTGGAGCAGTTTTGGTTGAAAGTAAAACTGAAAGTCATTTGAATTTTCTGGGATTTTTTCGAAAGTTTAAAGAATTCTGTCATAAAAATGATACCTATCTGATTATAATATCCGGAGATATAAACCACAATTTACTTTCGGATTTCCTAGGCGCTGAATATTTTTCGCCACATTCACAATCATTTTCTTTGAATTAATAGAGAGATATCATTATATTTTCACGGTCCTTCTTTTCCACTAATGCCACTGAGACTGGAATCACATTTCAATCATTCACTTTGAGTCTTTTGTGATATACCATCTTGTTTCAGTAACCTTGGAGAAGACCTCGACCTACCCAAAACTACAGCAAAAGACTTCATTAATTTCCCTTTTCAGCCTTTTGCATATTTTGAAGAAGATTTTTCATTTTATTTTAGTTTATTTTTGGGGGAGGGGAATTCATTACTGCTAACATGATTTTAGTTCAATGTGCATGGTGATTCCAATTTTAGCAACTGATTTCTGACAAATTCTGTATATGTAAAAGACAATCCAGTAATGATAACACTCTGGTAAAATATCGGTAAACCAGTGAATTGGCGTCAGAGGGTTATATCTCTGTAACGGACAAACTACTTTGTCGGATGCCGAAATCATTCAAAAATTTCGAAAAGTCTAAGAATGGTGCCTCAAAGGTATCCCAAAACTCATGTTCAAAATTAACCGAACCATCCGCAATCACGCTTTATTATATTTTGATCTGTCTCCATAATTTTAGTATAGATTTCTGTGGGTCTGTAATAGGCGATAATAACAGGTTAGAGAATCAATATATCTCCAACTTGTCAAAGATAATTACGGGTTGGATCGTCAGCATGGCTAGCTTCCGATTGAACCTGAAGGCTGAAAATTGTCTCGTGCATTCATTATGGCATTAATGAAATAATTTTTATGTCGAAATCGAAGCTATGAGAGGGTGTTTGTTTTCACTATTAATTATCATACTGCCCAATATGGCTGATACCGTAAATGAATTGGTTCCTAAAGAGTTACTCTTCATCAATTCCTATTGCATGATAGAGTAACGAATATGAAATGGGAAGGTTTACCTCTTTTCCCAGAAATTTCAATCATATGTACGACGACGTAAAATGGCTAGATAATGTCTCAATAATATTTTTCACTAATCTACGACTTTGAAGTCAGAATTTAATAAAATTGGAAAATAATAAAATTCCGGCTTCATATTCGGCAAATAATAAAATCCGGAATTTAATGAAATTCCTACTTCAAAGTCGAAAAATAATAAAATTTTATAATAATGCTACTTCAAAGTAGAAATTGAATTGAATAGACAATTTCATTTTTGTTTGAAAATATAAACAGGACGGTCATAAAATCAGTTATGGAATCATCTGTGGTTGAAAGACAAACCATCGCCATTTTTCATCGCTCAAAATAACTTCCTGATGGGAGGTATTCATGTTGAAAAGAGAAATATTTTCCATTAAAATTGAAAATGTGTCTTTTTTGTAATATCTAATAGAAAACAACTACTTCCCTGGCTGAAGCCATGCTGGACATTGGACCACATCTGAAAGATATTGTGAAAAGACACTAACTGAAAAAAAAAATCTGAATGTGAAATTTGCATTTTCTTTCAGATAGTTGATTTTTCAATTATTTAAAGTTTTCATTGAAAATTTATATAAATAAAGGAGAAAGAGAGAATATTATTCAATAGTATCACTCACAAAAATCGTTCATTTTTTCATTGATGCAAAGAACACATCTCTTACATTATATCTCCATAACATTTTTGTCGACATCGGAAGAATTGGGAAGCAGTTTCTTCAGAAGCAATTTCTCACAGCAAGAATGGAAAAGATGGAAATGATGGAAATATTTCTTCTGTAGAAGTAGAAAATAGTTTTTTGACATAAACCTGTCATGGGTATTGCATTTTGATATTTGTTTGAATTTTAGTCGCTATTTTCCATGGTCAACATAATCACTTGGAATGTATTCACGTTGGAAAGAGGAATATTCTCCACCATAATTGAAAAATGCGTTTTTCGTGTAATAAGAGAAAACTAGTACTTCCCTGGCTATAGTCACGCTGGACATTGAACCACATCTAATAGATTATGGAAATATTTATTCTGCGGTAACGTCGGTAACACAGAAGAAATATTTTCATCATTTCCATCCTTGATTCTGAAGAGTCTGCACCACAATTCTTCCGATCTCCCTGATGAGCTTGGAAGAGTGAAATAGATTTTCGTCAACAAATATGTATTGGAGATCCAATGTAAGAGGTGCGTTCCTTGCATCAATGAAATGAACGATTTCTGTGAGTGATACTTTTGAACAACATTCTCCCTTTCTCATTTATTTATATTTAGATAATTAAAAAATCTCTGTTATATATTTCCAAAATATACGTTTGTCGAAAATGTCGAAGTTAAAAATCTTGAAAAAAATGTATTTCTCACCCTGTATATCAAAAACCAAGCCGTTTGTGACATATGTTTATATAAACCTTTCGTCCTGAAAACTTTCAAAGAATCTCCCTCCGACGTTTGTCAACTTACTTAATTAACACCCTGTATATCCAGGGGTAATATAATAAGTGATATGATTATTACCGATAATTTTTTGGAATATTAATGAATTGCAATCCCAATGCTGAAAATACTACGAGTCCGTAGGACGAGTTTTATTTTCTTGCATATCCCCAACATGATTTATTTGACCTATCCTATAGCATTTATGTGATGAAATCTATTCTGTTTTGAATGCATTGCTCAAGCAGATTTTTCGCGAAGCGCTTTCATCCTCGAGGAATAACACCAACCTCTATCTTCTTAAGCTTGGTTCTCACGATTTACTCAAGCTATTAGCACTCTCCGCATATAAAGATAATAGAATAACGACTCAAAAACAGTTTAATCGCAATTTTGACATAATAACCAAAAACAACAACCCAAATTTTCTGTATATATCATCACATCGAAAACTACCTAATAGCCCAAAACGTTTAACTTAATATCTACAAAATCAAAAATTGCCAACCCTTCCTGGTAAGACGAGCGCTTTTATCTTAAGTCGACCGATCAAATTTGGGCAATTATTGTAATGTTTAGATTTTTGGCGGTGCTATGTCGTCAGTAAAACGATGGCTGGTGATGTAGCCAACAAATTGGTGGTTAGAATTAGGTCATAAATAATGAAAAATATGATGTTTTACACGAAAGGTAAGCTTGTGAAGTGGAGCATCCAAGTGAAATTTCAGTTATTGGATATTGATTGCTATAATTTGTAGACTCTCCAGAAACCCTGTTTATTTTTTATTTTGTTTTTGGTTTTGGTTTTGGTCACCTTTCATTTCTAAGTCTCTAGTAATTGATGTGATTTGAAAAAAATATATCAATCTTGTATCTGGAAATCGTAATAAATGCAATAACTCCACTATACTGGGTGGCTTGCTGAAAATAGTCCACCTAGGTTTATAGCTTTTGTGTCCTGGGCGATATATTGATATATTATTTTGGTCTTTGTAATTAGAACGCCCTACGACATGCAAAGGGTATGTTGTGATTCATAATTTGAAGGGACATGAAATCATCGAAATTTGGTTGAGAATTTCTTGAGTAATTGGTAGGCATTAATTATAATGAGGTTCCAAAAATCTCTAAAGATGCAGACTAGATGTTCCACAGATACGCTTTAAAGAATCCTTACCCTTCATAAGCAGGTTTCTGTTTGATAGATATACGACTAAAACCACTTTACTGCTGACCCTAACTCATCAAGTAGCGTATGGAACGATTTAAATATTCAAATGATTTCGTAAGATCAAAAAATAGCTCAAACGAAAGTTCCTAATTTTCCAAAGAGTTCACTGTGTAAGTACTGTATGCAATGGAATAATATGTGTTGATTAGCCCCTTTGATATACATACTGAGAATTGCTAAGATAATCATAAGTAACCACGAAGTTCATAACTCTACTACAAATTACTGATTCAACTATTATTGTAATAAACTGATTTTAAAATTTTGAATGTTCACCTTTTTTGTGGATAGGTTCAGCCAGAGATATCTTTAAAGAATCGGAAAATAGAATATTCTTCTTTCTTGAAGGAAAAAAATGCAAAATACGTTAATGCATACACTTAAGCGGAGAAAAAGTGGTGACGATTCAAGTTTGTCATTTTAATTATTAATATTTTACTAATAAATTCGGAAAAATTTTATCAAATAAGTAAATATTGGTTGACTTTTTTTTATATTTTCATTTGTACTAACCGGTTGTGAAGGTGAGCGATCTACAATGAGAATGAGCCACGAAAAAAGCAGGTTTTATGAAATTCTGGCTTTTTTTGGCTTATTTATTTGATGGTTTTCGTAGATCTCTTTATGACTACAATTTGTTTTAGTACTCACATTCAAAATATCCATTCAATTCTTCAATAGTAAACACTAGGTTCGAAGATTGTGACAAAATTATAGTGACAGTAGATAGTCCCAAATTGTTTAGAGCAATTGAGCACAAACAGTAAGAACGAAAGCAAGAAGAGTAAAAGTTGCCCCTAAATCTTGAACAACAAAAGAGCACAATGAAATGAAAGTGAACTAGGCTGAACAAAACTTTCAGAACAAATAATCAACCAAAAGAGTCCAATGTTTTTTTTTTTATACTGATAATGTGCAGGCTAATGACTTATATCAAGAATTATAACACCATACTTATAGTAGACAATCATGAAATGATTTCTAGTTAGAAAAATTCCTATTAAGTTCTTATTAAATGGAACAAATAATGAAAAATAATGAAGAAAATAATATTTATTTAATTTAAATTTTGATAAAATTTAATTTTTTAGAAAAACTGTTCAGCTCAGTGAAAAGGAATGTTACATGAAATTTGTATAGTGTTCAGAGGAGTTTTGTAAGGTTCAATAATAAACAAGTTGTTCCATTAAATAATATATATAACGAAAAAAATAGTCTAAACGTTTATTTGAACACTTACACTCTAATTTATGTTAACAGTTCGGTTATAATCAATATTTAAATATTCCACTCACTGCACTCTCTATTATCCGAATAGCTAAGCTCCGGCTCTGATTCAAAAACTTCCGTCTCATCGTGGAGATTTCTTCAAGGTGCGTATTCACTAGAGCATTCCGCATGAGCACCGGTATTCATTCCGCATGAGCACCGAATGAGCACATGTGCTGCTTGATTCAAGCTCAGGCTGCCTCATGCTGCGTGATGTAAATACGCATTCTGTTCGTGCTCAAATCAGCGTCGACACTATCCGAGCATTTGCTCGTTCGGTGCTCATTCGGTGCTCATGCGGAACGAATGCTCTAGTGAATACGCACCTTTATATAGCGTGGTGAACTGGTTTCAGAACGCTCTCGAATTTCTAGTCGCGACTAGATGGCGTTAGTGGGGGAATGATTTGTCGATTGGTATCGAAGGTGATAGGCGACGGCTCACGCGATCGGTATGTGCGCTAGCAGCGACGAGAGCCGACACAGGGCCGGCCTTGAAAATTGTCACAATAATTAGAATTTTTTTTTTTATTTTCATCTATAATATGTATAAGCTATTTTGTATCACCTTGTATACCACAGCTCATTTTTTTGATACGTCGTTGTAAATAATTCGTAAAGAACCTTATAAACTATAAACTGACCAGGGTTGCCTCTTGAAAACCAAAGTTGTGATTCTCCTAGAAAAAAACGAACATTCTGTCTAATTGGCATCATTTTTATTTGTAGAGCTCAAAAAGTGGAGATATCCTGAAATTTCAAGACCGTGCTCTATGGTCCCCGAGATGGACCTTTGAGGAACACAAAATTTACCTTTTTCTACTGCATATCAAACATACAGCCCTATAAGAGACAAAACATGCTAGATGAGTTTGAGACAGAGAATGAAACAACATATTAGTAAAAGTCAAGATGTTGGAACAAATCAACATTTCACACAGGACGGTGCTATTGAGATCTCTCGAGTTAGTGGAAAAAAGGACAAACCATTTACAAATTGAAGTCTTGAAGCCCCAACATTCGTTTGGCTATCTTAGTGTGACATCAACCAATATTAGTTTGAAGCAGTAGCAGCACATAAAAACGACTGGTCCCAAGATGAAATTAAT
The DNA here is from genome assembly GCA_958298965.1 of Chrysolina haemoptera. NCBI lineage: Eukaryota > Metazoa > Arthropoda > Insecta > Coleoptera > Chrysomelidae > Chrysolina > Chrysolina haemoptera. The sequence goes on along the minus strand of OY282584.1, from coordinate 39,037,814 downwards.
ATGAGAGCAAGTATCGTGCCTCGTAAGATGTATCGCCGAATGAAAACTTCATTTCTGAATGGTCCTTCAGAGGTAGATTGAGGCACATATAAATGCTGCAAATTATTCGATAAGAACACCAACATAACGCTGATGGTATCCAACAATGCCACGTTATTGAGTGAACTCGCTTTCAAAGAATTATCTTTCATGGACGAGTCGCTGCTATATTAGATACGGGACTTTATCTTCTGAATTCCCATGAAAAAGAAAATCCTTCAGTGTTCAGAGAACATCGTGAGAGCCCAGGTAAAGTTGGTATGAATTTCTTAAATTTCTGAAGACAACACCTCCCGAGACAGTGAGTGCCAAAGTTTAGACATTCGTTGGAAGAACGAGTCCTCGGAGAGAGATGTTTGGCTTAACTCCAAAGTGGCGACACAGGGATCTGAAGAATGCTCGGGTTTCGTCAACATCGAATACTACCTAGGTGTTGGATTTTAAAAATTTGTCAAGTCCATATTTAAATTACATAACTCCTTCTTACTTTTCTGTTTCACGGGCTCATATTGGACCTTTGAAATAGAATGAAGGGTACAAAACTGTACGCTGGGCAAAGAGGTAGGTCCCAACAAATCATAAATATTAGGAAGAAATAGTGTTGGTACTAGAATGGATCTCTGCGGAAACCCGCATTTATAGATAGAGTATCAGATGTAACTCTTTCAATCACCTCGTAGACAGATCTGCCTAAGATAACGCTTGATAGCAAGGAACAGAACTGGAGGACAAGCCATAGAATGAAGGCTTATGGAGAGTTCCTGATGTCAAACGCGACCAAAGGCCTTCGAGATATCTAATGCCTCGGCTAGAGATTTACCAATATTTACTTTAAAAAATGTAAATATTTTCTTTACACTTTGAGGCGTAAAACGTTATTACACTTGAAGAATAAACGTAAGAGTGAAAAACTATCACTTTCATGTGGGGTATCCGGTTGAAAATTGATCAATTTCATATATATGAGTAGAAAAAAACTTTTTATATACAAACTCAAATAGATAGTGAAAAGTTAAAAATAATATATTTTATGAAGAACAGAACAGAACTCTTCAATATTTTCCCAATAAATACAAGAGTACACGTGTGCCATCGGAATGGAGTTCGGGATTGACAAATGTGCCACCGTTCATCTCAAAAGAGGACGATGCGAGGGATACGTAAAGGATATCCAACTCGTAGACGGAAACATCCTACATCATCTTGATGCCGGAGAGACGTATACCTACTTGGGAGTGGAGCAACCCCGCTACCAAGAGGTAAACACAGGCGGCAAGTATCAGCACAAACTCCGACAGACCTGGTCATCAGAACTGTCGGGGAAGAACCAAGTTGCTGCGACCAATATGCTTGCCGTTCCGATTCTACTCTACTACTTTGGAGTATTAAAATGGACTCAGGAAGAGCTGCGACAACTCGACGTTAGAACTCGAAAAATGATGCATCTTAATAAGACCCTGCATCCTAAATCGTCCGTTCCACGGTTATACTTCCACAGACAACAGAGAGGCCGGGGACTTTTCGAGTTTGGAGTGTCTGCATAACAGAATGGTGCTGGATGTAGCTTGTAAAGTCATCAGGAGTTCAGATCCCTTTCTCTGCATTGTCCGCGACATTGAAAAAGCAGGGAACGGAGCATTTCTTTTCGACACTGAAAGGGCGATTCCAAACTCTGTCACCGACTTGGAATCCGTTCAGCAAAAAGCTCACATCAAAGCTGCGGAGACTGAGGTCCTCCTAGAGCTGCATAAGGATAAGCCAATGCATGGGGTCTTCTTCAAGAACATTGAAGGCCTTGGCTTATCCAAAAACCTGACCTTTGCTTTCCTCAGGTCAAGTGAGCCGAAGTCAAAGACCGAGGGATTCATAGTGGCCTGCCAGGATGGTGTCTTCAACACCTTGGTCTACCGTAGCCACGTGATGGGTTTAGAGGGCCCCGACACAAGGTGCAGAGCATGTCGTGGAGTGCCTGAGACCCTTATGCATTTGCTGTCAGCATGTCCAGCAAATGCGATCTCATCCTATAACCACAGGCATAACGCAGCTCTACGAGTGTTGTACTAACATCTACGATACTCGTACGATATAGACAAAACACCGGTGTTGCCTGTTGCTCCAGGGGATATTGAGTCCGTTGTGGGGAATGATAAGTGCCGAACATATTGGAACTACTCATTCCCCACCCTCAGGCAAATACAAGCCGATAAGCCTGATGTTTTCCTCCCCGACCAACAAAGTAAGACGATTTTCGTCATGGAGTTTTCGTCTCCTGGCGAAACGAACATCGTCCAAAAACAGGAGGAGAAATGGACTAAATATCGAGACTTACTCTTTGAACTCCGCAGGCTCTACCCAAACCATTCTTTCAAAATTGTGATTCTTATTATAGGGATTCTTGATAGTATGATGGACACACTGCTCTCGAACTTAAAAATCGTACCGGCTTGCCATAATATGGCGGAAATCTTAGCCGGACGAATGCAGAAGGCCGTCATTTTTATTCACTGCGTCTGCTCAGGGTCCATGATTCTCGGACCCAGTAATCACTTGGTGGTTCTCGGTAAATGATCCAGAGCTCCCTCCGGATTTATTGTTGCTTCGGAGACAGGGCCTGAGTGGAACATCCTATCAGAAAAAAAAGGCTCAGGTTTTCAACAAAATATTTAAAATTCTTAGTTATATATTCATCATACACTATTCATTTATTTCAATTTTTATTATCGTAGAAGATGTTTTATTCAGTGAGGTTTGTAATAGTTCTGTGTTATGTTGTCAGTTATTATCAGTTAGAAATGTATTCAATTCTGAACACCGTATTTTTGTGTTGTGGCTAGAAGAGTAAAGACTGATTGATAATAAGTGAACCACTCATATAAGTACCCAAAAATTGATCGATATTCTCATATTCAATGTTCAATTATCGGCCTCAGTCATGGAGCTAAGAGTAGTTCGGATTCTACTCTCACAAACGTCCGGTCCCAGATTTTCTTTTGCTGGTGCAAACTCTAATATGAGCTTCTGAGTTTTTTTAGAGAAGCAAAAGCCATTCAAAAAAAATCAAATTTTAACATTTTTTTGCATACTGTTTGTTGCCTGGCAATTCAAAACGAATATTCAATTTTCAAAAAAGTATTATTTTCATGAATGTGAATTTTCGAAAACATAACAGCTGGTAGGCAAATAATTTTTGTAATCCATGCACTGCTACTAGGCGTAAGTAGGTACTCGAGTAGGGGCCGCCGGGCTCCGATAGTACCGAGAGAGCGGTAGCGACTGGTGTATCATTAAAGACCATCGACTCATGTCCATCATATAGCTTTCGAAGACGTGAAGTTATTCGACTTCAATGAATTACAAACCACACTTTAAATTACCTACGTTTTCTAATAGCTGACCCTTGAGGTATACTTTATTATTATATTTTACGCTTCGAAGTACTTCGGTACCACTTTGGAGCGCTAGAAGAGATAGTAATTGTAGAATTTCACTTGCGGTAGTAAAGCAAGGCTGAATTTATTATGATTCCATTTAATGGATACCGCAACAGTATCTGAAAAGGCCTCAATACTAAGAGTTCTACAGAATAATTCCCGATTGAAAATTACCGACAAATATCAAATAAAAATTGGAATGTAACAGTAAAAGAGCCAGAAAATAAACCTTGTTGCGTACGAAGAATACCAGGTATTATTCAAATTCGAGATTTTGGAAACTGTAGGAGATTCGAAGATGATAATTGAGGGAAAAGTAAAGTTGTGCATTCATTCAATCAAACACAATTTTTAAATTTTTTTTTCTCTCGTTATTTCATGAGGGATATCAAAATACTGCACATACATTGCCATTCTTTTTGTTACTTGGCCACCTTCATAAACTTCATTTTTGAGTGCTCATCAGTAAGGTAAAATCAAGTGCAAAAGATATGCACACTTGGATGTAAAATCGAAAATGGAAAGTGACATAACAGGAAGCCAACCGAACATTTGAGGCATTTGGCTAGGAGACATTGTATATCACAAGACAAAAGCTAACCTTACAAACAAATAAATTGATAGTTAGGTTTGTCAGTGGGGTGTCATAATGACAGGAAAACAAGGATTCAGTTTGTTTTATTCATTATGAAAAACGAAAAGCATAGTCGAACAAACAAACAATGGTACCTTCCAAATGAAACAGAAAATAAGCCTAATAGAGATCAGAATTAGCTACTCACTTAACGTTGTACCTGTACGTTCCTTGCCACGCTGAAGTTTTGGCATTTTTCCCTGAAACGGCATGGGCAATACAGTAATTATGATAATTATACTTCCTCATCAACACTCAAGAATGTACCCTAAGGCATGGCCTGTGCGGGTGGAGGAAAACCCTATTTGAAGTAATACCACAGCTTAATAAACACACAGCTAGGAAACTCGTCCTATTTTATGAAATAGGTGGTAAAACACCAACAGTTTTGACAATATATTCATCTTAGTGATTTCACATACTAATAGTAAGCAACCTACAATACACATTTTGAGCAGAGCACACTGCATTTTCATGATTATCATACAAATGGGGTGGTGCTGTGGGTTTCTAGGGTTCTCCTACGTCGCCACAGAGTCCCACGGCAATATTAATAATAATAACACTCGATGAGTGTTTATAATTATTATATAATCATGGTTGAAACTAATGGTGTCAGAACAATATCCATCTAAATAAAATAACAATTTCAATGATAACAATTTCACAACAAATTCAAAACTACCTATTGACCCTACCAATCACTACGCCTATAAAGCACCTGAATTCGAAGTAATCGAGATCCCGATCGTTGGTTTGATAGGTTTTACTCCGGAAGTGGGGGGTGCGCGATAATCTGCGTCAACTACCCCCACCACAGGGAGTTTCCTAGCTGTGTGTTTATTAAGCTGTGGTAATACTGTATTTATCATTGCAAAATACAGAATTTTTCTACTCGCATAACTTACGATCATTGGTCCCGGACAATTTTATCTTTTAATCCATACTCAATCGAAATCGAAAAACTGTAAACATGTCAAAGAAACAAACCAGACTGCCACTATACACTAGTGCCACTACTGCCAGGCTGGGGTACAATTCATTGGATAATAATTACAGTATGCATTATAAAGATATATAGTATATACAACCGTAGACACGTGTTTCCAACTTAAGTGCTCATCAGTACGGTAAAATTGAACAAAGAAAAATTTCGCCTGCGGAGCTTTTCTATTTTCTGTCACCCCCGCACCACGAATTACCCCACATAGAACAAAGCTGCATACCTGCATGTGCCTTTCTACCGAATACTCGGCGCCTAGACAAGGTATGCACCCGCCTTTAATTTCTAGAACCGTCACTGCTCTCAAGCATTTCAACCAATTAAAAATTATCTATTTCAGCAATAATCACAACAATTATTTATTGTGAAAAAAATTATTGTATCTATCAATAACAGAAACATTGAATGAAGGGAACAACGTAAATGTAATTCACAGTCCAAATCCCCAAATGATTCATTTGAAATGGTGTGATAATTATATAGGTTTAACACTCTTACTGAAATGGAGTTCTGATGAATGAAACTAAACACTGTAATTATTTGTGAAAAATGAACGAATTCCTAGTGCCATAAATTAATTATCTGATTGAGATTCAGAATGGAACATGATGGACAGAATGGAAGGCACAATCTAGGCAGAAGAAACAACTATAGTTATTATAGTTGTAAGTGTAGTATATGTTAGAAGTCATGAAAGTGTTTCAGTTAATGTTAATTACTTCAGGATCATGTAACTATCGTTATGTCATGTTTTTAACACGCTTTAATTAGCTTCACCTGTATCTATCTATCTATCCGGGGTCAGAGATTATGAATTTTTTGTCAAAATTTATGAATTGAAGATGGCGGCCCAAGGTGGTGGACGAGTTTTGTGATTATTGTCAGAATCGATTCAAAATTGGTATGAGGGGGTTTTCAAGGTCGGAGATCTCGATTTTTCAGTCATAAAAAATGATAGTTTAAAAAAACTAAAGAGCACGCTTTACTTTCAGCATGGACTTAAAGGTAAAAAATAATTGACATTGTAGGTAAATACTCAATTGTAAAAAAAACTTGGGGTGCTTGACAAGTTCTCTTGAGCTCTTGAACGCTCAGTATTGTTGAATTTAAAAAAAATATGAGAATATAGATCGAAAGCACCCACGTTTTTTTACATTTGAATAATTACGTTATCAATTATTTTTTACTTTTTGGTAATAATAGATGAATAAACTGTTATACCACTGAGGGCAAGCCCTGTGTGTGTGTGTGAATATTTTGGTAGACATATAACAATTAGTATAAAACATTGAACAAATATAATATATCATTCATGTACAAAAAATGAGTTTTAATATCTTACAGATAGTTACAATGATGTTAGTGATAATAAAATTAATGTAGTTCTTGACATGATTTTTTGGGTTTATGACCTTCCACAATCTGAAAATGAAAAAAAAAAATTTTTTTCTCAAAACGACTTAACGAATCACCCTCTGTAGTAGGACACCAAAATTCATGTATAAATCTCCATTTCCAGGGCCAACTAACCTTATTTTTCAAGGTCAAAAATCTAAAAAAATTACTAGCGATTTTTTTAGAAAAAATCTGACTGCACCACTAGATTCGCGACATTTTCAAATGGTACATATATGAATTATTGCTTTCTTTCTAGCAAAAACGGTTAGACTCCGGGTAACACCCATTCCAAAACTTTATTGGAGGTAAAGTCACCTACAAAAATAAAAATTTGAAGAGGAATACTACTTTTTGCTACCCTTGCAGAAGTCTTAAAATAAATAATATATACAGCAAATTTGAAGGAGTTCCTAATATTGTTAATTCAGGTTTTCTTGTCGAGGTATTTGGTGATAATTTTAATAAGTTTGTGAAAATGTGTTAACTCTCGTGTCATTTATTTTTAATGTAAGACATACAATCATGATGATGTAAGTCATAAGGAATGTTGAAATATAAGAAGGCCACCTAAGCCACCTAGGGGTAAAATCGTATGAACTTGGGAACAGAATTGTATTGGGAAAATCAGTGAATGTCTCGTAGGCCCAATTTTGACATCCTAAACAATGAACCCAACCATATCACTTGCTCTAGATTCCGAATAATTTCCACAACAGTAGATGCATAATATAGCATCATTTTGGTTTCTCTTTTTCGCTTCTTCATTATCAGTACACGAAACCAATGTTTTTGTTTTTTTTGGCACTGGCCTTAATTTTCATTACATTTTCTTATTCCTTTTAGAGATCTTGTTGAAATCGCTGTTTTTCCTTTGTTGTGGTTGCTGCTATAGTCGTTGGGACATCCTGAACGACTGGGCAGCAGAAGGGGACACCAGAGATCTTATAGTCCCCATTCTAACTAAACAGAATAGACAGAACAGAACAGAAAACACTTTGGCATTCAAAGTTTTCATTGTTTTCCTGATTTACTCATTCTGTTATTTACCTATGACTTGTGCATTTGCAAAATTTTCGCGTACAGGAAAATGTTCAAGAAAATGACACTTCTCAAACTAAACTGCGTGCGGTTATAGGGTGAATCATACATGCCTGGTCCTGGGCACAACTGTCTGACGTCTTCCTACTCCACCATGTTCGGACACGTTTTAGGATACCATCGTCAGGGTACAGGAATAATCTTGGCTCCCGTCTGGCGAACAGTAATTGCGCTCCGGTTTGCTGAGGGTCTTGCTGAAGTATCTGATGACCTTCTCTAGTTTTTTCCTGGATATGAGACAAGACAGCTCCAATTCCCACGTTATTGACGTCCGTGTCCAAAATGAATTTTCCATTCGGTAGGATAGCTCAGAACAGGTGCGTTGATGAGAGTCCTTTTCAACTTTCTGAAAGAATCTTCGCATTCCTCGAACCCTGGAATGGTGTTACTTAGTCCTTCCGTGAGCCTGGTCAGTGGTTAAGCGATGTTGGCGAAACCCAGCATATCGGTGATAAAGAAAGTTGTCTATTCTCGACCTTCTGGAGTTCTACCTACCTGCCTGATTTTTTGGTCGCGAAGTCAATCCAGAAATGCTTGAACCGCCATTCTTTCCATTAAATTTTCAAGCTTCAAATTCCTGAAAAATTCAGCCCAATTTCCGACAGCGGTATTTCAGTGGTGAATGGGATACGTTTTCTTGTTGGGTCTGGCTATATCATAACTCTAGGAGTTTTTTCTCAGCTATTCGTAGTCCTCCTGTTCTTGGACAGTTTGTGAAATATTCATTTGCTCTTCCCCGCAGTGCCAGTGTCAATGCTACTGGTTTTTTTCCATGCATTTAAGGGTCAAGTAGCTCAGTGGTTGAGACTAAAGCGTTCAAAACCATTGACTGCTGGTCGGCTAGGTTCGAATCCTCAGCGACTTCAGATTTTTATCTGATGGCCCGAGAAAGTGCTAGGAATCGCACGTTAAAAGATAAGACCTCGTTAATCCTTGGCTCGCACAAGTTTCGACTTCTGAGGGCTGCCGTTCGTAAGGGGACGACAGCTGGTTAACGGAAAAAACAATTTTAACAATTTAAAAAAAAACAATTCCATCCATTTGCTTTGGCAGCTGCTTCAAATTGTTGTCGGTAATTTGCCCATAGAGTCTTTTCATTGAACAGGGGCGGATTCATGGAAATCTTCCCTTTTTGAGAACCGAGTTAAACATCTTTCATCTCTTTTTGAGCTTCGTCTAAGTTCAAACTCTGGTCCAGCAATGAGATTCCGTTCAGAATTCTTATTCTGTAGGTAGTATCCATTCGATTTTCCAACTTACAGAGTTTCTCCTTCATTCTGCGTATTTCTGCCTCGATCCCATCTTCTTTTTTATCACTTATTTTACCTTAAATTGTTCCATTTCATCCTCGATTTTATTTATTTTGGCGAAACACATGCCGCGGTTCTGTCAAATCAACATTGAAGTTTTATTATAAACGTTTACTTACATGGATTTTCTTCAATAATCTTTAATTTTTTCCATCTCTGACACGACAGTTCCCATTATTTTTTCCAATCTATTCGCCATACCACTTCTTTTTATTAGCATTTAATGTTTTCCAGAAGCTTCTCTGGAAGTTCTTTTTTTTTCAAGTCTTCCGATTTTTCTAGTAGTTTATTTTCCAGATTCTTCGAGTTCCTCTAGAAATTCATCTTACTGACTTTCACAATTTTTTTGAGGGTTTTTTAACTATTCGAATTTTCAAGTAGTTCTTCCAATCTATTCGAAATTCCTAGAATTTCATGTTCCAAGCTTTTAGAGTATTGTTGAAGTTCTTCTTTTGTACTAAGTTTTTCTTCAAGACCGTATTTTCTAGAGATTTTTCTTTCAATGATTCGGTATTTTCGTCAAATTTTGGGATTTTCTCTCTATTGAATCAGTCCGTCGGAAAGTCATTTCTGGAGTGCGGCCTTCTTACCAGTTGTTTCAAGTTCTCTGTCCTCTAATTATTAATTCAATATTGGGTTCAATTTCGCGACATTCAAAAATCCAATGGGCGTACTCTCCTCGAAAACAGTTTGTTTCTGAACGAGATATCAATATGTTTTAACTGGAGTTAGTAAAATACAGTACAATAATATTCACGTTATAATGTCCTACTTTGAAATGGCAAAGTAGGTTATAATTTTGAAATGCCCTGTACAAAAATGAATCCTATAGATTTTTGTAAATATTCAAAATTAAAAAAAACAGCAACAAATAAAAAATCATTAAAGGAAATAAGATGTGAAAATTTTGACTCACCGTGTAGATTATTCAATAGTATCACAAACTACTACATAGTTATGTTAAAATTTAATTTTTCTACTAGCGTGCGGAAAAATCCACTTTTCCGCACTAGTGCGGAAAAGCTTTTTCGGCGCTCTTTTTAGTGCAAAAAAAACATTTTAGTGTGGAAAAAACATTTTAGTGCGGAAAAGTAGATTTGTTTAGTTGTTGTAGATTATACTGACATTTAAATATTGCGTCGCAGAAGGTTAAAATAGAAAGCTTACCAAGTATGGTTGTATAGTTTAATATATATAACAATAAATGTTCTTTATGGTAACTTTTCGGTGTTTTTTCCACTAGTAGAAAAAATAGTGTACCTATACGAGCGTAAAATGTATTTTCCGCACGCGATTTCTGCAAGGATTCACCAAGGTTACAGCAAGCACACCCCCGATTGCTCGATGACGACGTTCTGTTGAATAGTAGACAAGCGTTGATCAAGGATCAACAGTGGCGGCTAGAGAATAATTGTTTCTGTCTGATTTAAGTGATTTGTCCGTAATGGAATCGGAACCTTTTCAAAGGAGAGGCTCAGAATATACCGTAGATGAAATAGTATCAGAATTTGATAACATCGAAACAGAAGTAGAAAGCGCAGGGTCGGCAAATGTACGGCGGTTTCGAAAATAAAATACTGCGGAACATCTTCACTAAGGCGACATTTGCAAGCTCAACACACAAAAGTCTGAGAAAAAAAAATTGGTAGATCCAGCCCACCTAATTCCTGGGCAAATATCTCTACTGGTTCAAATAATTTCACAATTTCAGTTTCGAGTTGGCTTGAGAAGCTCAAACAATTTAGTAGTTTACCTAACAAGAGCGGAAGTGATACTTTTCCTCACTCGACGGCAGTTGCCCGAACTCCGCTCTGCGTCGTTCGGGCAAGCCGTTAAGGGCGGAAAAGACATTTTCCGTAAGAGTTGGGTACAATATCATATTTATGATAAAACAAGGTTTTTAATGAACAAGTTTTTATAATAATGCTACAACCCTCATTTTCAACAATACAAAAATCGTGCGGAAAAGTAAAAACCGTACGGAAAAGTAAAAATCGTGTGGAAAAGTAACTTTTCCGCACGCTCGTAGGAAAAAAGTAGTAACGATCTAACAAAAAAATAAATAAGCGATCGTCTCAAAGATTGTATTGTTTTTTTTTTTCCTTCACAATAAAATCGTCAATCTAAATCGATAATCAATAACTTAATAAGGAGGTGGGCTGTGGAATGATGCTATTCTCGCATTGATATACGAAAATTTAACTTAGTTGATACCTTTTCCTAATTTACTGTCCCTACACTCTATCGTTTGCAATGATTGATATGGTCTCGACCTCCCTTTCAGTAAATATACTTAAAGTTCACATAAGCCATGCCGAATATCAATAAATTTTATCAAGGACAAAGATCATAAAATTCTCAGCAAATGAAATAAATTATATAGCAAATAATGTTAGTTGGAAGACGGCTTATCTGTAATTATTTCTACTTTCAGATGGTAGTACTTCAAGTGATCAGGGCCCTGCGATTCCATTCAAATCAGTCCAAGATGTTATCTGAATAGAATAAGATTCTGAAGGGTACGGGGAATTGAAAAGAGGCCTAAAAAATTAATAAGTATCACCTTCAGGAATTGTTATCAGAGAAGGGAAGAAAAAAAGTTTATTTGCATGCGCATTCACAGCTGTATATGACTAACTTGTGATATTGGTTGGCCTCGAAGTGGTTGGGTATGCAAAATTTGGGGCAAGGTAGGAAATCCATAATCCACCAAGGTGTGTGGCCGCTCAGAAAACCGGACCACTTTGTTTCATAAACCTGTCCCACCAGATGTCAAGAAACGTATAATACAGCTCCAATCGACCGGACAGCAAGAGACTTTTTCTTTCTTTTCCACCCAAAATCGCCAATATGTCAAGAGTGACAGATATATTTCAAACAAACCCCAAGGTGATATAAAAATGAGAATCATAAACGGGTGACTTCTTTTAGCAGACAGATTGTATTCAGCCCAATATACTGAAAGATACTTTACAGCCAATCTACGAGAGCACCAAAAAAAATAATAATTGAAGAATCATAAAAACCCAAAAAAAACAGAAACCGTTCAGGCAGCAGAACCATTTACATTCCGAAAACTTACCAACAATAATCTCAACAAAATTCAGCCACAAATTGCTGGCGAATGTAATACAATATATTGAAAATTCATAAAGTTGTCCTCTTTCCATTTTTTTATAATTTTCACCCAACATTTTGAGAGAATTTTTACGTGTAAACATATTTCCAAATTGGAGCTTATAAAGTACCAACTGCGTTTTATGCGCTTTCTGAAAGTACAAAATGCCATCAACATGTTACAACGGATCATTACACTCAGGCCGCATCTTTCCATAATGGACCCAAAAATGATTGGACATCCGATAACCCACAAAATTTTCGATTAAACACGTCTTCGATTGCTCCAACCCTCACCAAAAGAAAATAATTTCAAAAAATTACCCACTCCGGCCTTTTTCTCGCCAATTTAAAAAACCGCCGTAGAAGTCAATTAAACATTCAGCTGTCGTCCTCCAAAATAATAACAAGTTGTGGCGTTATTTATTGTTTTTCGGAAATTGCCATAAATGTGGTTAAATGGATAATTTCGGGTAATAACCGTTTCCGGATTAGAGCGCCGCGCACAAAGGGAGGGTATAATTCACGAAAAATCTATTGCAATTATCATCGCTAGGTATTGAAAGTGCAGGAAAAGTTGGTGTTCTATCAATGACGTATTTTCCATATGGATGCACATTAACAGAAAATCGACCATAATGGATAACAGGGTAACAAAAGGATTATTTCTTTTTTATTCGAATATTTTTTCTTCAATGAACTGAATCCGAAACGATATTATTGGTTATGACTCGATTCAGACTCATTTCTCCGTTCATCAACCATAAAATTATAGAAAAAACTAGATATTTTAACACGCTTTTATTAGCTTCATCTGTATGTATGTATCTATATCTATATCTATGTAACTTCTTTAAACGCGATTTTCACCCACTTTCAGACTTCCGAATGATTTGAAATTTGGCAGGTAATCATAGTTCCAGTGCAATATAACCTTTCTGTTATATAAAAAAAACAAAATGGCGGCTCCAAGATGGCAGACGAGATTTCTGATAATGATCCGATTCGATCAAAAATTGGTATATGAAGGTTTTCGGGGTTAGAGATTATGAATTTTCTGCCAAAATTCATAAATTCAAGATACCGGCTCCAATATGGCGGACGAGATTTGTGATTGCGGTCAGATTCGATTCAAAATTGGTATGTGGGGGTTTTTTAAGTCGTAGATTTTGAACTTGTCAAAATTCATAAATTGAAGATAGCGGCGCCAATATGGCGGATGAAATTTGTCATTATAGTCCGATTTGATTCAAAATTAGTGTATGAGGGTTTTCGGGGTCAGAGAATCTGAAATTTTGGTCAAAATTCATGAATTCTAGATGGCAGCCCAAGATGGTGGACGTGTTTTGTGATCATGATCAGATTCAATTCAAAATGGAGTTGTGGGGCTTTTCGGGGTCGGATATTTAGATTTTTTAGTCATAAAAAATTATAGTTTGAAAAAACGAAAAAACGCGCTTTACTTCCAACATGGACAAACGTAATAATCAATCGAATGTAAAAAAGCGTGTAGTACTTGGCACTCTTGAACTCTTGAACGCTCAGTAATGTTAAATCAAAATTATAAATATGAGAATATAGAGCGACTTACTGTAAGTTGCTGCAGATGTCTGCCCATATTTTTCACATGGTGAAAATATTTGGAGAGAAGGGTACTTCGTTCTGTTCTGTGTTCATGTTCTTGTTGATACCGATATTCGATGCTTAGTTACTAAAAAAAAAAAATTCGCAAATAGGTAAGTCTAAATTTTGGTGAAGGATTTTCAGATCTCGAGATAATTTATAATGGTGGTGACCTCGTGAAACGACTTTTAGGTGTAAAACAATGTTTCTAAAATTGTAATTCATCTAGTGTTAAGGCACTCAACATGAGCGTAACACGCAAATTAAAATAATGAAAATACATAATGAAATTGGTTTCACTGTACCTACATATCAGTAGGTACCGAAAATATCGTTGAAAAAAATGTATATGTACCTACCTATACAGGGTGACCCAGGGTTAAACCGCCAAACATTTAGTACCGGTTTTTTTAGGTGAAAATCAGATTTTTCTTCATATAAACATGTATCCTAACTTACTTCGTTTTTTAAATACCGCAAATAAGCCTGTTATGTGTTATCAAAATCAGCCAAAAGGTTTTTGCGTAATGAATTGAAAACTGATTTTTCTGAAAATTTTGACACACTGTATTTCGAAAACGAAGCTAGGACGAAGTTAGGACAAATGCTTGTGAGTGAATGAAGAAAACAATCTTATTTTCACCTAAAAAACTGATACTGAACGTTTAGGGGTTTAACCCTGGGTCACCTTGTATATCGTGTTATAAAAGTTACGTTTAAATGTTAGTAATTTTTGTTTGCAATACTTTCGTTTTCGTTGATAATTCTTTAAAAATATTTGCCATCTACTCGGATCTAATTTTGATTAACCTTTATTATTTCAAATTAATAAAAATCTATCTATCTATTATTGTTGGGGTAATAATACTTTTTTTTTTCGTTAAATAGTGTGAAGTCAAGTTAAAAATTCTCTGTTTTCTAAACTTTCAATATCCATAAGATATCAAAGTGTTTCGTTATTTTATGTGAACATGCTGTATACCTACATATCTGAAATAGTGGAAATATCTTGCACTAAACCCGTTACAGTATATTACGTACTTTATTTCCATCATTCTGATAATATTCCTGTATTTATTAACACTTGAATTTGAATGTGAGGAAACCAACTGACATTGAAACTGTCGGAGTACAACATCGGGTGAATCGCCGTCAATAGACCGGTATACTCATAAATAAGTCAAACTTCACATCACCTGACATGTTATTAAATACAGAAAGCAATAACGATTATAAAATATCGAGTCCTAAACACCGATCGCAGATAATGACCGGTTCAAGCACTTCTTTACCGACCGGGTCCCATTCACTGCCAACTAGGATTCTAGTCAGATCCCAACTAAGGTGTATGTAAAATAAAAAAGAGGATGGAGGTTTCATTTGTTCATACAAATTCAATGAATAATCTCGATAGATTTATGAGTGAATATATTTGTCAATTTTCTGAATATCCTGCTGCTCACGTGTTTTATGGTTTTTTGGGTCCCGGTGACATTGGCTGAGAGTGTGTTATTCTCATTATCATCCTGATCAAAAGTTCTCGTGCAGCCAACTCGATCCTATGAATATTTTTCGAGATAGAGTCCCTCAAAGGTATGATTTCGTACTTACTAACATTGATGGTACCGGGTACGAAATTGTACAAAGCACAGTGCCAAATTATATTTTTCTACGTTCATGCAAAAAACAAAACTTTATTGAACTATATTTGGTTGAAAAACTGTCTCTTTATTGCAATAAAGTCTTTATTGCACTCATCTGTCATTCTACTATAGCGTTCTGTCATCATGACAGACATAAACTTTCAAATCGACGCCAAATTTAGCCAATTTTCTGTGAGATTGTATTGAGTTTTAAGTAGTTGAATGTTTCATCATATTCATTATATAATGGACTATGAAATTACTAGAAAATGCAATTTGTTAAAAATAAAATTATTTCCTTCGAATATCATCTGAATTACACAAAATGTTTTTGAATTACTTTTAGCAGATAGATTTAACCAAACAATGTCTTCCTTTCAGTTTAGTGCCACCTAAATGAAACATTTTCTGGTTTTTGCATGAACGTAGAAAAAATATTGTATGAAACTCGTGCAAAAAGATAAACACCTACTTTTTGCATTTGTTGCATAAATAACTATTTATTCTCTCTTTGCTCATCCCTTCGTCAACCCAAATATACAGTTTTTTTTTTGCTAAACGAAAATTTAAACTATATACAACATCGGTATAATATATTGTGTATCTAGTAGTAATTACATTCCCGGATGACAATGTAAATTTATTGTACGATGCGTTAAGCCGAGTCCAACAAGCAGTGAAGTCTGGGAATGTGCTTTTACTACGAGGTACACATACTATTTTGAAATCGAAATCAACCTTATTATAAATCAAGAAATTTTTATAAATTCACAACAAATTTTGATTGATGTCATTATTGTTGATATGCCGGCGAAAATTTTCCCGAACCGTTTTCTATACGGGAAAGTTCGTTGCTTCGCAACGGACTAAAATACTAGATTAGCGTATTTTGGGGTCTGTAGTTACTCCGAGAAACTATGCATTCTTGAGCGATTTCAGAAAAAAGTTATTGTCAAGAATTCATTCAACAATATGGTGTCGTTATTCAAGAGATTTGAATCATCCATCAAAAGAAATGATTATGAAGGTTCAACTTATACTGGACACTAGATACACAGTAGTGCGTCTCTCTTATTTGTTTCATTGCGTTCCTTGTTGCTCGCGTAGATTTCTGTCTATACCCCAGATGAAAAGTTTCCGATACTCTATACTTCTCACCTTTGAAGGGATATATCTCGAAAACTTCTCATGGTATCGAGTTAGTCCTATAAGAACTTTTGATCAAGATGATGAAAACTATCATACAACCAATTTCACCGGGACCCAAAAACCCATAAAACCTACTTTCCGAATTTAATGACTGAATTTTCTAAAGCAAAAATGTTTGAGATAAAATTTAAAAATGCTGTGTTGCAATATTAAGGCAATTGTCATGAAGGACGATTCAAATTATTCGCAAACAAATATAAGGACAGTCATCAAGATATAAATAATCATTTCTAATAAATTCTTTTATTGCTTGATTATTCATTTTTGATCGTGATGTTCAAGAATATATACATTTTTCCTTTCATGAAGTCATACAATGATTTGTGATTATTTTTAAGGTTAGATCAGAAGTAATATAATAAATATTTTAACTTCAACTGAAAGAAAGGCAAGACATTATAATCAAGCACATGCTCACTAATAGAGCGATGATTAGGGTTCCAAACTTGTTTCTTCATTTTTATCCTTTCTCAAAGACGTCAAACATAATTCAACAAACAAGTTGAAACCTCTCGTCTTCAGGAGGTCTTCAGTTCATAAACAAGGCATGATTCACCAGACTAACCCGCAACGTCGAAGCGACGAGAGAATTCCCAAAGAATATTCGCGGCTGTTCTAAATATTCTAGAACTTCGAGAACCATCTAAAGTTGGGCGGACGAACAGTGAAATGAAAATTCATGAGTGTTCGAGAAAGTATTCTGTACTATATAATACAGCGCCAGCCCGACGGATATAGTGAATAGTAAAGACATTGAATTATACAGAGTCGACCTAGCGGAAATACCTAGTAGGCTATATAAATATTTATTCGAAATGAATCATAGTATCCATGAAATAAATTATATAAATAGAATTTAGTACATTTTCATCACAATAGTGAAACTAGAAAACTCTCTTTCTCATGAAAATTGAAAAATTAGATTTTTCGAAAATAAAAAAAAACCTACCAAAAAAAAATAAGAATTTTATATTTCGCATGAAATATCTCAAACAAAAAACAACTACTTCTCCTGCTAGAGCCTCGCTGAACATTGAAATAGCTCTGATAGATATTGTGAAAAGACCCCAACTAGAATATTACACCTCTATCGCTAGACCTCCAATCCATATCTGTAAACAAAAATCTTTTTCACTCCTCAAAGATCACCATGGCTAAGGCATTTTGTATTTTCTTGAAAATATAACAGGATATTCATAAAATCAGAATTCGAATCATCTGCTTCTCATAGAAAAAATTTAGTCGTTATTTTCCAACACTCAAGTTAACCTTGAATGATGAAAAATAGCGCCTTAGGTTTGTCTTCCATATTGCATTGCTTTCTTCCTTTTTTATGTCATCGTTACCCATCCACAGACTAAATGCTCCAGCAGTTGCTCAGCTTCAGAAATCGATATATTCTGACTCCAACTGTCTTCTGATATTTAATTTTGATCCTCGTAACAAGTGAAATGTGTTTTTCACTATCACCAAGGAAAATCTTTTGCATACATCGTTATCTCGGAAACTGTAATGAGTGCAGATAAAGTTAATGAAAAATTATTATTTATGATACAGGTTCGAGGAGTAGGACTTTCTTGTAAGAGCATGGAGTCAACGAAACAGGTCATAACAAAAAGAGCTTTTAACGAAAATGTATCATACAAAGTTTTCCTTACGACAGTTATTTAAGTATTGTATCAATTGTATACTCAATTTGAATGTTTTGTTTCAAGAAGTTTTGAATTTTCGTCGTATCATCAAATATTTTTTGGGTAAAATTTTACTGTTTTTTTCAAGAATGCGTAAATGTATGAACACTGTGTAAAAAAAGTACCGATGTTATTGTACGCGCTCAATGATCTATTGATCACGGATTCCCAATCTGTGTTTAAAGTTCTTTAAATACATCACTATGGCTATGGTTTCATTTCAGTGGTTAGGTTTTGATCTGTCAATTGAAACTGTCATCATGACAGAGAAATCAACTTCAACAATGACAATTTTGTTGCTTCAGTACGTTCGTAAAAAAATACCGCATATAATACGTTAATAAATTCATATGGGCATTCCTTTATTACACTCGCTCCACTACACTTCGCTCGTGATTGAAATACTCGGTACTGAAAGGAAGTTTATAAAGCTCGATGTTTTTAAACTGTTGTTTTTTTCTCAATTGTGTTAAAAACCATCAGTTTATGAACTGAGAAAAGTGCGTGCAAACTTAGTCGTAAAAAATCATATCATACGAAGGGTACGGGGAAAAACCAGATAAGTCACAAGTTATTGGCATTTTTAGATGAAAATTGATCATACGTTTGTATTGTGCGGGAGTTTTTGATTGGGCCAGAAATTAGGTTATTTGCCACCAAATGGTGAAGCTACCGCAATTTTATTAAAAATTGACTGGTTTTTCCCCTGTACCCATATGTTTTATTATTCAAGAAATACAGTTGACGAGCAAAAGTTTTTAATTTAACATTTATTTGAATGGGTCACCAATAACGCGTCCAGAAGGTATTTGTGATTTTGATCGACACAACAAAATTTTAAAATGACCCTATTCGAAACATCCCTCTTTCGTATACTTCCTGTTTTCTCTACTTCTTTGTCCGCGAGAACTTGGCCGGAAATTAACTCTACTATCTACCCTCGACGGGCGGACCCGACCATTTATTACCATTACGTTATAAGAAGACCACGGCAGCACTCGACCGTGGGTACTGCCCACGTATTCGTTCATCTTGTATTTTTATTCATAAAAAAGGATCCAAGCGATAGGCCATGGGAATCTTACCCCTTTCTTGCCTCAACACGCTGGGGGCGTTCTTTTTACTAGATTTCATTCATAAATGTTTGGAATTGTTGATTTACGAGCTAGTTTTTTGTTTTATAGGAAGTACGGGATTTAATTTATTATTTTCAGGTTCAGTCATATCTTTATGAAATTAAATCAGTTAGGTTTCGACGGTGTGGAAGAAACGAACAATGCTTATGTTTATGTTTTACTTATATATATTTTTTTTTCGACTGGTCAGTCTCGATGAAACCGCTAACGGGACAACGATTAATGGTATTTCAGAAGGGCATGGTTCATGAAAATATCTATGAAACAGAGACATATCGCCAACATTCCTGCGGTGTTCCAAAGAAATGAGCAAGCTTGTATCCAAAGCATCACCGATGAGACCAGTGTTTCTTTTGTGGACAGAATCGTGAAGTTTCACTACGTGTTTACGAGCTGCACTACATACAGTATGTCCCACTTTGAGAAGCCACACCCTTGTATTTTCTTGACAGTATAGTGATATAGTTATATAGTAAATTTCATAAGATGTTTGATTTGCACAAGAAAATACTACCCTTTACTCTGTCCTGACTTGCCAAATCTTATTGTAAACTCCCATTATAAAACTTTTCAATTATGAAAAAAAATGTTATTTTGATAAAGATTTGAGTTTTGAAAAGATTTCTGAAAAAAAATATTATACAGGGTATTTTTGGGGGGCACCAGTCCAAGGATCCACAATAGTTATGATATCACTATTCAAAGTTTAAACGAGCAGTTTGAATGTAAAATATCAGTCATAGATCAAGAAAAAATTTGTAATTCCATTTCAAAGATGTGAATATAATCAGTAATTTCAGTAAAAAAAGGCATACTCATCACAAAATCTTGCATAAACGATCATTTTGAAATAGAATTATTGTTATAGGAGCTCATGTTCTTGGTCACTGGTAAGACAGAATATTGTAGATGATGGTTTGGTGGCAATAGAAACTCAACTAGGTTGGACAATAATGGGTAAATACTACAAAAATAATAATTCTCACATTTTTACATTTTTTACGTCCAACAACGCTGATTCCGAAGTTATTATCCAGGAAACTTGGAAACTCAAGATTGATTGGGGACAATACATTTCCAGGTCACTCAATTAGTGGTTGAAAGAGTTGACTTTTATTAGTTTATGTAGAATTTCCAGACCATTTTGTAATTTGCAAGATAAGTACTGAGAACTCTTCCATTCACGTATTTTGTGATGAAGACAGAGAAAAATGGAATTCCGTCAGTTACACTCATTCAGGCTAAGTTACGAGTAGCTCCAAAAAACATCACTATACCGAGGTTGGAGTTGTTAGCTATTCTCATTGGAGTTCGATTATGTAGAATGCTAAAAAATGTCGATAACCCATTATTGGAGCGATTCAATGGTAGCATTGGATTAAAACACAGGAGAATTGGAATACTTTTGTAAGAAAAGAAGTTTTTGTCTTGTAGTAAAATTAGTGAATGGTGACTTGAATCCTGCAGATATTGTCTCTAGGGGTTGCAACAGCAAAATTTTGTTGGAGAAATAGTGGTAGAGAGGTCCAGATTGGCTAATGAAAGAGCAAGATAGTTGGCCACACAGCGAGATAATTGATAACGAGGAGGAAGTCAATAAAATCGGCAGTCTTCAATTTGGTGTTCGAGGAATGGTGCTCAATTAGGGAATTCAACTATTTCTCGAACTATTATAAAATAATAAGAATGATTGCTTGGATATTTCGTTTTCATTGCAATCGCAAGGGAAATGTTAAGATCAGTGGTGGTGAACTTGACTCAGATCAACTTTTCAGGGCTGAAAATCAACTACTCAAAATGGTTCAGCAGGTGAGTTTTGGTGAAAATTTCACACCTCACTTTTTCAGCCAATCAAAAAATTGGTTTTTATTTAGTTGCCATGGCAACCCAAAAAATTTCCGGAAATTTTTATCCTCTTGGGTACCCTGGGCGTAATTAATAAGTGGAAATTTTTCTGTCAAATATTTGACATGTGATAGTTAACATTTTGGTTTTATGTACAAATGGAATGTTCTTTTTCATATGAAAGGAGATACTATTTCATAATTATATATTCACTAAATATTTCGAATGTGTCTGAAAATATTTTGAGAACTTGCATTTCAACGATGAATAGGTCCATCGGTAAAAAATGTATATCAATCAAATCTATCTATGCTTGACTTGATGAACTTAATATTTGAAACAATTTTATTCAACTTATCTTTTCGTGAATACTCGGCTGAAATTTTCAAGAATTCCTTTCCACATCACTTCCCAATAGACAATCCGCATGGACCAGTCAAAACTATATCAGTTCTGCGTGATGTGCAATGTAATTTTAGGTTGAAAATGTCGCAAAATGAATTTTCCTTTCTCACATACAAACACCGCCACTAATACCAACGCGTAACTGTCATTATATCAACAAAAACCAATCATGGCCCACTGATGTTACAACTTGTTTTCTCTCAGAATAATCTACAAGTCAGTTGAATTAACCATTAATTTAATATATTTTGGTGTGAAATTTTCTTACCGAATCCCCCGCGTGCTTGAATTAATTGCTGGAAATTTATCTCGAAAAATTTCCGGCAATAATTCAAGCACTAGTGAGATTATAAGTGAAAATTCTATTTTTTTAATTTGGACTTAATAAAATTAAAAACTACATTGGTTATGGGTAGATAATGTAGAATTCAAATACCTATAGTTTTGACTTACAAAAGTGATATAGTAAAAAAACTTATTGAGCAATTTCACATTAGAAATTACCATACAGGAATACAAACAACTATGATTTTATTGAGGGAATGGTTTTGGATTTTGAAGGGAAGAAAATTTGTAATGCGAATATTCAGCAGCAAATATTTAGGGATCTTTTGCACCTCTACCAACAGATCGAATACAATGTAATGAAGCTTTTTCGCTAACAGGAATAGATTTAGCAGGTCCACTTTATCTGAAAGAAGGAAATACAGTGTGGATTGTTTTATTTACTTGTACTGTTTACATACAGTATCGAAAAGTTTTCATCTGGGGTATGGTGATTTTATGAGAGCGTGAAGAAAAGATTGCTATAATGTTGAGAGAGCATTATAATTTCTCTTCTACTCACTCGAGAAAGGGATATCAACTAAGCTGTTAATTTGTCGGGCGAGGCAACAGGAGAGGCGCGCAGTAGTGCGTCTCTCTTATTTATGTGGTATTATCATATCTTTGCGTTCTCTGTTGCTCGCGTAGATTTCTGTCTATACCCCAGATGAAAAGTTGATGCATGTCTGATGTCACAAAGATGAGTTGTCTCAAGGCGATGTCGAATATCTGTCATTTATTCTGACAATGTACTTATTTCATTGTAGCAAGTAATTTATTCAAAAATATCCATACAATCATGAATTATTCTCCAAACATAATTACGCTGGTCTCTGTGATATCGGCCCTTTTGGAGAAACGAGATGCCTGCGTTTTGTTCTTATTAAATTGGTCCTTTCACGATCATTTCTGGTTTCACAGGCTGATGGAGCTTCGGAAGAGAAAGCGGTATAAGGGGTACTATAAGCGTTTTAGATATTTGATAAGCTCGATGTAGATAGCTTTTTATGACCGAAATAACAATAACAACTTTAGTTGCTGAATGAGATTTTCCCCTTTTTTGAGAATGGTTGTACTCTTCTAAATTTCCAGTTGGGCGAAAATACCCCCATATTATTAGAAAGGATAGATAACTTGCAAGGAAGTAGTGATAGTTCGAAAGCTCATATCGTGAGAATAATCAGCAGAATTCTGTCGGATCCACTAGCTTTGTTGGTGTTAAGACCCAACAAAATGCCTCTGATACTTCGTTAGCGAAAGGCTATCTCAGATGTTTAACTGTCAATGAATGATAATGTATAATTTACAGCAAACATTTGGCAAAAATATAGGCTTTTTCCTAAGCGTTCGTTGATAGTGTACCATCTTCCTTGGTTGGATGAAAAAATGAGCTAGAAGTGAAATTTCTTCCCAGAGCTTTGCCAAATGACCAAAACGAGCGGGACCCATTAGGACATTTGGTACAGTTGTGTATATTGAAATCTCCTATTACGATTACTTTAGCTGTTGGATGGTTTTCCCGAATAAATTCCAATTTGAGTGATAAAAACTCGAATACGTCGCTATAAGATGGTTCATTAGGACAAGTAAAGGCAACAGAGTACTTTGATATGTTTAATATTACCCAATAAGAACCACATCACGTCAAAGTATTCTGGCTCTCTATTTCTTCGCCTTGGCATGATAGGAATTGAGACTGAAGTTCGTAACTCAAGGAGACTTTAAGACTCGAGGAGACTGTAACAATATAATTGAAAATGAAAGAGAAAATGAAAGTTAACGACCAAACACTGAAATATGGAATAATCCATTTGACAGCACAGTGTGGCTTTTAATAGTCCCCCCCTCCGTTAAGTTCTGAACGGTTCGACGTAGAAACATGAAAAAAAAAATGTTTCGAGAGTTTGACCAATAGTACTTTTTGAAATAAAAAAATTGGTGATTGCCCCACAGGGGGGAGGGGGGACACATCAACTCAAAATTTTAAACGGCATGGGGGGTCAAGTGGCACATCGTCGAAAAGGAAATTGTATTCTCTTAACAACCATCTAAATTTTTTTGAATTCCGTTATTATTTTTTTTGCAATTCAAAATCAAAATACCAAATGTAAATGCGGATCTGAATACTACTCATACCTTGATAAATTTGAACGGTTTGATGTGGAACAATGAAACCAAAAATATTTTGAAGGGTATTATCGATACTACTTTTTGAGAGAAGAAACATTGCAGGTACTCAACAGATGGAGTTGGGGGCACATTAACTTAAAAATTAAAAACAAAATTCAAAAATATTCAAATGGTTGTAAAGATAATTGAATTCTCTTTTCTACGATGTGCCACTTGACCCCCATGCCGTTTAAAAATTTTGATTTGATGAACCCGCGCCACCTATTGAGCAATCACCATATTTTTTATTTCAAAAAGTAGTATTGGTGAAACCCTCGAAACGGTTTTTCATTCATGTTTCTACGCCAAACCATTCAAAAGTTAACGGGGGGGGCTATTATAAAAGCCGCACTGTATAGTTGATATGTTGGTATTTCAACGGGCGATACTAGAGACCATCTACACCATATATGGTTATTTTTTTAGTTACCGTTTACGACAGACAGTATAACCTATGGGAATATTCTTTGAAATATGCAAGTATACAACAATTCAATTGAATTTTCACGGCAGTGTTTGGAACATTTGTTTTAGTTACCGTAATCTGGAGTCACTTGATGACTGATACACATGACACATGTCGAGGTGTTAAATAGTATATTAAAGTATAAGTGGATAAAAAGGTCTTTCAAACACGCGCGAATAGAGCAAGATCAGTTATCCACGAATACTTTACGTTATTTTTTACAATTGATGCACTTTGAAATCATAAATACTGGTTTAATTATTACACGTGATAGAAATAAGAACTTAATGTAAAATGGCTGAATTCGTGATGTGACACCTTTCGTTTATGGTTGAATAAAAATTTTGCATTTGTTTGTAATATATCATTTGACGTTACAAGGTACTTCTGTCAGATCAATGATCATAACATTGTCATTCAGACTTTACTGTTCTCGAGTTATTGATGTAGCCATAGTAACTTAAAAAAACGCGCGTTTTTACGCGCACAAGCAACTTAGAATGATATAGCGGAACGAATAATCATGAAGGAAGAGTAAGAAAACAAACTTCAACCAAGGCAAATTTTGAGAAATGTTAACAAGCAGCGGGAAAATCGTATTAAGTAACACGGAATGTAGAATGTTTCGACTGTTAACATCCTCGGCAAGCGACAAGCCTCGGCTTTGCCTCGGCTCACCTCGAATGTTAACACGTCTTTAGATTCCTTGTTATTCAGATAAATATTATTGAATGGTAAATACTAGTTAGTTATTTCAATTCGAAACTATCAACCTATATTTTCAGTTGTTCTATTTTATGAAATTCTATAGAATATAGAAAGGTATACCTTTATTCCAAATTTTCAGGTATGGTAATTCTTACCAATTTTTTTTTTTTTAGTTTCTTCGAAAGGAGTACTTCAAGGGAGGAAGAATCACAATTTACTGATATTCATTTTTTTTTTTTTCGCTTGATGTACATTTAGCAATTCTACAACATTATCAGAACAGTATGCCAATGAAGGCAATAGAAAAACCCTCCATAAATCATAATCACAGCATAACTAAAAAAGAACAAAAATCCCTTCCGAACCAAAAATGGACATCTAGCCCCTCATATGCGGGACTTTCATGGTGATCTGCATAACCAAGAAGTCGGTCGACAATTTTCTTGATTGGGTTTTAAATCACTCTATTTTGCCCACAGGCGACACATGCAAGTAAGAACAGAAGCTTTTGCTTAATAATACCCCGATACAACTTTAAATAATTCATGATTCTGCTGCAATGCACGCTCTCACCTGAATGCTTGTCTGTATTATTTACGACCATTTATTCCTGTCTTGATTGCCGTGATATGTGTAGAGAACGGAATAAATTTTCCTTTTGACGTGGGAGGAAAAAAGGGTTCGTATTTATCAATTATTTCGAAACACGTTGACCTAGATGATTCTGATCAAATAATATTACTGCCTGGTTCAAATAATTGCTAACAGAAGGAATATCACCAGATTTTAATCTACAGACAATATTACGTTGAACGGAACACCGAAGAAAATAATAAATGAGGTCGATTATCTATCCCGTCTGATAAAAAATGACAAGCAAATTCAATCACTGTTTTAACAACATCGTGAGGTGAGTTCCAAAGCTTTGCCGTTCGTTGGAATAACGAGCCCTGTGAGAGAGATGTACGACATATCTCTAAAGTCCTTATTAGGGATTTGAAGATTGAGCTAGACGGTTCAGTCTCGATGGGATCGGTAACGGTGAAACGATTGATAATTTAGAAGAGCATCGTCCGTGAAAATTTCTATGTATGCCTTATAAATCGTAATGGGAAGTGAAATACTGAGTTTGAGAGAGACACTTCTGCCAATAGACGTCATATGGTTTTCTCATGAAAGGGTTCTGCTGTAAAACCAAGCACTGAAATGGAAGATTTCATTGATTATCACTCCTGAATGTGAGACTGTGAGATCGACCTTTCCAGAGAAAAGACATGCTTGTGTTTCGTTCTCATGGAATTCTGGACTTTCCGGTTAAACAGTGGCAGTGGTTGGACATGTTTTTTTCGTCCGGGCACAAAGATGGTACGAGGATGCCTCGTGACCGGGATGCTTTTTGTATTGTGTCGTTCTCCATTGGTGGAATTTTTGTTTTTTAGGGTGGAGGATTACTTACGCCGGTATCAAGGCTGCAGCAGGGAGGAACTTTGCGTAATGGGTCATGAAGGGGGGCAAGTGAGGTTATATCACAAGACCTCCGGAATTGTCTGGATGGCCACTATTATCCGCGAAGCTGTGCACCGGACATGAGGTAGCTCCAAACAAATCATTGATGTGAAGAAGAAACAGTGTGGGCGAGATTGGTCTAAAAGGGGACCAAATAAGAGAGAACACAACTATGATGGTAGCTTTGGCAAGGAGTCCCTGTTGCCAAATGCGATCAAGCGTCTTGGAGATATCTAATGTAACCGCTACCATATTTTCCTATAGATTGCTGCCAAATATATGAGAACCACGCAAGCAGGTGATCAGTTGATCTCTGATGCCGGAAACCATATTGTCGATCATTGATCATTCCTGAGAGTTCTAAATATTTCATCAGGTCGATGTTGATGGCTTTTTCCACGACCTACGAGATAACAGATAGCATTGCGGTAGGTCTGTACTTGCTAGGTAGGGTATTTTTTCCTTTTTTTTGTGGAGTACTTGTACCTACTCTTGCAGTTTTCCAGTTAGACGGAAATATACCCAAATTATACAAGATTTCTAGCTTTTTTGATGTTGAGTACCAGCAAATTGCGTCTGATGGTTCGTTGGCGGAAGATAATCTCAGGCATATAGGACTGATGTCAAACATGTTTGCAAAGATATTGGTTTTTTCCTGAGCGTTTGTTGCTAGTGTTCCAAGTATTCGTGATCAATTTTTTTTTTCCAAAGTTTCGACAAAAACTGAAAATTTCGGATCGGATAATTTGAAAATTCCAATTTTAATTTTAATTAGGTAAGATTATTAAACATGGTTGTTTGTACTTGTATGAAAATTCCTCTAAACAAATAATTCCCTTCTAGCTTTCGCTTCATTTCTCCTCGTACATTTAACAGGCGTTATGGCCATAACATTTCAAGATTTTACCAACTAAGAACGGAACCCAATATTGAAACATTATGACATTAGGTAACAGAATTAGATGCCATTTTTTCTTATAATTCGGTGTTTTCATTAAGCATATGTCAATGTAATTTATCATTGTAAAATAGGAAATCAGAAATTGTAATATGATGAAACATGAGTTTTAAAGTTTTGGTTGGTTTCCGAGTTTTGTCATGGTCTTCTTTGGTTAAAATCTCCAAACGTTTCGACTTCAACTGCCGCAGTTCAGTTGATACGTCAAGAAAAGTACTTCGACCACACCACTGAAGATGACTGCCGCAGTTGCAATCGAAACGTTTGAAATGAACCAAAGAAGACCACGGCAAAACCATTCTTATACAGTATCGTAAAGTTTTCATCTGGGGTATGGTGGTTTTATGAGAGCGTAAAGAAAACCTTGAGAAAGCATTACAATTTCTCCTCTACTAGCTCGAGGGAGGGAAATCGACGTGAGTTGTGAATTCGTCGGGCGAGGCAACAGGAGAGGCGCGCAGTAGTGCGTCTCACTTATTTATGTGGAATTATCATATCATTACGTTCCTTGTTTCTTGCGTATATTTCTGTCTATACCCCAGATGAAAAGTTTCCGATACAGTATGAGTTTTAAAGTTGGTAAAAATGAACAAATTCAAGCGGTAATCGTCACGCAATCTGTTTGGTCATGTGTGTCATGGATCAGAACTCACATCAATATATCTTTTGTTGACATTTGAAGTGTGGTTATTGTAATTATAGTTGATTTGTTGTTTGTTCTGAAGTGAAGCATTATTAGCTCAATTTATTTAATACCAACTGAAAATGCAGACAGAACGGTTCGTGAAAGCATCTTCAAATAATTTACCATCGATAGACATTTTTATGGTGATGGAGTTCATTAAAAACTATGATCGTTTCAATGCATGCAAAATTAGGAATGTGAAAGCAGCAGTCTAAGTGAAAAAATAAATAATGTTTACTTGTTGAAATTTTCACGAGAAAAATATCTGAATTTCTTTGAATGATTCACAAACAACATATTTCAATTGTTTTTATCGTAACTTTGAGATTATGCCTGAACAAGCTAAATGTAAATCAAATTTTTACAGGGCCACTCGTGAGGCGTACGGTGATGATGCCATTACGTAGGTAGAGCTGAAGAGAGATGGCTCTTTATGCACTTCACAGTAGGTTCACTGAATCCTAGAAGGCTTTGGTACTACTTTGCATTAACTAACTTCTATATGAGTAATATCATATTACCGTATAGTATAGAATAACTCGGTAGTTTAAAATCAATTTTTAATTTTTTTTTCTTACATACGCCATCTAAGGGTTGTCTTCAAGTATGACCCAACCGCCAACTTGGATGTGTCACACAACCGCCTACTTGAATATTTGATGTTTCTGAAAAAAGGATTAGGGTTGGTATACCTGTATATTATGTTTGTAAGGATCCTATCAGTTAATTTACAGTCATTCCTCACTTAAAAGGGCAGAAAAAGCAGCAAGAACAAAAGACCCCCTCGGATTAAAAGTTAAGGAGGTTGGGCCATACACGAGGATTTACCAATAGATAAAGATCGCGACGAACATGACCCTTGCCTGAACTGATGAATAGAGGGGACGACCTGCATTGCTACGGGAGCAGGGAGCAGTGAGCAGTAAGTCTTAGGGATTATGTATCCCATCTTTGGGGGTCGAGGCTTTGTCAGATTTTCTCCTCAGTTGGTTAACGGAGTGGTAGATATGCCACATGTTGGTTTTGCTGTAGGAGGCTCACATAAAACCTACAGGGCGCTTAATAATACCAAGCGCCTTAAACCACAACTGACACCCGTAAATACGAGGATTCTCCCGATGTTCTTTCAAATCAACTCTAACGTGTATGGTGCTGCCGACTTTTTCCCAGACGAGGAGGTGGAACCACTCATCTGACTGGGAAACGCGATGCATATAGACAATATGGAAGCTACGATCGAGTCGGAGAGACAACACGCGTCTCGTATCCAATGTGTGCATGATTGGCTACGTGGCGGCCAATAGGCCCTTCACGCCTGCGGCGACTAGCTAACTACACATGAAATCAAGGCATGCTGTTTACATCAAACAGTGTCTTGGTAGCACAGGAATGCTGGTGGCTGCTTTTTTGGATCAACATCTATGAGTTTTCACAACCATTCAACGTAGATACTCCAGTCCTAGCGCAGCTCGAAGCTTTCTGCCTGATAACAATGATCTGAGCAACCCAATAACCCTGCTTCAGGACCTGGAAGGTCAAATAACTATTGGTCGAAACACTCGCCGTTCACCATCTGGCAAGAATTTTCAAATCATGGCTACATGGGAAGCAACAGATTTTGGATTGGTTTGTCGAGGGGGCGGGCCGTGCTCATCCCCAAAAACGAAGACCGATAGCACGCTTGAACTGGCTGCAAAGAGGACCTGCTCATCGGCAAATGTGTCAGGCAAGACTCCGCGCAGTATAAGCGTAACTTTTCTATGGCCTGGATCAATTACGACAAGACATTCCATACAACTTCGTTTGAACTCATAAAGCGTTAGCCATAAAGCCACAGTGGCCGGGTGTACTTATGTCGGGAATATCCATACCAATGAAATCTTTATTATTATTATCACCAGTACCCTTTTGTGGCAAAACCTTGTGAGGTTTTCTGTTTTCTTGAGAAGAATTATTTCACTTCCCGTCAATTGATTATCATTTATAAGCCATAAATCCGACCTGTCCTGAAATACTGTTTCCATATTATATGGAGTGGAGCACCCAAACACACATTGAAACTTTTAGATTATGTCCAAAAAAAAGCTATTCGTCTCGTCAGTAATACTTTGCTTACAAACTCGTTAATTTCTGTAGAAATGTTAACAATCTGTTACTGTTTTATAGATATGATCATGGAAGATGCTTTTCCGAAATATCATCAATCATTCCACCGTTAGCGGTCCCATCCAGACTGACCCGTCGAGCTCCAGTCCCCACATCCATATGCCGTCGCTTTGGAGAGATGCCAAACATCTTTTTTCCAGGGCTTTTAACGGACGCAAAGCTTTAGAACTCGCTGCCTCAGGAGGTGTTCCCTGAGGAATATACTTCCTACTCTCACGACGTTTTCTGGACATAACAGGATTTTCCTTCTCATGGAAAAAATAGCTTGAAAGAAAAACTTGGTCACAGGCATAACGAGACGCTACGAGTGTTGTACTACCATCTTTGACCCTCCTAAGGCACAGACGCGATACTGTTGTTGTCTTATGCTCCGAGATGCTGTAGAAAATGAGGAAGTGCCAAATCCATTAGAACCACTTTCAGGCAAATATAATCCAATAAGCCTGATATATTCCTCCTCGACCATCAAAGTACTATAATTTTCGTCATAGAGTTGTCGGCTCCTGGCGAAACGAACATCAGGTACGCAGTCAGGGGGCTTTGGGGCTGTACCCCTCCCCCCATGATTACAAATTCCCACCGTTATTCATAATATCCGGCTGACAAAAAAGAAAGCTCTGGTAACTCATAAATTGTATATTCAGCCCTCCCAAAATTGAAATCCTGGCTGAGCCAGTGACAAACATCGTCCTAAAAGGGGAGGAAAAATGGGCCAAATATCAAGATTTACCCTTTGAACTCCGCAATCTTCAGCCAAACCACTCCGTTGAAATATTGTGGTTCTGTGTCTGAAAACCTGGGAGATTCGTAAAAACAAAAAAAAAACGGAGGTTAATTAATAAGAAATCCACACAAGTTTGGAACATTAATAAAATTAGGTATATGACCATATTATACAGGTTGCCACAAAAAGTATCTCCTAGTCCAACTTCATCGAGTTGGATGCCTCAGATATGCTAGCAAACACGAACAGTGGGATAATGAAGAATGGAGCCATATTCTATTCATCAGTGATTCAAGGGTCATCTCAGGTAACTAGATGATGGAATGTACCAAAAATGCTGAGAATGACGAACTTGCAGTTAAAAACTCTCTCCGCGGCAAATATCAGCACAAACTCCGACAGATCTGATCATCAGAACTGTCGGGGAAGAACAAAGTTGCTACGACCAATATGCTTGCCGTTCCGATTCTACTCTACTCCTTTGGAGTAGTAAAATGGACTCAGGAAGAGCTGTGACAACTCAACGTTAAAACTCGAAAAATGATACATCTTCCACGGTTATACTTCCCCAGACAACAGGGAGGCCGGGTACTTTCGAGACTGGGTCCTCCTGCAGCTGCACAAGGATAAGCCAATGCATGGGGTCTTCTTCAAGAACATTGAAGACCTTGGCTTATCCAA
The DNA here is from genome assembly GCA_958298965.1 of Chrysolina haemoptera. NCBI lineage: Eukaryota > Metazoa > Arthropoda > Insecta > Coleoptera > Chrysomelidae > Chrysolina > Chrysolina haemoptera. Next base: position 39,005,845 of record OY282584.1, on the reverse strand, counting down.
AAACCTGACCTTTGCTTTCCTCAGGTCAAGTGAGCTGAAGTCGGAGACCGAAAGATTCATAATGGCTTGCCAGGATGGTGTCTTCAACACCCTGGCCTACCGTAGCTGCATGATGGATATAGAGATCCCCAACACTAGATGCAGAGCGTGTCGTGGGGCTCCTGAAACCCTTATGCATTTGCTCTCAGCATGTCCAGCATATGCGGTCTCAGCCTATATCCACAAGCACAACGCGGCTCTACGAGTGTTGTACTACCATCTACGAAACTCGTGCGGTATAGACGAGACACCGGCGTTGCCTTGTGCTCCGGGGGATATTGAGTCCGTTGTGGAGAATGAAAAGTGCCGAATATATTGGAACTACTCATTTCCCACCCTCAGGCAAATACGAGCCAATAAGCCTAATGTAGTCCTCCTCAACCATCAGAGAAAGACGATTTTCGTGATGGAGTTTTCGGCTTCTGGTGAAACGAACATCGTCCGAAAAGAGGAGGAGAAAAGGACTAAATATCGAGACTTACTCTTTGAACTCAACCGTCGTCCAAAGTCTAGCGCACGCGACATTTTTCAAATCGCGCGCGAGCCACTTCATACACATTATATCAGAGTTACAGTTTGGTTTCAAATAAAAGTATCAACTCAAGATTCTATTTGTTACCTTTCAAATAATTTATATAAATCACTAGACACAAAAACTCCGACAATTATACATGTATATTTGTATATGTATATTTCTTGATTTTGCAAAAGCATGTGATACGGTCAGTCATCAATTACTATTATATAAATTGAAGAAAATTGGTTTTTGCGGAATATTATACATACTTTTAAAAAGCTATCTCTCTAACAGATTTCAATATGTAGAAATAATGAAAAATTAACCAATCCAGAAATATGTGAATATTAGATCCACTTGTATTCAATATTTATAATAATGACCTATCAAGTCTTGAAAGTAAAGCTAAAATTCATTATTTTGTAGATGATACTGTTATTATATATACCAAATTTAGGACCACTAGGAAAAAAATTAATGAAACTGACTGTATCAAATATGTGGGTATAATGATAAACAGACATTTGAGATGGAATTTACAAATTGACTATGTAATAAAAAAATTGAGATATCTTTTGTTATTAAAAAAAGTGTTGAATATCCATTATCTAGAAATATTATATTATTCACTTGTTCAATTACAAATAAATTATGGAATTTTGGGAATTATACATACTCATTGGACGACTTATTCAAAATAAACAAAAAATGGACATTAGACAATTATTGTGTTATAGTATTATTTTTCATATATATATAAAAAGAAAGTATTGATTTCAACTCATATATTTATAACACACGAAACAAAAAAATACAGCTACATTGAAAAATCAAGTTCATAAAATAATAGGTCAAAAAATTTTTAGTTATAGCATTCATTTGTATGACTCCTTACCAAATGAAATAAAGAGCATCAAATCACTTTTTTCCTTAAAAAAACCTAAAGAATGGATAATGAATGAAGAAATGACAAACTGTCCATGCTTATTTGTTTTGTCATTATTATGTACTATTATTATATAAAGAACTTCATTTCCATAGTTTTATTCAGTTCATAGAACAAGTGAAACTTCGTAAGGCTTTTCCGGTTTATTATTGCAAAAAACGTATAATTGTTTAAGAATATTATACTGTTATTTATATATTATTATTGCAAATAAAGTCATTATTAATATTATTATTAATGAGGTGTGCTGTAGGTTTTGCGGGCTTTCCTACAGCTGAAAGGTGAAAACGACACCAAAAATGAGTGAGTCACCTCGGAGCACCATGGCAAATGATAATAATAGCCGTCCCCTACCGGCACGCTATGCTTTAAGATACACTCTAGGAGCGTTTATGAGAGAGTATTATTATTATCAGTCATTAAACGACTTAACAGCCATAAAAACCGAAGCAACCCATCCATTTGGTGAATAAGCAATTATAAACTATTGTTTTATGTGGGTGCGATCCATCACAACGATCATATACCCAACAGTATTACCGGCTCTTGTACTATAATTGTTTTCACGGTACCTCAAAAGTTCCATGCAAAATAGATCATACAAATGAAAAAAATTACTCTTTATTGTTTTTTCGATTTGTTGAGGATTCATCTAATATCATTTGTTTACACACGAATATATGTTATGAGATAAATCACTGCAAATTCAATAGTTCTTTTCTGTTGAAACTGAACATTATATTGTCTGCCCGGAATTGGATATCCAAATATGACTTCAGAAATAAAACAACATGAAGTAGTTGAAAATATATCGTTATATAGAACACATTTTTCTCTAAGTCCTAGAACCATATAGCAACGAAATAATTTAAACATGAAATATTCAGTGAGACTTCTATTATTGATGTGTCAATAGTCAATATTTTGTTTTCGTGCAGAATGGCACCTTAATTTTATTCATTCAAAATATCTCAGATAAATCTAAGAAGGTACATTTAAGTTTCTCAACAAAAAATATACGAACTGTACAATTCATTCAACAATTACTCGAAAGTCAACAGAATAATCGAATAAATGATACTTTTTAATTTGGACATTTAGAAGTATGAAAACGAGATATTGAATTCACTATTGAAAATGTATTCAAATGACCAGGCAGCAGCAGCCTTATGGAAAAATTGTCACCAGTTAATTTTTCTGAATTTTTAGTATGTTGTAAAACAAACAAAAATGTCGACGGCTCAACTCAATTCTATGGCTAATTTTCGAGATACAGGGTGTCGAAGTTGAAAAGTGATCATGTCTTTGAAGTAATATCTATTGCTCTAAGGAAAACATCTCAAATAAGAATGTTTTGCGCGACAAATATTGCCTGCCATAATTTCAGACTGGTTTTTGATAAAAAATAATGTTAGATACAGGGCGAGTCAAGCATTATTCGAAATGAAATTCTTAACCCTATACAATGAAGATGTGTTTAGGGATACTCGACTACGAACCATTCAACATACAATATAACAAAATTTACAGTATGAGACAAACGCTAGGTGATGGCTTTGCCATGAACAGTTTTTGGAATACAGAGGGTAACACGTTAAGAGGGACAACCGGCTTTGTATAAGTTATTACAAAAGTTGTCCAAAGAGTTGTATACAATGAAAATGTCATATAGAAAACTTTTGAAATCAGTATTTTCTGATCACTCTGTATGACATTCAGCTTTGCACTACTTTATAAGATCATGAAAGCAATTTTTGTCATCAACTAGGTTGTCTCATTATGTTGAATGGTTCATAGTGAAGTTCCTAAAGCGACAAATATGAAATAAAAATATGAAAAATGTCAGCAAAAAACTGTTACTTTTTGTCTCACCATGTACACAATGTTGTCAAGTTTGATATATTCAAATGATGAGAATTTCAATGTTACTTGGTTTAGTCTCATCGTTCTTGTATAGGGATGACAAAGAATTTCATTTTGTATAATACTCGACTTGTATCTAAAAATATTTTTTCCAAAAACTAGTCCAATATTATTGCCTTATGGGTAGGAGATATTTGTAAGGCAAAAGATTTTCATTTGAGATATTTTTCTGAGAGCCATATTACTTTAAAAAAAAGGCCACTATTCAACTTTTACACCTGTATCCCGAAAACTAGCCATAGGATTGAGTTGGACACGTGGACACTTTTGTTCAGAAGGTCGTATTCTATAACATACCAAAATTTCAGAAAAATTAACTGGTGACAATTTTTCCATAAGGCTGCTGCCGGGTCCTTTGCTGAGGACTGTTGAAGAAATTATAAAACCATTATCATTTGAATATATGATCCAACTTCATTTGGCTACCTTCATTTTGATGAATTGATTCAGTAAAGTTGGAAACTTTCTATACTTCCTATAAGACCACTCAACTTTTCGTAGTTCGATCATCGAAATATCCACACAAATTTGTCCATGTTAAATCTAGTTGTTATTTCTTGTAATGTGGAATACTGAATAGTATAGTAACAAAATATGAGATGGATACACTGATTACAAAAATTGATTTAACAAAAACAACTCATTTCTGTTACTTAATTCATACTCTGCAGTTTCGTCAAACTCAACTTGTGATCTTGACGTTAGAATATTCTCAAATCCTTTGAAAAGGTAATAACAGTCTCCTAAGGCCACACGGAATGAAATAGTGCTCTAAGAAAATCTATTAGATTATTCTGCATCATCATACAACAATAATTCTACGAAGGAATGTTTTATATATTATATTCACATAACCACAATTGGCACAAACATGGTTGTAAAATGTTTCAGCATAAGTACTTTTAATTCCTAGGTGTATGAAAAGGCATCAAAATGATTCCATTATCATTCTCATTTCATAAATCAACCAGCAATTTCTATATCAATAATAATTTTAAAGTGTGGATAAGTTAGGATAATATTTATAATTTATTAATTTTTAAATATATTATTACAATGAAATTCTAATAAATAATTCATGAAAAGTTCGAAAAATTAAAAATCTTTAACCAATTTTAAACCAAATGTTAAACCATTAGGAACAACCTCCCAAGAACGTACATTTTGGTTCAAGACAATCCAAATAATAGCTATAATAAAGTTCAAATATGTTTTAGTTTCATACAAATCTTTATGTCCACCTACTAAAATTAACAAATGTTTCCTAGCAAAAAGAGTATTGAATATTTTTTTGTTAATTCGATATTTCGAAAAACAAAACAGCAACAATTCTTGTGCCATACATGTCGCCCAGAGCGAATAATGGCTGTTCGCGCGTTGCTGATAATGATTCTTAGTACTCAGTATCATTAATTTGTTCATATGTTTCTGCTGTTTCTGATATTGAGAGAAGACTAATATTAACACATAAAGTGTCTGTTTATGGACTCTAAACATTGTCATACATAAATTTTTATAGCTCACTCAAACAATAAAACATTCTAATGAATGTTTTCAAATAAGTGAAACTAGTTATTTCAATGCTTTTACAGTCTTCGTTCTGCAGTTGGATTTCAAATGAACAATGGTATATAAAGGTGAGCTTCTCCTAAAGAAAGTTGTGATACTTGTAAACCATTTCCTGATCAGCTTCTCATCATTATCTATTTCTTTACAGTTGTTAATAGCTTTTTAAATGAGATCGGGTTCTGAATACAAATTCTAAATATAGCCAAAACAAATCATAACAAATTTTAATTGAAAGCAAGAAGAAAATGAACACCCAAATATTATCCATTTTTTATAGTAAATCTATACCTACCATGATCTCCTATGTTATTTCGAATAATTCCTCAAATTTTAAATGGAGATAAAATTTCAATATGTTTGTCATGGTCTGAATAATTCTTCGTAACCTGTATATAAGTACAGTTCAACCAGGAAAACTTGACCTTCGAGACTTTGGGATGTACAAACAATAAATAGGTGGAGTAACTATTCTACATATAGGCGGTGGCGGTAGGGGTAGCGACGCGGTAGCGATAACACCAACACATACATATCTGACCGCAGACAAGTTGAGAGAAGTGTGCAACAGCATATTTGACTATACATGTTACATCTGAACGCAAACGCAACAGTGTATATGTGGTCATGCCTTAATTTTCCTGCTTAGCTGTACTTGCTTTATGCCCCTTCTTACACCTTCAGAAATTAACATTTTAGGTCATTTATTAACATATAAACGAAACACAACAAAAACCGTTTCGGAAATTATCTGTAGAGTTGTTTGCAAAACCTAACCAAGAAATTTGTAAAAACAATCAAGTATAAAAATATTCAACTAGTCTAATCTAAAAATCACTGAGTTTCAGCTGATGATTATCGAACAACATTTACGTAAGGCTGGATACTTAAATGTTGGTTCTATACAAGGTATAAATGTATATACATACCTAATAATACAAAAAACATTTCAATTCTTCAAACCATTATTATAAAAATACACAAATAAAAATTAAACGAAGGTAATACAAATTATAAAACAACAAAAATTAATTGTAATGTAAAACGACTATTAAAACATTTAATAAAAAATAAGATAAATGTTCAAACTATGTCATGTTGGAATGTTATGTGTGAATAGGTAATTTTTGAAAAGAAATATTTTTTGTTTTAGGTGAACAAAGTGCATCTTCTCATGTTCTGAAATTCAATTCATTTTTGCAATTTGGAAAAGCTACAATTAAATTAGATGATTTTCTCAGATTGAATTAACCTAACCCTACTATACTTTATTAAAACTGAAATGTAAACTAGACAAAGTGGAAGTAAAATAAATATAGTAGAAACTGGCAAATTCTACATTTTACAAAATGAAATCAAAAGTACTGAGAAGAAACCTGAAAATTCATTTCCTAATAACATATAGGAAAGACCTAAAAATTCCAGAACTTTGGATTTCTGTCAAGAGATTAGTTTTCAATTGCAAATAAAAATCAAGAGTAACTTTATATAGCTTCAAAAATGTACAACTGGATCACACTAAAAATTGTCCGAAATTTGTTCCCTGTATATAACAGTGTTCTTGTCTTGTTTTCCGACAAACTACTGAATGTCAAATTTAATCTTGTATTTCTAGTAATGACAAACTAATATTTCTCTTTGAAATATTCATAGGTATATTACAATATATAGTTGGAGGGCTTAAATAGTTTTGAATTATTATGAAAACTAATTAATGAATTTTATTGTCAAAAACACCATTGAAAAATTGAATGATCGTTATTTTTTCGAACTAAGGTAAGTAAAACATGCCCCAAGTGTGAAGGAGACCATAGAGTCAGACAAGCAAATATTTCAGTTCTATAAGTGGTTAACAACTAATATAATAGAATCACTTATATGATCATTTGAATACAAATTCAGAGATGTAGCAGACTGAATATATACCAAAATTACGTCGCTTCACTAACAGATGCTGGTTTTGTTGGCGAAACGCGCGTCGAGTGAACTTGGCATAGTTTTAGCCTTCAAATAGTTTCCCAAGTTTATGTATTAATAAGAGAGCAGAAACAGAATCCATGAAACTTTACACAATGAATTGTAGGGAACAGGCACTTATGTGCTACTAAGAACTTTTTCAAAAATGGGGAAAAATTACTCAGTGAGTGAATTCCTGCATTTTTAAATCGAGAAGTGTTTTACCCCTAACCCCTAACTAGTTTTACCTAATCTATTTCCTTGGCATTAATGTAGTACGTAACCTTTTCAGTAAAACCACCATATCTTTTACTGCAAAATAATCCTTAGACAGCCGTCATTCGTGAAAGATTTTCTATGAAAGTATATTTAATATTCGAGTCAGATGAGTTAAAAATATGTCTGAATTATTTTAATAATTAGCAGAAAATGGGGGGATACCTTCAAATTCACAGATTTATGTTCCTTGATTGAAGAGAGATTATTTCATACGTAAAAATTGGCAGCAAGGAAAGGGAAGTATTAATCATTTGGTATATTTTTGTTGCAAACAGAACTTTTCGTTTAATTAACAAATGACTAATCATTTACATTCAGAGATTTCTTTCCCTGCAAAGTGAAACATACATCTAATTTTAAAAATTAACCTAAAACCTGTAATACAAACATAACTCTTGAATATAGTATTTTTGCTTGGTTAGCCATTCAAAAATGAATTATTTAAATTTCTGCTGTTTAGAATGATTATGAACTCCACTACTTATTTTAATTTTAATAACTGAGCACCTGACTGACTCAAACACAAATCAGAATGTCGGGATGATTCAAAGACGAATCCATTCAAATAAGTTTTTGTAAACAAATCTAAACGAAAAGAACTATGAATATACTGGAGTTTTATCCCAACACCAAACAGCTATTTTTAACACCTCGACACGTGTTTCAATCACCAAGTGATCACCTTCAAGAGGAAGAAAACAGTTCAATCTTCCTCTTGAAGACGTGAGTGAAACATGTCGATGTGTGAAAAATAGCGGTTTAGTGTTGGGATAAAACTCCAGTATATTCATTACTACACCAAAGGTTCCAAACAGTGCAGTGCAAGAAAAGAACTACGATTTCTACAAAAAAAATTATTATCAAGGAAACCAGAAGGAAAATGCAGTCGTTTTATCCATTACAGATCATATATATTTTCACATTTATTGAAAATTTAAAATGCTTTTGGAAGAAATATGAAGTGGTTTTATCCACTACCGATGCTTTGAAACCCTGTCGGACAGCATAAATATAAATCCAACATATATTTTTGATTTGTGATAACTTTAATACACCAGATGCGTTAGACATCCATGCTTGTTTTAGGGGCATTGAATAGCACTGGACTTGTTACAAATCCTTTGCTACCTACCCTTCAACATAAAGTCATTCTTCCAATAAAATAGTTATGTTAAACAATGTAAAAAGAATGCGAGTTCAGTTTATCCCACAAAGTGTTCAAAATTGATCATAATCATGAGAGGTTTTCTAAGTTTGATTTTTTTAAATTGAATTTCCACTACCCTGAAGTAATTTGCAAGACTGGCAAAATGGACTAACCTAATCTTGCCCGTATCCACCTTAACCTATAGAATACTCTATATCTAAGCTTATCACAATGGAGTATGAGGAATATTGCAGTAGAGATGACTTGCTCTAAGTACAGATATTATCTTACTTTATCCTGATCATTTGGTACATCATTTGATTATATATTACAAAGAAAGTGCAGTAAAGACGTTCTATACTAATAAGTAGTATTATTAATGCCGCTCTCGAATATTCTGCAATTCAGACAATACCATTAGGATCTGCACCATTCTTGACTACTGTTGGTACATTTTTGGGAGATTTTTCGATCATCAGCTCTTCTTGTTCTGGGGCAGCGATAGGGCCATTAGAATAATTCCACGCTTGAATCTGTACAGAGGAATTCATATATTGGACCAGCTCAAAAGTTTTAATATCATTCAAGTTTAAACCAATCTAGCTCAGAATAATAGAGGTATTGAAATGAACACTTGTGTTAAAAATAGATAATTTAAATTAAGTTTTCAGATATCAGGTGACCCACTCAAGACAATCCACCCTGAGTATCTCAACACTTGCAACACATGATCGTACGATATAGAAATAATGCTGAGACACCTTAGCTTTTATTTCTTGGGGAGCATTTTCGAAGATATATTTGTCATCTGCTATGGCTTTCTCCTTCCCTATAGAACCACCCTTTCAAGAATGCCTACCCACCTTGGATAACTCCTGAACAAAAGGTCGAATGGAATAATGCTGGGACATGTGCACTTTGTCACTCTCAAAGACCATTTAAACTTTCCCTAGCCCCAAAAATCATTTCTCCAATTAGCTCTTTAACCCTTCTTGACCATCTCACTAGTGTAGAGTGTAATTTAAATGAATCTTGTTTATTTATTTCATTGTAGTACTCAGTTAATTATTGCTTCATCGGAGCAGGATGTATAGTCGACAACACAAGTACTAGTGTGCCTAGGTTACTCCTCTTCTTCTTACGGAGCCTCAAAATCAAATATAGAATATACTATTCACGAAATGTGTGTTCCCGCTAGGTGGCGCTAAAAATGTAGGCGCGAAACAAGGTTACAAGAGATATTCAAGATGTGCGTCATTCATTGATAGACAATGGTAAAATCTATTTTGAAATCATTTTTCAACTAGGGTAAATGTTCCTTGTGGAATTATTGAATATTCTCGAAGAATTATCTGTTTGAAATCATGAAGATCAATAGATGTTCTGTGAATTATGGACTTAAAAAGCCCCCTGAGGAAAAAGTTATTGGGAGGAAGATCAGGCGCTATCAGTCTTCTTCGACCAACCCATTTTCAGGGAAACATTTGGTTCAGCCATTCTTTCTCAGCGACAGTAAAATGGGGCGAAGTACTATCTTGCTGAAATAAAATTTGTTCCACTTTTAGAGTTGGATCGATGTTAATAGCATCTTCTATGAGTGACTCAATTATATTATCTAACATATATGAGTTAACGGCCTCATCCAAATTATGGATCCAATGATAGTATTTCACAGAATGCCAGCTCACTCGTTAATCTTCTGTGTGTAATCTTCTCTGAAAATAGCAGATTTTCATTGTTCCAATAGCAACAGTTCTGCCTGTTTACGAAACTATTTAGGTAAAAAGAACACTCTCCACTGAAACAAATGTGTTTAAATTCACTACCCCTTCCAAAGTCATCCCCTGTAAATTTCTGCTGGAGTAGCTTATAGGGATGGAACTCATGGTTTCTGAGCACCCGTTGAATGGAGTATCTCTAGAACTTTTGCTTGAAAACAAACCAAGCAATATGCAAAAGCAAAACGTAGTTATTATTCATGTGGAAATATCAATCCCATTTGGTATTATTGATAAGGTGGCACTTTGGAGGGGTGGGAGTAGAAGCCATGACAGATGACAAATACATCTTAAAAATTTTCCTCACGAAATAGTACATTTACCAAAACAGTGTTTTTTTCTGTAACTTACAATGGTTCAATTATTTCATAATTCACTAGTTCTGATCACAATTCCTTACTTTCTCTCGTCCTTTGAAGGTAATGTTTTGCACAGGTAAATAAAAAATTGTTGAATTCATGTTCTATCTGGGCTTCAGTTGTGATTTTTTCTTGAAAGAAACATGTCGAATGCACAATTATCACGAAGCAAAATTTTGCAGTTATTGCCCATCGCATGTGTCAATTTATCAAACACAAACCAGAGAAGATACTTGGCTGTATACACCTTCATCACTTTTAAGGCAAGTATGTTCTCACGCAGTTGCACAGGAAAATACTTCTCAATGTTCATAATTATATTGTCAACATTTCATCGTCAATCATCAGAGCAATAATAGAAAAACAATCGTGAATTTCTAATATATCTTTTAGTGAAATAACGAGTGAATACTTCATAATGTACACAGAATCCCACCCGTCCCTTTATTGAAGTATGTGACGGAATTTCGCAAAATATTACTGCAAATAGGAAACGAAACTAAATTATATCCAAGATATGATGCCAGAATGAAAATTAAGAGAATAATGGAACATGTTTGTATCAAAAAATGTTATTCGTAGTGTGAAAATAAATTTTCACTCTGTTATCATACCTTGGAGACAATTTAGTTTTAATTACTATTTGCAGCAAGATTTTGTGAAATTCTGTCATATATTTCAATTAATGTGATTTTCCGATTGCAGGAAGAAAGGAGAGAACATCCACAGAGTGATATCATCATATCTAACAATATACCATCCGTCTAGTAAAGTATTCCTAGTGTCGTACAGGGCGATGAGGAGACAATAGGAAAAAAAGTTGAAAACTCAAATTGATCTTCGGCGGCTATGATTTGAATTTCTGGATTAACATTCGATTCTGAACAATAGTTCCCCATGACTTTTACATCAACCGTGAAAAATAAAGTGATGGAATAATCTTTTTTCGAAAACAAAGCATGCTTTTTTAATCTCCCTTGGGTCGTAAAAAATTCAATTCTGGTTTTTGTAACTCAAGTTTGGGATGAAGTAGAGGTTTTTATCAAGAATGATTTTTTTAAGAAATCAATGATAAAAAAGTTTTCCATATGCTGCGAACTTTATGCCGAACACTGTATGAGGCACAATGGAGTTCAACACGCGATTACAAAAAAGCTCTTTACGAAAAAAATGATCATGCAAGGTTTTTTCTTAATATTGGTCGTTTTATTGGTGTTTGTAACATAGTTTTATATTATTTTCACTAAGTGAGAATTCCACATGACAAAAAAATGTGTTTTGACTATTTTACTCAAAATACAATTATGGTTGTTCCATTGCACTGCTGAAGTTTATACTGGAAGTCAATAGATAATCTAAGAATCATTTTTTATTATAGCCCTAGCATGATTATTGTTGTTAAAATTGATATTTCCGTCAACCGTAAGCTTGTAGCTTACGAACAACCTTCAGAAGTCTTTGAGAGATTTGTGCAAATTAGTGAAGCAACTTAGCCTGAGATGCTTAAAAACACGGGTGTACCGACTTATACCTGAAAAACTGTGGGATAAAATGTGAGACATTCTATTTCCTCTTTGAAACTGAAACGGACCCTTAAATTATTTGCAGATGATACAACAATAATTTATTTTGGACCTGAGCTAAAATTCATTGAAAGTAATATCAAGTACGATATTTCCAGGATTCTGTCATGGTTACAGTGTCATAAATTAACATTAAATTTTTCTAAATCCTCATACATGTTTATATCAACAAAAATAATGGGAAACACCTATAAAATTTGAAAATAATCACATAATATACAAAAATTGTATACAATTTTTAGGTCTTTATATTGATGAAACTCTCAGTTGGCAAAAGCATACAGAAATTATCCGAAAAAAATATCACCCATAATTGGTATTCTTTATAAAATTAGAGGGTACTTGGAAAGAAAAATTTTAATGAATATTTACTTTAGTTTCATATATTCTAGATTGCAATATTTAGTTTCTCTATGGGGATCTGCCAAAGCTTCTGTATTAAAACCACTTGAAAAACTGCAAAACAAATCAATCAAATGCATTTACAAATTACGTCATTTAGAACCTACTGTAAATTTATATAGACAAAAAAGTTTATTGAATTTAGATTCACTTTATAAATTGGGGGTGTGTTCATTTATTCATCTTAGTAGAATAAAAAAGAAATATACCAATTTAAATTTTCATGATAACATTGCAAATCATAATTATGGAACAAGGAATGTTCATGAACTGCAGACTAATAGAATCAGGACTAAAATTGGGAAAAAAATATAATGCATGATGGTATACTTATTTATAATAAACTACCAAGCACATTGAGAAATATTAAATGTTCTTCAAAATGTAAGTACAAATTGAAACAATATTATAAGAAATTAATCTGATTTGACAATTTATTATATGTATTTATATACATTTTTTTTTTTCAAGAAATTTAATTTTGATGTTTCCCTAATATAAGCAGCATATGTTTCTTGGGAATAATAAAGTTATCATTATTATTATTAACTTGATTACGAGAAAACAAATGAAATTGTGGGCTGCTTTTCGAATATCCCGCGACACTTGAGTGCACCGCAACCGTCGGTTTTCTTGTTAGGGTTAATTTTCATGAACAGAAGTTTGATGTTTTGCCCACTATTGACGAACATGAAATGAATAAAACAATATAATCTTTGGAATATACGGAATCCAATTCCCCAAGCAGTTCTATTGTATGTGCACGCGCTGAGTTTAATTGCATTTGAGAAGTGATATTTGTGATGAGTTATGTGTTACAAATTGTTTTCCACTTTTAAAAAACCGTTCAATATGACATGTAAATAAAATATTTCTATTGTGTAACTTTGTTCGACATATTTTTTGATTTAACTACACTAAATAGATTTTTCCATTTCAAAATAAAAGGAATGAATGGTAAAATAACCCAAACCTAAACAAGCTTACTGAAGACAAAACATTGATAGATTTCAGTGGGAATGGTGAAAAATTTATATTTTTTACTTTATCGCGGACTTTCACGATTTATGGAAAATTTAAAGAGAGAGTAAGATATAAAAACCTATCCAGAGTTGATTGAATTGATTAGAAAACATTTTTCACATAAAATATTTTCAACTGGAGCATGCATGGCGAGTTTTGAAATAAAATGTCTGTTACAAAGTATGCTACAGATTCCAAGTGGTTGGTACTCACTTTCTGTACTGAATATAAATTAGTTTTATCTACTTTGCTCATCTTTCTCGATTGTCTACATCAAATTATCAATTGAATGAATATGATTATATAATGTGTTGAAAAATACTCTAAAATATAAGGAAATTGAAGAAACACATCAATAATATAAGGAAATTGCACTACATTTTTTATTTATTTTTTTATTACGTCACAACTATTGATGGTTTTTAATTTGTTTTGGAAACATTCACATAATTTTAATGTTGTTATTTTCACAATAAAACTAGATCTTCCACTTCGAGTATGGACTATAACTTTCGTATGGCATAAAAAAAGTTTGATAAAAAACCGTAAAATTCAATTAACAATCACAATCACCATGTCCTTGGAATGTTGACACGAGGAAGAGGACCCCATCTCTGGAACCGTTTACAAAAGTATACCACTATTTCATTTCTTTTGTCTTCAAAAAAATCTAAACTTTTTGACTTGTGATGCCATGCACGAAACCGGTGATCGCGCGGTGAATCGAACCCACGTACCTTGGATTAGGAAGCGAGCACATTACCCACGCGCCACCATTGCCGAAACATATGTAATAAAATTATGAACACTGAGTAGCATATTTTTTTTACATTGTATGTAAATATACCAACCATAGAGAATATCTTGACATGAAACAAAAAGTGATTAAATTGTAAAAATTCCATAGCTGGACTAGAGAGAGATGTTCAAATAAAATAAGTGCTTCTCCTAAGGTGGCGTATGAAGCTTGTAACCACCCGTACCCAGAAGCTTTCATGGCTCTGGTGCATCCGGTATCGAAAATATAGCTTAAAAATCAATGACATATTACGGCTGCTAGACTCCGTTATAAACAATTAGGGCTGCGGTCTCATTCTGAGCACAATTTTTATTGCCGCTTGTTTCGCGGAACATAATTGCTAGTCAACCCAAAAGTCGGCAAAGCTGAGTTTCTGCTCAATGATCTGCTTATACAAAATATACATAAGCAGAAAATTGCCACGAAACAAGCGGCAGTAAAAATTTTGCTTAGAATGCGACTCTGTCTTGACCGCAGCTGTGAATGTTTATAACGGAGTCTAGCCGTAATGTCATTGTTAAAAATACGGGACAGCGATTTGACATGTACAGTAGTTATATAGAATTTTTAGAAAACAATAATGTTTCTAAATCAAACCTAAACTTATTGGTGTAACTTCATATTCTAAACTATATTGGTAATAATTACTGAATCATTTAGACAAATAGTATTTCTCAGGTAGCAAGAAACTCTTGTTTTTAATATAATATCGATGGCTAAGAAGACAAAAAATATTGTCCAAAAAAGTAGTTTTGAATGAAATCTATTTATAGATTTTTCAATTTATGTTTTTTTCTACTGGAAAGTCTTGATTGTCATGCCAGTAACAATATTAGGGCATCATAAAGACTTCTCTTCGACTGAATTAATAGTTATATCACAGTTTCGACAATTGACATAAAATATTTGTTCTCTTAGCCATCGATAAATGAAATATGATCCACAAGTTGATGACATTTGATAAAAATTCGAATATTATGTTGTACAGATAAATAAACAAACATAGGTTATTCCAGGTTCTGATATCTGACCAAACTTTGAAGCAAGGAACAAATATGCCCACAGCACTCTGTATCTTGTTCCAAATCTTTGCCTTTGGTTTTGTTGGACAGTTATTTCGTCTGATCCTGAGTACAACACTCTGTTTTTTCCAATCAGAGCAGGACCCGAAATCTTTTAGTATATCAAAAGTATATCTCAACCTTATTAACAATTAACATTAATTATACTTACATCTCCTGTCCCCCAAATTTGATAAACTATGTAGGTTGATGTAGCTATGAAACATGTAACATAAAAAACATTCTTCCAAGCTGACATGTTCTGCTCTTGTCCATCCAACAAATCGAAAGCAACCAAAGGACTAAGAAAACTTGCACTCATATGTATAGTTTGAGCGTAAGCCAAAACAGGTCCGGCAAAATTGGGCGCTGAAAAAACATAATATTGTAATAGATTTTAATTTTGACCAATTATTTGTCAATACAGACTAGACTGTGATTTACTTGTTGACGGTATAGTACTTCCACTGATGAAGATTACATGGTTATTGAATTGCTCGAGGAATATGTGAGACAAAAATTCCAAGCAGTGTGCTGATTTGTTCTCAGCCAGTGAAACCCATTTTACATACTAAATGTGAAAAACATTTATTCAAAGAAGTTTTTCGCCCAGTATGTCCTCTTCAACAGGTGTCTAGCACTCTGGGAGGTAAAGAAATTGGCGCTTGAGCAGGAACCGTTTTTGTGGTATACAGGCACTAATCAGTGAAAGTTGTAGGTAAACCATTTTTGAAGGAAAACAATAATTCTGCCGTTTTGGATCACCGATACAGATTGGAAACACTTCCGGAGGCGATAAACCCGGTAAGACGATAAAAACCGCCGACCTCTCATTTTGACACTATCCGAAGAGCCAAGCCGACCCATCCGAAAAGCCAAGCCGAATCCGAAGAGCCAAGCCGACCCAACCGAGCGGCCCCACCAGTCCAAACAAGCCAACAGAGGATGCAAGCCGAACCACCCAGGTTGCCAGACGATCAAATCTGGAATTCCAACCGATCCACTCGAGGATAAACACCAAAGAAGCAAGTCAGCTCATCGTAGATGCGAGTCCGTCCACTCAGGAGCTTCAGACTCGGTCCAGCTTTTCCAGTAGAAACCGCTCTATCCAGAACTAAGAGGATCGTTAATTCCGAAAATCCAAGCACGTCGTCGTGTCCATCCCCTTGCAGAGCAGAACCATTCTGTAACAACTTTACCCGCCCAGACTGAATGCTAGGTCTGGGGTCCCACGTCAGGATCAAGAAGTCAACAAACTTGTCTTTCATATCTTATATGTATAACAAAATTAATGAGTATTTGAGGTTACTGATGGAAAAAAATGCAAACCAAGTTTTAATTTTGTTACCGAAAAAAAGAGGGGATGCATTGGTATTGGTAAGTATGGATGTTGACTGATGCGCTGCGACCTGATTAGATCTATGGTTCCCCATCTTCTTCTGCTATCACAAGGTGTTCTTGTTTACAGCAGCCCTTCAAGCCTCAATTCCTTCAGGAATTTTAGGATTTTGAGGGGGTCCACTTGTGGTATTTATCCCACAGTCAGCTGGTGTGATCCCAGTATATTCAATCTTTTACGATGTACAGCGTAACACTCCATCAATATATGGTGGGGTGATTCTGGATGTTCCCCACATAATCTGAAGATGCTGCCCTCCTCTAAGCCTAGCTTCCTCAGGTGTTCTTTGAGTTTGCAATGCCCCGTTAGAAATCCTGTGATTGTCTATAGACTAGTTTTGCTGAAGTTGATCAGTGTCTTCGAACTTGCTCGGTTGAAATTGCTGAGGAGATCTTTGGCCTGCCTTAGCCAGTATGTTGCTCTCATTGCTTCTTCAGCTTTATTGAGTTCTTCTCAGAAGTAAGATTTTCCAAGTCTGCAGAATGGTTCTGGCCCGATCAATGGCGTTGCTGCGCCTTTCCGTGCCAGGGTGTCTGCTTGTTCATTGTCCTCCACTCCGACGTGCCCCGGCACCCAGAGGAGGGTCACCTTGTTGTTCCTGCCTAGATCATTAAGTTCGTCTAGGCATTCCCAAACCATCTTCGAGTTGATGTTGGAAGAGCTCAACGCTTTGATGGCTGCTTGGCTATCGGAAAGGATCACAAATTTCCTTGTTCTAGTATTTCCTGTTCAGGTTGAACTGAATGCACCTTTCTACAGCGGGAATTTCCGCTTGAAAAATGCTGGGGAACTGGCCCATGGATTCGGAGTATTTGGTGCGAGGCCCAAAGACTCCTGCTCCAGTTTCATCGGGAGTTTTGGACCCGTCCGTGTACCATGTTATATTCTTCCCCAGTGCTCGAATGAATTCTTTGTTCCATTCTCGCTTGGTGTAACTAAATTTCCTGGTAATTTCGTCAGTTGGGAGATCGGAAAGGTGTGCACAGTCGGTGGGGGTTGGGCCCTTTACACCGTGTGCTGTCCCATTGAGTCCGACTTTAGCCAACCTGAGGTTTGCTTCGCAAGCAGTTCTCCTCACCATGATATGGAGAGGAGTGAGGTCTAGAATGACCTCTATTGCTGCTGTTGGAGTCGACCTCATGGCTCCTGTTATATAAAGACGTGCTAGTCTTTGCACTTTGTTGTGGCGAGCTCGTTTCTGCTGTGCCACACTACTGCCCCATAGGTGATCATAGGTCTCACTATCATGGTGTACATCCATCGCAGTAATGATGGGTTACAGCCCCATGTTTTTCCTGAAATGTTCCTGCACACCATCAGTGATGATTTTGCCTTATTAGCGATATTTTCTATGTGTCTGTTCCAGAGTTGTTTTGAGTCTAGGGTAAGTCCTAGATACTTCAGCTCTTGCTGCCATTCTAAGTCTGCTCCGTCGAGGCGAACAGTCCTTAGGTGCTGAAACTTTGTTCTTCTGGTGAATGGTACTACTCTGGTAGACATTAGGAAGTTGATCCTATACTATAAAATGTGCCTGTAACCTAAGAGCCTGATTGATTTTATATGATTAATACCGTCTTGTATGCTTTGTTAGACCTTTCCGATTATTATTATTATTATTCTTTATCATATTCTCCATATCATCATGACAAAATGAGTTCTGAAGGGGCAACTGGCTGATTCTTCTATTTATTTGGCATGGTAAAAGTTTCATTTCAAAACAGTTATCACGTCGGCGTCGATATGCTTTAATGCGTAGCAGTTTCTTTCTCTAAAGAAGAGTTTCGTTCCCAAACAGTTATCACGTCGATATGCTTTAAAGAGTAGGGTATCTTGCTCTGTAGAATGTTTACTGTCATATAGTTTCCAAGCTACTGTTTTCAGGAGCTGTGTTTTAGAGCAGTTAAAAAGTCAGGACAAACTTTTTGCAGTTATTCACTTAAGGCTTGCGAACAGTTGATAAGATCATTTAAAAGTAAAAAAACTGACCCCTTCTTATCATCTTATGCCTCGGTTGCAGTTCGCCTTAGTATGTCCCCAAAGCTAGCATTTGTGGCACTCACAAATACCATGATACGATCAATCTTATGAATACTATGATGTTCCTGTTCATCTAGTCATCGGTGGATGGTTCGGCAGAAGTGAAACCAGTATGAATGCAGAACTCAAAGAGGTTGGTATAGAATGAGTTATTCAGTGAACGTACCCTTAAGGTATTTGAAACGGTACGGTATGCGCCAAAAGTTTTTCATTCATGGCCTATTAGACATAAGTCGATCATAAAAGTAAATTTTAACCATACAATCTTGTATCGGAGGCGCTAAGCAACACTGCTCTGTCACTAGTGTCAGTGTCAGTAACTTTTATAGTCCTGGCGATCAGATAGCTTGAAAGTGATTGAAAACCGATAAATTGTTAACGCGATGCCTCCAACCAATTTTGTCCACAAAGACGGTTAGATATTTTCCACTATTTTTACCGTATTATTTGACAGTCAGATAACTTTCACTATCTTTACGGGTTTTTTCGATTTTTATTTTGCGAGTTTTCCCAATTTTTTTCGTGACAGGGTAAAGTGGCGAGCACCCCGATTGTTTTTTTTCCCTAATTATTTTCCCGTCCGAAATTATTGATGAATTTACTGATTGCCTTCGCGTTGTCTATCTAGCTTTCGATGGGGCAGGGAGGGTGATTTTTTTTTAACCAAATCATTCGACGACCAGGTGCTTTTCACGGATTTTTCAAATTTTCATTTCGCGAGTTTTTCAACTTTTTTCGTAAAAAGGGAAGGAGGACGAGCCCCCCCGTACCAATTTTTTTCTCCGTGATCTAATTACTTTCGAAACCCTACTCATTCTGTATCTAGCTTTGAGCCCCCCCGTACCAATTTTTTTCTCCGTGATCTAATTACTTTCGAAACCCTACTCATTCTGTATCTAGCTTTCGGGGAGCAAGGGAGGATAATTTTTTTGACATTATGTCATCTGAACTGAAACAACATGTGAAATTTCAACTCCGTAGGATATTATGATTTCCGACGGGAATGCCATCGGGTCAAACTAGAAAGTGAGGTGAAATATACTTCGAAAACCAAATGAGTTATCACAAAATTGTCTTTGACTATTTTGTTCGGAAAATTATTCCGCTACTTCGTCTTAATTCACGTCTAATCTTTTCCAAAATTCCCCAATTGTTATATTCTGACGACAATATGGGCCAATTCTCTATTCTCAATTTTCTGTATTTCCTGGTCTATTTATTTCGGGATATATTTCTCAATTTCCTTACCAGATGCAGCGCGTTCTTGCCATTACTCTGGACGTAATCATTTTTGTGCTTTGATCGAAAAAAAAACTATTCCGACTTTAGAGGCTTGTATTTCGATAATTAGACGGACGAATTTTTCCAGATTTGGTTATGAACATTGTTATCAAGTTTATTGACTTGTGTTAGTTTTCCATCTAATTTGTAAGACACGTTTCTTCTGTATAGCGTGATATTTGAAACAATGATTGCATTTGGCCTATGCTGCTATGATAAAAAAGTCTACTGGGAAGCAACTTTGAGTCCAATTATCTCCGATTCTAAACAGGCGAAAATTCTCAAAAAAATTCAGCTGATGTAGTCACTGTCGAGAAATATCATATCAAATTTTCATTGAATTTGTAAGAAAACGATTCTAGTGTTCCAAATACCTTAAAAATTAGTATAAGCCAGCTTGAACTACATCACATTAGTCGTTCGACTCCAAATTCTCTTTACACTGACACAAAAGGTAATAATTCTTAGAGTAAATGAAAACACTGATGCTCTTAATGAGTTCGCGGATGTAGTAAAATTGTGTATTAAAATTGTTTAATGGTTTGTCACCTCAAGTGAAATATAATATTTTTCTACTCACAAGACCAAAATGGAATTCTGCGCACGGATATGTACCTCACTAAATGATCGATTAATTACAGATTTACAAACTGTGTTTATGGTCCAATTATATTACTCCTAAAATAGCCAAATAGAAAAAAATATATAAAGTTTTGCCATTTGGAGATTATACACAATAAAAGAAGCGCTCTCAAAATCAAAAGAGTTTTTAAGTTAGTAGGGTGAGCACCCCCAAAAACCTCTCCTAATACGCACTGCGTTGGTTTTTCTAATTTTTCTAAGAATTCATTGGCCGCACAGAATATTTCATACCCTCTGAAAATCTTATATTCCTCATGAAATTTTCATACAAAAAAGGTTTCTTTGGTATTTTTATTTCATTCGGCGCATTTTGAGCAATAACCGAGTGAAAAGAGGGGTAAAAATAGACAATGTTTTTATTTCGAAGTCCCCAAAGTTAACGTCCTAAATATACAGGCGACAGATAAAATACTTCATAATAAAGATTCTGTATAATATTTTCCTTCTGTTTTCCTAATATTTTATCCTAGTTTAATTTGGCTGCTCGTTTTCACACTGCGCGTTTTTTTTTATTGTTTTCATCTGTAGGCCTATTCCACTAAGCAAATTTTTATCTTCATATGCCATAGTCTACAGTTCCTACAATGTACTCGGTGTTCGTACAACTTTGCCCACGACAGGTTCCGCACACAGTTGTATATTTCAAGCCGGCCTTAATGCAGCTGCATCTTCTCACACAACCTTTGCAGTTTTAATGAAAGCCGGGGCGGGCGCTTCTGTTTTCTGTGGTGTGTTGTGTTGTTAATATTTTTTTCCAGCTCCATAGATTTTGAAGATTTTTCCCGCCATATCTGTACTTGATGTTACGTTCGCCGGAAATGTGGGTGCGTTTCAACTGATGTGGGAGGCAATTTTGACAACAGTACAGTGCTGTTTGCTTGACCAGCTAACTTATCCAGAAAAGCGTATCTTTGTTCACTAAGGTTAAAGCTTGGCAAATCTAGCAATGAATATGAACTCGCCACGCCTGTCGTTGCACAATTATACCATCCTCTTTATCGTCCGAATACTTTCGCATTCTAAATTCGCTCATCTCATTCGTTCGTCGACATTCAGAGCTACATTTTCCAAGCTGTACCTTCGGATGGTTGAAATTTGTACGGTTTCAGTGCAAACCTTTCTTTGGTTTTTTGAATTTCTTCAGGGGTTAACTTTGCGTGGTTGGAATCATCTACAATACCATTTTTCTCTTGATGTTTTTACAGATTGTTGTTTTTCTTTTCCAAAAAATCCTGATGTTCTGTTACAGCCGCTTATATCGTGAATAAATAACTTTTCTTTTATATTGCGTATCATACTGGATGATTGTAATTCCCAATTCCCACGAAAATACATTCGTCGTTTAACGTTACCTATGGTTTCTTTCAGATACATAATGTCTCTATCATCAAGGGAAAGTGCTGTTAATAAAACAAGAAGATCGACATTTCCTCCAACAACTAGAACTTGTTGTTTTTCTCAAATATTATGATGACAAAAAAGTGGAATTGCTTTTGACCAAGAAGTATATACCACCAAAATTTTGTATACATTGGCCACGTTTATGTCGTCTTTGGTGAACTGACTAATGACTTTATTTCAACAAAATGGTCTTGGTCATCTTGGTGTGTGCACTTGGTCAGGTAAATCAGCTTAGAAAATTATTGCATACCAGACCAAAATTTTGTTTTATTCAATGGTAAACTATATTATATGTTCTGATGTACTAAGAGTCTCCTTATATCAATTTTTCTAGCAACACAACCTCGAATAATAATGTTTCTAATTCACACTTGAATATCTAATTCGGATTGCCATTGATATTTTTATGTCATAATATATGGGTTAGTGTTAGCAGAGTTGCAAACCTTTTTACAGTCCACTGGTATGTTGTCTAAATGATTACCAAACAAACTAAATAAGTACCAAACTGTTTACTGATTAAACATGGTGTAAATAGGGAGTAACTTATTTCCTTGGTCTGAATTTGATAGGGTCAACTTGGCAAGAGTACCAAATTCGTGCACGGTATAAACGTGGCCACTTAGACAACAGGGTATATTTTCCTTACCTATATCGACTACATTAGCCATTGCACCCGCATACGATGCTGTAATTAAAGTCACTGCAGTGAACCAAACGACTAGAACCAGCTCTATATCACAACCTAAATAGCTTATAAGAAGGACCAGTAAACCAGGTACTACTTGAGCTGAAACAAATCAAATTAGTAAAGAATGAAAGTTTTTAGAATATCAACTTACAGAGGGCTGTCATGAGTTTCCTAACATTGGTCAGAGACATATATCCCTTTGTTACTAACTTATCTGCAATATAACAAAAAAATACTGATGCGATGTAACTACAAATAAATGGGGCTCCATTCAGCAGTCCATTCTGAAAACAAAATAAAAAATAAAAAAAGGTTCGTTTCATGAAGAGTGGACAACACTACTTGACGGAAGACCATCAACTAATAATGAAGCATGGAATATATTATCCAATCTTCAAGATAATACCAAAGAGTTCTTTAAATTTCATCGATAATTTTTTAATATACACGAAAACCAGCCCGGTCTGGTTCCATTGGTGGCCCTCGGCTAGACGATGATTTGAGCCCCCCTCCCCCCCCCCCCCGCCGGAAATATAACGAGGACTCTATGTCCACTCACGACTAAATAGTTAGCCTATGTTTAATAGATAGATAGATTAGATATCTAAGCTGTGGCTGAGCTGTCTGCTTGAGTCCTGACAGAGCGCAGACGCGCCGCGCCGCTGTCGCGTCACTACCACTCGCTGAGCCGAGCCGAACGGTGCGGCGATCGTTTTAAAAAAATTGTTTTTGCAAGATTATGTCGCAAACTTGTGGCCCCCTTGAGCCGGAGGCCCTCGGCGATCGCCGACCAGCCGCTCTGGCAGGACCGGCACTGACGAAAACTCTTTGTCTGGCAAAAAATATGAAATCAAACCGATTGATAAAATCACGGGTCCGTCATAGCGAGTCATTTCATCTAAATTCAGTTTATTTGAATGGTTTTCCCGAGAACGAGTTGTTATTGGAAATGACATTTTGAATAGTGGCATGTAAATAATTATTTATGGCGGAACAAGTTCGATTGAAATCTATAGAAATACATTAAATTGATTCGGAACGTTCACCCAAGATGTCATATGCACGTAAATATAACTAATTTTAAATTTTCGAAGGTAAACAAGGTTTTATCAAGAACCAGGCAGTCTTATCAATATAAAACCGAATGATTGGCCAGAATAACCCGCTGATATTGGTTGCAATACCAAAAATGTCACATTTTAACATGCGAAAAAAATAATCAACAGTAATAACACAAGAGCTTTTTTTTATTTGATACATTTCTTTCTTCAACGAAATAGCTTTGTCAATCAGTGATTTCACGAGAAAACCTGACATGCAAAAATTTTGAGACCATAGGTCGAGCAATTTAGTCTGTCAAATGTCCGTTTTTCCAGTAAAATACTGATAGAAAAATAAATAAAATGTATCTAATAAAACAAAAGTTCTAGTGTTTTTTGGCAAGATTAATTAATATAAAAATACACCACAATAATAATTACCTTCATTAAAACAGTTAGTTGAAGGAGTAGTTGTTAAAAACACAATTGTTATAATGTTTTTTGTAATTTGTTTGTTCGAATGAAACTTTCCCTAAACGATCCATATTGTGTCAACAATTCTGAACAATCATTGTTGTCATGACAGAAATTGTAGGGAAGGCATTTTTATCGCGATAAAAAAGGATGCACCTTTTTTATCGCTATCAAAAGACTCAGATGTCATATATGAACGGGTTTCTTTCTACAGGAGTTAATTCATTGGCATAAATCTATACAAAAGGTATTCAAAAGAATACACCTACAACCGTTCAATTTTATCTGTTAGATTCTTGGCAGTTTTTTACCAGAACTAATTTGCCATGCTCTCTTACAGGGTTACCAACAACTTTTTCTTTATGAATTCTCTGACTTTTCCAGGCTTTCCCTGACTAAATTCATGATATTCCATTATTGATTTTAGGAATCAAATTGGTTTATGAAACATAAGTGGCCATATGTCTGCAACGTATGGAAAAAAAATTGTTATCAGACTTACAAAAAAACTATTTTTCGGAGATCATTTCCGCATATAAAAAAATCGATTTTGACATGTCTCGTGACCACCAGTATTTACTGTTAAGTGTATTGTATAGTTTAATGGTCTTCCGCAAGTAATATCAAAAAAAATTCTCAAGAAAATATTTGGCTTCGGAAGAAGTAGATGTCGGAGTGCTCTTCTGGAATCTAAAGAGAAAAGTATGTGGAGCCTATTGATTGAATTTTAAAGAATTATTCAAAAGGGCCAATCAGCATTCATAGATTATCGAATTTTAAGTGTTAAATATTTTTTAAATTTACACCATTTGTTCTGGTAGAAAACTTTGGCAAGGGTCTAACAGATATAATTCAACGGTCGCAGGGGGTGTTATTTGTTTTCTGTTGGGGACTCGCCGACGCATAAACCTATTGCATTGGTTAAAGCAAAAGACTGAATAATGTAATCTATATTCATCATTACTTCAATGGTCTTCCGCCAATTAGCGTCAACAATGTTTTTCATGAAAAAATTAAAATTTCATTCTGGTTTTTCACACGAATATACCTGCATTCCATAACTACGATTGAAAAAAAACCTAAAAAATTATTTGAAGGGGTTTTGCAAAGGCTCTGCAAAATGAATCAAGCGGTGTGAAGTAGGGAGATCTGGTTGGCCAACGTATAAGACCATTCATTACACAAAGTTACAACTGGTACCTATTCGAATTTTTGATAAAAACAGTCGTAACAACTCACCTTTTCAATACTGAATCCGAGGATGCTCTTCATATACGTCGGTCCAGAAATTATAAACGTATAATGACACCAAATCCTCCCAAAAGTCGTAATACCGATTGACAAAGCTGGCATCGAAAGTATAATGGATTTCCACGGTACGACTTGTTGTCTTGAATTAGCGTAGGTGTTCACTGTATTCTCTTTAATGTACTGTTGTTCTCTTAAGCTGATTCTGGGATGAAGTTCGGGGCTGTCGAAAGCAAGGAGATACCATATGATGCACCATAACAGACCGATCGAACCAGTGGTGTAGAACACCGAACGCCAGCCTAGATGAGCAATCAGGAAACCGCAAAGAGGGTAGGTTATTCCTATTCCTATGCTGAAACCTGCGAAGGAAGAACAATGTAGCTATAATTACTAGGATTTTCTGAGAGTTTTTGCAAGAGCCGCGAGCGCACGCATACATGATGTCTTCATGATGTAAATGCCAATAGAACTGTTTATATATATATATATATATATATATATATATATATATATAAATAAAGTAAAAAACCATAGAATGGCTTGGTGAGGGAAATAATGAATACAAAGGAGAAAATTAGTGGGTAAACCCTCATAATGCAACCGTAGACGGATCCGTTTCGGACTCATTAGACCTCTTCAGTACGGTATAGCCAGATCACACAAATATAGGAGTCAACCAAGTGTTGCACAACTTTACACTTGGCTATACCGTACTGAAGAGGTCTAATGAGTCCGAAACGGATCCGTCTACGGTTGCATTATGAGGGTTTACCCACTAATTTTCTCCTTTGTATATATATATATATATATAATTTTTTCTCAACTATGTGGTTACTAAAAGAACTGAAAAATATTTCCATTTCCTACGGGCTGGCTCTATCGAAATTTTCATTTAGGTTCTACAACTTTCATGAGTTACTAGATTGCCGTTATATTAAAGAATTTTATAATAAATAACTTAACATCTCTCTGATAATAATTTTTTAACATTTCCTAGTTTTAATAAAATTTTTTTCAGATATAAAGTAATCAAAACATTATCAAAAGCTGTAGAATAATATCGATGTTATTCAAAATTTGTCACCTTTCCATATAATATTATACCAATTAACTACAACCTTTAAGTAATACAGAGATTGGCTGCAAGATTGTCACGCGGGAGAATAGGGTTCATGTCCTGCAACTTTTTTTAGAGAAATCTATTAGAGTACCTATTTTTCGATTTTCACAATGTTTTTCAATATTTGTATTTTCAAGACGGCGCAGCGTAGAGAGCGTAGATACATCGATTCAATTCTGTTAACATATCTCTGATAATAATTTTTTGACATTTCCTAGTTTTAATAAATTTTTTTTCAGATATAAAGTAATCAAAACATTATTAAAAGCTGTAGAATAATGTCGATGATATTCAAAATTTCTCACCTTTCCATATAATATACCAATTAACTACAACCTTTAAGTAAGACAGAGATCGCCTGCAAGATTGTCACGCTGGAGAATAGGGTTCATGTCCTGCAACTTTTTTTAGTGAAATCTATTAGAGTACCTATTTTTCGATTTTCACAATGTTATTCAATATTTGTATTTTCAAGACGGCGCGGCGTAGAAACTTTTATGAAATAAATTTCGTATGATATGATTCAAATAGTCGTAGAAAAACTAGAGTGTATAATGAGCATAAAATGACCCATTTTTCCAATGAGATATGTCATTTTATGCTAATTGTTCAATATAGTAAACCAGAAAAAGGTGCTAAGCATATATTAAAAGACCTCTTTCCAGGCAGAATTTATGAGAAGGAGATTCCGAACAATAATCTCCAATTATAAGCAAAGCTGTGTATCATCAACATCTCGAAATCTGCTAATACTCGAGCAATGAAGTAAAAAGATAACACTCGCTCATTGATTTCAAGTATGCTGCTGCCAAGAGGTGTTACAGGACTCATGACCTTACTTAGTTTCAGAAATTGCCACCACGTACTGTGATGAAATCCTCAGATAAGCCTAAGACTGAAATGGACATAGAACTGTTGTAGAGTTTTCCTGAATTATCGGAATTGCAAATTTCATAGTTCTACGTGAAACTACGGAAATTACGAGGTTGTTTCCATAAAAAGTGAAACAAATTTGGATTTGGTTTGGTTTCATCGCTGATGGCGTGCAGTTCATATAACTTGAATCGATCTCTTCGAGATCATTTTATGCAATTATAGAATAGCAAAATTCAGAATTCTACGCCAAAAATTAAAGAAGTTATGAAGATATTTCCATGAGAAGTAAAACACGCTGTGTATATTTTCCGATATTTCCTCTTTCGTTGGTATTTGTCAAAAATGAATCTATTTTCTTTGATATTTTTTGGTATTTTCCGTTCTACCAAAGTCATGTACAATTTTCTTGTCTACAATTTTTGTGTCCTTCTCCCTGGATGTTTTCGCCTTGAACTCACACTGCCTAAAAATGTTTACTTCCCTCTTTTCACTTTTACGTTTTCTACCTATATCTCAGTTTAAGATAACATCTTATGCAACTATCCAATGATCATTTTTTCCAACCATTTCCATCTACAACTCAAGCATATGTTTTTTCGACTAGCACTTATTTTCTCTTTGTCTTTTTAAAGAAGGCTTTCAATTCGATTTTTTTTGTATCTTCTAAGCCGTTACTGAGTTACTATGATGTTTACAGAAATAAAAAATAAATGTTATTAAATGGAGGAAAATCCAAATGATATGATAAAACTGATGGCAGCAATATTTGTTTTATTGTTCTTTTGTCATTCGGTCAATCGGCTGTACCTTTACGATCAATCGTCAGAAGTCTTCGTGAATTGGTGCAAGCTAGGAGTGACGGGGTCCTTACCTTTTGACCTACGATCCCAAACACGGTAAATTACTTTATAACAATGATACATTGAATGTGAATGAAAAAGTTCACACAAATTACAGCAGGTCCAAAAAATAATAATCTTTAAGGAAAGCAACCTGCTACAAAAAAATCATTCTTTTATACAAAGTGACCCATTTGAAAGCGGGCCACCTCTATAAAACTGTTATTTATTTTTTTATTTATTTATTTTTTTTTTTTTTTTCGATAGATAGACCATAGTTCCAGTTTAGTGCCACAAATTCGAAATGAAAATAAAAATTTGAAGGCCTACTTCGAATTTTTTCAAGGTCATTAATCAAAAAATATCAGCGATTTTTTAAAATAAAATTTGACGACCCCGCTTGATTCAAGATATTTTCAAGTGGTTCATGAAGAAATTACGTAGGAATGCGTCCTTTAATAAAAAAGTTATATGGGAGTAAAATTTGAAAATTGTGTCAATAAATCAACCCACTACTTCAATTTCACAAATTTTATTAAAATTCTTGCTACACCACTAGATTCAGAATATATTGAAATATATTTGGTAAGAATTTCATCAAAATCTGTTCATAAATAAAAAAATTATAAAATATGAAAAGAATGTTTAGTGGAATTTCAGAATAATTTCATTTTATTATTTTTTATATTTTTTTATTTATAAACAGAATTCGATGAAATTAGGTATGACCAAATATATTTATTTGGAAATATTCCGAATACAGTGGTGTAGTCAGAATTTTGATTAAAGTTCTGGAATTGAAGTGGTGGGTTGATTTATTTAAATTTTACTCCTACATAACTTTTTTAATGATGGACGAATTCCTACGTAATTTTCACATAAATCACTTGAAAATGTCGTGAATCTAGTGGCGTAGTCAAATTATATTTAAAAAAATCGCTAGTATGTTTTTTGGATTTTTTTCCTTGAAAAAAATTCGAAGTAGACATTAAAATTTTTATTTTCATTTCGAATTTATGGCATTCCACTAGAATTAATGATGCCCTATTCGTTGAAATAAAAAACTTCTGAATCGGATAATAAATAACAGTTTCAGAGAGGTGGTACGCTTTCAAATGGGTCACTCTGTATATAGTCAAAAGACGATATATTCTCAAAAGGAAAGAATAATTTACTTATGAATGTATCAAATATTTGACGATTATAATTTCAATTCAAGAAAACCGTATATTTAAAATAAAATATTCTTCAAGTTTATCCAAAACATTAGAATTTTTTAATATAAGAAATCTGAATAACTCAGACGAAAAAACTATATTCTTGATTCAATATATTATACAAGTTCACTTCCAAACATTAGGTTTCAATATAAGAAATCAGAACAACTTGGATAAAAGATTATTGTACTCAAATCTACAAATTTTATGAGTTTGTTTTGAAAATAATATGTTTTCAGAATAAAAAATTTGTATTACTTGGATGTACAAGTGTACTTCAATACATCAGGTTTTAATACAAGAAATTTGAATTACAGCCATCTGTAGACCACCTGCAAACGTTTCGAGGTCCATGCCTCTCGTCAGTGACAGAGTAGGTTGTCAAAGTTGTCCTGCCCCAGCCCAATGAATTACAATCCACTGTATAACTAATATTTTCCTATACATGAAGCAGTTTTTATATTAAAAGTTTCAAAAACTTATTTGAAAAACAATACTCTCTCAAATAAATGTTGTGAGTATTTTATAATGCTCATATCGAGCACCTAGACAATTTTATTCGAAGAAAATGTTCGTGTATTTCCCAGAAAATTATTACCCAACGGAAGAACTCATAAAGTTTCAAGTAAAGAAATTTGAATTCTCAGCTGAAAACAACTGTTCCTTTGTTGTGAGAGAACGATTTCAAAATAAGAAAATATGTTAAGAAAATTAAAGTTTCCATATTAAAAAAATGAAAAATCTCCGAATAAAGCAAATATCTTTACCCAAAACATTAGTTTTTCGGTTCAAAAATGTAAGTGCGTGAAAATTGATTTTCTTTTATCAAGAAATTATTTTTATGTGAGATACTGAAACACTACTATTAAATGTATAAAAATGTAAAGAAATACGCATCATTGTATTACTGAAGTTAACATTATTTCAACATTTATCAATTTTATCGAACACCTACTAGAAAATTATATGTTCTAACAAGATCCAATTCTTTCCACCAATTCAACACTCTTTGAATGAAAAAATGTTTAGAAAATGAATTAATAGAAAGTGTTTCACATTTAGCGTTCCCCTAGGAATTATGTGCAATGTAACTATGTACATGTGGATTAAAGTAGTTGAAGGAGATATTTGAGGTAGAGCCTTGCACTGGAACATGGTTTATTATTAATATGATGAATAAATCATTTCTTGACATCAAATTTGAAAATTATTTCAGTCACACCTTCAGATCCCTTTTATCGCGATTCAATCATTTCCAGGAACATGTTATCAGGGACCATTCGTTATTATAACAAATAATGTTGATTGTTGTTGTGTGACAGTTGACGAACATCCTGTGAATCTCAAAGAATGTATTCGAGAACATTAATTTTAATTCCTTCATAAAATTATTTCATTGTTTCCTATCTTCCGTCCTATTCCAAAACTTGACTTTTTTGTAAAATTTGATGGTTTTGAGCATTTTTGTTACTCACCTTGAAAACTGGACATAAACCGGCTCCTTTCAGGAACCGGAATCCAGTGCCCCACAAGGGCATACATAGCAGGCCAAGTTAGACCCTACAAAGAAAAGGTTATCTATGCAAAAATAATACAGTGAAGTTCATGAGTTTTTTTTTTAAGGAAATGATTTGAAAATGAGTTTTCGTCGGCTCCTGAAATAAACACATTAATGTAAAGAATCAGATGTTAAGTTTCCGATCATCAAGCTAGCTCTAGGCCTTTTCGAAGAAACGTAAACATTTTATGTGAGTTTGGAGAATTATTAAAGGCCCCCTCTGCCTCAAGAAACATATTACGATACGCCAAAAATGCCTTGCGTTTTTAGGACCAAACACCACAATTTCATTCAAAGACAGTTTTCGGTACATTTTCATTAAAACAAAAGAGTGACGTGTTTTTTGAGATGTCTGTCAATTTCAGAAGATTCAAAATATCAAGATTAGATAACTTGAGGCCAACAATAATCATTCTCGTACCATTGAGGGCTTTTAGAGACGCTTCCTGTGACCAACAATTCCTTGTGGCCAAGAAAATTTATGAGCCAAAGGAAATCATGTTCGTTCCTGAAATGTTTCCGTTAGTTATGTCCCAATCTAAAAAGTACAGGTCAGGATGGTCGGAAAGACATTCTAAAATGCGCGTCTTGTATGAATAAAAAATATTAAAAAGTTAATAATTACTTGATCCACTTTCAGCAAAATTGGCTGAAGAGTAGAGAGGGTTAATTTCATACATTTTTTTTAACAGTATTACTAAGCTATTATCTCGAAAATGGCAGGTGAATACAGAGTTGCTAAAATCAGACAAGCTGCGTATTTTGGGAGAAAGATTTTTTCTCAAAATTTTCAATTGATATTACTTGCTCTACGACTATACTGCGTATTGATGACTTACAGACGTTTCATCAGACCGGTGTATCGATACATGTTTCTTAGTGAGGCCCTAAATTGCGACTCGTAGACACTATACCCGAAAACATAAAAACAAAAGGATAATTTTCTATATTTTCCGGTAAAAGAAAAAAAATAACCAAGAATAATGATAAAAAAATAATTATCACTTTCAACTAGCTTGATGTCAGCGATAGCCTAGTATAACTAATGAAATTGGGTTTTGTGTCGATTAGGCAAGCAGGACTCGCACACAAGATATAGCAAACAATTGGCAATATTCAAAGAAAGCATAAACAGTTTAACTCAGCGAGAACAGCAACACCCTTGTCTTTGTTAAAGTAAGGATTGATTCAAATATGTCTCTTTCAAACTCATAAAACCCATGAATATCTACTTCCAATGGAGTAATCATACATAAATACAGAAAATAAGAAATAAAGCTTTCAATCTTTTTATACCGCTTATATTCATTATACTAATTCTACAGCTTGGCAAATCTAACAAGGAATATGGAATCGGTGCGCCTATTCAAGCGGTAGCAAAAGAGCTCAGTATACATTCTAACTGAATATACAATTAATACTACCCTCTTCATCGTCCAAATACTTTCTCATTCTAATTCGCGCATTTCATACGTTTATCGACATTCCTTGCTAGATTTGTCAAACTGTACTGCAGTTTCGTCCAATATGGACATACATTAACAGACTGAAGTAATTGTTTGATAATGTCCATATTGGATGAAGCTGCAGTAGTATTTTATAGTGTTACAAAATGAGTGGTATAAAAACAAAGGCAGTTTTATCGAAATCATCCATTTTTTATGTCCAAATGCGAAAAACCCAAAACATCCATTAACCAACATGAATTGGTTAAAATGTAAAGCGGAAATAATGGATTAATTTGAACGAGTACGTAGAAACAACTCCTTTCATATCTATGAAGTGAGTCAGTTCTCCATTTTTAATGTCTTACAAGCCCATCAGACATTGATTCGGGAGCAACTAATCCAGGTTGTATGGGTCAAAAAGAATATGGCAAATTGAATGTTGGCTACTACTAATAAAGTATTTCCCAAAGGACGCAATTATTCACGATCAATAGTTCGAATTATCCAATAAAATTCACATTATATCGATTAAGCGCATTCGGTGATCAGACTAAAAACAATTAAACAAAACTCAATATTAAATAAAATAGCAATCCAATTTAAGTGTATGAATTGAAAGAAATAAAAAATTCCAAATTACTCCAGGATATGGTTTTAGAGTATACAAATTATAACACCAATCAATTTTGTAGTTTAATGCTTTTTTTTCAGGCTTGATAATAAAAAAAATTAAAAATGAAAATTGTTATAAACTTCATTTCTATTAGGTAATATGAAAGTTCTTTTTATACAGTGGGACCCATTTAAAATGGAAGCACCTTTATAAAACATGCATTTTTCAACCGATTGGAATGGATTGGAATGATTGGAAAAAGTCTATTTGAAATTCAAAGGACCCCGCACGTAATACATTGAATTTTGGTTTATTGCGGAATTCAATGAAACTAGTATGTTGTAGATTACGATCTATAGGTAACACTTTGAATGGACCATAATCAAATCATATGATTAGTTTCTGCGAAACAGGGTGATTTTAAAAGTAGTTACACAGAACAGAAAACAAATTTAATTTATCACAAATTGAAAATATTTCAGGTTTATTCTCGTGATTTGGTTAAAATATGTCATGCCTTTGGAAACGCACCATTTTTATAATACAAAATACTATTTAATTTACCGGGGTCGTCACAAAAGTTCTTAGAGATATCCAGTTTCGACGTTGTTTACCTTACTTATTAGGATTGAGATATTTTCTAGTTCAATTCCGATATTTTCCTGAGTAATTATGATAGTTTGAAAAATCGATACTGTTTTATAACAAACACAGTATTTTTGCCATGTCGTGTCATCAGAAAAGTACTTAAAAATATCCTATTCCGAAGTTTTTTACTTACTTCATTCTTTCAATAGGAACTTTGAAGATCCCTATGTTTTCAATTTTTAACGTTAATATGTGAAAACCGTCAAGCTATAAGTAATACGTGAGCCGAACCTACATCTTTGAAATACGAGGGTACTACAAAACATATTTGTCGGCGACACTATATCTTTCTACTTTGTCAACTAAAGATTCGCATGTGGCGCAATTTTAATAGGTTTATTATTTTACTACGTGATATGTATATTTGAAGATATAGGTTGGATAGAGAAAACAAAAATGCAGAGAGGTGTTTATCCAAAACGTGTGTGCTTTTGTGATATTTCTCGTAAATAAATATAGGGAAAAAATTGCGTCGCTCGCAAACATTGTAAAACAAGAGACAGAAAAGCAAAACTCCAAAAATATATAGGGAGCTCTTGGTGTCATTACAAGTAACAAAATAAAACTATCAAGATTATCCAGAAGAGGGGTTCCAAGAGAGGAAGTAATTAGTTATTACCCCCAGAGCTCCTTATATATCTTTGAGGTTTTGCTAAAAATTTGCCTGTGGCAGAGTTTTTATTTTTTCTATCACTTTTTTCAAAATATTTGCCAGCAACGCTATTTTTATTCGATATTTATTTACGAAAAATGTGACAAAAGCACACAAGTTTTGAGCAAACACCTATCTCCAGTTTTATTTTTTTATCCAACCCATTTTCAAATATACCTATTACTTGTAGTAATTTAATAAACCTATGAACATTGTGCCACATGTGAATTTTTAGAGAAAGTCTAAAGATATAGTGTCACCTACAAAAAAAATTTGTAATACCCTCGTATTTCAAAAAAAGTTTGGCTCAAGATTTTTCCCGTATTATAGCTTGAGGGATTTCACATATCACCGTTAAACGTTGAAAATATAGGGTTCTTTAAAGTTCCTATTGAAAGAATGAAGTAATGAACTAGGATATTTTCAAGTACTTTTCTGATGTCCCCGACATAGTAAAAATACCATGTTTGTAATAAAATAGTATTGCTTTTTCAAACTATTGATATTACTTAGGAAAATCTCGAAACTAGAAAATATCTCATTTTGATAAGAAAACGACGCCGAAATGGTATATTTTTGAGGACGTTTTTGACGACCCCGGTATATTGAATACTATTTTGTAATATA
Source organism: Chrysolina haemoptera (assembly GCA_958298965.1). Taxonomy (NCBI): domain Eukaryota; kingdom Metazoa; phylum Arthropoda; class Insecta; order Coleoptera; family Chrysomelidae; genus Chrysolina; species Chrysolina haemoptera. The sequence continues at coordinate 38,970,653 of OY282584.1, read as the reverse complement.
AAAGTGGTGCATTTCCAAAGGTATGACATATTTTATCCAAATCACGAGACTATACCAGAAATATTCTCAATTTGTGATTTGATTATGGTCCATTTAAAGTATCACCTACAGATCATGATCTACAACATTCCAGAGTTTCATTGAATTCCGCAATAAACCATAATCCCAAGTATTCCATGATGGGTCCTTTCATAAATATATCTTCATTTACAAGGTCAACTATTCTTATTTTTCAAGGTCGAAAAAATTTTACCAACCACTGGATTCGCTACATTTTCAAATGGTTCATGTTGAATATAAGTACGTTAAAATGCATCAATCAATAATAAAGTTATAGAAAAATCTAATTTGAAAAATACACCGTTTAATCAACCCACCGATTCAATTTCAGAACTTTTATCAGATTTGTGACTACAGTACTGGTTTCAGGGAGTCTCAAAATATCACTGATCAGAATTTCATCTCAATCTGTTACTAAATGAAAAAAAAATAAAGAATTATGATTATTTTCCTGAAATTTGTTTAAAATTTTATTATCCTATAATTTTCTTATTTATAAACCATTTCGATGAATTTCTGATCAGTGAAATTTCGGGACTTCCTGAATCCAGTGGTGTAGTCAAAGTTCTGATAAAAGTATTGAAATTGAATTGGTGGGTTGATAAAACGGCTTATTTTTCAAATTTCATTCACTATAACTTTCTTATTAATTGACGCATTTGAATGTAATTTCAGCACAAACCATTTGAAAATGTCGCGAATCCAGTGGTGTAGTTAGATTTTTTCAAAACTAATCGCTAATATTTTTTTTTAGATTTTTAACTTCGAAAAATAAGAATAGGTGATTCTGAATGTTTGAATGTTTTTAATGAAACAAAAAAATTCCAATAGGTTAAAAAATGTAAGTGTTATAAGGGTGCTTCCATTTTGAATCCATATAAAAATATATTTCTCGCAAAATAATTTACCGCACTTAATTGCCTTTTTATGAAATTTATAAGTCGCTCTGGGTTTGTAAATAACTTCCATATTCGAAAATTGTAACGGCACTATGTATGTATACTAGAATTCCTATATTTGAAATAAAAATATATTTCTCGTAAAATAATGCAATTGAACAAATTTTATTTCTCTGAACATATACGTCAGTCGTATGTGACCTAATTTTTGATTATTTTTATAAAAAAAATAAGGTGAAAATGGAATAGTAATACTATAAAGTAATTCAAAATATTCGGGTATATACATCGATAACTTGTTGTATAATTACATAGAATGTCAATTTAACAGTTGAAATGAACCGACCGTCAAGAGGGACGTTTATTCTGTTAAACTGACATGATTTGTAATTGTGCAGAAAGTTAGAAATGTATAATATTTTGAAGTACGAATAATTGTATTTGATGCGATTATTTTTTGGGTAAAATTGATACTCGTTGTGTTGGTATGTAACTATATGAATTGGTTACTATGGAGATTCAAATATTATTACATTTCTGATTGGTAAAGTTACTCTGCATACAGAAATTATACAAGGTATGTCGACTCAATCGGACATTTGGTGGAAAATCATACGGAAAAAATAATCAGTTGTAATACTAAAAATACTTCAAAATATTCGGGTTATACATCGACAGCTTGTTGCATAACTACAAAGAGTGTCAGTTTAATAGTTTAGATAAACCGACCATAGGCAGGAGGTTTATTCTGTTGTGCAGGAAGTTTGAGATGCATAACCTTTAAATATTTTGAAGTAGGAACCTACGAGTGAGACAATGATAATATAAACGTCAAAACTTTACGATTCGCTTTGTTTGTATATAGCAATAATTGGTCACTATGGAAATTTCAGTATTTTTAAATTTCTGATTGGTGGAATTATTCTATGTATAATCACGTTATTAGAAATTATACAAAGTGACTTGACTCAACTGGACATCCCGTTTGGTTGAAAATCATGCGAAAAAAATAATCAATAATATCACAGAGGTTTGGAGTGTTCTGAGAAAGTCAGCTGCTAGTTTGAAACAATATAATTCTGAACATAACTTTAATTCTTGATTGTCCAAGTAAAATTGATAATAAAATTGTATAAAATATTATAATCATATTTTATTTAATAAATATAGTACTTATGATTAAGTATAAAAAAAATCGACCGAATTCAAAAGAACATTGGGGTGTTGCTGTTTATTATATGTAAATAGATTCAGAAACAATAAAATTCTTTTATTCACAAGAAAATAACGAATGCAACGGAAAACGCATTAGGGAAAACAGAGAGAAGTATTTTGTATCACTCCCCCCGACTGCTGTGCTCAGCTTGGTTATTATTTTATACAGTTTTGTCCCAGCAACGTGTAAATGTTTTTTCAATGCAGTGGAAGTTGAATTTACGATATTTTTTGTAAGGAATTATTCGACATATTGTTTGTACCAAATGATTTCTTGTTCTCAAAATAGATAAAGATTTCTTTTCAACATGTTACTGATAGTTTTTTCTTTGAAGTTCTGGACAGTTTACACGCGAGATAAGTATCTTCGAACATTTATTTGTCCCACTACATCGAACCTTTTTTACTAATGCGTTCTGTGTTGCACGCGTTATTTCCTTATCTATAGAAAAATTCTTTTCGAATATGTATAGTGAGTACGGAACAAATGGAAACATCACAACAAAATCGAAACGTCGCCCTATGATAACTTTCTTGGCAGATGAAGGCAATAGCGACAGCTGTGTTGGAATTTGAAAAAAAATCATTTAGAAAAGTTGAAAATTCCTGAAATTCTTGTAATTCCCACAAAAATATTAATATTTTCTCACTACATATCAACCAGACATTATTGAAAAATTAGAATCAGCGATTAATTAATTTGGACATCATACTATGTGTCAGCGGTAAAAAAAGGCGCAATACTTGATTTGCAAATAAACTAAATATTATCAAGAAATAAGTACATACATCGTTAGCTTTTTATGTATGCGTTGGAAAAATAACTGCATAATACAAAATGATTACTTGGTAAGCAAGACTATACAATTGGTTAGCCCAAAAATAAAATGTACAAGCTTTAATATTAATGGGTTTAAATTTCAAAGTCATGGTGAAAAGATGGAGGCATTTTGAGCGTTTAAAAAAATTTAAATGTCTGTTTCTTTTCGCCAGTACAATCTACGACCCCGAATTCACCAATTTTAATTTTAGTTTCATTAAAAACGGCCCTTTTTGTCAAAAAATTCCTCAAAACAGCTTGCCAATTTTTTTTATCTGACTTACGATTTGCCTCTTTATGAATTAATTTGCATCAGATATCTTATTTAATTGACCAATTTTAGATGAAACCAAATTTGAAGCTGTCCAATATGACATGCTTTGCTGATCAATTTTGTCACTAGTAGCAGCTCAATTCAATATATTTACTGAAAGAAAACTTTATTGAGCTGACCAAAACCTTAATATTAAGCTGAAAATTCATATTATAGCCTTGAAAAAATATCCACGGAATTACCTAGGTATACCAATTGTCTATGAAACGGTGGGAGATACGGAAGTCATGATAATATATCACAACATCTATCAAATCGCTTCCACTAGTACCTATATCGCTAGGAATTTAATCAACAATAATCAATAATAGCGTAAGCTGTTGAAATAATCCGTAGAAAGACAATTTGATTGCAGTTAGTCTAGGAGCATATCATTCAGGAAGGGCGTATGAAATGCTTTCAACAGCTGATTTAAAGATGACTGGGATATGATATAGACTTATTTTGTGTGAATTCTCACATTTCAGTTTTATTTCGGATATTTTTCCGTCTTATATTTCTTATCCTACATGAATAAAAGTACTGCAATTTGGACCAAATCTTAGAATATGAGGAAATGAACCTCTGAAACGATATATTCTTCACAAGTATACGGAGTATTAACAATTTTTTGATATTTTTCATCAAAAATTCTTCTGGGAGCAAACGACTTTTTTGAGATATTACTATGAAAGAATTAAAAATCCTAAAAACCTAACCCGGAAGACGTATTAGCTCAAGTAAAAACAAATCGAAATATTTTGACACGTTTTAAAACCCATCGTTCACAAAACAAATATCATGCAGGCTTCATTCCAATTAATTATATCGATATAATGAAGACAGACAAGTAAATGTAGGTATGTTGATTATTCAATATTGCTATCTAGAATAATAAGGTTCTATATGGTAATATACACTATAACGAAATGCGTTATTTGCGTTATTAGCGTTATTAGCGGTCTAAGCGGATAACAGTAACGTCAGTAACTACAATGTTCTAAGAGGCAAAGTGGTTTTGAAACGTTGAACGATTCTTGAATCAACTGGGCCGATACTTGATGAAAATCCTCTATGACAATACAGAAAAAACAAGAGAACAACATTTCTTCATTTTTTACGATTTTAACTAGTTCATTTTACAACAAAATATTTTGCTGAAAAATATGCAGAGAATATTGTAGAATACCTACTTCATTTGGTGCGTTGGAAATATTTATAAGATAAATATAAGTCAAAGGCAAAAATATTACAACATTAGTACACCTATCACGACCACCACGGTCCACACGTCTACCAAAATGAAAAAAAATATATATCTTATCAAATATCAACTATGAATATCGCTTTTTGTGTTTGTTGCCTCCTTGTTACTAAAACCACAGGTGGCTTCCAAATATTATTATAATGTCTAAACATATTTCAATGAACTAAAAACTATCCCTATATATCACGGATAGGCACACTAGCACTCTGCCAAAATTTTAAAGACACCTCTTCCCCAAACGATCTCGCAAAATGGTTTTCGGCTAATATTGCTAAAATTTTGCTGTTTGAGATCCTGGCATCCTAATTACATAGTCTTATTCACAGATCGATCATATTACCAGTTTTCGAGCTACAGTTTGTGAAATTGGGTGAAATTGGGTTTTGGCTATTTCTGGTATGATGCATCGATTTGATTTTTGTGATCTAATTCGAAATTAGACTTTCTTAGGAATGAACTGATCACATTCAAGTTTAAGTTTAAGAGGACGGAAAATATATGGCTTCAAAGCTGTCTGTAGTGACCTACCCTGTACTGATGACGAGGCAAGAACCTCGAAACTAGTCCGCAGGTGGTCCCTCTATCCGAATCAAAATTCTGCTATTTGGTTACAGAGAGCACTTGCAATCGTTTCCTCTGTAAAAAAAAATGGGTCTTCATCAACTACATGAGGATTCATATGACTGCCTGTATAAAAGTGTAGTGTATGGATTTATGGTACAGATTTAATGAGGTCATGCCGAATAATGAATAAGCTTCTGAACTTAAATATTTATAACTGCTATAACTCATAAATATATTTTTAACGAATTGATATATTTTTAACGAATTTTAACGCACTGTTACTGTAACTGTTTAATTTCGAATTACAGCACACAAATCAAATCGATGTACCCATATTATCAGCCTGCTCCAAATCATTTGAAGTGATTATTTCAATGAGAATCATGAAATTTTTTAAAGCAGATAATGCATTGAATGGACTTAAACATGGATTTCTCAAAGGCAGAAGCACAGAAACGGGTTTATTTGATTTTGTTGATCAAGTTCAAAACTTAGTCGAATTAGACTCTTGTGCTTGCGGTATTTTATTAGATCTCAGTACAGCTTTTGACTGTGTAGATTATTCTATTGTATTTCTAAAACTTGATAATCAGAGGACATACAGTCTCTAGATCAACTGAAATCATATTTAAGCAAAGGAAAACAAAAAATATTAATCAGAGGACAAATTGAGGAATTTCTATCAGATTTTACTGAAAAAAAAAGAGGTGTACCACAAGGAAGTATATTAGGTCCGCTACTCTTCATAATCTACATAAATGATCTTTAAAGACTCAAACAGTACAGTTGTTAGTTATGCGGACGATTCTACCATTGAGAGTTGATTATTACTGGTTTGGAAAACACAATAATGAAAAATACTTCTTCAGTATCCTCATTTTTTAATAAAAATAATAATTATTATTATTTTATTGACTATCTGGCAAAAACAACTAGCATCCAAATGTTTTGCAATGAGATTTTCTCAAGAATGAAATTTTAATATGCGGTGAAATTTCTCAATTAGAACGTATTTTCATCATGAAAAAAAGAACTATTGAAACCATGTTGTACATGAAATACCCAGACTCTGTCGTGGTATTTTCAGGTGTCATAAAATGGTCACCGTATATTCCATCTATATACTCATATATGTGTTCTGTTTGTGAATGATAATTAATCAAATTTGAAAGTGACTCATACAAACATGAGTACCTCACAAGGCACATATCTATTTCCATTATATCATAGCACAGATTGGAAAATACCGAGAATGGACCAAAGTATGCAGCTATCAAATTTAATAATCATATACCCTCCAAGATTAGAGAAGACGGTACCAAAAAAAACACTATAAAACAATATGCGAAGTGACCTTTTTTTTTTCATTTTCCTTCGTTACCATGACACCATGCGGGAAGTAGTGTGTGAAATACATATTTCGCACACTGCATGTAAACTATATGGGATTTTAATATTTTAACCCTATGGACCTCAATCAAGCAAAAATCAAAGAAATCATTTATTTCCTAATGTTCAAATATTAAGGCTTTTTAACACTTTTCATATCGTGACAAAATTTTACACTACCAAATTTTATTTTTTTTATATTGAGCTAAGCATATTACTTATTTAAAACAATATTTTTTGACATTTGTAGAAAAAATTTTGTTTACATGCAGCAGATAATTATTGCATTGATAGCTCAACTAACAATTTTATTGCACCACAAATAATGTGAACCGATAATTGAGTTATTTTACTGAAAACTTTTTGCTCAAGCGGAAATCCAATGAAATTAGTTAAATTGAGGTCATTTGATTGAATACAACCAATAAGAACAACATTACACTGATAACAGAACCTACGGTCTGATTTCACTCTAAGGCACGTTGCTATGGATATACATATTTTGATTTATTTGATTTTGAAGTTTCAAATATTCAGTAACGTCAAAATGTCAGTCAGTTATGTCATGATAATTTGGTTGTAATACTGACGAGAAGATTGATGCAATTTTCTTATCAAATATACCAAATAAACTGTTTACAACAACAAATTTGTATGGAAATCATTTATAGACCATTGCAATGTTACAAAGTATCGGTTAGCAAAAAAATTCTATTCGAATAACCCTCGAACATTGATAAATATAGTAATTTCCTCAAACTTGTTACTTAGAGAAAACAGTTTTCAAGCAACAAGCTTTCGAAATCTGCTATAATTATCAATGTCCTTGGGTTATTACTACTGATAACTACTCTCTACACTCTATATAGTTATTTATTGCATGTGCCCCATGTTTTTCGTCTCCAATCTTACAAGTATTTCAATAGCTATCAAAAGTATGAATTTTCAGGATAATTTAGAAAAAGTTCGAAATCTGTATCTTACAAGTATTTTAATAGCTATCAAAATTATGAATTTTCAGGATAATTTAGAAAATGTTCGAAATCTGTATGTGATTTTATCCTTCGTAAGGATTAGAGGAATTATTTTATACTCTTTAGTCCGTTATAAAAACATGACACATTAAATTTTTTTTATTATTATTTTCTGCTTTTTAGGGTTATGTGAAATTTTCGAATTGATTTTGAATACTTTGGTGGCGTCATTACAGAGACATGCGATAAATTTCAGTCTTTAACTCTTGTACCTTTTCAAACGATGTTTGTTTCACCCATAGAAATATAATAAACACTAGAACGCCAAACTCGACGTCCGAAATTCAGTAAAATGACCCCACATAGTGATGATTGCCTACTTCTGAACATGCGCAGAAGGCCTGTTTTTGGTCACGTCGTTGCCAAGTTTCTTTAAGTATGTTTCAAACAGAGTTCGGAATATTATCATCCATTTGCAGTTAGGGCCACAGAACAATGTGTTCTGTGGTTAGGACAGGTAATTGAGGGGATTTCAGTAAGCTTGGCAACTCCGCATCAGAATCCTATCGTGGCGTATCAAGGGAATACATTTAACAGTGCCGGTTTCAGTTTTGTGTTCAGAAGTTGTTGATATCTGGTTTGATTTGGTTTACTGTGATTTATTTGCTTGCCATTTGTGCTCTGGTTTTTATAGTTGTTTAAATAAGCTTTAGATTGTGATATTTCTATGGTTTGGTTCTCAAGCTACTTTCAATATACTTGTTAGTTATTTTCGTTGGTCGCTTGTAAACATAGGAAGTGCTTGAACAAATAAATAGACAAAATGAAGTGCATGGTTCTCTTCTGTGAAAATAAAGGAGTAAATCCAAAAGTGACCTATTTTATGTAAGTATAAAAAGTTTTAGTGAATTGTACCATCTGAATTGGACAAAATTATACATTAGAGTGATTCAAAAGTTGAAATGAATGCTGATACTGGCCTTCAGCTACCAACATGATAACCATGTGAAATAATACTGAAGCACCAATTGCATTTTTTTAAGGCTCACTTCAAGAAGACACGACTCTTGGATGAGGGCTTTAGGAAGAGACCCCACCATTGAACATCTCAGTAACAAAAATTGTGTGTGTGACATTCACTTCAGGGTGGAAGATAAGTTTGTGGTGAACAATAAACTCAGATTGAGGCCTAATGCTATTCCATGTCTGAATTTGAAGAAACCATCCATTCCAAAGTTCCAAACAGTTCGAAGTGACAGGTTAGTTTACATAGATTAACAATAATAGTAGACTGTTTAAATGGGAAAGCTACATACAAGCAACTTCCTTGTATCCGTACATTTTTATATAATTTTGGGTAATTTAATGTTCATAGAAAGTGCCACTTATTCACAGTTTTGTTAATTAAACCCCTAAGTTATGTGGTGAAGTATGAAGAAAAAATACATTCAAAGTTTCAAAAAGATAATGGGGGGTTATCTATTATAGTGGGCTTCCTGAACTATTTCACTGACCGTGGGGGTTGAGGCAAACAGAGGCAATGCTTAGAAGACAATTGTTTCTTCCACTGCCCCACTGACTTTCACGCTGGATCAATTGCTCAATGTGTTATTTACGTCACATTTGAAAATACCTTTTCCTTCAATTTCAGGAGTTCTGAGATCTTGTCACCGACATCATTAAACAGGATCGAAAACATTCAGTTAGTGGACAATCAGGATGAAGCTATCATCGGTATCACGCAATCAGTTCAAGAAAACTCTCCAGGAACGTCATATGAAAACAAGGAAAATATCATTACTACCATTGTGACAGGACCAATAGATGAGATTCCTTCTTCTCTCGAGAGGTAATGTAAAATGATTATAATTATTCATATACACAGTGCCCTTTTTTTCTCAAGAAATACTATTCTGTTCTTATACTTATACATAGAGGGTCTACAGTACATTCCTCATAATATTCAGAATTGTGTACCTATTTATTTTACCCTTCTGCCGTCTAATTTTGACAAAAAAAATTTGTCAAAAAGTAGTGTTTTCAAAATAAATGTTATTTAGTAAATACTCCTTCAAAAAAATTTTGTTTTTCTAATGGAATTTTTTTCAAGACCTCATTATGTAATTTATGGACATGTTAATTTTTCTAGTGTAAAACCCTGTATCTCTGCAATAGGGGAGCTCTGGGAATAAATTCATAAATTGAGAAAGTTCCATTTATTTTCTGTACTCTGAAAGTTTGAATCTGGTATCATAGATTCGATACACCTTAAATACTTGATTTCTGATAGAATTCGAAATATCATGACTTTAATATTTTATTACAGATCCCCTTCAAGCACTATAACTTTGGAGTCATTACCGGAGTCCACAATTTCAGATGTCTCGGTTACTTCTGGGTTGAAGAGGAAACTTCCGGGAATAACATCATCAAGTGACAGTGAAGGTTTCAAAGGGGTTGTGAAGAAATCCAGGAGAGATATAAAGCGGTTTCACAACTACAGGTTGGTATTTATGCTAATATGAATATATTTCACATGCACAGTGGCAATTATATTTGATCTTTACTGTTATGACATGAAAAGTTATCAATACTTACCAAAATTTTGAAATAAGGTACAATTCAAATGAAAAACTTCATTTCAAACTTCAAGTCAAAATGTACATGATTGTCAGAAGTTTTTCAACTTATCGACAAAGCTTTTTTTGTTTAGATAAAAATGTGAAACAAAATATTTTTTTATTATAAACTATAATGGTGATAGTCTCCCCCATCTAAATTCAAGTCTAGATGATAGAGATTACCACCACCATATGCAAGACAGGATAATTTTTTTATTTATTTTTCTTCATTCTCAACTACGTTTTCGACTCTTGTATATATTAATGATACTAATTCATGGGTAACTGATAGACCATTACATATTTTTAAAAATTTTCAGTGCATCCCCAAGGGATATTCTTTTGAAACTGCAGAAAACAAAAGAACTTAAAAAGGCAACTCAAAAAAAGTTAAGAACATGCAGAAGGCGTGTAGGAAGATTAAATAAAAAAGTTGTTGGTCTAAAACAGATTGTGCATGATTTGAGGAAAACAAAATTACTCTCAGAAGATGCACTTGCAGTTCTGGAGAAGAGTTATTCAGGAATGCCATTGAGTTTAATGAGAAGAGCCATTCAGAACATCAAAAATGAAAAACGTGGCAAAAAACAAGGACGATCCAAAATTCCTGAAGAAATTCGTAGTTTTGCCATGACTCTACAATTTTATTCTTCTAAAGCTTATGCTTATGTTAGAAAAACCTTTAATTTAGCCTTACCTGCTCCATCTACAATAAGAGGTTGGTTATCGAATGTAGAATGTAAACCAGGTTTTTGCCAAAGTGCATTCAACAGTTTATCGATAATTGTTGCTGAAAATTGCAAACAAAATAAAAAAACCATATGTTCCTTGATGCTAGATGAAATGGCCATAAAAAAACAAATTGAATTAAGAGGAAATCAAACCTGGGGATATGAGAATTTGGGTGCAGATATCGCCGATGCAAGTTCAAAATATGCCACAGAAGCTCTTGTATTCATGGTGGTTTCTCTTAACAGTGGCTGGAAACTTCCCATTGCTTATTTTTTAATTAACTCACTCACTGGTGATGAGAAAGCAAATATAGTAAGAGAATCTTTGAAGAAACTACACGAAATTGATGTCATCATTACTTCAATAACATGTGATGGCCCTAACGCACATTTTACCATGGCAGAAAAACTAGGTGGACAAGTTCAAACGATCAGAAATCTTCAACCTTTTTTCAAGCACCCCATGGACAATTCCAAGGTTCATATTATTTTTGACGCCTGTCATATGGTGAAGCTGGTAAGAAATAATTGGTCAACATGCAGAATATTTCTCAATTCAAAAAATGAGGAAATCAACTTCGCGTATATAGAGAAACTCCATTCAGTTCAAGAGGAAGAATTCTGCAGATTTGGAAATAAATTGAGAAGGAGCCATCTAGAGTGGAAAAAACAAAAAATGAAGGTATATGTTTATAGTTTCAAAGATTATATACCTAATGGTTGTTTTTCACAAATTTCTGTTTTGATTTAAGAAAAATCAATGTGATTTACTGGTATGAACACAGGAATTCTCCTGATTCTCCAAATTTTCATATATCAGTAGTCAGACACTTTCTGGTCACGAGTTGTGATAATTGTTGTGCACCTATAATTAACGAATGCTAAAAAGAATTGAATTTATAAATATACATAAACTAGAAGTAACTTTCCCTAGAAAATAGCATCTGAAAATATGTTTGCTTTATAATTTTTTTCCACTTATTCTGAACAATTTCAACAATTTGAATTTTTTTTTCATTTTTTTAGGTTAATTTAGCAGTGCAAACAATCAGTGCTAGTGTTGCGGATGCCTTAGAATTCCTAATGGTGGATGTCTGCCATCCAAATTTTGCTGGGGCAAGAGCAACAGTTGAATTCATCAGAATAATCGATAGGGCTTTTGACCTGCTCAACTCCAGAAACCCCTTTGGGAAGGGTTATAAAACACCAATGAAACCTGAAACTGAAAAAGCATGGAGACCTCTATTTGAGGAAACAGTTGTGTATTTGAGGTCTTTGAAACATATTGATGGAAAAGAAATTCATAGATCCAAGAACAAAACTCCCATTCTTGGATTGTGCATAACAATTAAATCGGTTTTGGGAGTTTTCGATGAATATGTGAAGAAACCCAATTCACCGCTGAATTATATTCTAAATTATAAATTTAGCCAGGATCCCCTAGAATTGTTTTTTTGTTGTATTAGGTAAGTGTAAACAATTATTGTGCTGAACTCTATCAAAATACTTGAATTTTTCAGAGGACGGAATGGCTGGAACAATAATCCTACTGCATACCAGTTTTATTACACATTCAAGAGGCTGACATTGCGACACGATCTTCAAAATCTTCAGGGAAACTGTGTGAATCTGGATAACACCAATATATTGACAACCACACAGAGGCAAAAAAAAATCTATGCTGACTTGAATTTGGATGATATGTCCATTGTAAAAAAGTATGACATTGATATTAATGACATGTTAATCGAAGATGGGGAATTTTATCATTTAATTGCATTTCTCCCTAGTTTGAGTACCCTGACAGAAAATGTTGTAACACATATAGCAGGATTTGTTGTTAAATCCATCAAAAAAATTATAAAATGTAGAGTTTGTTTGGCCACTATTGAAGACATTGCAGAGTCTTCTGCTGATGCTGAAAACTTCAAATTATTGAATAGAAAAGATAGAGGTGGTCTCATAAGGCCATCACAAAGTATTATAGATATTTGTATTTTCCTTGAGAGAAAAATCCGACAGGTTCTTGCAATTACCAATAATTTTATGCCAAATGAAACTAATTTTTTGGAAACCTTCATACACCATACATCAGCAACATTGTTCCAGGATGAAAAATTATTCAGCTCCATAAAAAAACACATTTTTGACATATCTCCCTATGAGGTAAGTCACAAAATGAAAATTATAAAAGGTGTTACAAGAATTTATACCAGGATTAGATTTTTCAACATTGCGATGTCTCAAACTGAAAAAATTAGAGGTGAACTGAAGAGAAAAACACTTACTAAATTGATTTTATTTTCACATCAATAGATGTTGAAACAAAACGTCACAATTTTTGTTGGATAGAAATAAGTATGAATCTTAAAAATAAAATGTGTTGAAAACTGTTATAGTCCTTTTTTCGTCCAATCACACCGTTTTTCCTTATCTATATTAAAGTGACAATTTCAATTTTTCCACTTTTTATATATTGTATTTATCAACATTCGATAATCTACTTACTTCTTATTGCAGAAATGCCATTCGAAATTAATGTGAATCTGCAACAAATGATGAATGAGAATCTTGCCCGAATGCAATAAAAAAAATCTAGTTTTTCTCCTGAGAAACTATATTTGACAAATTTTCTTCTGAATTTCGAGTCGAGGACATTTCTCCTTTTCAAGATAGATGGAATACATACTGTATAATTATAGTTATAATAAAAATTATATATTAATTTACATTTTTACATACACTTAAAAAGCTTTGTCGATAAGTAGGAAAACTTTTGACTATCGCATTACTATTAAAATCAAATAATTTGTAGAACTCGATAATTTTGTCACAATATGATTCAAATTCACTCTATACATTGTAATCTTATTGGTTCATCTCGCACACGGGCCATAGTATATCCAAATTACTCAAGTCTTCATGAAAACCACCCTAAATTTTCAGAATTTCGAACCAAAAAAATATACATACCTTAAGAAAAAGTTTTCTCACTATCTGATATCGATTTCGAGTATAATGGGCTCAGGCCCGTTTTTTTATGTCCCAGTTAGAGTTATCAATGGTTTAAAATGAGAAATTTCTAACATCATTTGATAAGTGTCTTATTCACATCCATTGATAAGTCTAACAGGAACATAAAAAACTGGCCCACAACGATTTAGGGGCGCAGCCGATGAAAACACAAAGCGATCCAAATGTCAAGATTGAATTTTTCAATCACAATACTTCTTTGGTCTCGAGAAAGCACATAATCGAAGACAAGGTTCTATGTAGTATTTTCTGTTACATTCAAAGCCGAAACATTTTATCAAAAATTCAATTTTTTTATTGGAAATAAACTCAATATTACCACTTTCAAGAAGACAATTATTGTTTTTCTGTATAGATAGATATATTATTGAACGAAAATTCTATGAGACATTGCAAATGCCATTACCGACAATATATACCAGATTCACGAACAAGAACTCAAATATCCTAAGACCGTCCCTGACATGTCTCTGTCAATAACATTATCTACTGCGCAAACTCGATGGTCGGCGATTAGGTCCTATGGGGTGCCACATTACTCGTAACCAATTGGCGTTCTAGTGTTTATTATATTTCTGTGGTTTCACCAGGAGCCGAAAACTCTGATGAAAATCGTCCTACTATGAGGCTTATCAGGCAGGATCAGGCTTATTCGCTTGTATTTCATTATATCATTATTATTAGTATTATTATGGCATAAATATTATGAAATTCTTGTGTTGTCGTCTGTTCTGGATATGTGTGCCCAATTTTGGATTATTCTGAAGAATGGTAGGGGGTGAAAGTTTAATTTGAAATTCTCATTACTATTTTAATTATTATCATTATAACATCACCATTGTGAAATTCTTGTAATGTCGTCTGTCTTTGATATGTGTGTCAAATTTAAGATTATTCGAATTTTTGGAAGAGGGTGAAAATGGAATCTGAAAATTCACATCATTATTATTATATCCGAGAGGATAGCTCGAACGGTAGAGCGCGTGGGTCATCGACGCACGGATCGTGCTAGGAATTACACGTTTAAAGGTAAGACCTAGTTAATCTTTACGAGTTTCGACTTTTGAGGGCTGCCGTTCGTAAGGAGACGACAGCAGGTTAACGGAAAAAACAATTTTAAACAACAACAAACAATTTTAAATTATTATCCCTTTTTTTTCAGTAAAGATATCTATATGGATGAACTTAAAAAGCAAAACCTTATCTGAAAACAAAATTTGATCCAAATCGTTGCAGCCGTTTTCGAGATCCAAAAATTCACATTATTATTAATACTCTTTAGTGAAATCGTGTTTTCCAAGAAAGACGCCTATATAGATGAACTTTAAATGCAAAACTTCATCTTTATATAAAATTTTAGCCAAATCGTTAGAGAAGCCGTATTATTAATATTATTTTATCCGTTTGGAATGAACCAGTCAGGCCCTGTCTCCGGATCTCCGACACATCCGGAGGGCGGGCTGGTGCCATTTACCCAGATAGCCACTCCCTACGTCCGTGGGGTGAGCAACTACAGGGTCCGAGAATCATGTGCCCTGAGCAGACGGAGTGAACCAAGGATAACAGCCTTCTGCATTCGTCCAGCAAGAATTTCTGCCGCATCACGGCAAGCCGGTATGATTTTGAGATTAAAGAGCAGCGTATCCATCATTCCACCAAGGACCCCTATAATCAGAACCACCAATTTAACCGAATGGTTTGGGTACAGTCTGCGGAGTTCAAAGAGTAAATCTCGATATTTTATCCGTTTTTTCCTCCTTTTTTCGGACGATGTTCGTTTCACCAGGAGCAGAAAACTCTATGACGAATATCGCCCTACTTTGATGGCCGAGGAGGACTATATCAGGCTTATTTGCTTGTATTTGACTGAGGGTGGGGAATGAGTAGTTCCAATAGATTCGGCACCTCTCATTCTCCACAACGAACTCAATATCCCCCGGAGCATAAAGCAACACCAGTGTCTCGTCTATACCGTACGAGTGTCGTAGATGATAGTACAACACTAGTAGAGCCACGTTATGCCTGTGGATATAGGCTGAGACCGTATAAGCTTGACATGCGGACAGCAAATGTATTATGGTCTCAGGAGCCCCACGACACGCTCTGCATCTAGTGTCCGGGACCTCTATACCCATCACGCGACTACGGTATACCAGGGTGTTGAAGACACCATCCTGGCAGGCCATTATGAATCTCTCGGCCTTAGTATTATTAGTATTGTTATTATTATTATAAGTGAAATGAGTTTGTTTTACTCGTACCTCATATTCAACTTAACCATAAAACCGGCATTCTCTTCAGTAAATGTTGAAAATAATCGCTTATTCATATCTTGCATATATGTTTAATAACACTTGCGAAGTGCAAACTTCAGGCTTGAAATCACATACTTCATTTTTTATGCAGGATGTGTATGAGCGATTATTTTCCACATTTACTGAAGAAACTGCCGGGAATAGGGGTGAGTTGAAAACTGAGGCAGGATTAAAACTCAGTTTTTTATTTGGCATGTATAAGTGAGACTTGTCTCACTAATCTAAAATCGTTGCATATGGTCCAAAAAGGGTACTGATTCCTGCTTCAGTATAATTATTTCATATCAAATAAAATATCCATGACTTTCGTATCCTCCCTAAATATCGTAGAAGGGTTATGTAAAGTGGGACAAAACACATTTTAGGTATACAGATACTCACATGTTATATTTGCATGAGAAAGTATAAGTCTTCAGGAACGATAGACACAATTTTTTTTTCTACTACTACAATTTTTAGCAAAGTTATGACAAATCTAATTTTCGGTGGCGGATTAATGCGAGCCTGAAATTTGATATCGGAATTCTTCATCATGTTTTCTGAGAAAACGAGCTCATTTTGTGAGAAATAACTATAGATATACTTCTTGTGGAGAATTGAATTATCTTTCGCCTTGTCGAAATTGTTTCTTGATAAATCTTATACTTTCTGAAACAACAGCAAAAAATTTAAATTAATTTTTTTCTTGGGTTCCGCCCCTGATTTTTGGTAAACAATTTTTTTTCTAGTCCAGAAGTCATGTGCGGAGTTTCAAAGTGCAACGATTCATTCTTCACCTGTGGCTCTCATTTGTCTGTGGTTACTGTACTATAAAGGATGTTAGAATCTACATTCCGAATTTTCAGCAAAATCTGCCGAAAACCATTCTACATTGAAAATGCGCGGGGTCCTTTCAGTACTGCCAGTGACCAGAACAACTTATGAAATTTCTTACAGACTATCATATTCCTTGGCGTCAGAAATTACCGCAGCATACGAAATATGATACTAAAAGCAACAACAAAGTCATCATTATAGCGACTACTTCACATCCAGTCAGCTTTTTATGATTCACATGACATACATGTTACCTGTACCAGAATACTATTCACACGCAAGGTAGGGTGTCCAAAAAACATTTGTTGATTGTAATACGTCCACCTATATATGTAACATAATATTGTGACTTACGTCATCTTTAAACGCAATGTTATTTTTTTAAATACTCCTCGAAAGTTCTGTTATCGAATGCAGTAACAAACTTCTGATAACTCGTAGGTGAAAAAAAAATCAAATTTTTTACCCACCATTTTCTTCAAAGTTCAACTCTAATCTCGATTAACGTAAAAATAATGTACAGTTGTGTGCATAAAAAAGTCGTACAGCAGTTATAGTCTATCGTGAGCCAGACTTGTCAATCTTAATTAAATTATCGACTTTGACAAGTAGAGTAAAAATTCAAACTAATTTTGTCTGTAACACGCTTTCAAATTTTGTTTTCCGTCGACCGTTTATTTATGATATATTTTAACGCACTAAAAATCGTTGATTACTGACCCCTGTTAATGAATGATTTTCTATTAATCAACGATTTGCTCTAATACATTTTATATTGGTTAGTACTATCTGTCATTATTTATTTGTCAATTCTAAATAAAATTTGAGAGATTCTTCAATACACCATTAGTTGTGATCAAAAATCAAATGAGTCTCGTGGCGTAATGGTAAATTCAGTCAGACAGCCGAGAGGAGATACTGAGGTCGATAGTTCAAACCCACACAAGGGCAAATTTTTTTTGTCCTTTTTTTATTTCAATTTAAAAAAATAAAACTAACCCGAAGGAAAATTAAAATATCTTTGAGTTGATTTAAAAAGGAAATAGTGATTGTTTTTTATCGTATCGTTGAATAAATAAACATTGAAAGAAAGATATATCTATTTTTGAAAATTACGGTCGACAGAAAAGTTTTTTAACAAACTCGTGAATTAAAATGGCGATTAACAATCTCAAATATTAACGCGCTCGCTCCGCTCACGCGTTAAAATATCTCGATTGTTAATCGCCTTTATTAATACACTTGTTCGTTAAATAACTATTAGCTCAATTAGTTAGTTCAATACAATGCAATTAATGCAATGCCTTGTACGACTTTTGTATGCACACAACTGTACGGTGCTGAGTTTGCCCATTAGCTAGAGAAGTTACGTAATAAACGATTTGCATAGAACCAAAAAAAAATAATATATTATTTTACACCGTATATAATTCATTTCTGTACAGTTGTACAGAATTGAATAATTGTACATATAAATTAAAACATGAACTGGTATTCAAATCTGCATGTAAACGCGCGCGCTTCTCCACGGCCATCATATGACGTCAGATGACCCTAGACCTAAACATTATGTTTTGTGTTTTTGTTGTCATTAGAATATTAGAGTATCAGACTCGTGGGTATCGCTCTAAACGTTCTAATTTAATTTGCTTGTAATTGTGCTTGCTGAATACGTGTAGTGATAAGGGAAGGGAACGCCAAAGGATTCCCTGAATATTGTTGCAATATACAATAACGTACAATAACGTCTTCCTGTAGTCCAAGTAATTAAATTTTTTCTGTGCCTGGGTACAACAAATACAAAGGTACATCTCATAATTCTTGATGTATATACCTAATATAATAATAATAATAATAATCCTTCACAAACATTCGTAGAGTGTACCAAAACATAGCTTGTGCAGGTATATGACGGCTGTTATCATTATTATTGTCCAGACCTACATACATTTGCCCGCAAACTTTTAATCATCTGTATAAAATAGTTATTTTCCTAACAAGTGTGCAAAATCTTACTTTTACGCACGCAAATATAGTCAGACGCGAAGCGGATTTCGGATGAGTTTTTACGTGCGGAAAAGGCAAATATTGGAATTACGACTTAAGGGTAAAACGGTTTCTTACATTGCATATAATAGTCTAAAACTAAAAAATAAAATTAATTTTCCCTACCAATGTGATTTTTGAGTAGTTTTACTTTTCCGCACAGCGTGCAAGCAAATGTGTGCGGAAAAGTACTACTTTCCACACGCTCGTCGGAAAACCCTATAAAAGCTGTTTGAAAACTGTTTTTAAACAATTCTTCAAAAACATTAAAAAAAAAATGTACAAATGTATTTTGTTTTCCTACGAGGAAAAGTTACTTTTCCGCACGATTTTTTGTTTTGAAAGTTGTACTTTTCCGTACGATTTAAAATCGTGCGGAAAAGTTACTTTCCCGCACGATTTTTACTTTTCCGTACGATTTTTACTTTTCCGCACGATTTTTGTATTTTTGAAAATGAGGATATTTACAACTAACTAAATGATCTATGTAACGATTCTGTCGTATTAGTCATTTGGTAGCATTATTATAAAAACTTGTTTATTAAAAACCTTGTTTTTTTATAAATAAGATGGACAAAAACACTCGTAGGAAAAATATTGTACCTAACTCTTACGGAAAATGTCTTTTCCGCCCTTAACGGCATGCCCGAACTCCGCTACGCGTCGTTCGTGCAACTGCCGTCGCGTGCGGAAAAGTACTACTTTCCGCACTTGTTAGGTAAATAACTATTTCCGCACAGGATGGAAAAGGCATGTTTTTATATTAGCAAACCAACGAGTCTGGACGAGTTTGGTGCAAGTGTTTGTTACTTCGTTTCGAAGTGGCAGTGTCGGCACAAAAAGAGCACTGTCAGCGACGTAATTTGACAGTTGTCAAACATTCGATAGGGGGGCAAATAAAGCTATTTTCCATATGACTACGCGTGTCCTTTTTGTGGATTTCCTGCGAAAATATTTCTAAAAACACGTCTTGGCATTTTAGTGATTATTAATTCATTGTGTATAGTCTGAATTGAGTGCATAAGTCTGTAGAGGTGTTATAAATATGGATTTTCCAATTCAAAAATACGTTGTTATGATGATAGGTATCAAACAGTTTTCTCTTTCAGATTTGAAGACATAAATCATGAAGACTTGTGCTGTTATGAATTGTTATAACCGATCCGATCCAGACCAGCACGTGAAATTTCCAAATTTCCTTATACAACCAAGGCAGAGAAAGGTATAGAAACTGCTGGAGTACAGAGACATACTAGTCGGATCGTTCCGAACATCCGGACCATGTATCTACCCATAACATTGAAGTCAACATTGGAGAATGTTATGAAAGACGGAAAGTTTTGTATTACTAGTAGATATTTAGGGCCGGTTTTTTCAATGTACTTTAACTTCGAGCTAAATTTAACTCATGGTTAGAATGTGAGTTGATTCCTTCATTTAGCAAATGTCATATTCATTCTAACTACGAGTCAATTTAACCGGGAGTCGAAGTACGCTAACACGACATTGATAAACTAGCCCTTAGTGTCGAAGATCGCAAAACTAACAGCGAAGTTATTAGTAAAATTAGAAGATTTCTCATCTGAATCAGGAGTATTTTAAATATTATCAAATAATAGGATCACTAAATTTAGTAATGTTCAAAACGGACAGATGAATACGCAGGTTCAATCCGTGCCGTTCCAAACCAGCAGATCAATCTCTGTGTATGTCAGAGGGGTGGAGCTGCGTTAAAGCGCACTTACCCCCTGATAGCTAGGAACTCGAAATTGTCTCAGGACAATAAGCAGCTTATTTATAAGCAGATTATTCGACCTGCTATGACGTACGCTTGTACGGTGTTCTGCAGCCTAAAACCTACTCCTCTAGCGAGGTTGGATGGGATGCAGAACAAAGTGCTTCGTATTATCACTGGTAGTACACGATACCTTCGAGTGGAAACTCTCAGGGAGCTTGCAGGCGTCGACTCGATTCCGAAAAACTTATCTTATAAGTTTTATAATTACATGCTCGATAAAAGTCCTCTCACCAGAGACATCACCAGGCTCAGAGTGTATGATGATGAGCCTCGCAAACACGGCGGGCTCGTTTATCAGGCTCTTGATATCTTTAATGAAAGAAGGGAAGAGCCGGTTCCGTAGGGAACTAAGTCGAAAGTCGTACTGAAACGCAGAGTACTTTGAACCGGTTTTTTGCATCAGCCTTTTCCGGGGTTTAGCATCGAAAAAATCATCCTCGCAAACTGCAACAAAGGCGTATCTACAAGGAATAGAAGGAGGCGTGTTTTACCGGCTATAACCACTATGTAATGAAAAGTCCGGCCCAGCGTTAACGCCAGCGCGGGCAGACTACCGCGCCCTTTCACGGGGGCGCTATGTTCGCTTTGGCAAGGCGCTCTTTTGCACCCCTGAAAAGCTGTAAATAAGTAGCTACTATTGCGCCCATATGTACCTTCCCTCTACTCCCCCTGGATTATGGAATGTTATATATGTTATGTGGCTTGTCATTATATGTGAAATGTGAATTGAAGGAATACTGAATAAAAACCCTATTTATTTATATATGTGGCACCTATATTAATTGTAGATCATTTACAATACCGTTCTAGATAATTCGCAAGCTCAATGTTGATAGCTTTTTCCATGACAATCGAGTTGACAGATAGCAGCACGATAAGTCTGTAGTTGCTAGGTTGGATTTTTTTTCATTTGCTATTTTCCAGTTGGACAAAAATAACCCCAAATTAGAAGATAGATTTATTATAAATTATAAAAAATCGGTTTTAGTTCGGTAGCACATTTCTTGAGAACGATTGACGGAATTCCGTCAGCTCCACTAGTTTTATTGGTGTTAAGACCCAGCAAAATGCGTCCGATGGTTCGTTGGCGAAAGGTAATCTCAGGCATATAACTGTCATTCGTCAATTGGATTAATATTCTGGGGTTGTTTTCCTGATGAATCCATTGTAAAATATTTAGCAAACATGTTGGCAAAAATATATTGGCGGTTTCCTAGGCGTTCATTGCTAGTATACCATCTTCTTCAAGTTGTAAACGTTGTAAACCTCTTTCATAGATTCTCCTTACAGTTGCTTCTAGCTTCAACATATTCCGATGATCTTGTCTCAGGTCTCTAATTTTTGTACCATTGATGGTATTCTGCTATTCTGTTATTCCTTCGACTAATCTGCTACGTAACCCAAGTGGTTTGATTCTCTATTATTTAGCAAAAGTGCCCAAATCTTGGCAACAGCATGGTTCCCTTACAAATTAGCTTCGCAGCGAGATTCAGCCGATCAGTTAATATAACAATCTTGAACTTGGGTTTTTGCATGTGCCGTGTCAAGTTCTCATTAGACTTCCTCCTGGTTCAGCAATTTTCTCGGTCTTGATTAACAGAACTACTGAATTGAGTAAATAAGTAACATTATAAAAAAAAATTTTATCCTTTCTGTTTGTAGTGCCTCTTGGTTTTGGGCTACCTTTTTGGCGCTTTGGGGAGTGGCAAGGTTCTCATTAGACCTGAGCATAGGATTGGTTTCACATATTCTCAAGAGACTGTGTCTCAAGCCTGGTTTTGTGCACATCGGGTTGAAGTTCTCAATAGACATTTCTCCCGGTTTTTCATATTTCCTTGGGTTAAGATTAACAGAACTATAAATAGATTTACAGATCAATTTTTGAAAATTTCTTAAAACAATTTTCTGGTATAGGTTCATCATTTTGGTTACCCTCTTTGCTGCTTTTGATACAATCTGGTTTCCTAGGATGCTGAATCAATAATCATGTTTGTTTCTTTGGTAAACTTAGGGCTGACGTTTTAAAGTTTACAAGTTCTCATTAGACTTGTAACGGGCCAGTCCGCCCGTGTCTAGTTCAATAATTTTAAGTTCGAGTCGTTGGAATGTGATGACCGAATTACCGCGTACGGCCTACAGCGATTGTGAAGTGGTGACGTTTGGGGGGTCAGAGACGTAAGGAAGGAGAAACCAGGCGGCTTGATCGAGAGATGCGCGGAGTGGTCAGTCGGAAGAAGAACGAGTAACCAACAACTTGTATTTTGCTCATTGGAAATATTAAGTGCACGTAAAATCAAATAGTGGTGTTGTTACACATAGAACCACTTGACGTGTATAATACTAACCTTTCTTAAGTAACGAGCGATCCAGTAACAATAATCAGCTGATATCTACACTGTTACGTGTATTGCAGCGCATCTTGAAGAAATTACAGCTGAGTACCCGAAGAACGAAGTAAAGAGACTATATGACAGACATCGTCGGAAATTAAACAGTGCGTGAGTCGTTGCATATTAGTATGCAAGGTTGATTTTTGGTCAATTGATACCTACAATAAATCATAGTTTTGATGGTATTTCAAGGAAATCTCTAAACCCATTCCCGAACGTTTTTTGTTTTACTATATGAGAAAAGAGTGTTCACAGACTAAACAATTTTTGTAACGTTGGTTCTGTACCTTGAAACATTTTCATGATTAAATCACAAAATTTGACTGATTTGTCATTTATCAATTTTCAAAACAAAACCTCAGCAGACATGTGTTACTCTGTCTGTTGAGACGTTCTCAAAATTCGACTAATTTGTCATTTATCAATTTTCAAAACAAAGCTTCAGCAGACATGTGTTACTCTGCCTGTTGAAACTTTTTCAAAATCTGACTGAATTGTCATTTATCAATTTCCATAACACAGATCATTATTTCTATAGGTATTGTTCTATGCCATACTCCATTGTCATTGTCAACTTTTGACACAATGTCAATCTTCATTTATTTAGTTAGACATTAGACTAAGCTTCAGCAGACATGGTTTACTTTGTCTGTTGAAACTTTTATCTAGGTAATCCTGGAATGAGGATTTTTTTAAATGTTATTCCTGTTTTTAAATATTTACATGGTCCTTTGGACACATGATATTTTTATGGTCTGGCTCTTGTAAACCTGACGAGTAAGTAATTTTTCAAATTTTTCAAAATTCTCATTATTAAAATTTCCCAAATTCTATTTCATGTCAATTACTTACAGGTACGCACTGATGATGACTTTATAGTCGAAAGCGTTTTGCTATTATTTTATAAATAACTTTCTGCACGAAATACAAACCTTTTCTTCATCCAATATAACAATCAGCTGGAACCATTTCTAGATTAAAATTTTAGAAAATCATAGTGAGCTGAGTTTTTGAATACTTTTTTTTATTTAAAACCAGTTACGAAAGATTAGATGAATATCACCATTATCACTTGCATTGAAAGGATTTACTGTGTCCTTCAAAAATATTTTGATTGATTGATTTAGACTATTTTTAATAAAAATAGTTGATGAATGAAAATGACTGAGTATTTTTTGTGATATCTTATCATTATTCACAGGAATAAGGCGTGACATCACCAGAGCCAACAGATCGAATGATAATACGATTGAGCCATAATCCAGCAAAACCTTCAATTAAGAGATGACAATGTCATGATTTTTTTATGATTACCTGTATAACTTTTATCTCTTCAATCTCCACAAAATAGATGGGTGTGATAAAAATCTTTTTTTTTTCGGCAACCGTCCGGGAAGTACCCACTACTGAATCACCGGGCCCAGATGTCATTTACCCAGCACTGATGCAGAAGAAGCCAGAAATACTCAGAGCCAATTTGGTTCCCGGGTGATTAGATATGGAGAAATAATAGGGTTATCTTTATACCGAAAACTAGAAAAAAATTTACAGGAAACGGCGAAGTCAGGACCACTCTAATGTCGTTTGAACTAGAGACTATATGAAAGCTTGACCAATGCACCGCGATCAACAAGGCTATAAAACTGGCTGTTCAATAGAAACAGCACTCCATCAACTTATGTTATGGAAATGAAGGAAAATTCTGAAAAAATAAAAATATTCTATTAGCGGCCTTCCTAGGCATAGAAGGAGTTTTCGACATACCTCTATAAACTCGATTATCGAGTCAAGGAACCGCATGCGACAAAATATGTTCATTTCTTTTCAATGCACGTTCGAGAAAGGGGTACCATAGAACTCTATTGTCGATAGAAAAAGTGAGATGACATTATAGTAGAATCCATGGGACAGACAGAGACAAAACTGTCGACAATAGAATTCTATGGTACACAGAATCCCACCCCAGGCACATATTTTGTCGCATGCGACATCGCATTGTAGATATTTGAGAATAAGACCCCTATGTAGACACAATTCAGATGAATAGGATGATTTACGCAACGATAATGGAGGATACGGTATTAAAAAGGGTGGCCAGCGATGAGCATTATATGAACAAACTGTGGCCAAGGACGGGCTAGACATGAGAACAGATCACAGTCCAAAACGGTACTCTTTCGACAACAAATTCAGTGTATCAATATCAGAAAAAACTGAATCGAAAAATACAGACCTGAACATCATTTTACGGCGAAAGATCTGGAACGCAGACGGATCCAAGACAGAGAAAGGTGCAGGTTGAGGGGTATAATAAAAAACAATGACTGCCTTAAGCTATTCATCGGGGAAATACCTCTATTTTACAATCTTTCAATGCGTGAAGTAAAACAATCAAATACCGTCGAAGAGATGAGCATATCCACATAATGGCAGACAGTCAGGCCGCACTTAAGGTTATAGGAAGTCAGGAAGTGACATCCCGACTGGTATGGGCATGCAAAGAGAAACTAAAAACATGGGCTGACCTGGCAGCTGATCTGGGTGCAGGGACATCAGGGAATTGCAGGTCCTGGAAAATCGCAAAGAATACTGGGAAAGTTAGCACTTGATAGAGAAAAAAAAAAGAGTATTCACTTAAAAGATAGGACTGTATGATGGCGACCTTAGATGCAAAAGACAGTTGAATCTTTGGACAACCATCTGGTGATTCCGAAAAATACAGTTCGCACACAGTAAAGTACTTGTACAAAACACAAAAGTAATGGAGTGAATGCTGTAATTCAATGACAGAGGTAGCATAGAATGGGCCAAAAGACTCAAGTATCGGAGGCGACAGGCAAACGGGCCTGAAATGAGATGAAATTTTCAGCCTGATGAGAAGACCCTCACAGTTGATCATGAATAACAGAATAACAGGGGCCTTAGTTGCGCGTGGGTACAGTGCTCGCTTCCTAATCCAAGGTACGCGGGTTCGATTCTCAGCGCGTTCACCAGTCTCGTACATAGTATCACACGTTGAAAGGTGAGGGCTACGTCTTCCCTAGCTCGCACAAGTATCTCGAGGACTTCTAAGGGTGCAGCCCGTTGACGAAAATACACAGTTCAACAAACCTAGCTGAACATGTATAATTGCGCGTACGTTTATGTTGAGTACCTTATCACTGGATATATTACGGACTAAAGTCTGTTGAGCAACGAAGGCGCATCATATTTTCACGTTTTCAGCTAGGTGGCTAGAACTGTAACAATAACAATTTTTTTTCTTCCTTTCCTGTATTATTCCTGTACATACAGTGTGTCCATAAAGTAACCCCCCCCTGTTAACTTTTGAACGGATTGGAATTTTCAGATACATTTTTTTTTTTTGGAATGGCAGTTCATAAGCTACTTTTACACAACAAAAAAGAATATCTTTCAAAATGGCGGCCCGACGCCATTTTTAAATTGCATTTACGAATTTTGTTTGCTATCGCTGGTTCCACACATTGGGGCCAACGATTGGACCAACTTGAATAATAATATATTCGTGGTGCGTTTTAATAGAGTGCCCACACATTGGCGCCAAGGTCATTCTTTCATGCATCGGGCCAACATCAGATGTCTGAGCGTGAAAATGAATTGTGTGCATTTGCCGTGATAACTGCTAACAATTATATTTTAAATTTGATTCTGCAAAAACGAAGTCCTCGTAAAAGGATGGTGTGGGTTACAACTCTTCATAGATCTCTCTCTCTTTTTAGTTCGGCAATTGCAAATTGACAGGTCAACAGTTCATGGTAACCTGTATACCTACGTTGCCAAGCATCTATCACGACATTCGTATTCTTGATTTGAGCCTTTCAGGGGTTTCATAGAGCCAGTTCCCTTTAATACAGTTGTGTGAATTCCAAAACTAAATCATTTGTCCAACACGAAGCAATTTTTTAATCTAATGAGACTGAATATGAAAGCAATTGTTCTCGGCAAGATAAATGACGAGGTAAATCCCTTTGATCTTCTTCAAAAAACCGACAATGGATGGCTAACTCCCAACACGAGCGCCAACGTCGTCCAACGTTGGCGCAAACTCTATTTCATTCTAATTGAATGAAGCAAAATTTGTATTTCGTGCAGAAATATATTTATAAAATCATAGCAGAGCGCTTTCGACTAAAAGTCATCATCAGTGCTTACCTGAAAGTAAGTAATGGTTGAAAATAATTTGAATTAAATTAATGACAATTGAAATTTTGAAAATAATAAGTGATGATTAGAAGTAGTTCGAATAGAGATTTTTAACAATTAGAAAAATGTGATTTGAAATAATGCAAAAAGAAGGTTACTTACTCGTCAGGTATACAAGAGCCAAAACCATAAAAACATCATGCGTCCAGAGGACGATGGAAGTGATTTAAAATTAACTCAAGATATGAGTCTTTGACAAGTCAAATGTCTGAAATATCAGTCTAATGAGAACTTCTAAAATTCAGATATATGCCAAGATGGCCCAAAAGGACTCCATCAAGATAATGTGAGTGAATTTGAAATAAAACTGGTATAATATAATCATGATATATTATTATTATATTTATTTTTTATTTATAGTTCTGCTAATTGGGAAATCCAAAATCAAACTCAAGGTCATAGCCCCAAAAAGGGGGGACATCCCTTTAGTCGCCATTTTCCATCGTTCAAGATAACCTCTTGGGAGGTATTCATGTTGAAAAGGGGAACATTATCCATGAAAATTGAAAAATGTGATTTATTTGTAATATCTAACAGAAAACAACTACTTCCCCGGCAAAAGACACGCTGGACATTGAACTACATCTGATAGATATTGTGAAAAGACTCTAACTGAAAAGAAAAGAAAAAATCTGAAAGTGAAAATTCGCATTTTCATTCAGATAAGTAATTTTTTTTAATTCTTTCTAGTTTTTATTGAAAAAATCATTAAATAAATCAGATAGGGAGTATGTTATTAAAAAATATCACTCACAGAAATCGTTCATTTCATTAAAGCCAGGTTCGCTTTTCTCGCATTTAATCCCAAATACATTTTGGTCGACGAAAATCTATTTCGTTTTGCCAAGCTCTTCAGGGAGATTGATATGATTGGAAAAAACAGGCTCTTCAGAAGCAATTATACACATTAGGGATGGATATGAGCAAAATATTTCTTCTGCGGTAACACTTTGAAAGTTATTTTTTGACATAGACCTGTAATGGGCATTGCATTTTGATTTTTGTTCGAAAATATGAATAGGATATTAATAAAATCTGTTGTGGAATCATCTGCGGCTGAAAGACAAACTTTAGTCGCTATTTTCCATCGTTCAAGATAACCTCTTTGGAGGTATTCATGTTGAAAAGGGGAACATTCTCCATGAAAATTGAAAAATAAAAAATATGATACATTTGTAATATCTAACAGAAAACAACTGATAGATATTATGAAGACTCTACCTGAAAAGAAAAGAAAAAATCTGAAAGTGAAAATTCGCATTTTGATTCAGATAGATGATTTTTTTATTTCTTTTTTTTTTATTTTTTATAGTTTTCATTGAAAAAATCATTAAATAAATCAGATAGGGAGAATGTTTCAATTTTCACTTAATTTCATATCAGTCATTCAAACGGACATGTTCTATTAGAATTATTTTATCCAGGTTAATCCTGGCCCAGCTCTTTTAATCTGTTAATGTTATGAAATGTCTTAATTTTAAATCACTTCCATCGTCCTCTGGACGCATGATTTTTTTATGGTTTTGGCTCTTGGATACCTCACGAGTAAGTAACCTTATTTTTGCATTATTTCAAATCACATTTTTTTAATTGTTAAAAATTTCTATTCAAACTATTTCGACTTAATTATTTTCAACATTTAATTTGATTCAAATTATTTTCAACCATTACTTACTTTCAAGTAAGCACAGATGATGGCTTTTTAGTCAGGACAAATGCTGTTGGCCGCAACACTGGCCCTAATGTGCGTACCCGGCGTTATACTAACTAGTGGCAAACATATCAATGTAAAATTAGAAAATAAATTCATCTATCAAACAGTATCTTAACAAATACTGAATTCTAGAATAATATTACATACAAGTATACCATTAACAATAATTTTTTGTGATGGGCGCTGTTCAGTTTTGTGTTTAGTAAACAACCTTGTACATCTATCCAGTTTTTGCGATAACCACAATTAACAAACCGACTGTTTGGCATAATTATCGAATACATTGAGTGATAAATCGGTACGATTTATTGAATATAATTTGCGACGCAAAACTACTTAACCTTTCCCAATTATGGATTTTCAGGTGATTTATATGCACATTATACGTAAAATCATTATGTAAAATAAATATCAAAACTTGAGATAACTTCTATCTTAAAATGTATGTGAAATAGAATAACATACTGATGAAAATTGTAAAAAGTATATTCTGTAACACGGTTAGAATGAAAATTCGATGAGATTGGGAAATTCCGAGCGTGAGCCGAGGGCGAGCGTGAGGAACCACGACAATGGCGAATTTTCATTCTAACCGAGTAACAGACGGTTCTTTCTCCACAATCGACAATTTCAAATATTATCAAATAGAAACGTAACGTAACTTAACGTAACTTAAGTATGACACCGACTAAAAAAAATCTAAATAATGTTACGATTTTGCCCCTTGGTATAATCAGTATAAATTCTATAAGTACTTTAAGATATTCATTCGAGTTATACACCGATAACTTGTCGCATAATTACAAAGAGTGTCAGTTTAACAGTTTCAATAAAAAGGTTTATTCTGTTTAACTGACACGATTGATGAAGGAGGAGGATCAAAAAAACATTCTGGTTGTACACATTATATCCAGATGCGGCTCTTTTCTACATATAAAAAAGGTGATTGTTTTTCGTCCAAATTTCCAAATTTCACTTAGTTTTCCACTTCTTTTGGTGGGGAGAACAGATTGTATAATTTTCTGTAATCGGTTGTAGTTCACCCTGTATACCTTTCCAATTTCGGGAACAAAGAATCGCATCGCCACTGTGGTTCCAATCATCTATGTCTATAGAATAATTCACAATAGACTAGATCACAGTCACCGATAATTTAAATTTACAGAATCGGTCCACAACAACAGCGTCGTATGTTCAATAACAATATAATTTAGATAAAATCATTTATTACGTTTCTCTAGTTTACTCGATTGTTCAAACTGAAAAATAACTTCGGAATGATTTTATTTAATAACCCACAAGAGTTATGACAAATGTTCAAAATGTTCTCTCTCCTTGCATGGACTTCTCCACATTTTTGTTCTGAAATTTTTTCTAACCGTCATCCATCTGCACTCCTACGAGCAACCCTCAGAAGTCTTCAGAACACGTGTGTAAGCTGGAAATGACGAGGGTCTTACGGTCGAAAATTCTTACCGAAAATGTCCGTCTGAGTATGCCAGTCATTTATTCAAACACTAACCGTTCCCACGGTCACTTGACATCACCCGACTTATCCACTACAGCTGTCTCACCTGATCCATCTGCACTCCTACGAGCAACCCTTAGAAGTCTTCAGAAGACGTGTGTAAGCTGGAAATGACGAGGGTCTTACGGTCGAAAATTCTTACCGAAAATGTCCGTCTAAGTAGGCCAGTCATTTATTCAAACACTAACCGTTCCCACGGTCACTTGACATCACCCGACTTATCCACTACAGCTGTCTCACCTGATCCATCTGCACTCCTACGAGCAACCCTCAGAAGTCTTCAGAAGTCGTGTGTAAGCTGGAAATGACGAGGGTCTTACGGTCGAAAATTCTTACCGAAAATGTCCGTCTGAGTATGCCAGTCATTTATTCAAACACTAACCGTTCCCACGGTCACTTGACATCACCCGACTTATCCACTACAGCTGTCTCACCGAGTAGAATACTCTATTACAAAACTTACGGCTGGGTAATAAAACTTTGGATTTGAGTAATCCCACAAGAAGTACATGGGGCCAAATCTGATGTGTGAGCAGACCACAACCTCGCCCACATCGTTCAATCCACTACTGAGTGCAGCTCCACCTGGCTGAAAGATAATTTCGAGACCTTCAAATTAGTTGTTGTTCTGCTAGTTCCAATTATTGCAGGCTGGATGGGATTTTCCTGCATATCCTGATACAACTGTCCCGTTCAGATAAATAATTGTCCTATGATGAGTTCCTAGTATACATTCCCAAACATTTAGCTTCTCAGGAAACTATGTGTTACATTTTCCATACGAATGTATCCTACATTTTGATATTTCACATATCCGTGCGAATGAAATGAATAATAGGCATTGAAGCAAATACGATTTTAGTCATTCATAATTTCGCCAAACTACGTTCTTCCGTCAGGATCATATTCTATGAACGGAACGTGAAAAAAAATCTTCCAAAACATAATAGTTTAATTTTAGTTCGAAAATATGAATCGAATCAGACCATAATGACATCTTGGAGCCGCCATCTTTAATTTATGAATTTTGACAGAAATATACGACCAAAAAACACCTCACATACCAATTTTGATGAAAAATCATAATCTCTGACTCCGAAAACCTTATATACCAATTTTGAATATAATCGGACCATTATCACAAATCTCGTCCACCATCATAGGACAATTATTTATCTGAACGGGACAGTTGTATCAGGATATGCAGGAAAATCCCATCCAGCCTGCAATAATTGGAACTAGCAGAACAACAACTAATTTGAAGGTCTCGAAATTATCTTTCAGCCAGGTGGAGCTGCACTCAGTAGTGGATTGAACGATGTGGGCGAGGTTGTGGTCTGCTCACACATCAGATTTGGCCCCATGTACTTCTTGTGGGATTACTCAAATTTATTTAATGATTTGTTCAAGGAAAACTAGAAAGAATTAAAAAAGTCAGCTATCTGAATGAAAATGCAAATTTTCACTTTCAGATTTTTTCTTTCCTTTTCAGTTAGAGTCTTTTCACAATATCTATCAGATGTAGTTCAATGTCCAGCGTGGCTTGTGCCGGGGAAGTAGTTGTTTTCTGTTAGATATTACAAATAAGTCACATTTTTCATTTTTCAATTTTCATGGAGAATGTTCCCCTTTTCAATAGTTTAAAAAAACTAAAGAACACGCTTAACTTCCCAAAACCTAAAAAGTAAAAAATAATTG
Organism: Chrysolina haemoptera; assembly: GCA_958298965.1. Taxonomy (NCBI): domain Eukaryota; kingdom Metazoa; phylum Arthropoda; class Insecta; order Coleoptera; family Chrysomelidae; genus Chrysolina; species Chrysolina haemoptera. Next base: position 38,938,238 of record OY282584.1, on the reverse strand, counting down.
ACAATTTAATTTCTCAAATGTTAAAGAAGCGTGGGTGCTTTCGATCTATATTCTCATATTTTTTAGTTTAATTTAACAATACAGAGCGTTCAAGAGCTCAAGAGAACTTTATCAAGCACCTTGCCACCCTTTCTTTACATTTGAGATATTAAATTGTCAATTATTATTTACTTTTCAGTCCATGGGAAGTAAAGCGTGTGCTCTTCACTTTTAATCTCTGACCCCGAAAACCCTCACACACTAATTTTGAATCGAATCAGACCATAATGACATCTTGGAGCCGCCATCTTTAATTTATGAATTTTGACAGAAATATACGACCAAAAAACACCTCACATACCAATTTTGATGAAAAATCATAATCTCTGACTCCGAAAACCCTTATATACCAATTTTGAATATAATCGGACCATTATCACAAATCTCGTCCACCATCTTGGAGCCACCATTTTGTTTTTTATAACAAAAAAACTGTCACATTGTCATCGGAACTATGAACCCCTGCCAAATTTCAAATCATTCGGACGTCTGGAAATAGATGAAAATCACGCGCTAAGGACTCAGTTACAAACATACAAACAAACATACAAGTGAAGCTAATATAAAGCGTGAAACAATTAACAAAAAACATACAAGTGGAGCTAATATAAAGCGTGTAAAAAAGCAGCCTAAGACTCTAAGAAAGAAGTTGTGTCAGATATGTCAGTGTGAACAAAACAACGTCGATTTGTTTGTCTTCTGTCTTCTGACGACGATGAACCGCCGGATGATTTTTCGTTGTGGACAGAACCACTACTTAAATTATTTAAATTCATTCTCTCAAGTATTTCTTGCAAATGGAGCGTTCACGATCTTTCTCATTGAAATCTATTTCCGTAGCGTGGTTATTTTCATGAACCACTTCGAAATGAATATCAAAAACTTTTGAACAACAGAATTTTAACTATCTCCGAAAAAATAAACTGGAATAAAAGTTCAATATACCTACATCACTACAACCAATATTTATTTTTGTTTGTAGTGCGCCAAATGCTACTTTGGTGATCGAGAACTGATATTTTTTAACGAGGCGCATACGAGATGCCAACAAAATTTTTTCTACAAATGTCAAAAAAAATTAGGTAGTATAAAATTTTTGTCACAATTTGAAAAGTGTTAAAAAGCCTTACTTAATTATTGTTAAACATAAAGAAATAAATGATTTCTTAGATTGTTGCTTGATTGAGGACCATAAAGGTTAAAATATAAAAAAGGATAACTTCGCGTTTCATTTGGTAGACAAAAATATCAAAAGTAGTCAAAAATGACAATTGAAATTAACAAAATAAACACGATATGTTATTTTTTTCACTTTAATCATAAAACACCTCATAACTTGAGAACCAATGACATATTACGGCTAGAGACCGTTAGAAACATTTTGAGCTGGGGTCACATTCTAAGCACAATTTTTATTGCCGCTTGTTTCGCGGTTGACAGTGAACTCAAAAGTCGACAAAGCTGAGTTTCTGCTCAATTATCTGCGTATATAAAATGTATATAAGCAGATAATTGCTGCGAAACAAGCGGCAGTAAAAGTTGTACTTAGAATGTGACTGTCTTGACTGCAGCTCAAAATGTTTATAACGGAGTCTAGCCGCAATATGTCATTGTTGAGAACAGATCAGTGGATTTTTCAGTTTTTCAAAATCCGTTGAATAGAGAATATACATATCTTCTATTTTTGAATAGAGAATATACATCTTCTCTTTGATGTGCATCGTAACCCCATTGCCAATTTGAAATGTTGAACTTCCCATATGCAAAAATCAATTTATAGAAAAAAACCTTACCGATTCTTATTTCACAAGCATTTCATTTAGAATCGACATCTTGTCTGGTTCAAATGTTACAACGGGAAGGACTTTTGCCAAGCGCTTTATACAGGGTGTCTCAGAATAAAGGGGACAAACTCCGAGGGTAGAATCCTCACTTCATTTTAAGGCTGAAAGTTCCAATAAACGTATACCCTAAAATGAGTATTAACCGAGTTACAGGGTGTTGAAAGTGACACAAAAAAATATATTTTCCAGAATAACTCCATAACGGCTTAACTTTTCTTAATGAAATTTGGTATATCACTTAACAGCATTCAGTTTCATATTTCAAGGCAAATCATGTGTTTGTAACTCTAAACAGGGGCGTACGGCAGGTGGGTACCCCTATTCGCCCCTCCTCAACTTTCACGCCACTGGATTAATATCGATTTCGTCTTCTTTTTCTTAATCCCCAATATTTCCTATTCAAAAAAGGAATACGTTTCGTTTCACAAATATCAACGGTTTTAGAGATATTTTAAGTTGAATAAATGGGTGCGTATGTGATACGGATACTCATTAGTGATTATTTTGTTAGTGGCTATGGAAGTTATAAATATTGGGAAATTTTTGTGAACAAAATCTCTCGTAAATGCCAACAATTTTCGAAATATTTGAATTTATACTCATTGCAAGGTATGGAATATGTTGGTTATAATGTTATAAATAGTTACTTTCACATTCCTTTCAAAAATAGTAAAGATTTTGATACGCACGCACTTATTCAACTTCAAATATTTCGAAAACCGTTGATATTTGTGAAACGAAACGTATTCCTTTTTTGTATAGGAAATATTGGGGATTAAGAAAAAGAAGACGAAATCGATATTAATCCAGTGGCGTGAAGGTTGGGGAGGGGCGAATAGGGGTACCCACCTACCGTACACCCCTGTTTAGAGTTACAAACACATTGCCTTGAAATACGAAACTGAATGCTGTTAAGTGATATACCAAATTTCATTACGAAAAGTTGAGCCGTTATAGAGTTATTCTGGAAAATATATTTTTTTGTGTCACTTTCAACACCCTGTAACTCGGTTAGTACTCATTTTAGGGCATATGTTTACTGGAACTTTCAGCCTTAAAATGAAGTGAGGATTCTACCCTCGGAGTTAGTCCCCTTTATTCTGGGACACCCTATATAAATATACTAAGAAGGATAAGATAAAAGGTGTAACCCTCAGACCTAAGAGCTACCGTATACACGTGTTTCAGGCTTGTTGATCATTGTCAGTACGATGTGGCTTAGTGCAAAGATCAGCAACTCAACAATTGGAAGCTAGCAGTATATTGTGTAACAGAAGGCAACAACTAACGTTGCAACGAAAGCAATCATCGCTACTTACGTTACAATCCTAATACTCAGGAAATTATAAATGAGGAAGGATTGAAACATGTTAAAGCAACCCTATACAAATGTCAGACTTGACCAGTACCTACTGATGATCAACAATATGTTATATATTGCTGAATCTTACCATAAAAAATATATATAATTCATCTTATGTTTTTGAGGTTGGTCAATAAAGTGTATAGGTATATAAGTTTGAGTGTCAATCGGCAAAAATTTTGAGATAGATACTCTCTCCAAACTTTCTATGTGGATTCATTGGACCTAGTGACTTTTTTGTTTCGGATTATTTTTTGTGTTTCCCTCGTATTTCCTTACTACGGTACGAAACTACAGATGGTGATTCGTCAGGTCGATTTGAGAAAAAAAGCTCCTTTGAACATATGTCCGAAGTTGCTTCGTTTCTAAGATACAGGGCGTTTAAAAAAAAACTTCAACGCCCTGTATCTCAGAAACGAATCAACTCCGGACCCATGTTCATAGGAACCTTTTTCTTAAAACGACTTAACGAATCACCCTCTGTAGTTTCTTACCGTAGTTAGGAAACCCGAGAGAAAAAAAACGCCCCCGAATCAAAAAAGTCACAGAGGAAAACGATGACAGACTTGGTCCAAAGAACCCATAGAGAAAGTTTGGGGAGAGTATCTATCAGTAACTTTTTTGCCGATGGGCACTCTAACTATATGACCCCGAAAAACTTGAAACAAGCAAATCCTATATTAGGCTAATAAAATTAAATCGAAAAAAACCGTTTTGAGGAATTAATTTCCAGCAAACTGGAAATCGTTTTAATACCTCTATTTGGTCCTAAATGCGTGTAATCTGAGTTTGCACCATCTCAGGTGGTGAGCTTAACTTTTGATAGCCAAAAAACCGCCACATTTTTGCACTTTTTTTATTTTTTTGCTTATAGCTGCAAAACGGTGCGTCGGACGGAAAATGTTATTCCATTCAATAATACGGAGGACAAAATTCTGCGTCGAATGACATCTGAAAACATCAAATTCCGTTCAGAGGTATAGCCGAAATCGAATGTTAAAAAAAAGAAAATTTCGTAGTTCGGTGCAAACTTACATTTTGCGGCTTTCCAAGACGACATTTCTTGAAAACAGATAGTCTTATTGAAAAAATTCATTGAATAAAAGTTGTAGAAAATAAAATTTCATAATCATAGTTCCTAATAGTTAAGGTGCAATGAAGGAACGAAAACACTTCATTGATGAACAGTTTGTGGCATAAATCAATATATAATAGGCATGCAACACAAAATGTGGCAGCATTCATGTTCGCATTTTCTTTGATGTCGATGGTCCTTCATCTGAGAAGCTCAGACGGCGCGATTGCATATCGAGGCCCCCTTCATCTGGATCATCTTCAAAGGGACTATCCTCACCTATTTCTGCTTCTACGGCAATGAAGGTCACATCCTCATCCTCGAATTGTTCTGAATTCGAGCATGACTGGCCGTTGCAGTTGAGGCATATTGTTGAACATTTCATGCCTACTTTTCGGCAGCTGCACTTGCCTGTACACTCCTTTGTACATTTGCAGGACACAGTATTGAGAATTTCAGGTGGAGCTGGATCCTTTGTGTTTATGATGGGGAGAAGACCAAGGTCTGTCCTCCTCCAACCCCAGCTCAGAGGATCATTTGATCTATCATACCAGCCCTGGATTTGAAGGTACACCCGCAGAATATGTTGGGCGGCGGCTGCATTTGTTGGAGGTGAGAGGCCAGCTCGAAAGTTGGCTTTGTTACGGATTTGGAAAATATCTCGTAGCGGATTTGGTCCAAGGAGGTCTCATCTGCCTTAGATGAATAGAGGGCTGCCAAGAACAGTTGACCTGCTGAAATGAGAACCTCAGGATCTGCATCTTCATGATGAAAAACCTTGACAGTCTCTTGTAATGTCGTGTTCTTTTCAAGAAGCTTGACAAACTTCAACTTCCCTTGGCGATAGAATGCAGAGGTTGTATCACATCCACAGATTGCATGCAGGAACAGGAGATTCTGTTTGACAACAGACGAGAACTTGAAATACTTGGGAGAGTAGAATGTGTTCTGAGAGGTTCCCTTTCCAGGTTTCATGACGTAAATGTTGGATGAATTTGGTGCTTTGGCGGTTAATATGATCAATAAATCGGTGTCTTCCCCGATTATGATGACCGTCGCAAAGTTACCTGCCAATTCAATGGCAGTGTTGACAATAAGGGTGTCAGCATCCTCAACACTTTGCCTTACTTTGAACCCATGCTGTACCAATTTTTCACGCAGCATAAAAATAAGCCGTTCTTTGTTATTGTCGTTGGAGAGAAATTGTTCTTTCGGCATGGTTGCATTCATCGTTTCAGTGAACACCACATTTGCAGAAGAGTACTTGCTTTTACGGCGAAGCCGCTCAGCTGATTTGGTACTCTTTACTGATGCCGCATCAGGGTAACCATCAAAAACGATAGTTGTACTGGCAGGATTGTAGTATTTCTTAACGTAGTCCACATACTTGAAGAGAATTGTTGAAAATTTTTCCTTGGATTGCCAAACCACTCGATGTAAAAGAAAACCACCATCAATTAAAATTGCACTATCTGCAAGGTTTGGTGGATCAGACACTGGAAAATAAATCGTAGAACACAGATTTTTTTGTTTTTCGCATTCCTGTTTCATCAAAGATGGAAAGGGGATAAGGAGCCAACTCAAACTCAAAGAAATTCTTCAACTGTTCCTCTGATTTTTTCAGAAGTGTTATGCGTCGGAAAAGTGTTTCTGGGTTAACTGGTATATCTTCGCCGTGAATTTTTACTTTTGAGTTGAAACTTTTAAGAGGAACAACTCTGTTTTTTCGTTTAAACTTGACATTACTGAAGTCGTTGCCAATAATTTTAGCAATACTCCGAATTCCTTTTTCAAACGCTTCATGGCAGTCAATTTTCTCATCGCCAGTTACTCCTGTGCTAATGGACATCACAAATTGTCCTAGTGGAAAGGGATCGTGGGATGAAAACCAGTCAAGAAGGATCGCAATATCTGCATCGTCCCTCTGTACCCTTGAGAACCTAGCGTCTACGTGCTGATCTGAAGTACCATACTTCACGCCACAAAAGTCTTCCACTTGTACGGCAATTTCCATGATGGTAGGCATTGTGGCAACCCAAGTCACCAGTGTGCTGTCCGTTATGCCTCGTCCATGTGACAGCCCACCTTGGGCTTTCAGAGACCTCATGACGACCTGCTCAATAGTCTGATCAGTAAATACACCAGACCAAAACTTGTCAGACCTTCTGATGGTGAAGGAGCCTTGGTTCACAAATTTGTCATATTCATCAGGCAAGATCTTTTGGTCCAAATCTATCATGTCTTGGAGATACAATTGGCATGACTTGGCATATAAGAAGTGACCGCTCGAATGAAAGTACGGCAACATCCGTTGCACCGACTGTAGATGTAAATGCCAATTGCCAGTTCGCTCAGCCTCTATGAACTGCTTGAAGATGGACACCATGTGGAAATACTGCACCCACAGCTTTGCGGTAGGTCCATTCTGTTTAAGCTCCGACAGTTTCTTGTAGAATTGTTCCATAATGCTCATGAGCGCTGGTTGGTCCAGATGTTGTGGAAAATTTGGAGCCCCTATATTATTTAACGTATCTAATATTGCCTGATTATTGTCGTCAGTGATGGTCATTGTTGACAAAGCAGTTCTTGCCAATGCCTGGTGAACTAAAATATGACCCCTGACAGCTCTTGAATATGCGTGCCCCGTCAGCATCTTTTCTGTAGACTGTCTTGCGTAAATGGTGCTAAGAACATCCTGCAGCCCACTACCGTCCATTATGTATCCAATAGCACCCATAAAAGACATCAGCAGGTGGAAGCCACCTAGGCGTACGATCACTGATGATAATGGAGATTCAGAATTGCATGAAGCCACTATCTCTCTGGCTTTGTAATACAGAGGCTGGTCAAACGTCACGAAGCAGCATTTTTGTTTATCACCTCTTCGTTCAACTGAATCAAGTAGTACAGAGTATATAGTGTCAGGGTTTCCTGGAGGTGCATTCAGGAATGGTAGGCACAAAGTACGAGATTTCTGAAATGGCTGATCAGAGGTTATCTTTTCCATGAATCCGTTCCACCCTGGAACGTTCGGGTGGTCTCTCCATTTCCCATACAACCACAAGAAGTCGCTGGCTGAAGGTTTTACCACATCGATTGGGTTTCGTACGTTCATATCATAGATACAAATTGACTTAAGGCCATCCTGCTCGGTTTTTTGAAACGTGACCAAGGGTATGCTTCCGATTGCCCCAGTTGCCTTGGCTTTGGGTACCTTCTTCAATCCTGCAATTCTTGTCTTTGACCAGGCTGAGGTGTGAGGGGTTATACATTGGAGCCCACCCATAGCATGCCACGTGTTGGAGCCGTCAATCGTGTCTACGTTAACATCAGCATTGTCACGCACCCACTGGCTAAAAGAATCTTCCAGAACGACCTGCGGTGGGTCTTGAAGGACAGATGCTTGAAACAGTTGAACTTCGAAATATGAACAAGAAAACCCAAGACTTGACAACACATCCAAGAGTTCTCTTGATCCGTACTTCTGATGAAGCGTTGCACCAAGTCCTATGAGCAGTGGCGACAGGAAGGACCGCGGTCTCGCAGCATTAATTATTGCGTGAGCAATAGCACAGGTTTTCGTTTTTTGTTTAGGCCGAGCGGAAGTTGTTTTTCCCTTTTTGGTGTTGACAATTGACCCTACAAGCACCTTAAGGGTTTCTGGAATGTCATTCTCAACGTCCTTCAGAAATTCGTCCACTTTGGGGTAAGTATCAAGGGGATAAAACACTGACCTAATATCCTCGCGGACAATGGCAGCAGCTGCTTTCACTATGCGAAGTCGCTCTTCTTTTTCGTCGACATTTCTGGAGTCATACCAAGCCTGAGTTAAAATTTTGTAACCTGTATTTCGAAAGCATATTACCGGTGGCTTATTTTTACCCCTTCCGCTAGTGATAATAAGGTCGTCTTCATACTTTGTTTTCAGCTTTTTGAACAGGGATTTATGAGTCGGGATAAAGCCTTCGAAGTCTTTCAAAATTTCTGACAAAGTAAATTGGCATTGGTCTTCATTTTCCTCGATGTAATTGCAAATATAGTTAAATGCCAGAGACACATCTTCATCTTCAGGTCGACCAACTGACGATCCAGTTTTTGCATCTTTTTTCAGAAACTTGATACTGCAGGAGCGGTGGTATCTGGCCTCTACCGCAACTAAATTATTTTCAAGACGAATTCTTTCAAGTACCTCTTCATCCTGCCACCATTCAGCTGCAGCCAAGAGGGAATTTTTGAACTCAATTGTTGACACATACTGCACGGTAACTCGCCTCTTCAGAGGCTTCTTGCTTTCTCTGGCCACAAATTCCTGTGATGCGTCTTCCCCACAGATCACACATCTCTTCTTAAAATCAAAAGTCGGGACCCTCTCTCTATGCCTCTTGGGGTTTTCTTCTTCACTTCTTTTCTCCTTTGAATATATTTTCCTGCACGTGAATCACTACTGAAGTAAGACCTTGAAGTTGAAGGTGTTTCTCATCCTTCCTTGCTATACTTCTTTTTATCAATGTTTCTATTCCTCGTTCTTTTACTGTAGTTAAGGCCTCATCATGTAATGGTTTGTAACAAATTAAACACTTCGGGTCATTCATGTTTGTAGGTGTTGAACACGCCAGATAATCTTCGAAACAATAGAACACTTTCTTTCACGTATAATCAACTTTTCACTCTGTAATTATCAAAACGTCAATAAATGACAAGGTGCACGCATTGATAACAATGTACGAAGTGACCCTTTTTTTCATTGTCCTACGTTACCATGACACCGTGCGCGAAGTAGCAAAGCATTGTGCGAAATAGGCACCTATTGCGAAATAGGTATTTTGCACACTGCATGTAAACTATGTGGGATTTTTATATTTCAACCTTTATGGTTTATGGTACTCAATGCAAAAAATCCATGGAATCATTTGTTTCTGAATGTTTAGGTAACAATAATTAAGGCTTTTAAACTCTTTTCAAATTGTGACAAAATTTTACACTACCTAATTTTATTTATTATTTACAATGAATTTTGTTTGGCGTTTGTAAAAAAAAATTTGTTTGCAACTCGTGCGCGAAATACTTTGGTGATTTCGACTATTTTTTAACTTGGCTGTGCCTCGTTAAAAAAATCAGCTCTCGATCACCAAAGTAGCATTTCGCGCACTAGATGAAAAATAATTATTGATGCAAAATTTGGGACCGAAGCTGAACCGGGCATTCAGATATCCGGATAATTGGACAAATCAAGAAAACTTAAACATTTGGACATCTATCTATATAACGTAAAATTTTATTCTCTACAACTTTTATTTTATGGGTTTTTTCAATAAGACTATCTGTTTTCAAGAAATGTCGTCTTGGAAAGCCGCAAAATGTAAGTTTGCACCGAACTACGAAATTTTCTTTTTATTAACATTCGATTTCGGCTATACCTCTGAACGGAATTTGATGTTTTCAGATGTCATTCGACGCAGAATTTTGTCCTCCGTATTATTGAATGGAATAACATTTTCCGTCCGACGCACCGTTTTGCAGCTATAAGCAAAAAAAATAAAAAAAGTGCAAAAATTTGGCGGTTTTTTGGCTATCAAAAGTTAAGCTCAACTCCTGGAATGGTGCAAACTTAGATTACACGCATTTGGGACCGAATGAAGGTAATTAAATGATTTCCAGCTTGCTGGAAATTAATTCCTCAAAATATAATTATTTGATTGGCCTATATGATATTCTTCTTGTTACGATATTCTCTGATTATTAAATATTAAATTTTACTTTGCGTGTGAACCCAAAGATAAAAAATCTTATTCAGGGGTATAATTTTAAATTTTTTTGTCATGAGGAAACTGACGCCATTTATTCCTGTATATAACTGTTTTCATATCGATACTAAATTTTGTCCTAATAGAACCTTATTACTCCGAGATCCAATGCTCAATCAATGTGTCTCACTCACCGATGCGAATCCTTGTATAAACCTCAAAGCAATGACGATACCGATATGAGTTTCGCTAGCCCATGGAATGCTCAAACTGCACAAGGCAGTAACTAACTGAGCGTAGCCGAAGACTCGCTTGGTGCCCAGTTTTTGGGTAGCCAGTCCGCCGACTACTTGCGAAATGATGTACGCCCAGTAAAAAGAGGCTAATACGTAACTCTGCTGCTTACTTGTCCATTGTAGTGTGCCACCATAATCCTGAAAAAAAAACAATGGCACTCAAACGGTTTATTCGATTAACGATTTTTTCAATGTATGAAACGTCTTTATAAATTAACGAATGAAGAAAACTAAAACTTTTGTTCAATTTCCACTCAGTCTTAAAGAAAACTACAATTTTTGTTCAATTTCCACTGAGTCTTAAAGAAAACTACAACTTTTGTTCAATTTCCACTGAGCCTCAAAGAAAACTACAACTTTTGTTCAATTTTCACTGAGTCTTAAAGAAAACTACATTTTTTGTTCAATTTCCACTAAGTCTTGCTTGATTTGGTATGACCGGCCTAGACTATTCCAACATCATAAAATAACTAATACTAGAATTACAATGAGTTCTTAATATACAGTCTGTCCATAAAGTAACCCCCCCCCCCCCTGTTAACTTTTGAACGGAATGGAATTTTTCTTTGAATTTTTTTTAGTTGAATGGTAGTTCATAAGCTACTTTTTGACAATGAAAAAAAAATTCTAGGCCGCCATTTTGAAAGACTTGTTTAAATGTCATGGTGTCGAGTGTTACCTCAGTCGAAGCATCTTTCAATTATCTATACGACAGCAAAATTTCAAACAAAATGTCCAAAACAAAATGGCGGTACTTTATTTTAGAACTCTCACAAGAGGATCCTTTCGAATAAATGGCTATTAAAGACCTTTAGTGCAATGATAGAATATTTTTTCGGTTCTGCAAGAGCTTCTTGTTACTCAAAATGACAGATGGGTGCCATATTAGAAATAAATTCAAATAAGTAGATAAGTAGTGTAATACCTCGTTTTATTGACTCTCAGCAAATCTCAGAAATCATGTCCCATATGCAATTCTGAGGGACAGAGAACATTTGTAGATATCAAAAAATATGTTTTCATTTCAATTAAGCTCGTTTGAAGCCATTTATTCAAAGAATTCGCTTATAAAAGTTCTAACATAATGTGATGCCATTTTGTTTTAGATGAATATTTTTGTCTGAAATGTTGCAGTCGTATAGAAAATCAAAAGAAAATTCGAATGAGGTATAACACGATCCCCATGCAATTAAAAAAATCTTTCAAAATGGCGCATATCTGCCATTTTGAAGAGTAGAGATTTTCATTATTGTCAAAAAGTAGCTTATAAACTACCATTTCACCAAAAAAAAATTTCAAAGGAAAATTCCACTCCGTTCAAAAGTTAACAGGGGGGTTACTTTATGGACACACTTCAATGAGTTATTTATTGGAAAAACTACTAATCATCTCTTGGACTTTAAGTTTTGCTAAAAAAAAATATGAAAAATGACGGGGTCACGTGACATTCGGCACCAATCAATATTTATTTGTACTGCAAGGGAGGAAAGTGCCACTTTTTCTCCCGCAGGATGTAGTTTACTGCCCAACGGGAAGCGGAGGGCAGTAAACATCCAAGGGATGAAAAGTCACTTTACTCCCATGTAATACATATGATTTTTCCTCGTACCCACTTAATAAACCTTTTTTTGTAAATTTAAATCGCATCTCAACTGCTTTTGTTTAAAACGGACCTATACTTGCATGATGAAAAGTATACAAAATTAATTCATACCCATCTAAATTACGCTGACCAGTAAACTGAAGGTACCGGGTTGGGTTCGATCGCGGCAATCGATAATTTTTTTTTTTTTTTTTTCAAGCAAGTTATTTTCCTTTTTTTTTCTGTTAGAGATATAAGTTATTGGATATTTGGATAGCTTAACCATTTGGGACTGAGATTCAGTGTTAATTTTCTCATAGGCACTATTATGTGCCTATTTTGAATGAATTGTCAATTGTTTTTTCCTCCCTAAGGAGAAATAGTATATTTTGCAACAAGTGGGGAAAGTAACTTTTCGATGTTGGGCACTATACTTTTTCTACAACTGATCAAATTTAAATTATACAAATAATGTAACTCAATATTTATTTTTATAGTTAGCAAAACTAAAATAACAATAAAGTATCTTACATCTTAACAAATGAATAATTTATTTAAAATTGACTTAATAAAAATATCAAGATGTAAATTAAAATGAAAAAAAATAGCCTGGCCCGGGTGTAGAACCCGGACCGCCTGCGTGATACGCTAATTAAATAAATAGGGTTTTTATTTACAAATTCCTTCAACTACATTTCACGTGTAAAGGATATACGGGCGCAATAGTAGCAACCCCCCTACACCTTTTCAGGGGTGCAGGGGGGGTGCCTTGCCGAGGCGAACGTAGCGCCCCCGCGAAAGGGCGCGGTAGTCCGCCCGCGCTGGTGTTAACGCTGGGCCGGACTTTTCATTACACAGCGGTTATGGTCAGTAAAACACGCCTCCTGCAAAGCTTATGCGTGTTGTTCGAATTTCTATTCCTTGTAGATACGCCTTTGTTGTAGTTTGCGAGGATAGTTAGTTCGATGCTAAATCCCGGAACAGGCTGATGCAAAAAACCGGGTCAAAGTACTCTGCGTTTCAGTCTGACTTTTGACTTAGTTCCCTACCGAACCGGTTCTTCCCTTCTTTCATTAAAGATATCAAGAGACTGATAAATGAGCCCGCCGTGTTTGCGAGGCTCATTATCAAACACTCTGAGCCTGGTTATTTCTCTAGTGAGAGGACTTTTATAGAGCATGTATTTATAGAACTTATAAGATAAGTGTCTTATAAATGTCGGAATCGACCCTAAGGGTTTCCAGTCGAAGGTATCGTCTGATACGCTAATTGACATTCCATTACGCCATGGAGCCCTTGGTACTCTTTATATGTTCAGTACTACATATACGCATCTAACAGAATTTGAAATAGAATCTTTAAACTGACTACCGACTCAATTCTTTATCAAAATACAATAACTACCATTAGAATTGAAAAAACTTCTATAGGTAATCTGACAGTTCTTATGACAGCTGTGACAACTATATTTTAAATCTGAACAGCAGCCCACTGTTTTTTGTTGATATTTGATGATTCTCCATATAAATGTATGAGGTGTGGGTAAAGTGCCGTGAGAAATAATATTTCTCACAGTATGAGCAAAACATGGTTTTGAAAGTAAGTAAGCCATGAGAAATACACTACTTTTCATAGCAGTTGTAGAAAAAAGTACTTTTCCTCTCTAGGGGGGAAAAGTATGAGTTTCCTCCCGATTTGAGGGAGGAAAGTCTGTACTTTCTATAGGGGTGGGAGGAAAAAGTTTTTTTCTCAAAATAATGCCTTGAAAAGGGGTTTGTTTCAATTTCTAAAAATAAAAAATGAATTCTATTTCGATTTCACAGATTTGTCTCAGATATGAACGTTCTATTGAAACTTTTAGTTTCTGCATTTTTTTAACCTACGGAATATCTGATATATTAAAAAAATCCCAGCTTTGGCAAAACTGTTTCATACTACTCTTCATTATACCTCTGAGTAATTATTGAATATCGATGAAAACATATTTTTCTTAGGATGTATTTTAATCGTCAGTACGAAAATGAATGAACAAAAAATAACTACTTGACGTATCTAACCAAATTTTAGTAGTTCTTATGCAACAAATCTCAAGCGATTATTTTGAAAAAATATTATTCTTAACAAGTGTCGGAGTGGACCACCATTCGTCCTTTTTAAAGCAAAACTTAACACTAAAGTCGAATTTCAAAATAAATTCTTTTCAAAAGTTGCCAATTGCAGTTTTTTTAAGGACACTGAATAGTGGCAAAAAGTAATAAATATTTTAGTGAGCCTGGCTGAATTTTTTAATGGCATTCACATATTTTCATTTCCAATTTCAATATAATTAACATAACATAACAAATTCTCATAAAATACCTGGCTTGTATTTGCAAAATACCTGTCAAGGTCTCGCAATATCCAGGGTCCAACGTTGGTAGTGAAAATTCACAAATTCAGAAGCTGCCCCCTTCATAAATCTAATCGGTCATTGACGGTTTCGAAATTTTTAATATTATTCAGTTTGTTCACTTCCGATGCTTATTTCTGTCTTTATTACACGTATGGATCATTTTCATGTTTTATCTTTATTTATTTGGTGATTTGTTGACACATGTTCGCGTTAGTTCATATCAAAATTTCTATATATACCTGATCGTTTCCATTTATCTCTTTGGCATTGAATATTATAATATTTCCTAATATTTTCCGAGAATCTTCCTGAATAACTTATACTAGCATATTTTCTTCCTTTTTTTCATACCTCTGTTTTGTAAAATAACTACGAAGAAATCTGACATGAAAAGCCCTGAAGTAGACTTGATTTTTTATGATTTCCAAACAAGCTCTTAAAAAAATCTGAAGGGGCCACTGGAATTGTTCATAGAATTGTTTATTTTCTTCACAATAACAGAAATCATCTGTAATGTCCAACATACTTTTACCCATACCAGAAAAACAACCAAGTTTAACATCAGAATACAAGAATTGAGTTATCCAGCTACAGATAAATTCACAGTAGCATTGGAAAATTATTCAACAAATACTCGTTTTCTATAACATAGTTCGTCTTTTTTTTTTGTACTCGTTATACGTGCATGTATTTATATTAATACATATGCATTTGTATGTAAACCGAGAGACAGTTATAAGGAACACTTGATTCTTAAGAGGTCAGGACTGACAAGCTTTTATGTCTACCATATTTATGGGAACAGTCTCAACAAAAATCGAATTTCCTTAGTAAACTTTGGAGAACAGTCCTCATAAGGACTTCATTTTGGTCTACTTTCATGATCCTTTTTAAAAATATCTTTTTACTTCTGTTGCCGAAAGGTGGTTACAGATCAGACCGATATTTTGTAGCTCCACGGATTTGAAATTTGAAACTTTATTACTATTATCGTATTGAATTTCAAATTAAATTGTGATTTGAGATTTACCGTGGAATGGAGTTACTTTTATTCCTGGGTTACTTTGATAAAAACTTTGTTTCATAATTAAACTAAAATTGTACGAATTCTTCCGAATATGTCTTTTACCGTTGGCTGCAGTGAACGTCACTGTAAGCGTGTGATTATTTGCAGAGGGTGGGTCCTTGTCAGTTGATAACAAATTATTAAAAATGTGTAAATAGTATTTTTGTTCAATTTTAATAGCTTTAATAACCTCAAGAATCATAAATCCTAAACATATTTCTTCAATTCCTTTTTATTTTGTTTTGTTCCTTATTGAGATTACTTTCGTAAGGCATCAAATTAACCCTATGTATACTTCAAAATTCACCAACATTTAAATATTTTTGTCAAAAAGTAATAATAAAACTGATCGTTTCATTAAAAAAATAGACAGAATAGACAAAACCAATATTTACATCTTAAAATATATTTTTTGTTTTCTTATTTTCGAACAAAAATACGAAGTAACCACCGGTCATGAATAATTACGGAAATTTGCCTTAGATAGATGAAGCGTATTCTTGAGAAAAATCACTATCAATGGTGGATATTTGATCCACACATAAATTATCCAAGAGCAAGAAGAAATATTATATTTGAATCACCATGAAAGATTATCTAATACATTGACAATCAAATAGTCGCCATATATACGCTGTCTGAATTTTCAGCAATTTCGGTGTCCCTGTTGAGATTGAATTTATTCCAATTTTATACTTAATTAAATTTGACAGAAAATGAAATTGAACTGATCCGTACTAACCGTGTAACGTGCTTTTGTTGTTACGGCCGGCGGACGTTACTATGACGCTTTCGGTTGTTGTATCTTGACAATTCCCTAACACCGGGAATCTATCAAAACCCAACAATGCCTCGGGCGCCAGTTATTTTATAGTGATATGCTCCACTCTCCCAGTCTAGAGCAAGGTGGGAGGCCCAGGGCAGCTACAGATGGAGATACGGTATCCCAGGGGTCCGTTTTTATGACTCTATATGGATTCCTCAAGAGACTGCAGGCTTTAATTGCAATTACTTGTTCAGCAGGAATACCGGCTGCTTTAGTGATAGCTCTATATTACACGGAAGAAAGAACACAACCAATGTAGACAGACCAAACCAATTTTATTAATTATAAGTTCAAGAAACACAGGGACTAGTAACTGGTTAACTTATACTCTAAGAATCTGGACAGTGAATTCAACTCTGCGTCGCAGGCAGCTTCGGAAGGCTTCCCGGGTATCGACAAAACGGGCAACGGGAATGTCAGGCTCCACGGGGTTAGTTCAAAACCTTTCACCAAGTTAGAGAAAGACTGAATTAAACAATGATAAATAATCGAGATAAAATGAACTGAACGTATTGATAATCCTTCTCACGGTATTCCCCCTTACTGATGAGGTTCGGTGACGGCTAGTCCCGGAAAGTCGGTCTCACAGACCTCGGGGTACTAGTGGTTCGCGATATTGTTTGCAACCGACAGTGAGGAATCTCCTTTCTCCCTCGCGATCAACCTTCGTTCGACAACCGAAAAGTCGTCCAGGAAGTGGAACGAAGCGGTGAGCTCGTACACGAGGAAACTGAGTCGACAGCCGAAAAGGTAGTCCAAGCCGTCGAACCAGGATTTTCCTAGCTCGGTTTGTTGTACGTAGGCGATTCCTCTGTATAAAATCCGGACGCGATACGACAATTTTCAGGTGGAGGGGTAGCGAACGGATCTTTGTGGAACCCCTAGAAACCAATTTTTCTACGGAATACCTTCGTTCGACAACCGAAAAGTCGTCCAGGAAGTGGAACGAAGTTGTGCTTACAACTGGTTCGACAGCCGAAAGGGTGTCCTAGCCGTAGAACCAGATACGCGGAAGGCAGATAGAGGCCACTCCTAATATATCAAATAAATATGCTTGTGACTCTCGAAATAATTCTATTACTCCCCGAGTGAAACGGACGTTTAGATTATCAATAGTTTAGGGATGATCAGATAAAAGAGAAATAAAGAAAAGCAAACACAAAAAAAATACTCTCTTGGTGACAAGCTATAAATAACCCAAATTTTGGGGCCACGATGTCCAAGCTCGACTCTAATGTACTAAAATTTCTCAGCTTACGTGTTGTGCCTACCAGGCGAGGTGTTCAGGGCGGTATTCCTACGGCCGGCTGCGATTGGTTCTCGAATGGTTGTTTCGGGATGTCGGTCGATGCTCACACACTGATAATCCTCTCTTCTCACTAAGTTGGTTGTTTCGGGATGTCGGTCGATGCTCACACACTGATAATCCTTTCTTCTCACTAAGTTTACTTTAAAACTTTTTCGGAAGTACTCACTCTAAGAGACAGTAGCTCAAGGCTAGATCCAAAACGGCTTGGTATCTCAAAACGGTAACAACTTGAACTTTTTAACAATACTCATACTCGGAACTCACTCTAAAGACGGGATAATCAATACTAATCTAACTGACTGAATAAAAAGCAAAATCTCTATCAGGAATCGTGAAGCCGGTATTTATAGGGCACCTGTGGCCTTCGTAGTGTCGCGTAGCAATATGAATGAAAAACGGCAAAAAGTCTGTCCTGACTTTTTAACACTCCAAAAACATGACTCCTAAAAAGTGGAGTTGGAAACCTATATAAAAGTAGATTTATTTGACGCAAAAACTGACGACCAGCAAAAACGATACGTAGGGGCAAAGAAAGGGACAAATGTTACCATCCCAAATAAAGTAAGGAAATGTTTCCGGGCTGCCTCAGGGTTATGCCCCTGAGCGGTGTCTCCAAAACTATGTCGTCTTCGGTATATAGGGCGAGTACGGGACGGGTATGCGGAAAGAGGTTGTATACGGTGTGGTGTGGAATGGCTACCAGGGCAAAACAAAACGCTTCGTTACATCCCCCTCTTTCTTCCGATAAAAAAAAATAAAAAAAAACTTTGTTTGCATATTTTTTTTCTTTTTCTTTTTTTTTCTTTTTTTTTTTCTGGATAGACATATCAGGTGTGAGGGTTTGTCGGGAATTGGCGGTAACTCGGTCGTTCCTGCGTCGGCGAGTGCTGGTATGTTCGGTTGATTTTTCTTAACGGTACGGTAAGGTTGAAGGGCTAATAACGACGACTGCTGCACCCACATAGATGACACTGGGTGGCTCGATCAGCGACCCGTCGGGTGGCCGTCTGTGTGTGAACGGCGGCTCTCCGGGGAGTGGCACGGTCCGGGTTAACTTCTGGTCGACAAGGGCACTCTCGAGACATCAGGCCATAACGGCCGCATCGGGAACAAAACAATCGACGGGGCTTCGAGCAGGTCTCTCTAGTGTGTCCCGGATATCCACAGCGCCAGCATAAGTTGCGTTCGACCGGGAGGTAAATGGTAGTGTGCTCCCGGAGGGCGTCTCCGTGGTTATAACGGGTATGGCTTCCATGGTGGTGACTGGTGTGTAACATGCGAGTGACACTTTCCGAGTTTAGAGGAACCGGAACGGGTATCGAGGATCTAGGCGTCTCGAGGGTTGCATCATACGTTTCTTCTGATGTCCGGATTGGTGACGATCCCGACGGAGGTTCGGGACGCGTAAGGGTGCTAGGCACAGCAAAGTAGGCATTCTCAGAGAAGGGGTCCTTTTCGGGTTCCTTATCTTCTTTCCGTGGCTCTGTGGATGGTGCTGGGGTTTCAGCAGGGTTTGAGTCCGACGTTAGTGTAGAATCGTCGGTCTGACTCACGACGCACCAATCCTCGGGCAGCGGGGATGTGTTGAGGGTTAGTAGCTCGGTCATCGGATACCCGGAGTAGTTAGCGGCACAGGAAAGACGGATGGTCACACCAGAGTGGAGACGATCTATATCTACCTGTAAGTCAATCGAAACATCAGTTACGGTTTTCCACAAACTTTACGGTCGGTTCTCCGCACTCATTTAGTACGGATCGGCGGGGATGGTGACCCATATGAGTCGACCATCCAAAGTCGGCAGACGGAGGCGGTAACGGCGATTCCGAGGCACGCCTACGGGACGAAGGGAACGTAGGACGTCGGTTAACGCTTCATCCTCACCCGGTGCATGTCCCAGGGACCACATTTCCGCCGCCCAAACTCGCATGGCCTGGTTAATGATGGTTCTGGGTGGAAGAACAGGTGTCGTCGAAGGTAGGTTCCAGACTAATCCCAAGGCAATCGTAAATATCCCTCGCGTTACGGGGCAGCCAGCACTATTTACGATCTCTAGCGCTTCCCGCCACGAGGCGTTTTCCTCAGACGTGAACAATTCGAAAAGTGCGGGTGGGTCGGAAGATTGGGGCGGCGTAACGGCTTCGAAGCCTTCTCCTATCAAGGGGGTTGTTACGGCGCTGGGAGCGACGGGCCAATCGGCAGGTGGGCGGCCGGCAACTTCCGGCAACGGACTAGGCGGGTTGAGGTGGTCAAGGACTCCCTGAAATACTGGTGTCTTCTCAACGGAGTTGCCCATATGACCCGACCCGGGGCGGACCGGCTCTCGAGGTGAGGTCGAACGGCGGGCGGAGGGTTTGGGGAGTGAAACTAAGTCGACGGTACCAGGAAGGGGGTCTAACCCCTCCGACGGTTGCCAATCGATTAGATCGGAGGGAAGTAGTTGGGACGGGGGAGTGGTATTACCCGGGAGGGTGAAGAGGCTGAGGCAGTCCGATAAGGGTTGTATTCCCTCAACGGTGGAGGCGTCGGGTGTGAAGGGCTGGATGGAGCCAACGGAGGGAGTGGGGGAAAGGGTCAAATCATAGAACTCTTCCAGGCGGCGGTTGTATATGGCGGTCGGACTGTCGGTCATCTCCCTGAAAACACATTACTATTAAGACTTGTTCACATCATGGTAAGGCTTCAAATCTTTTATGTGGATTCGCGGTACCCGTTTACCATGGGGGCCTTTGAGGTCGTATACTACAGGAGAATGTACTCGGGTGATGGTGTAAGGGCCGGAGTATTTCGGGGCTAACTTGGCAGCGTGTCCTTGTACCTTGGAGGAAAGAGAATGTTCTCTCTTCATTACTCGGTCGCCCAAGTGACATCTCCACTCTCGGCGACGGAGATTATAATAGTGGCTCTGATTGGTGAACGCGCGGGCCAGACTTATGCGCACCAGCTCGTGGACTTCCTGCAATTTTTCCATGTGTTGCGTCCACAGGCTTGGTGACGAAGTCTCAGGTCTTTCATCGGGGGTCTCGGTCGGAAAGACGGCTTTTGGAGGGTTCAATTCCCTCCCAAAGTTCAGGAAAGCGGGGCTGAATCCAGTCGACTCCTGGCGAGCGGTGTTCACAGCAAACTGTATTTCCGGAAGATATTGATCCCACTTCCGATGGTCGTTTAAGCAGTACTGCGAAATCATGGTTTTGAGGGTTTTGTTGGTCCTCTCCACTGGGTTAGTCTGCGGTGTATAGGGCGGTGTGCGTCGATGATGAATTTTTAACTCGGTTAACAGCTCGGTAAACACATGACCGGTGTACTGGGTGCCATTGTCGCTGATGACGGTATCGGGACGGCCAAAGCGTAATATAATGTCTTCGTAAAACGCTTGTGCCACGGCACGAGACGTAGCTTTTCGCAGGGGACGGACTTGTACCCATTTTGTGAACCTGTCCTGGAAGACACATAAGTAGCTGTTACCCTTGCTGGACCGGGGTAACGGGCCTACTAAGTCGGTGGAAACAACACTCCACGGTTTCACATTTGGAGACGGCTGCATTTTCCCTGGCGGTTGCTGCTGGGATATCTTGTATTGTTGGCAAGTCAAACAACTTCGGACATATTGCGAAATATCACGGAACATTCCTGGCCAATAATACCGTCTTGATATACGGGCGGTAGTCTTAGCTATCCCCATGTGTCCTGCCGTCACCACATCGTGGTTCTCCTTCAGCACTTCCGCTCGCAGAGGTTTGGGCACACACATTTTCCAGGGATCGTTCATTTCGGGTTCCGTCAGGTCACTGGCGTCCCAGAAATGGCGAAATAGTTTTCCTTCTTTCACACAATAATCCGGAAAGGTTTCTGGGTTACGGATGACCTCTTCCTTCTTTTTCACGTACCATGGGCAGTCCGGTTCCTCATCGACAGCTTCGCCCGCCAAACAGGCGGAGGCGGATTCGTCGCTTGTGGGCAGCGGTTGGCGGGACAACGCATCCGCTACTCGGTTCAACGCACCCTTTCGGTACTTGACTTCATAATCGAACTGCTGCAGGAACATTGCCCAACGGGCGATACGGCCGGACGGACTTTTGAGTGACCTAATCCATTTGAGGGATTGATGATCACTTAAAACGGTAAAGCGGTACCCTTCAAGGTATGGTCTCAGCTTCTCCACGCCCCACACAATTGCAAGGCACTCCTTCTCGGTGACGGAGTAGTTTCTTTCCGGCGGGGACAGAGTTCGACTAGCGTAAGCTATCACGCGTTCCTGTCCTTCCACGGTCTGAGTTAGGGCGGCACCTAATCCATATTCGGAAGCGTCGGTCTGTAAGACAAACGGCTGGGTGAAGTCCGGGCACGCTAATACGGGGGCTTGGGTCAGACACAGTTTGAGTTTTTCGAATGCATCATTTTGAGCATGTTCCCATCTCCAGCGGTAATTCTTTCTCAAAAGCTTGGTCAGCGGAGACGCCAATTGAGAAAAATTTTGGATGAACCTGCGGTACCAGGAGATCATCCCCAGAAACTGTCGGAGCTTCTTGACGGAGGTAGGGGCGGGCCATTGAATGATAGACTCGACTTTGTCGGGATCGGTCCGTATGCCTTCGGGAGTCACTAAGTGTCCGAGATATCGGAGAGAGCTCAAGCAAAACTTACATTTCTCAGGATTCAACTGCAGGTTGTCACCCTGTAGTCTCCTGAACACTTTGTGTAAGTTTTCCAAATGTTCTTCAAAGGTTTTACCTAAGACAATTATGTCGTCCAGGTAGGCGAAGGCGAACGGTTCCATGTCGGGTCCGATGATGGTGTCCATGAGCCGCTGAAACGTAGCCGGGGCCGAATGCAATCCAAACGGCATAACAGTGAACTGGAACAGTCCGCGTCCTGGTACAGTGAACGCAGTTATAGGTTTACTAGCTGGGGCAAGGGGTATCTGCCAATATCCCTGTCTCAGGTCTAAACTGGATATGTACCTCGCTTCGCGAAGTTTATCGAGGATAGCATTTATAAACGGCAACGGATACGCATCCTTTTCGGAGATTTCATTGACCTTCTGGAAATCTATGCAGAAACGGGGCTTGCCATCTTTCTTGCGGACGATGACCACGGGAGAGCTCCACGGGCTGCTGGACGGCTCAATTTGACCCTCATTCAACATCTTGTCCACCTCCTGATTGATAATTTCCTGCATCTTCGGGTTCTGAGGACGGTATCGCTGTTTTATCGGCTCAGGGTTTATCAATCGGATGTGATGTTGAATCAACGGCGTCGTTTCTTTTATTTCCTGGAACACTGGCAATTCAGCCTCCAAGAAACGGTCCAACCGGTATTGTTGAACGGGGGTTAGATTCCTTCCTTTGGTACTCTCAGGGCACGCGGACGGCTGAACGTCGGATTGTTCGGGAGCGCGGATCGGCGGACGAAGATCCTCTGCTTCATTTTCTGTACACGGCGGTAGGCTAGTCATCGGTGGTTCGATGATTTGGGACCGGGTGCCAAGTTGTATGTCCCTCATCGTACTCGACACTGGCTGGAGAGGACATGCCTCCTCGTGAGCTGGTGTATTCATCGAGAGGGGGGGGCTCGTCTCGGTGACATGATTTTGACGATAGGTCACGTCCTCCTGATTCAAGAAAATGGTAGCACTACCTATGTCCATACGGAAATTGTGTGCTCTTAGAACGTCCATTCCTATTATTATATCCATCATGAGCTGGGGCACAATCAGAAGCTCGGCGGATATCTGTCCTAGGCCGATGGTGATTGTCGGTTTGTACCTGCGGTTCACGGGGATGAGTGATCCATCAGCCTGGCGAGACTGGCGGACGGTATTGGGCAACAAGGTACATCCATGTTCTTCGCAACAGGTTCCTACCGCCGGACTTGCGAAAGTCCGAGTTGCTCCGGTGTCTACGAGAGCCAAGAACCTACTGTTCCCTATGGTCACTTTCACGAACGGTCTATTATCTGACGAGTGGACGGCGGCGACATGCGTGGAGGTAACTACCGGCGGAGGCTCGACAGGTCTTGCTGCTGTCGAGCCTCCCGCCCGTTTCCCGACTGGGTACACCCACAGTCTCGGGAAAGTACTCCATTCCGACCACAACGTGAGCAGAAGATTTTTGGCGGGTTGCGGCAGTCACTCCTCATATGTCCTCTCTCACCACACCTCCAACAGGTAGTACCCTCCTGATTAGATGGCGGCGGATTTCTCTGCATAGTTCTTGACGGGGGCATCGGTCTGTCCCGGATGGGGGAACCCTGTGCATCTCGTGGCGGAATGGTCACTGCATGAGTGGGGTGGGGAGTGGCATTCCGCTGTATGGTTCGCTCTACTGTGTGTGCGGGTGGTGTTCCAACCAGAGGATACGGCCTGGGGGAGGGGGAGGGGGTTGCGGACACTTCGGTATACTGAAATCCGGGTGTTTGGGGGCGGTTGACGGGGACGGTTGACGGTGGGTCGGACGGACGGGCGCTACAGAGGTAAGTCGTGGGAGCCTGGTATTGTTCAATCTCGGTGCGCAACAGTTCGTAGTCTCTGACGGCTTTGGCGAAGCCGTGGATGTCCACGAAATCGGATCTTCGAATTTGACGTCTGAATTCCGGGTGGAGGTTCCGGTAGAGCCAGTTCAATTCCTGGTCCGGTGGGATTCCACCGTGGCGACGGATGAGAGTTTGTAGATCTGTTATGTACCCCGAGCTACATTCATGTAGTTGGTGTACTCTTCTACTGATGGCCACCTCCAAGTCAATGCGATAATTCACTGGGAAGAAAAAATCCTGGAAGCAGACACAGAACTCTTGCCAGTTCCTCCAATGCATCCGGTTGTTTCTGAACCATAGTGCGGGCATTCCCCGCAATAACTCGGGCATCACCTGTAGAAGACGATCAGGGTGGATGCCTTGTGATGCTCGGATCTCTTCGAGCCTTTCCAGAAAGGTAGCAGGATCTTCGGTTCCATCAAAAGCAATACCCCAGTCTTTGACCTTCAAGGGTCTCGTCACGGGTGTCGCAGACGTCCCGGGCTGGTACGGGGTGGTTTGTACACCTACTAGTGTACCGGCGAGGGCATTGCTTACTAATGGCCCTCCTGTACTCGTCACGGTGATTGTGGGTAACGAAACGGCGGCTGTGGTCACCGTCGACGTGGTTGGGAACAGAAACGGTATTGTAGTTGTCGGTAAAGGGGTAACACGGCCCTCTCGAATGAACTTACTGAGGCGCCGTCGCTTGTCATCGACAGTACCAGCAGTAGTTAGTTGAAATTTATTTAATTCGACGTCCAGATCATCCTTACGCAGAAGGTATATCCACCCGACTCGAGTGTCGGAGGGCGGACCTCCTGTTGATGTACTTTGCGTTGCGGGTGGGTCTGCGACGGAAACTGGTATCTCCGCGGGTTTTAAGGGATCACCTGGCGCCATCTTTTCGCGGCGTGTAAGCGAATCGACAGCTGGTGCTTTCCTACTGCCTTCCTTCCCTCCTGAACGGGTCGTATCTGGCAAACGGTGAGTGCTAACGGAAGACGGTTGACGGAAATCGCTTCTACACCCCCGAAAATGTATTAAACGAGGTGTGAGAAGGTTTTTAAATCGAAATTGACAATCTGTCAAACTGACAAATCGGCGGATTTCGACGAATTCTTTTTGGTTACTGTGTCGGGACTCGGGTTCAATCGGTTTCGGTACTCTGAAGCGACAAGGTTTTTATTTCCCCTGACAATTGGGTTGTCTATCACAATTGGTTTGCAGTGTTCTCGGAAAAAAAAAAACACAAAAGTCCCTGCTCGGGCGCCAATTTGTAACGTGCTTTTGTTGTTACGGCCGGCGGACGTTACTATGACGCTTTCGGTTGTTGTATCTTGACAATTCCCTAACACCGGGAATCTATCAAAACCCAACAATGCCTCGGGCGCCAGTTATTTTATAGTGATATGCTCCACTCTCCCAGTCTAGAGCAAGGTGGGAGGCCCAGGGCAGCTACAGATGGAGATACGGTATCCCAGGGGTCCGTTTTTATGACTCTATATGGATTCCTCAAGAGACTGCAGGCTTTAATTGCAATTACTTGTTCAGCAGGAATACCGGCTGCTTTAGTGATAGCTCTATATTACACGGAAGAAAGAACACAACCAATGTAGACAGACCAAACCAATTTTATTAATTATAAGTTCAAGAAACACAGGGACTAGTAACTGGTTAACTTATACTCTAAGAATCTGGACAGTGAATTCAACTCTGCGTCGCAGGCAGCTTCGGAAGGCTTCCCGGGTATCGACAAAACGGGCAACGGGAATGTCAGGCTCCACGGGGTTAGTTCAAAACCTTTCACCAAGTTAGAGAAAGACTGAATTAAACAATGATAAATAATCGAGATAAAATGAACTGAACGTATTGATAATCCTTCTCACGGTATTCCCCCTTACTGATGAGGTTCGGTGACGGCTAGTCCCGGAAAGTCGGTCTCACAGACCTCGGGGTACTAGTGGTTCGCGATATTGTTTGCAACCGACAGTGAGGAATCTCCTTTCTCCCTCGCGATCAACCTTCGTTCGACAACCGAAAAGTCGTCCAGGAAGTGGAACGAAGCGGTGAGCTCGTACACGAGGAAACTGAGTCGACAGCCGAAAAGGTAGTCCAAGCCGTCGAACCAGGATTTTCCTAGCTCGGTTTGTTGTACGTAGGCGATTCCTCTGTATAAAATCCGGACGCGATACGACAATTTTCAGGTGGAGGGGTAGCGAACGGATCTTTGTGGAACCCCTAGAAACCAATTTTTCTACGGAATACCTTCGTTCGACAACCGAAAAGTCGTCCAGGAAGTGGAACGAAGTTGTGCTTACAACTGGTTCGACAGCCGAAAGGGTGTCCTAGCCGTAGAACCAGATACGCGGAAGGCAGATAGAGGCCACTCCTAATATATCAAATAAATATGCTTGTGACTCTCGAAATAATTCTATTACTCCCCGAGTGAAACGGACGTTTAGATTATCAATAGTTTAGGGATGATCAGATAAAAGAGAAATAAAGAAAAGCAAACACAAAAAAAATACTCTCTTGGTGACAAGCTATAAATAACCCAAATTTTGGGGCCACGATGTCCAAGCTCGACTCTAATGTACTAAAATTTCTCAGCTTACGTGTTGTGCCTACCAGGCGAGGTGTTCAGGGCGGTATTCCTACGGCCGGCTGCGATTGGTTCTCGAATGGTTGTTTCGGGATGTCGGTCGATGCTCACACACTGATAATCCTCTCTTCTCACTAAGTTGGTTGTTTCGGGATGTCGGTCGATGCTCACACACTGATAATCCTTTCTTCTCACTAAGTTTACTTCAAAACTTTTTCGGAAGTACTCACTCTAAGAGACAGTAGCTCAAGGCTAGATCCAAAACGGCTTGGTATCTCAAAACGGTAACAACTTGAACTTTTTAACAATACTCATACTCGGAACTCACTCTAAAGACGGGATAATCAATACTAATCTAACTGACTGAATAAAAAGCAAAATCTCTATCAGGAATCGTGAAGCCGGTATTTATAGGGCACCTGTGGCCTTCGTAGTGTCGCGTAGCAATATGAATGAAAAACGGCAAAAAGTCTGTCCTGACTTTTTAACACTCCAAAAACATGACTCCTAAAAAGTGGAGTTGGAAACCTATATAAAAGTAGATTTATTTGACGCAAAAACTGACGACCAGCAAAAACGATACGTAGGGGCAAAGAAAGGGACAAATGTTACCATCCCAAATAAAGTAAGGAAATGTTTCCGGGCTGCCTCAGGGTTATGCCCCTGAGCGGTGTCTCCAAAACTATGTCGTCTTCGGTATATAGGGCGAGTACGGGACGGGTATGCGGAAAGAGGTTGTATACGGTGTGGTGTGGAATGGCTACCAGGGCAAAACAAAACGCTTCGTTACAACCGAAATATTTTCAAAGTACAAATCAAATATTTCTCTTCTGAAATTGCTGTTTAAGTAAATTTTCCGGCCGGAAAATTTTGGGATTTTTTTTTCATATGCCTAGTACACGTCCGATCGCTAAATTTTAATTTTTTGAGCTCAACACTGACCTAATTTTCAGTGGTTAAAATCCCAGAAAAGAGAAAATGAGTCAGAAAAATATGTCATTATCTAACGGTCTATATTGGTTCCACATGAATTTTTGAACTAATTCAAAAAGTTAAAACTATACAATGTTGTGAAATACCTCCATTTTCCTCCATCATTCTTGTAAAACTTTTTCAGTTATCAAAACGCAATTTGACTTCAGTATTGCCTGAATAGAAAATAATTAGGTTTATTCAGAAGCACCATTTATTTTGCAATTTCTCTGCCCTCCTAACTAGCGATATGTGGGGGGGGGGCTTTGGGGCAGCCCCACCCCCAAGCCACCAAATTACTACTGTTATTCATAACACTAGGATGACGAAAAAAAAAGTTCTGGTAACTGATAAATTGTATGTTCAGCCCCCCGCAAACTGAAATCCTGGCTGCGCCACTGATCGTCAGTTAGAGCTGCAGAATTGGTATTATTGTTATCAGTGTTCCTATCTCTACCCGACGGCCGTCACTGAAAAAATAACTAAGTCATTGCGAATGAATGTTTTGTACGTCCTCGCATACGTTATGGACGAAAAAACACTTTATGTTAATATAATGCAACTGCAACATTGTTGCAAGATTGCAAGGAGAACCGATAAGTAATTGTTATTGAGATCTGTCTAGAGATGATTTTCACAGATAGTCGAATTTAAATCTTAGACGAGTGGAATAAAAAAGAAAAAATGATTCAATTCTTGTTGACAGCGGACGCGCTCTGTGATTGATCACTATAATGGCGTGGAGTTTAAATTTCAAGACAGCATGCCAACTCAGTTGCTTGTGTCATTTAAACTCCCCGCCATCATTTTGTCCCTTTTTATCGGTGTCTGCAGAGCCGGTAGAAATCTCTATGAAGATTTATAATAGCCAGTAGAAATCTCTATAAATATTTACAATGGCTCCGCAGACACCGATAAAAAGAGACAAAAGTTCTTATGAGGGGGTTAACCCCATTCGCGGCTATTGGAGAAACAAGGATCAGGAGAAATCAAAATACTCGGAGCTCGCTCAATAAATTCGAGATTTTTTTCACTATCCGAATTCGAAAGGTTGGATCTAGACATCTCTCGGAGTACTTTTTCAATTTTTTTTAAAATGACTTTGAAAAAATTGCAGAAATTTGACCAGATTCACTATTTTTTATCTCACTAGGTAATTTTTTTTTCCGAAAAAGTACTCTGAGAGATGCCTGTCTCGTACATTTATCTTTCTGCATTTACCACTGCATACTCAATATTGGATCACTTTTCTTCACTGATTCGAGCGCACTCACATAAATATGTACTTTTATATGGATACTATGGATGTTTGAATGGAAGTTGTTTTATTCATTAAATTTGGAAATAATACTGAAGCTATTCACGAAATTTTAGCACAGGAGATGAAACCAATAAAAGTTGTTAATTGAATTATTGAAGTTTAGAATATGTCGAATGAATAAATACTGAAATTGACGAATATTGGTTGTGTTTACACACAATTTATTGGTCAGTTCTTTTGTTAGTTTGTCAGATACACCAACATCATGACATGAAATGGTTCAACCCAAGAACATTTATCTAACGAACAGGTATCATAACAGATCGAAAGTTACTAGAAATTGCCTTAAAATTCATGATTTATAGGTAATGAAAATTGACGACAATTTTCTATTTATACCTGTCAATAATATTCTAATTCACAAAATTGATGAATTTATTTGATGATCGTATAAATTGGCACCAATGGTTTTCATTGAGAAACACATGACGGCCTAATTAAAATTGTACCAGAAACAAACAATTTTCAAACAAAAATGACGATAAATGTTTTAATATGAAGAACCCAGGACACGTCTCTTCGATTCACAAAATTTTATGTATAGGCTATAGTCTAGATATAGCTAGTCATCAAATAAACGTCAGCTATCAGAGTAGTGGTAGACCTGGGAGAAAATGTCAATTATGCATGTAAAAAAAGAAATACCGAAAAATGAATTCAGGTCGACTGAAAATTCTTAAAACAAAGACAGCTGAAAAGATAATGGGGAAATATGCGTCGGCTGCTCATACATAGTATCATCTAGAAATAACGTACAGTTGTGTGCATAAAAAAAGTCGTACAAGGCATTGTGCTAATTGCATTATATTGCACTAACTAATTGAGCTAAAAAAAATTGAAAGCGCGACAAAATTAGTTTTACTCTACTTGTCAAAGTCGATAATTTCATTAAGATTGAGAAGTCTGGCTTACATTAGCGTTTAACTGCTGTACGACTTTTTTATGCACACAACTGAACCTTTATTAAAATTTTCTTTATTATGTACGTTTTGACAAAAATGTATTCCTGATAAAAGTTTGTGCTTCCCGAAATCTAAACATCAACAAAATATAGCAAAACACACGTAATAAACAAGGCGCATTGGAAAATTTGATTTTGAGTCAGAAGTATACAATATCAAAAAATGTTATTCAAAAAGTTGTCCAGTATTAAAAAATATATCTAGATTTGAAGACATCGCCATCAAAAGGTGGATTTATGCAACACAAATTTACACTAAACTACAATCAACATTTACCTACGGCCACTGCCGAAAATAGGCAAAAACACACGACTCACAGCCTCAGTAAATAGCTCCTTACGCACGGTAAACAAATCGCACAGTTTTCATAAACAAAACGATATTTCTCAGAAACGGCACAATCGATTTGGGAGAAATTTTGTATGTAGATAGGGTTTTGCCTTTTGAGTTTATCTATATAGGCATCTTTCTTGGAAAAACACGATTTTACTGATAATAATAATAATAATGATAATTTTTGGATCTCGATAACGGCTTCAACGATTACTTGTATCAAATTTTGAATTAAGATAAGGTATTGCTACTTAAGTTTATCTATAAAGGTGATTTTCTTCTTGTCCTAGAATCTTGTCCACTCGTCCAGAAAAACAGTGTTTTCCGAACTTGTTACGTAAATTACTATTAACAAATGTATCATACACATTTTTTTTATAACAGTTACTGCTAGTAAGGAAAAAACAAAATGTGTTAATAATAGTACTTTTAACATTAGTGTTGAAGTGATATTGTGAAAACATCAGTTTTTAGTTCATATGTCGAATTAAAAATGTCATTTTAGATGACAGTTGTACAAAAAATTAATTTCGTACAGACTAAATAAAATATAACACTTGAGAAAAAAACTAAAATTATCCCTGGCAGATTTTTGACAAGCTGATAAATAAATAAATAGGTAGGAATGAATGCGGGAAGCTGAATACACTTGTTAGTAATGAATGAAGCGAAGAATTTGTATATAAGTGTATAAATTTATTATTTATTGCAAAGCGCTTTCGACTTGCGTCATCTTCGGTGCTTACTAGTCAGGCAACAGTATCGAGATTTGTAAAAACATTATCTGTTTAAATTTAAAACTAATTTAAGTCTAAAAACGAAAGGCATGTTTTGGTTATAAGGAAATATCCACATGGCCTTATAACCCCAACATGCCTTTCGTTGGTTCTTAGACTTATAAATAAGTTTTAAATTTAAACAGATAATGTTTTTACAAATCTCGATATTTCCTGTTGCCTGACTAGTAAGCACTGAAGATGACGCAAGTCGAAAGCGCCTTGCAATAAATAATAAATTTATACACTTACAAACAAAATCTTCGCTTCATTCAAATAAGTAGGAAATGAGAGCGGTGGACGTTAATAAAGGGGATTTAATAAGGGGATCCCGACTTAGATGTCGGGATCTCGAGATCCCGAGTTAGAAGTAGGGATCCCGACTTAGATGTAGGGATCTCGAGATCACGAGTTAGATATCGGGATCTCGAGATAGAACACGGGATTGAAAAAAAGAAAAAACCGTGGCCCTTCTACGCCTTCGTTCGTTTTCAATAAGGAAATTGACAACGGCAAAAATAAACAAGGAAACTAAGGAACGGACTCATCGGCACAGTCGCCCAGTTCAGTTGTTGGGATAACGTAGGTAACTGCTCGATGCTCTACTTTTGAAATGTTATAACGACCGTTGAGTGATCGCTGACTTTCGATATTATTGAAAAATCTGTCAATCTGTTTTTTTGCATTCACATCCAGTTCGAAGGACCATAATTTTATCGATAGTATTTGTATTTGAAAATTTTCACTTTTAATTGAAAGAATGACTTGAAAAATTATTATTTTGACAAGTTTACAGATAGCGCATTATTGACAAATTGTTGTCATGAAGATTGTTTATTTTGGTTTGTACATTTAGATGCAGAGTGTCTCCAAAACGTGGAAATTAAACCAAAATTGAGACAAACAAAATACTCTAGAGGGTCTAGAGAATTTAATTGATAGATTAAAAAATATTGTAATCACCAAGATTCATTTCGTTTAGTGCGGGTCCCACTATTGTGAAATTCATTAAAATTTACTGATATTTCAAACTAACAGGGACAGCCCAAACAGGCCACCTACTGTATCGTTAAATATTATAACACACCAAAAGGGCCACCTAATGATTTGTATACCTGACCTAGCTGTTCCTGATTGACATTATTTAATATATTTAGCTCAGACGTGGCTGTTTTCGTCGATGGATTACGGGCATAAATTTCTTGGCTGATTTGGATGATAAAGGATTAAATAAATGAGATAAGGAACGATAAAACTCACCACTTGAGGCGTATTATTGCTGATTTCTTCTACTACGTAACAAAACTCATTCGATGCATTTGCTTGTTTATTATCGGTTTGTTCCACCATTGCTACTATGGCCATGTTTATGTCGTTCCTCATCATGAAAGACACTAAGAAGCCGGACCATGATAACATGTATAATACTAGTCTAGCTGGCACTTGACCTGAAATCAAAACAGAAAAAACTTATTACTGAAACAAATATAAGTCAGATGAATAGGCACAAACGAAGGTTAAAAAATCAATAACTACTAATATTTTTGTTAATATAAATAAAAAATTGAATGGTCAA
Source organism: Chrysolina haemoptera (assembly GCA_958298965.1). Taxonomy (NCBI): domain Eukaryota; kingdom Metazoa; phylum Arthropoda; class Insecta; order Coleoptera; family Chrysomelidae; genus Chrysolina; species Chrysolina haemoptera. The sequence continues at coordinate 38,905,649 of OY282584.1, read as the reverse complement.
CAGGCTATCACATAAAGATTCCTATGAAATAACATTCAACTCTAGTTTTGATTTTTATTTTTTTTTATTTTCAATATCACACCGAAATGAAAATTCTGTAATATTCAGAGAAAAATTATAATTCATGATATTTTGGAATTTTAATTTAATAAGTTTCATGCTCTAAAACCGCATGAGGTAGGTACAGAAAACGAAGGGATAACCTACTTCATTTACAATTTGTATAGAAAAAAGGACACTGTTGGATTCAACAAATCGATCCTCCATCTTAGGAGTTATGGTTATGGCCGTCTGGTGAGCTCGATTGGTGAGATACGGGGTGTTGTGATTTCTTCGAGTGGGAGGAAAGGAAAATTGAGCATTTTTTCCTTTTAGTTCGGATCGAATGATCAATACGATAGGATTTATTAAAAAAGTTATGATCGACCAAATATGTAGAATCATGAAACTACTAACCGATAACTGATAACAAAATGAAATCTAGCAAAAACAATTGAAATATTCGCCCGCAATCTTTGAAATATAAGGATTTTTTTTTCAATTATTACCATGAAAAAACATATTATAGAATACGCTAAGAATCGCACGTTAAAAGGTAAGACCTCGTTAATCCTTAGCTCCGACTTATGAGGGCTGCCGTTCGTAGGGGGACGACAGCAAGTTAACGAAAAAAACAATTTTAAATAATTTTATTTAATTGGAAAATTTTAAAAAAAATCTGTGAATGACCAGCAAGAGGAAAATAAATCCAGAAACACTGATTTCATAACATATTTATAAAGAATTGGAGAAGAGTCGAATGGATGCGAAAAATCAACTTTTACGTTCAACATATATGATGAAAATAAAACCAAAAACACAGATTTCATTGCACAGTTCCAGAGGGGTAGAAGGGGGCTGAATGGATGCTACAAAATCAACAATCACATTAAACTTATTCAACACGGAATTTTTCAATTTTCCCTGCAAGATGATCAGAAAAGCCAGAAACAATAATTGCATTATTTCAAGAGGGATTGAAGAGGGTTCAATGGATACTTCAAATTCAACCTGCATATCGAACACAATTAATTTTTTTTTTGGGGTTTGAATGAACGAGACAAAATCAACCTTTAGATAGATTATATTATATATTAGGGACTTTCGTGCTACAAGCCTCTACACCGCGACCTTTTCAGATCTATTGTGTTTGTCCTCGAAATCATTTAGAGTTCTTTGTCTAGCCCTGTCTTCTTTACGAGACTCCACAGGCTAGTTTTTAGAACTCCCATGAATCTGGGAGCTCTTGGTTTTTCTTCTACCAGCGTTAGAAACCTTTGCCTTGACAAGTCCTCGCAGTGGCATAGTATGTGTTCTGATGTTTCCTCTTCTTCCTGACAGAACCTGCATAGCATTTCTTCTGCCAGGCCTATTGTACTCATATGTTTGTTGAGCCGACAGTGACCTGTGAGAAGTCCTACTACTATTCTAGTAGTGTTCCTCTTCTGGCTTAGTAGATAGTCTGTGAATGTTGGCTGCGGTTGTTTGATAAACTCTTTGGCCTGTCTCATCCCTGGTGCATTGTTCCACCATTCTTGAGACTTCTGTTGAATCCATGATTTGGTGTTTGTTTTTAGTACAGCTTTTGCTATACCGCAATACGGTTCTGGGCCATTCAGGGCCTTACTTGCTACTTCTCGGGCTAGTGTATCGGCCTCTTCATTGCCTCTATAACCTGTGTGTGCTGGTACCCAGGCTAGTGTCAGTCTGTTCTGACTGCCCAGCTCTTTTAGGGCTTCTATGCAGTCCCAAACAAGTTTTGAGGTAACTTGCATTGAGTTGACTGCTTTTATCGCAGCTTGGCTATCTGAGTATATGGCAATGATTTTTCGTGAAAAATCGTGCCTTATTAGCTCTTGTGCACAATGGTGTATTGCAACGATTTCCGCTTGAAATATCGTCGCATGTTTGCCCAAGCTCAGTGAGATTTTCATCTTCGGCTTGGTTCCGTAAATGCCGGCTCCTGTACCTTCATCCGTTTTGGAACCGTCAGTGTAGACAGCGATTTCCGCATTGATGGGAGGCCCACCCTTCCACGCAGTCCTGTCCGTTATACTTATTGTCTTGAAAGTTTTGTTAAAGCTATATCTGGGAAGAATGCCATCTGATGGCATTCTTGTAACCAGGTCGTTATCCAACTCTTCATATAGCTTGTTGTAGTCTTTCCCTTGCATATTGCTAATGGGTGCTTGTCCTCTAAGCAATCTTCTCGTGACAGACCTGGCTTCGGCTTGGATGTATATGTGTAGTGGAGGTAGGTTGAGCAAGACCTCTAAGGCGGCTGTTGGGGTGGTTCTCATGGCCCCGGTGACCTTTACGTTCAACATATAATTTTTCACTATTCTGTAATATAAAACTCTAGCAAGATGATAACATAGCCAGGAACAATTTCATTTTTATAAAAGGACAGAAGGCGATTGAATGGATGCTATAAAATCAAAATCCACCAGAAACGTATTCAATTCATCACTTTCAATAAATAGAAAGGACGGAAGTAAAATTGAATATTTCATTACTTGTTGATACTTTTGAATTTTGAAGATTATATACATTCGCGAAGAAATAAAAATGGGTGTTTTTTTTAGTATTACCATTATGTTATAACTGTTATAAGGGTGTGAAATTAACAACTCTTATAATACTTTATATTTTATGACAGACATTTTTATGAGATTGAATTTGGAGAGTTGAAAATATTATTCTGAATTTCTGTTGTATTTTCTAACGTTTCTGTATCTTGTTCAAACCCTTAAGAGATATTACCTCTGAGAAAAAAATATTTAACGGAATCCAAATAGCAGTTCAAAACTAAAATATACCCATATACTATATTCAATTGTATTTTTTGTTCGACAACTATTAGTTCTATAGATGAAAAAAAATTATGGAATACAACTTGAATTCCGAATAATATTTTAAATTCACAAAATTCGACCCATAAAAAAGTTCTGGCCGAAAAAAATATTGTGAGGGATATCTGAACACAAAGCTCAGGTTATTTTGAGAGATCGCTTAATGCGATAGTCGCTGCCGACCGATGTTTCTACTCTATATACACCTACAATGTAGGCTTATTGTGGCAAATACCTGTCAGAAAACAACTTCTCCGCTGACTGAAACCACGACGGGCATTGAATTATATTCAATATATACCTGTGCAATGTACTTCATTGCAGAGGAAACAGTTGCAGGCGCATAGAGAGGTCATAGAAGGCTTGAGAGCTATCTGTAGTGACCTATTCTGTAAATATGAGAGACAAAACTTCGAAACAAGTCTGCAGGTGATCCCTCTAGCCGAATAAAAAAAAATGTCTGCTATTTGGTCCTATTTGGTCATAGGGAGCACATGCAATTGTTTCCTCTGCAATAAAAAACATTGCACAAATATCTATTATATATAGGGTGTTTTCGAAATTGGAGCAATGAATGAAGTGGAAAGTAGAAGATGACAAAACAAAACGATACTTTTTTGTCGAAAAAAAATTATTTTGGGAGATATTGAATTTTAAAGTTTTCAAATTTTTATTCGGTATGTACTGATAAAAGGTCTACAGCCTGCGCAAACCGCGCTGAAACACTGACAGCGGGCAGACACGCTGTGGCCTGGAGAATCAAACCAGTGCCTCCCAAACAAAGATAACTGAAAGCGATTTCATAAAATTTCATAAAAATTTTTGAAATTTTTTGACTACTTCAAAAACGAATATTCTTGCCATTTATTGATACATTATGTTCCATACAACAACCTATTTTTTTAATCGCTCCATTTTCGGAAAAATCCATCGTGGTATTAGCCAGGGGAGTAATTATTTTCTGACAGGTACCCCTTGTACCTATTTCTCAACGAGGAATCTCCTGATTTTTTTTCGCATGAATTGAGAAACACCCTGTAGATATGTTTACAGCTATTTTATTTTTTGGGGAGAGCATCTCAACTCAGAATCTATTTTTCTCTTCTTTGGAGCTAAAGTACCCCGCACCGTTTAAATGGAAAATTGGCATTCGGTAAATTTGCTCGAACTTTTTATATATTGTAGAACTCGTGATGCTGATCAATTGTCTCAATTGCGCCTATGCTCTAAATTCAACGGTTTAGATCATACAGAGTGTTGAAGTTGACTTTCCCAAAATTTCAAATGGCCATTGTGCGAAGCCATTTCTTTGAATATATAAACCAAATCATCCTTGCATCGAATATTTATAAGTAGGGGTCGTCAAGACAAGAATTTCTGTCTTGGTTACAACTTCTTGTCTTGTCTTGAGAAAAAGTCAAGAAATTTAAAAAAATCTTGTCTTGACAAAACATCTTGTATAAAATATGGCAGTCTGATTCAGAAGATGCTAACATCATCAATTGAATTGGATCTCAGTATCCTTGCTAGCCTGCGACGCACCCTGTATATTGTAAATATACATGTGCAGGAATTATCATACTCCATAGTGGATTTGTATTGGCCATATAAATAATCGATGCATGGCTGATTTGCTTTATATATTCGAAGAAATGGCTTCACAATGGCTATTTGAAATTTTGGAAAAGTCAACTTTAACTCCCTGTATGATTTAAACCGTTGAATTTAGAGTATTTGCGCAATGGAGACATTTTATCAGCATCACGAGTTCCACAATATATAAAATATTCGAGCAATTTTACCGAAAGCCAATGTCCCATTGAAACGGTGCGGGGTCCTTGTTAAGTAATAGTTACCCCGTCCCTCATTTCGTGTGCCCAATTTAGAATAAGTTAATAGTGTGTTGTCAAATTATTTGAATGTGACGCAGAGTACTGTTTATGAAAACAAAAGTATATCGACCTGAGATTTGAAGAAGATCATAGAGAGGATTGTTGGTAAAAACCTAATCTGGTTGTAATTACCATAACTCTGTATTCAGGAAATGATTCAGTATGTTTACTACAACAACAGTTACCACTTCCTGAAGCAAACTACCTTTCGGTGAGAACAATTATATAAATGTTAATCAAATCACTAAATGATTCTTAATGCAAGAAAAGTAATCTACACATTTTATAAACATGAGCCTGCTGAATTCATTATTTACAAATATATAACACTACACATATTTATAATATGTTATTGTTTGCAAGTTCACAAACAAGAAACAATTTTATATCGAACAATTAGAAGACGGCTGATATCTTATACAGTGCACCCATAAAGTATGGATTCGAATAAATGAATATTTGGATTTTTTGGAATAGACCGTCAGCCCTCTGCCAAAAAGTGTGATGTTTTAAGGGTTTTGGCAGTTATGAATATAATAATCAAAAAAGAAGCAAAATTAACGCTCCTCTGTGGAAAAAAAACATTTGAGGGCATATGGTGACCAAGCAATTTCCAAAATTCCAGGGGTGGATTTTTCGTTTAAAAATATATAAACAGATTTTTGCTATAATCTTGGAAAGTATATGATTTATCGGAAAAACAACTCAAAAAGGTGAAAAACAATTCAATTTTCCACAAAAATTGCTCCCAGTAATTTCTTATGAAATGCGCTCGTTTTCTCAGAAAACGTGATTGAACGCCGCCATCAAATTTCAGGTTCACCCTTACCCGCCGCTGAAAGTTCAGGCGGAGCCGAATATTTTATTGGTCATAACTCTGCTAAATGTTGAAAACAATCGCTTATTCATATCCTGCATAAATATATTTAATAACACTATTGTAAAGTGCAGACCTCAAGCTAGAAATCACATATTTCATTTTTTATGTAGGATGTGTATGAGCGATTATTTTCAACATTTACTGAAGACATTGCTGGGATTACGGGTGAGTTGAAAACTGATGCGGGAGTAAAACCCTGTTTTTTCTTATTTGGCGTGTATAAGTGAGACTTGTCTCACTAGCCTTAAATCGTTGCATATGGTCCAAAGAGGGTACTGATTCTTGCTTCAGTATAATTATTTCATATCAACTAAAATATCCATGACTTTCGGATCCTTCGTAAATATCGTAGAAGGGTTATGTGAAGTGGGACAAAACACATTTTAGGTACTCAGATACCTACTCACATGTTATATTTGCATGAGGAAGTAGAAGTCTTCAGGAACGATGTGCACTTATTTTTTTCCTTCTACTATAATTTTTAGTAAAGTTATGACAAATCTAATTTTTGCCCCTGCCAGAACTTGCAGTGGCGAGTCAGCGCGAGCCTGAAATTGATGTCGGCGTTAAATCACGTTTTCTGAGAAAACGAGTGTATTTCATAAGGTATTACTAAAAATCATTTTTGTGGAGAATTGAATTATCTCTCAACCTATCGAAAAAAATGTATGATAAATCTTATATTTTCTGAAATAACACCAAAAAAATTACATTTTTTTTAAATGAAATTTTTTTTAGGTTCCACCCCTGATTTTTTGATAAACCATTTTTTTTCTAATAATACATGATGTCAAGATGTCATGTGCCGAGTTTCAGAGTGCTACAATAATTGATTCTTCACTTTTTGCTCGAGTTTGTCTGTCGTTACTGTATTAAGAACTTTTACAATTTTATTTTGTGGTATATCAAAGAAAAATATTAGTTTTTGATAAAAAAAATGTTCCGTACACTTGAATTGGTTGTAAACTTGATTCGTGATATAAAATAATATATTAAATACTGCTCCAAGTTTGCAGAACTTAGGAATTTTCTCAACGAGTATACAGCAAAATTCAATTTAATTGCCATTTTGACCAAAGTTTAAAAACTTTTGGAATTATTGTTAAAATTTCGATTTTCATGTCTATACCTACTGGCCTAGTAGAAATTTGCATCGAGCAAAATTTTACATTCTGTCAAAGGTTAGCAACAGTTATTCACTCAACGGCTTCACAAACTAATTCGTCCTCATTAAAAAACAATTTACTGGAGTCGATATCCAAGCACTCGTTCAACTGGTGATTGCGTGTGAATAAAAACATATTCGCAAATGGAAACAAGATATATTAAGCGAGTACCGAAAGAATAGATAAACTACTGTGGTGTGTCGTCACCAGCAGACAAGGCCTAAGTTTTTGATATACTATTATAGTGGTAATTCTGTAAGCTTTATGTTAATTTTATCCCTTTTAACATATTTTGTTAAAAGTTTATATAATTTTTACAGAATAAACAGATATGGTAATTGGTGTGAAACGAGGGGGAAACAACTAGTCATTTTTTGTACACGTAATGAAAGCAGTGAAGTAATTATCTCTAATGAAAAAAAAATGAAGTTTTGGGGGGTAATGAAAGATAATTACCATTCAATTACAAGGATACGTTGTATGGACATAATTTAACTCTTATGTATTAAAATAAGATCCAGAAAGTTCGAAGCTCATGCCCACGTATGATTTTTGGTGTAAGTAGGCGACAACGAGTATCAAATAAATTGAAGGAGATTGGATGGTTACATAAGGAGAACAGGAGAAAGGTTCATTTTAGTACCTTGTCATAAAATAATTCCCAAATACATACCCAATAATACTAATACAGCCATTTTGAATCGATTAGCGTTCGCAGAATTTGTCTATCTCTAACTGTTCTCGAGTTGTTCAGCTCTGAATCAGTTTTCAAATGGTTTTTTGACCCCTTGCAACTTTTTCGAGTCATTTTTAATTTCTTTCGATTGACTCGAAATTTACAATACATACTAATTCGGCCATTTTGAATCGACTGGCGTTCGCAGATTTCGTCTATCTCTAACTATGGGTTTTTTGTCGCGAAAAATATTTCCGATGAGTTTTCGACATTTTCGTTCAAAGATTCGGAATCAGCACGTCGAAATACGTTCGGGGATAAAAATTTGAAATTTGAAAAATTTAAATTAAAAAAGTTCATAAAATTATTTATCATGATATACTTGCCTTTTTTGTCCGTCGATTTTTTTCGTTCCAATTCCCAACATATACTGATTCAGCAATTCTGAATCGATTGGCGTTAGCAGAATTCGTCTATCTCTAACCGTTCTCAAGTTGGTCAGCTCTGAATCAGTTTTCAAATGTTTTTTTTTGCGCAAAAATAATTTCTGGGGAGTTTTCAACATTTCGAATAATGAATTTATTTAAAATTAATAATGAATTAATGAAAATGTTATGATGTACACCTAATGAAAGAGTAGTTTCCCCTCGGTGAGAACATTAACATACAGGCCATACAGCTTGCAGATATACCAGTACATTAATATTTTTTTACAGAATAACCAAGTATTTGAATATGTGTGAATATTAACGTTCGCTAAAAATTAATATAAAGCTTACAGAATTACCACTTATTACTGTTAAAAGAGTTTCAGTGCAGTATCAAGCCTTAACTTCGCATTAAAGGGGTGTTTTTTTTATTGATAGAAAGGAACTCGCCCAGTATCAATTATTAATTCTAGGCTATCATTCAAATTTTAGTATGTTATTATTTAAATTGAAAGCTTATTTCTCACGAACCTCAACATTGTTGGTATACAAGTTTGAGGATTCACCCCAAGATAAACTTGTGTTTTTTTTAAGTTCTGGTTCCTAGGAAAAGGAAACCCTTTATAGTTCAAAGGGCCGAGGGAAATTAGGTAGGCAGGAATTGGTGTTCTTAAATTTCTGAAAGCTGTATACCTCAGGGAACACCTCCCGAGGCAGCGAGTTCGGTGGAAGAACGATCCCTGGGAAAATATGTTCGGCATGTCTCAAAATTGACGGCATATGAGTGTGAGGACTGAGCTCGACGGGTCAGTCTCGATGGGGCCGCTAACGGAGGAACGATTGATGGTATTTAGGAAAAAGCATCGTCCTTGAAAATATCTATGAAACAGAAACAGATCGCCAACCTTTCTGCGATGTTCCAGAGAAAGGGTCTTGGTGGCGCATAGGTTGTTCTCGCTTCTGAGGTTTGTTCGTAAGGGTGCGGCCGGTTGATGGAAATAACAATTTTAACAACAACAGTAAGCGAACTTGAAAGCCAAGTATGGCAATGGACCTAATATGGTTCTCCCATGAAAGGATACTGCTTATGGTAATAGCGAGCATTGAAATGGAAGATTTCATATTATCATCTGCAAAGCTGTGCACTGGATATAAGGTAGTAATCGGTATTTACTTATTTGGCATTTTTCAAGATGTTTTATATTATTTGAATTATAAGCCTATAATATACATATAAATGCTCAGTACCAGGGCGACCGAGCTTCGCTTGTTTTGCAATCTAAAGTTGCGTATTCACTAAAGCATTCGAGCTGTCCGAGCGAATCATTTCATTATTTTCCTGAACAGGAACAGGAACCATCATGCAGGAACAAATGGTTGGATGCCATTGACTGTAAACTTTGAACTTGGACGCAAAAATATTTATAAAATATGCTATCCTTATTTTAGAACCTACTTGCAAGGACAAACATTTGCCCACTGCAGCATTCCACGGTGCTTTGATTAATACGATTGCAAATAAAAAAAATCGTTTTAGGGCTTTAGGCTGTCAGACACATGCAAGGAAATGGAATGTTTCAGATCACAAAGCAATTGCACCTTTGATCTACCTATAAACTACAATAGTTATTTACCTAACAAGTGCGGAAAGTAGTACTTTTCCGCACGCGACGGCAGTTGTTCGAACGACGCGGAGCGGAGTTCGGGCAAGCCGTTAAGGGCGGAAAAGACATTTTCCGTAAGAGTTAGGTACAATATTTTTCCTACGAGTGTTTATGTCCATTTTATTTACGAAAAAACAAGGTTTTTAATATTCAAGTTTTTATAATAAGGCTACAAAATGACTAATGAGACAGAATACTTATACATCATTTAATTTGTCCTAAATAAGTTCATTTTCAACAATACAAAAATCGTGCGGAAAAGTAAAAATGGTACGAAAAGTAAAAATCACACACGATTTTAAATCGTACGGAAAAGTACAACTTTCAAAACGAAAAATTGTGTGGAAAAGTTACTTTTCCGCACGCTCGTAAGAAAACAACTGTAATATACCAATATTTTTGTGATGACCCTCTTGTCAA